>JAKOOJ010000001.1:268078440-268678440 GCA_022577455.1 Arizona elegans
GTGATATCTTGCACTTCATGGCCTGGTATGTTGTAAATTTGTCAACCAACTAAATGTAGTTTGGTGCTCTGTACTTGGCAAGAAAATTGAACAGAATTAACAACGTTGCTTCCTGCAAAGGCCCAGGTGCCTTTGCTCCTCTTTTAAGTCTTATGGGAGGGGCCAATCATCTCCAAGCCCTACTCCCGAGTCGTCCCTTTTGTTTTAACTGTTCTTGCCTTCTGGCAGCTCTGTGCATGTACGCACTGGGTGAAGTGGTTCGGGAATAACGAGAGACACAAGCAAGCAAGTGACAACAGCTCTTTAATTTTCTCGCAACGCCTGCAAATAGCCTCTCTGTATTTGCAGGACAGTCTATCATGATGCCCACCACAGCTGGGACAGTTTCGCTAGGGGCTGCCTGTGTCTTTTCTCTGGTGCTCTGTTCAGAAGACGTCCTCATCTGACTCGGATTCCGAGCTGGATCCGGCTTCTTCCCTGTGCACTGGTGCAGACTTGGGACTGTCTTTGCTGGTCAGCGGACACTGCAGCATTTCTGCGGCTTTTGTGGAAGCTTCATGAGCCCTGGCCTCGTCTAGGGCTCCAGCAAGCGTTAAATCAGGCTTGGCGAGCAGATGCCGTTATAGCCTTATGTCCTGAACGCCACAGATTAGTTGCTCGAGCAACGCATTGTCCAAGTCTCTATAGTCGCAATGAGTTGCGGCTTTACGCAGGCTCACCATATAAGCGCTGACTGGTTCTCCCTCTCACTGTATGCGCTGTCTGAGTTGGTATCGTTGCACGAACCTGGAGGGCACGGGAGCATAGTGAGCCCGGAGAGTTGCCATCAGGGTGTCCCAGGAGACAGTCTGGACCGGCGTTGGCTCACAAAGTGACTCTGCCATCTCGAACATGTCCGGTCCGCAGTGGCTTAGGAAGAAGGCTCTCTTCCGATTAGCAGAGAGTCCCTGCATGTCGCTGGCTTCAAGCGAGCACTCAAACCTCATTAGGTACGAGACCCATTTTTCGCGGGTCGGATCAAAAGGCTTGGGCAGAACGTAGGCAGACATGTTTGGTATGCCTCCTGTAGTTCGCCTCTAGCTGAAGCTCGTGGTCTCACTGGTTCGCTCCTTGTGGCCTCAATCCCACCTTCGTCGCCAATGAAGTGGTTCGGGAATAACGAGAGGCACAAGCAAGCAAGTGACAACAGCTCTTTAATATACAGTGAGACTTCAGCAAAAACTCAGAGGCTGCAGCCCTCCTTATATACAATCCTGGAGGGACTGTCAGCCAATCAGAAACTTAGGTAGGTTTGAAACTCCCGCTGAAAAATATCAATACATAACACTGGGAACAGGCTCCTCCTGTTCCTCTGCCTCGCTGAAGTCTGACTATGGAGGCTCTGGGGGCAGCATGTACCTCCCAGATGGCCCTTTCTCCACCTCTGATGCAGAGCTTTTATCCGAGCCTTCCCCAGACTCCAGGACTGGTCCATGTTCCTCTTCAACCTCCTCACTGTCCGACTCTGCTGCCAGCTCCACAGGCCAGTGGCGGACCAGAACATATAGCACCTCTTCACAGTTCACTACAACAGTACTTATAGTACTGGTAATTGTTATCCAGTGACAGTGGCAGAAGTTATTCTTCTAAGTAAGAGCAAGCTGAAGTGGTAACCTTTTCCAATAAGTGCATATAATTTAATTTGGGGAAAGAAGACAAACAAATGCTTAGTGGATTTATTTAGAAGATAAAATTTCTGATCTGTCTTCAGATCTGAAAATAGATCTAAGTGAAAACCTAGAGGTTTACAGACATTGCAAGTGAAGGAAGCAATTGAGCAAAAACTGTTAGTTCTTAACCTCTAATACTACAAAAAGATTTCTACTGAAGAGTAGATATTAACATGTTTTTAAAGTCTGAGCAAGTTTGTAAGTCCTCTGTTGTTCTTTAGGGCAAATGGTTGTGAGGTGCAAAGCATGGAGGAGGTTGCCTTTTTTTTTTTTTTTTTACTTCTGCTGAGGAAAGCAATATAAAGCCAGATTGGATGTCACCCTTTGTTCAAAAAGGCTTATAGTACTTTTATATAAAATGAAAGTCTTTTGGCAGTTATATAACAAAGACAAAGAAACGTTTTTGATGGCACTTTGTGGGACACGTTTTAGAAGCATTTAATTACAAACTGTCATTATGCTTAAGGTGCTTTGGAACATAATTCTTTTCTTGCCTTGGATTTAACAAAAAGGAGATATCAATTGGAAGTTAAATTGGAAAAATTGGAAGATTTCTAGCAAAAAAGAATTGGTACATATTTTGCACCTCTTTTATCAAGACGGGGTTCAATACCTTGCCCAAGATTTATAGAATTTTGGAATGATTGAAAACTAGAAAGGCCTGACTCTTATCTTACAAATCTTCAACCACAGAATGTACATTTAACATGATAAGTTCTAACTGCTTGTTCTGTTTTGATAATTGTGCAATGTCTGCATTCACAAAACTGTTTCAGGGAGTTCAGCCATAGAGGTTGCATCTATATCTTGGTTTATTAATTTAGTCTTTTGTCTATTTTTTATTCTTATCAAGGGCATAGTAAGGTAATATTGATATTGCTAGGCCTTTCATATCTGGGCTACAAAAATCCATATAGTCATTAGAGGGGGAGGGGGAGGGAGGGAGAGAGAGAGAGAACACTAACTTTGCTATCATCTGTTCCTGAAGCCCAGATATGGTAAACCTTGTTGCAAACAAAATATGAGGGAATATGTATTTAGTCTGTCAGTATTGTGTTTCCAGGAGTTTTGAGACCCTTATATGGTCACAAGATGCTTTTTTGTTGCCTTCCGACTGGCAGTAATTTTCAAAGGGCTTTAAGATGCTTCCACATCAGATTATGTGCCAAGTAAGAAAACAGCTCCAGACCTCTGCTTCCCACAATATTAGTAATATTGGAGAACTCAACTGATTTATTTTCGGCCCACGCATATTGAAGTTGAAACTGCTGTAAATTATTGGTTGGATTGAATCAAGCCACAGGGGCTCCATATCTCCATGAGGAAAACTTCATGCCTCACCCTTTTTTCTGACTATAAGATTCAGATTCTCCAGCAAAATGCAAAGTTAAATGCTGTGCAATTCCATTTCAGGAGCCCAAACAAAACCAATGGAACAAAATACTGTAGTTAAGTATTTTGTCAGTTTATCCCTTCTCTTCAGCTCCAGATCAATCTGTCTGCAAAATGGCAAGCTATGGACTTTATGTCTTCCCTTTTCTTTTTCCTTTTTGTGGCATAGGATCTTCAGGAGTTCAGAGCATAGCAGTGATCTACACTCTGTGTTCCCTTCAAGTTGAAGGGCAGGAAGACAAGCATGTTACTTGAAACTCTTCTGAAGTCCTGAAGGGTGTGGATGGGGGGGCAGCATTTGAACGTCCTTGGATAGACCTAAGATGCCACCTGCCAGGAATATAAACTGGGATATTTTCATGCAAAAATTTTAATATGCCTAATTCCACAATGTATGGCTTTTGAGAGGTTGCTTTGAGAAAAAATATTTTTTTGTTTAAGGAATATTTTCCATAGTTTAAGTACTTCTCTCATAATATCTTGCAGGGCAAAGTCTGAGTCAAGAATAATCAACAATAATAAAAGATGACTCCACATGGAGATAAATGAGCATTGATTTTTCAGTTTTGAAATGAAACAGAAGTATCAGGTTTTATTTTTACAAGGTCTTGAGGTTAAATATACTTGGTGAGGATGATGTTCTTGCACCAAGATTAAATTATAACAAATATGCCTTTCCTCACTAGAGTAAAAACAGAAAGGTTGATACAGCCAATGTTTTTGATAGATGCCATGAGGATTGGATAAGAGTCCAAAATCACTTGAACATTGTGTACTTTAATGAGCACAAAATCTTGTAATTCCATTTTTAGGTACACAATTACAATCAATGCCAGTGGCTATTAGTGCTAATCTTTTTCTCCAATTTGTCTTTTACCACATTATAAACACTACCCAGTAACACATACAGTTTTAAACATATAAAAGAGCTCATGAATTGGTTTGTTACAAACAGTTTTAGAGTTATATTTCAGGAAGTCATAGAAAAGGGTACCACTACCCTTTAATTCAGCCCCTGAATTAAAAAAAATATATAAACTAAATTATAAAATAAGTGGGAAAGCTGGCTTCACATCTGAAACATCTCCAAGGCCCTTGAAATGACAGAAATTTTCCTTTCCTATTTTAGAATAAACACTCTATTTCCTACACAATAACATTTTATATTTAACACCTAATGTTTTCTTATCTTCCAATTAATCTTCAATCAAATTGCAGAGAAGCCCATGTTTTTAAAACAGAGTTTAAAAACTACACCCAACATAACTTAGTTTCTTAATATAAATTTAATGTTGATTTAATGTTCTCATTACTCTGTTCTACATCTCACAGTCTGCTTTTTCTGAAAGACTTCGAAATAAATTTCAATTTAAAAAAAGAGCTGAAAGCATATTTTTTTAAGCAGGTAGAAACTGATTTTTAGAACCACCTATGAAATATGTTATTTCTTGAATTATAATAATACATGATAATATGATACTAAGATTTCATACAATATATTGTGAAGTACATTTTATATACACTTAGTATATAAAGCTCTCAGACTGCACAAATTTGTTTCTCAGATTTCTTACCTGAAAAAAATATGCAACTGGCAGACACATAATTCAGTTGATTGTTTTCCTTTCATAATGTGATGCAGTGCAATATTATCATTTGAAATATCTGTGATTTTAGGACTATGTTCTAATATAATAAAACAAGCATGCTTTTATTTAAAATACGTCTTTGATGCAACTATATTCATAAGGGTTTGTAGACTACAAAATAAGATTCATTCACTTCAGATATTTATTTTTATATGTCATAAAAAATTCATATTTTTTAACTTTTCAGCCCCACTGTACTATGTACAGTACACAAATGAAGGAAAATTTATGTGTCCCAGGATGATGTTGCAAGATCCAATCTGGGTCAGTCACCAGGACCAAAGGTTTTCTCTTTCAAGCTTTTGGATCCATGCTGGAGCCCATCTTCAAGGAATTTCTCTCTACTGGAGTAGAAGCTAATCCAAATACTAGCCCAAAGCACATATTTCAGTAGAGAGAAGTTCCCTGAAGATGGGCTTCAGCATGAGTCCAAAAGCTTGGAAGAGTAAACCTCTGGTTCCAGTGACTGACCCAGATTGGATCGATATACAGTACATTTGTATTGTAAGTTCTAGAATTCATATATCTGGTTTTGTAGTTTCCAGAGGTACTGAATTATTGGCCATATTTTTCAGCAATTGATACATGGATGATATTTTGGTCATGTTAAGAATGAATTCTGCATTCCATATAAGTTTTTTCTTATAGCTTATTAAAATGCAGGAAATCTGGTTCTTCTGCACAAAACTCTTTCAGGTTTAACTTCCCTTGACTTGTATGTATTGATTTATTATTTTTATCCTGAAAATTTTATTGCATATAAGAATATAAGTAAGTGATGTTGCCAAGTTTGATCATTCCTGGCTGAGAAATATGTTACAGTACTTATAATGTGTACATCAAATACAAATGAATACTGTTGGCCTGAGAAGTTTTCTTTGGCCGACATAATTGTCCATCTCTGCCATGTCTTTTTATACACGTAGTTCATAACCTTCCTTGTTGATCTAATGGCAGGAATAGTAACCTGGCCTGTTCAATTGGCAATGAGACAACTGTAAGGAAAATTAGTTCTCTTGTCTTTTAGTAGTAACAAGCAAGAACCCTGATGATGGTGATAGATGACAGGGAAGTCCTTTATCTCTTACTCCCCCAAAACAACAGCAAGCAAATTCACAGGATCATTCCCCACTATGCCAAGGAACAAAGCAGACACTTGTTTCTAGTGCCTTCCTTGATTGGGAATACAATAAGGACTAGATTGATTTCAAGAAACTATGGTTAAAGTTTGGTTTTCAGAATCCAATTACATATCTAAAGGATGGAGGACATGTAGTTTAATATAGCTGGAAGTGGGTTGTTATGTGATTCAAATTTAAAGTGACAATGTGACAACGGATGTGTATCTTTTGTACACAAGTTCATTTATGGACAGAAAAAGAGAATATTGCAATGAGTTTCATTGGCAGCTGTTATTTCCCAGGTGATGGGAAAACATTAAATGCTTCCTAATAAATCCCCCAGGATCAACACTGAATCTTCTTGTTCCTGAGTAAATAAAACTTGAACAGTTTATGTGAAGAGCTGAAAAGCAATTTCAGAAGAATTATGAATTATTATTACATTAGAATACAAATATGATACTTGAGGCAAACTCGGGTTGCTTGGAAAGATTTCAAATTAAGTCCTTTTGGAGAATACTATTTCTTTCAGAAACAGGCAGCGATGAATCCTAGCTTTCACTTTGCAATAAGGATTTTTTTTAAAAAAAAAAAAGCATAGCTGTGAACTTGTTCAGAAAATCTGGCTGGAAATTTACCATTCCTGATGAAAATGGAAGGAAATGAGGCAAGGAATGGGCCAGACACTGAAAGCATTATTATGTTGAAGCAGATAGCTTTGCATTGTTGGGTTCCCAGGTCGAGATGTTGCTTTGAAGGAGAGATGCTACTATCTCAGTCAGCATTCATGACACTCTGAAAAAACTTTCTGATTTCTAACAAACCAAAAATGCTTTGACAAGACAAATACATTTCCAGCAGCATTACTTCAACACAATTTTATAGTTAGCTTTTGATTTTAAATGCCCATGCTGTAGTGAGATAAGCTTTTAAGTGCTTTATTACATATTTCCGTACAAGGTATTAGAGTAAAGTATTGGAGGGGTATTAATATTTTAATTCATTTTTAATCCAACAGAATTTTTTTTTTAGCTAGAACTAAGTCATAGTCAACTGTATTTCTCTTTATTAAATTGAAGCAACCAGAAAGTGTTTCCTTTGTGCAAAAATGCTTTGAAGCATACAAAGTAAAATAAAAATTGCTGACTACATTCAAAAGTTCTAGGCAGGAGAAACCTAGGAATTCTACCTTTTTAAGTGCAATTATAATAGCTTTTCACAATCTCTACCGATAATAAATGCTAAAATATATTTTTAAGCTTTTAAATATCACTGGACAGTGGAGTGTGGTTTTTTTACCTGGAGCTCCAACTGAACTCTGACGAGAAGAAATCTGACTGATTTTAAACACCTCTTACATTTACTGAAATAGTGTTTGGTAATTTTCCTGTGAGAGATACTTATCTTAACCGAATGTTCATGAGGAAATAACAGGGCAGAGTTTAAATGAAGAAGAATTTCAGGCTGTGAAGAAATCATCAAATAGCATTTGAAAGCCCATGATAGTTTTGAGCGCTCTGTAAAATTGTCAAATATCTTCTCAGCAAAATCAGGTCAGGTATTCTAAAATATGGGTTCAATTGCATAAGGCAGTATCATGTTATGGCTCTCAGAGGGGAGATTATTATAAAGTGTAAAGCTGATAGTGTTAAATGGTTACAACTAAGCTTTTTTTAAAAAAATTATTCCTCTCTTTCTGATGGAAACTAGACCCTGTTTGAAAAGATATAGGCCAAAAATAGAAGTGAAAACTCTTTGAAACTACTTTGGTACATTTGCTTTGAAGTAAAGATTAAGTTTAAAAATCCAGACCTTTCTGTAATAATTTAAAATAAGGATTCTTAGGGTAAAATCTGTGCAGTATATGTATACAAATAGAATTGAAAGAGATTCTTGAATATAATGTAATAGGTGATTTTCCTAAAAATCTTTCTTGTTAGTTGATGAGTCCAAGTCTATATTGTATAATTTGATTAAGGTCAAAGATTTTTAGTTCTAATAAAATATAGAAACAAGAGTACAAAATAAAAATAATAGGTGTTTTCATCATGCTTGTTTTTGTTAAAGCTCGTGTTTTATCAGATATATGTTTTGTTTATTTCTGTTTTTATCAATAATAATAAAAAGGCAACTATCTCCATAAATAAGTGTTTGCTTTTCCCACGGTTCCCCAAATGCAGGCATATTTGCCCACTTCTGACCTGCAGATTTTCAGTAGTAAAATGCAGTTTGTGTGCTTCTATGTTGTTTGTATGCCCACCAAAGTTTTATGGCACAATAAGTAATTCAAAACATTTAACAAGGTCTAATAGGCACACATAACTATGTGGAGGAACAAACAGCTGAAAGAGAAGAGCCCCATTTGAGAATTGGAATTAAAAGATATTCTGTTTTAGAGTTCATTGGGGGAGGAAACATTTGAGGTCAAACCAGAAAATAAGGGAAGACAGATAATCTGGTGAGATTCTTATAAATTGATGACCAACAACAAAGAAATCTATTCAAGGAGCAGTTCTGGTTGTTTGTGCCTGGCAACTTTCAACTAGGTGTATTCGTGATTCTTAGGAATCTCTGCTCCCATTTGCAATATCTTTAATTTTTAAAAGAGTAAACCAACATTACTCTTGAAAATACTGGCAACTTTTTCATCAATTTACAAAAGACAAAGAATCAAATTATTTGACATATTTCAAATAATAGTTTCCAGCAATATGAATTAAAATATATATTTTATGAATCATATAAGATACTTTAGTGTAAACAGTGAAGTTCCACTTAAGCTACTATAATGACTAATATTCTGGACTGCTGCAGCAGAGCATATCACAGCGCTAAAGGAACTCAGTGTAACCCTGAAGTCTTCTGCACTGATTATTTATAGCAAGAGTAAATATCCTTGTGGCAATTTATGAGTGGAGTTTCACTGTTTGCATCATATATTGTGGTTTGTAAAATATATTATTAATATGTTAACATAAGTAGCTTCTTTTCCGGTAATATTACATTACTAACCAGAGCATACAAAGCATTTGCTAGACCAATTCTCAAATACAGCACATCTGTCTGGAACCTGAACTGCATATCGGACATTAATACAATTGAACATGTCCAGAAGTATTTCACTTTAGAGTCCTCCACTCCTCTGCTCACAACAAAATACCTTATGCCAGCAGACTTGAAATTTTGGGCTTAAAAATTTAGAACTACGCCGCCTTCAGTATGATCTAAGCATAGCTCATAAATTCATATGCTACAATGTCTTACCTGTCAGTGACTACTTCAGCTTCAACCACAACAATACACAAGCACACAATAGATACAAACTTAAAGTGAACCGCTCCAAACTCGATTGCAGAAAATATGACTTCAGCAACAGAGTGGTCAATGCCTGGAATGCACTACCTGACTCTGTGGTTTCATCCCAAAACTCCCAAAGTTTTAACCTTAGACTGGCTACTGTTGACCTCACCCCATTCCTAAGAGGTCTGTAAGGGATGTGCATAAGTGCACCAGCGTGCCTACTGTCCCTGTCCTAATATTCCCTTTAGTTGTATTCATTTTATGTATTCAATTCATGCTTATACTTATATATATTATCTAATATGTACTCAAATAAATTATTAAATTAAATTAAATTAAATTAGTAATGGAATATGTTCCATTCATGAACATATGAAATTTGAGACTGAGGATGATTAGGGGACTGGAGACTAAAACATATGAAGAACTGTTACAGGAATTGGGCATGGCTAGTCTAGTGAAGAGAAGGACCAGGGGAGACATGATGGCAGTGTTCCAATATTTGAGGGTCTGCCACAGAGAGGAAAGGGTCAGGTACCAAGTACCTGAAGGCCAGACAAGGAATAATGGATGGAAACTGACCAAGGAGAGATTCAACTTAGAAATAAGGAGAAATTTTCTGACACTGAGAACAATCAACCAATAGAACAGCTTGCCTTCGGAAGTTGTGGGAGCTTCATCACTGGAGGCTTTCAAGAAGAAATTGGACTGCCATTTGTCAGAAATGGTGTAGGGTCTCCTGGTTGGGCAGGAGGTTGGACTAGATGACCTACAAGGTCCCTTCCAACTCTGTTAATTCTGTTAAATGTTTCCATACTTTACAGTCATTCTTGTGCCAACAATAAAGTCTGTCTGCTTATGGGATTTAATGCGACAATGTTGACTGGATGAGTGATATAAATGTAGAAAAATTTCTTGTGTTCTTTTGTTTCCCATTTCCAATAAAGAATGTGCTTTTTCCTGCTCTTTTCTGTACCTAACTGATGAGAAGCAGCCTCATTATGGAGAATAAAAGAACTTATTTCAAAATGCCACATATTTGCAAGAAGTTTTCAGTTAGGTCACTGGAGATTTTCAGTCAACCAGGTTGTCCCAAAGGTGCATTTCAAAAGGCAACTGGACTTTCTTTGTTTTTCCTTGGAGAAGTTTTACTTCTCATCCAGAACTGAAGAAACTTCTGAGAAGTGAAGTGTCTTCAAGGAAAAATAAGGAAAGTCCAGTTGCCTCTTGAAAAAGCACCTTTGGGACAGTTTCAAATTTAAATGTAAAATTCTTGCCTATACAAGAAATATTTATTTTTTTTATTTTTTTTTATTTCTTGAAATTCATTTCTTTTTCCATCTCTCTCTTGATTAAATTCCTATCAGGGATCTGAGCATCCCAAGTGTTTTAAGCTTTGGCCCCAATATAGCTTGTCTATACAATGTCCATTTGATAATCTGAGCTAAAAATGAGGTTCTAACTTCTGATTTTCCCCCTCCTTTTCATTGGAAAAATATGTAATGACTTTAGTTAAACATGGGACACAAGCTGTACACAATGCAAAAGCTTATATGAATAATGAATTTTATTCTCACAGGGTCTTTTTTGTTGGAGACTGACAGATACAAAGTCCCAAAGGTGATTTTTTAAGAGACACCTGGATTTTCTGGTTTTTCTTTGAAGACATTTCGTTTCTCATCCAAGAAGCTTCTTCAGCTCAGAGCTGAAAGTCCAGGTGCTTCTTGAAAAAGCACCTTTGGGACAACCAGGACCCGGATGACTGAGAATCTCCATAGACAGGTATGAAGGTCTATGAGGTAATTAGCAGTCCAGCAAATGCTGCAGGGGAACCAGGTATTATGAAGAAATGCTAAAGAACGTGAAACAGACTTCAGTATGAGTGTTGCCACAAAATATCTCAATCTATAATCTTTGTGTAGGAAAAAATTGGAATTGGGGATATTTGCTTCTGTTCTCTCTTTTCTTCTGTGTCATTGTACATTGTGGTCAACCAAATTATCACAAAAACTCCAGAGAGAATCCTACAGCTCTTCTGTTAAAGACAGGATTCATCTGAGAAAGAGTAGATTAGAATGCTATTGAACTCGGAACACTTCTTATGTTGTAAACTTGAGACTATGCCTCCATTTGTTTTGGGATAAAAAGAAAGCAATTTCCAAAGCCTGTCAGGAAAATCCAGTAAACATTAAAAAAAAAAAAAAAAACCACCTCATTGTGTGGATCAATAAACAGATTTATCACTAATATTGTTCAAACAGCAATGTTTTACAATGTTTCCCGTAGGAGTAATGCCTTTAAACAACACTTTAAAAATTAATGGGGTGAATCTTCTTTCTTCCTTTTTCTTTTTCTTCAGAGAGATTTGTCCTGAGAATTAGCACTTTCCTTTCTCTTACATACCTGCACTCTCCAAATCCAGCCTGCCCTCCAGAAGTGTCTCTAAAACTGGCTGCTTCTCCAGGATTCACAGTCTTTAAAGGACTGAAATTCTGTTGATCTTATTTTTTACCACAAAGAAGCCATTTAAACAACAAACTTCTCTTGTTTGAACAACTTTCTTTACAGGAAAACAATTCATATGGGCAAGAGGGGGGAAAAACAGCTTCCTTTTAACTCAAAAGGGGTCTATGTTGAAAAGCAACAAACTCTCTACTTGTACCTTCTATTTCTTAAATATTCTCTCTACCTTTCGTCTCTGATTGCAACCCAGCCTGTCCACCTGCTTTTTCATCCTCTGGAGCTTTTTGTTCTGTCTTTTATCTCTTGCCACCAATCTGCCCACCAACCCACCCCATCCTTCCTTGCCTGGAAATAGTTCTTTTTATCATCCAGCCTTTATGGGGGCACCTGACCTTTGGAATCAACTGCCCCCAGAGATACGAAGAATTCAAGACCTCGGTGCCTTCCGCCCTGCCCTGAAGACCTTTCTTTTTCAGCAAGCCGGGCTGGCTTAACACTTTTTAACTTTGGGGCCAAACTTATATATATCTTTTTAAATTGTTTTTAATGTTTGTATCTATGTTTTTTTTACTTTGGCTGTACACTGCCCTGAGTCCTTTGGGAGAAGGGCGGTCTATAAATTTGATAATAAATAAATAAATAAATAAATAAATAAATAAATGATCCTCTTTTTATGATTACTCCAGCCACTTCCTGTCCTTTTCACTTCTCTGAATGTTACCTCCAATCACGTTGCTCTTGTTCTGCTCCCAGTCATTGCCTTTATCTTTTATTACGCTGATCTGGGTTGCTGCTCTGGAGCTCCTGTCACTCCCAGGAGTGGCTCGACTGTTGTTCTCTTTATGATCTGATGTCCACTTGCTCGGAATCTTCCTAATCACCCAGTGCCTGCTGCTCACTTATTTGTGCTGGTTGCTGTCGTCCCTCATGCCCACTCATTCCCAGCATACTGGACTCTCTGCTTTATTACCCCCTTTTTTTTGCTATTCTCTCCTCACTTTCGCTACCTGCTGACTTCCACTGCTGTGTTTTGCCTCTATTTCTGTCAGTTTTTTTTTTTCTTAACCCCTTCCACACCAGATAGCTTTTGGGTTCTTAAGCCTTGTTGCCATTTTGTCTGCAGTAAACAATCAGTCTGATTTGATCTATCTCCTGCCTCCCTTTTTCTTAAAACTACTTTTTATTTTATTAATTACATTTATATGCCACCCGTCTGATTATCCAGTGAGCTTACTTAGCAACATTTCTTTTTCCCACTCGCACTAACTCTGAAGGAGGGGGTTTTAATTGTGCGGGTAAAGTTCAGGGTAGTGAGGTGTAGCATTTGGACTTTGTATTTTGCAAACCAGGAGCTATTTGCCTACTTATTTTCTGCTTGTATTTATTGTCATTAATCTAAATGACTCATAACAGTTTACAGCACCAACGTCATAAAGCATAATTAAAGTGCTGTCCTAATCAATTCTATATAATAAATAAGGTATTTTAAAAATGTTGTTAGTGGAAGGGGAGAAGCAGCCGTTACCAATCTATTCCTTCACAGGACTCCTCCAAAAAAACCCTTTCCTGGAAGGTCCCTCAGAAAATGTTTAGAGGTGTAGATGGGATAGGAATTGCTTCTTTCCCCATCTGTTAATAGGAAGATCTTCCTTTGTTTTTTAATAATATATTAAGTTATTCATATGATTAAATTTTATACTAAAAACAAATTTCTTTGATGTCTAAACTTTTATTACAATGCTTGAACCAATTAAGTGAAATTTGTAACATCAGAAATTGACAGAGTGAGGAAAAATTTTAAAATGCTCTATCATTCTTGTGTGGCACTCTATGTTACAATGTCTGAAGGTTTTGACACTGCACCAATTTCTGCTGCTTTAAAGAGATCCAGTAACATAACAGACCATTTTTGTGGAATTGGTAGAAATGCAACATAATAATAATAATAATCATGTTTTGTTGTCTATACTTTTTTTATTCAACAAATATTTAAATATTTAATATTTCAGAATTAAATATTGAATGACTTTAATCCAAATATACTTTATACTTTAACAATAAAATATAATATATAAATGTTATTCCTTTATCAGCCCAGTGATACAGGTTAATAATATACAGTACTGCTGAAATCACATTTTCATTTGAGACTTGTATGACATGGAAAATTTGAACCAGATCTTCCAAGTATTTATTTATTTTGATTTCTAAAATGCATAAATCATACAAATAACTTCATTTAAAATGAAAATTCAAAATTCAAATACATATGAATTAGAAGAAAGATACACTACCTCAGAATATAAGGGCAATTACCATCTTGGACAGCTTCAAAAGACAATTAAATACATAGGCAATGGGGTAATCAATAAGTATTGATTCAGATAGTTAAATATTATCTATGGTATCTAAGGTAATATGTTTCGCAGTCCAGGTGCTGGACAATATCATTAGCAGAGAGTTAGGCTGTCTTTTTCAATCTCTAGGCATTTCGCAGGCATCTGATTGAGTGCTATGGAAACAGAATAAATCTAAGAACAGGTTCCCAGTCTGATAGAGATTCAAGAAACCATTAAATGATCAATCAGCTACTGTTATCAGTGAAGAGATAGCCTTCTCCTTGGTTCATCAAAATGTTGGGAACAGAATCAGAGTATTTCCTCTGTGGGCAGATATATTTTATTTCTAAACTAAAAATAATACAGTTGCTGGAATTCTTATAACTCCTCCTATCCATATCAATTTATTAAAGAAAACAAATTAGTCAGGTTCTTCGCAGCTGCCTAAACCAAAAGTGTTTCTTGTGCTTACATGAAAAATATTTTTGGTTTAGGCAGCTGCGGAGAATCTGACTATGTTCATCTTATCCCTTTCGTGCGGCCTTCCTTGATTTTAACCCTACCTTAGATTTTATTTCATGCATAGATGATGTCAGAAATGCAAATATTGAGCAGTATTAATCCAGCAGTAGAATTCAGATATCACTCTCAGATTGAGGGGGGACCCACATCAAAGGTTCCTCTAAACTAGAGTTCCCAATTTTTTTGTCATCACACTTTCATTTAATGTAATCTTAATTCCCCTACAAATCCAAATACCATGATGATCACAAATGAAGAATAAAGTTTGTGCTTCTTCCTCCACCACCACATTTTTACCCAAACTAGTATTTGGGGAAAGGTGGATTTATTGTAACTATTTGCAAATTAAAGTTTCTTCACATACCGCTGGGATTCTGTCTGCAACCTTTGAAGGGAAGCAGACCTCACAATTTGGGAAGCCCTACTCTAAATCCTTATCATTAAGAAGGATATAGAGCACACGATAGACTAGCTCCAGTTCTGTCTTTTACAGGTCCATTAGCTTTAGAAAAGCCACATAATCCATAATCCAAGTAAGCAAAACAAATTAACTCAAAATTACCAAAATTTAAAAGTCTGGTATTTAAAAGAAAATTAATGTAATGCAAATGGATATAAAATAAAATTGAACAGGTGCCTACCTTTAAATATTTGGGAGTGGTTTTTCAATATCCAGAAGATTTCGAAAGCCCATCAGAAATTCATTGCCCAAAAAGGGTCAAATTTTTCTATAGCTATTAAAGGTGCCCCTGAGTTCCACACAGTTCCTTCCCTGATGGCATTCCAGGAAGCCTTAAAGACCTGGCTGTTTACCGAGGCCTTGGAGTAGGTTGGGTAGGAGTCTCCTGTTTGTTATGTTTATGCTTGCTTGTTGGATTTCACCTTGTGATTATGTTTATTATAATTTTTGTACTTGTTTTGGTTAATTTTCTGCATGCTGTTTTTTTATACTATTTTTTGTGGTGAACTGCCAAAGTCAGATGGAACTGGGTAGCATCAAATCAAATCAAATAAATAAATAAATAAAATGACTTTTTTTGCATAAAAGGAAGGGGAGCCAAGAGTTAATAAGTCAAATGGTTCAAGATTTAAATCCTTGCCCAAATTTTATTGGGAGAACAGATAGGACTTTATATCATAACACTCTTCCCTAATGGCCTAGTTCCACTAATTCTGAAGGTCAATCACTGTCAACGTGGATATTAGCAGTGACTCAGAGACTGAGGCGCACTGGGCTTGCTATAGATTTGCTTCTCTCAACCTGCTTCGATCCAGTTAGAAAAGATAGTCCTTCAAGGTTGAATGATATTGAATACCAAACTGAAGTTGACACCCTTTCCCAGAACAGCAAAGCCCTGATAGCAAAAGGCACATGGCAATATGCAAGCTATCTATAGCCATTAACCTTCTTTAGGTTAAGGAAGGAGTCTTTTTTTAGAGCTAGGAACCATGTGGTCCTCTCAGCATTATTACAGGACAAATTCATCAAAATCCCACTAACAGAATTCTCCTGCCCATAGAAACCATCTGACATGCATGGTGCCACAATGCTCCAGTTTGTACATGGATTTGTGCAAAGATTACATACTGCTGCTGTTGCAACATGTTCCAGGAAGAGCAGAAGTATATTACATTATCTTTTTCAGACTCTAATCCTATTACTACAAACGTAAAAGCCAAATTTTGTATGGCCTCAGTGAAATCTGATAAATTTGTCGGTCTGGACTCATACCACTAATTTTATTTTATTTATTTTGGTCTTTTTATATATGCTGATCTTTGAGCTTAATCATAAATTTGATTTAGTGACCGATACATATGTCCACAAATCAATTCATACTGCTTTGTAAGTTGAAAAGATCTTAAAAGTTGAGAGAGACCCTTGGTTTTATGATTCTCAAAACATAGCTCTGTCTCATTTTTATTTAATCTCTCATCCCGAGTGACTGCTTGGTAGTGTTTAATGAACTGTAAAACTTATAGTTTCACTTCAGCTCTCTCAAATTACACTTCCATATTCATAAATCATCAGAATTCTCCATTATTAACACCCTATTCCTTTTCACAAAACTCCCTCCATCAGTTTACAAATTGGCATAGATATTCCCCACAAAAGAGACTATTACTACGGCAAATTTAGCAAGATTTTAATTATTTTATTACATTGTTTTACAATAATGTAAAATATTATTGTAAAATAATATATTAATAAATAATAATTATTTTATTATTAAAGAATTATTTTATTATTAAAGAATTATTTTATTATTAAAGAATTATCTTTCCTATATTTTTCCTGCGTATATTTATATTGTTAGACTAAGAAAGGGATGCAAATTAATAAATATATTTAATAATATTGTAACTCAAAACAACAAAGTTAGATCTATTTAAAAAGGCATTTAATATTTTAGTAGAGCATAATGTGAAAAACAATTTCTATATAATGCATGTTTCCCTGTTCATCCCCCTTTCTGAGTAATTTTGTTAAGTTATGCAAACGACGAGAAATTTCTCTCTTCCATTGACAGAAATCAATTACTGTACCAGAAAATGTTGGGATTTCATTCATAAATGTATTAATGACATGTTTTTATAATGTTACTTAGAAGAGCCCATTTATATTTTAAAAAACTACATTCCACTGATTTAAATGGTAATGGGCAATTGTGATTCAGTTTTATAAAATTGATAAGAATGAAGAAAACTGAGGATAGTATATTCACAAAAATCCCAAGAAATATGAAGCTTTTCAGATTCTTATTCAACCAGCTAATGTGTTCTATTGCTTTTTGCAAAGTTTTCTGCCAGGCTGTATTATATATGTTAATGTTTTATGCTGTGATTTATGCTCTTCCTAGTTAATTCTTCAACAAAAATCTTGTTTTCCTTTGCCAGTCAAAGCAATTGTATTGTGTTTATGCAGGTAAAGAATTGATGATGATTGAAAATGCATTATATTTTCTGATAGTATACTAGCAGAATATAAGAAATAGTGTGTTTCCTCAGAAGAGTAAAATGGCAGTTGAAGAATTATGTTACCTGCCTACATTCCTCAAATATACTTTTGTAAAACCAATGTAGCTGAATATTAAAACCTAATACCATTTTAAAAGAATTATTGCTCAACAAAAATGAGGAGCATTACCATATAAATTGCAACATTTAAGAAATTCTTTATTGGCCAAATATGATTGGACACACTACAAATTTGTCTCAGCATACATACAAGCAATAAGTGATAAATCATGAGCATAATCATAAAATACAATCATCATAAATCATAAGATACAACACTCAGTGATAGCCATAGGATACTAAATAATCAATCAACATAAATCATAATAGGATACTAAATAAAAGCAATCAACATAACTCATGAGATTCAAACAACAAAGTTATAGTCATAAGAAGCTAAGAAAATAGGTCAGCAGTTTGGCGGTTCGAATCCCTAGTACAGGTCTCCTGCATGAGCACAGGGGGTTGAGCTAGATGACCTCCAAGGTCCTTTCCAACTCTGTTACTTGTTACTTGTAACACAATCCTACTAGGTGATTTGACATCCCATTTAAGAAAGCATTTTTCCCCCTATTTGCCAATCTCCCTTTTTTATATCACAATTTTTCTGTGGACAATTTTCTTTTTTAGGTTCCTCCCCATTTTACCTCCTAAGTGCTGACAGCTTTTGCCAGACAGGAAATGCTGCAAATGTAAAAGAGGCCCAGGGTGGAGTTCTGTGAAACCTACAATCCCTTTGATGCCCTTACATCCTTATTAGTGTTTTGATCTACAATAAGGACTTTGAGACTTAGGCAGTAAATATATATTATCTGATTCTGTATGAGCTATTGATTATGCAGCTGCACCCTGCTTCCTCCTTTCTCTCACTCTCTTCAAACTTTGTTTTCTGTCAGTAATGTTCCTTGATTTCAGCGAGGAAATGTTTGAATAAGTGGTGACATCACTCTCTTCACATACATTATCATTATTATTATTCTTTGTGCCCACAGTAAAGATGACAGATTTCTGGCTCCTTTTAAACCCTAGAATTGTCATTCAGTTCCAAATCTCACAGAAACACACATCAGCAGAATTATTTTTTTTATTCGAAGTGTAACATTTTTACAAGCTAGTTTTTACTACACATGAATATTATATATGGACACATTACATTTTAATTTATATTCAATAATACATATTCTCAATGACAAACACTATTTTGGGTGAGGGAGGGAGGGAGAAGGAAGGAAGGAAGGAAGGAAGGAAGGAAGGAAGGAAGGAAGGAAGGAAGGAAGGAAGGAAGGAAGGAAGGCAGATAGGCCTCAGACATATTAATCAGAAAGATAAGAGCTGCAAAGAAAATGGAGTGGAGGAAAAATAAATGAAAAGAAAAAGATTTCTTAGTAAGAGCTATTGATAGCTCATGGTCCCTAAAGCTGATGGATGAAGAAATAATGTTTGACTCCTCAGCTTTCTTTGGCTATTCCAAATGAGGAATGAAGATCCTATCACAGAGTAGTAGATTCTTATGGAGTTTTTGTCAAACTGTTTCCCTTATACTAAGTCTGGATAGAAAGATTAAAGGCTGTCAGCTGCCTTTAATCTTTGTATCCATCATACATACATACATACATACATACATACATACATATATACATACATACATACATACAAGGAACTTTTGAGGAACAGGCAGCAACTGTTACACACAAGCATCAGTCAGCATAGCACTGGATGGGATACTTGTTTCTCCTCACTTCCTAACTCCTGGTACCTCAATATAGTGTCTGGATATGAAGATCAGGAAAGAGCCCAAATATAAACATAGCTTGGTGGCTTTCCACCATTACTAGGAGAATCAGTGTTTATGTTTTATTTTATTTTATTTTATTTTCCTAAGAAAGGAAAGGGGTGTGGACTTCATTTTTTTTTTAATTGCAAAAGTCCTGAATTAGAGAGAGAACTTGTTTTCAACTTATAGTGACCATATAAATACTCTTTTTCCATGATGATATATCCTAACCTGTTCTTTTAAGTCTCCCAACAGTGTACTCATTGCCAATGTGTCCATCCACCTTGCTGCTGATCATCATCTTCTCTTTCCTTCCTCTTTTCCCAGCACTAGAGTCCTTTCCAAAGGTCTGGATCTTTGCATTCTATGTCTGAAGTAGACTAATTTGAGCCTGATCATTTAAGCCTCCAGTGAGAACTCTGGGTTGGTTGGTTTGACAATCCACCAGTTTTTTTCTTGGCTACCATGATATTTTCAGATGCCTCCAGCACCAAAGTTCAAAGGCAACAATACATTTCATATCCTGCTTTTTTAAAGTCCAACATCCACTTCACAATCAGGATTAGCATTTTTGCACACCCCTACTTAAAGAAATTCTTCAATCATAGAACTATTACTTCCGCAAAATGTGAACTCATCCTTGACCTTTAAAAGGACTTTAGTTGGTGCTAATTTTTTATTAACCTTATTATGACATAACAAAGGATAGATGGGATCTTCTGAGTGTAGGTTGAAAGTTTTTGATGCAATTCATATCTCTATGACGATTTTTCTGTCTCCTTCCCATTTCCTTTCTTCTGCAATCTTTTTTGAAATTTAGAAAACAATCTGGTTTTGCATTTTTCTCTCAGAAGATGAAAGTCGGTGCTTGCAAATGGAATATCATGACATAATCATTCATTGCCAAAGGCAGAGAAATAGAACTTTTATACAATAAAATAGGAAAATAATTTTCTTTTTTTTTTCCTCCCTTCTATTTAAGAGTCATTAAATACACACTAGACAAGCTGGTTGGCTTTTGAAAATGCATCATTGCTGGAGGCATCAAAACTGATATTAGTATTCTCTTTAAAATGGATTATTCTATTTAGCTTTGTATTTACTGGAAGGCCATTACATAGACGTCTAGGCTGTCATAATCAGTTTTGCACACAACCTTTATGTAGATTGAAACAGTATTTTTACTCTGATCATGGGGAGAAGGCTTAAGTCAAAATGAACAAGTCAAATAACTGAGAAAACAATATTGCCAGAGAAATTGGCCTTTTTTTTTTTTTTTTTTTTTTTTTTTTTTTTTTTTAGTATCAACCTTCAATGCATGATGCCGGTGTAATTACTGTTTGTCATCATCTTGATCATTAGAATGCAATATCTGAAGAGGCTGTCATACCCTTGCATAGTGCATATAAGAGACAAGCATGAGTCTCCATACAAATTTCCAGAATTAGCAGTTTCCATTTTGTTTAAAGCTATTGACTTTCTCTCTCAGTATTTTTCATGTCATAAATTTCCCCTGGACACAGCTTTACTTGTATGACTGAAATTTGCAATGAAGATGCTCATTTTCTTGTTCATAGTCTCCTTGGGTACTCAAATATAGAAAGCTTTTAATGTTAAATTATCTTTTCAAGCATTAAACAGTGATGAGTTTTTGATCAGTAAAATGAATTAAATATTCTAAATAGTGTAATTTCAGAGCATTTTACTACATTTACCCTCCTTGGGACACTTAGAGATTTAGAGATTAAATTAAAGGATAGCAATATTATTTGGGGTGGGAAATCAATAGACTAATCATAATAGATTTAACAATAACAATAATAGATTTGCAAGATAGAAAGAATATATAGTTTATGAGAAACAACTTTTTTCAAATTTGTTATGGGCTAAAACCAAGGAAGCAAAACTCCTTTTAAAATATCAGAATTCTTTTATAGTTTTTTTATAGTTATATATAGCTGTATAGTTATTTTTCTCTATGTGAAAAAAATACAGTTGAAATTTATTAGATATGCTATAGGTTTTAATCCAACCCATCAGTAAATTTGGTCATCTCTCAACTGGCAAATTTTCTATTTCTTTCCTATATCCAAACACCTTACTTCAAAACATTTAGTAAACTCAATGGAAATGATACAGATTATAATATAGATGGTCATGGTATAGAGCAACTAATAATAAACCCATATTCATTGTCCAAAATTTATGTAGAGATTACATTATTGGATAGCGCTATGTCTCAAATTCTGGTCAAATACTAAAAATAATTTAGGCATGTCTTATCATTATATTATATCTCCTTATTATTTGTATTTTCGTTTCTACAATCTCATTTTCATGGAAAGTGCTTTTTATTTTTTTAAAGTATTATATAGTCAATCACACCACTGATTTTTTTAATACAGTTTTCCATTTGAGTTAGATTTAATATATGAGTTTGTGCAGTACAATTTTCGCTGTGTGCTATTGACATGATATTGAAATAAAAATAAAACCACTGGTTTTGATAAAATTGATTTAAGTATATTTCTAATAACTAAACAATGCCTTTCATAAGAAAAGTAAGCAATTTAGAGCTTCATAAAGAAAACTGCAGCTATGGCAAATCTAGACAGCATTCTAAAAAGCAGAGACATCATCCTGCCAACAAAAGTGCGTATAGTCAAGGCTATGGTGTTCCCAGTTGCAATGTATGGCTGTGAATGTTGGATCATAGGAAAGGCTGAGCACCAAACAATTGAGGCCTTTGAACTAAGGTGCTGGAGAAGACTCCTGCAAGTTCCTTGGACTGCAAGGTGATCAAACTGGTCAGTCCTAGAGGAGATCAATCCTGACTGCTCTTTAGAAGGCCAGATCCTGAAGATGAAACTCAAATACTTTGGCCACCTAATAAGAAGGAAGGACTCACTGGAGAAGAGCCTAATGCTGGGAAAGATTGAGGGCAAAAGAAGAAGGTGGCTGGATAGAGTCACTGAAGCAGTAGGCTTGAGCTTAAATGGACTCCAGAGGATGGTAGAGAACAGGAAGGCCTGGAGAAACGTTGTCCATAGGGTCATGCTGGGTTAGACACGACTTTGCAACTAACAACAAAAGGAAACTGCATGAAGTTAAAATTAAAGTGACAAATTGGTAGACTAGAGTCTCTTACAAAGCTTTCACTAAAGAAACCAGGCTAAAAATGCTGCCAAGCTTTGTTAAGAATTTTAGATGGTAGCATTCAGGAAGTCCCTTTTTGGAAGAATAAAAATGTTCAAGGAACTCCTGTCATAGTTTACTTATTTTCAGAATTTCCGTTTTGTCATATATTGAATGGAATAAAGATAATACTTTGAAAACAATCATACTTCCTTTTCATCTCCTAATTTTAGCAGGACAGTTTTAGAAACTGCTGGATTTGAGGAATTGGTTAAGTGAACACTGTTAGCCTTCTGCAACTACTTTTTTTTCCTCACATTATATGTATAATAAGAATAGAATAGAATAGAATAGAATAGAATAGAATAGAATAGAATAGAATAGAATAGAATAGAATAGAATTCTTTATTGGCCAAGTGTGTTTGGACACACAAGGAATTTGTCTTGGTGCATATGCTCTTGGAGTACATAAAAGAAAAGATACATTCGTCAATAATCATAAGGTACAACACTTAATGATAGTCATAGGGTACAAATAAACAATCAAATCATATTAGGAAACAGTCAATATAAGAAATATTGGATTTAGAAGGCTTTTTTCATGATGGGAGAACTGCTCAAAGTAATATGCCACCATATTTTTTAGATGTACTGTTAGTTTCTCTGATTTACTTGAGGTTTATTTTTAAGGAAAAAGGATTTTTGCAAAGTGAAATGGAGAACAGGATATACAAGGAGAAGGAGAAAGAAAATTAAGTGAATTTTAAAAATAGGGATATTTGAGGGATTCTAAAGTGTAGGAATAAAAATATAATTATACTTAATAGATTCCACCTGCCTTTGTAAATATGTTATAAACCTTTTTTAAAAATAAAAGGATATTCCAAAAAGATTCTCCACACATTGTTTGTTTTAAAAATGAATAAACCATTCAATATTCACATTATAACAGTAACTATATAAAAATTAATCATCTCAAATGGAACCAGAGAAGGTCTATCACTGTGATGGCGAACCTAGGGCACACGTGCCACAGGTGGCACGTGGAGCCATCTCTGCGGGCACGCAAGCCAACGCCCAGGTCAGCTCTACCATGCCTGCCCGCATGCCTCCCGCCAGCCAGCTGATTTTTGAGTCTCTGCCAGGAGACGTGTGCACTTGCATGGGAGTTGTCACGTGTGCATGTGTTGGGGTGCGGTGTTCCATCCCATCCCCTGTTTTTGGTTTCAGGAGGCTTCAGGGAGGCCTGCTAGCACAAAAAGGGGTGGGGGTGTGGCCTGCTGCCCCACCTCCATTTTTGGTTCCAGGAGGCTTCAGGGAGGCCTGCTAACACCAAAACAGGGGTCGCGTGTGCATGTGCAGGGGAAGTGCAGAGGGTCACGTATGCATGCATGGGGTGGGGGGAATATGTGGCATCAAGTGCACATCAGTGGTGGGTTCTGCCTGGTTCCACCGAGCCAGTAGTGGTGACGATATGATGTCACCGAACCGGTTCTGTCCCCCCGCCCCTCCCACCCCCTGCGTTATTCTTATCTTTTATTTGGCCCCATGCCCAATCTATTGCTGCCTCCTGAGTCCCAGCTTATAACTAGAGGGAAAAAACTGTTTAAACTCTTGCTACGGGGCTTCAAAGGGCTGCCCTACAACTGATCAGTGTTAAAAGAAAACAAATGGGTAGACCGGTGCCTGCAAAAATACATGAGTAGATCAGTGCCTGCAAAAATACATGAGTAGATCAGTGCCTGCAAAAATACATGAGTAGATCAGTGCCTGCAAAAATAAATGGGTAGATCTGTACAGCCTGGTAGACCTGTACCTCTGCTAAATCCTAAATAATTGTCACATGACCATTAAGCCATGCCCACAAAATAAGCCACACCGACAGAACCAGTAGTAAAAAAAATTAGATCCCACCCCTGGTACACATGCATGGGGCAGGGTCTGTGTAGGCCTTGTATTATGGGTACATTGTATTATGCACACATACATGCACTGTCACACACCCGCGCTTTCGACACCCGAGGAAAAAAAGGTTTGCCATAGACTCTATCACATCCACAATTCTGTTTCTAGAGTAGCAGTTGAAATGCATATAAAAAGATAAAAAGGGGATACAGGAGGACAGTAGGTCCCTAATACCATTTTCTTGAATAGCTGTACTGAGAGAGGGACAATTTTTTTTTACAGTGCTGGAGTCACTGCTGTGATTACTAATTCTGACATCTATAAATTTAATAAATGCATTTTTAGAGATGTTCCGGTTGAGTGCCACTTCCCTACCTTTCAGCTTCTTTGGGTGAGTCCAGGATATAATATGGACTGAAAGAATGAAAAATATGCCCGCCTACTTTTTCCACATATGTACCATTTTATAGTTTTTATGATGCCACTTTTATTTTCCTGTCCTTCCTCCTCCTCCTCCCCTTCAAAGCCCCAGTTCTTGAATCTTTCTTTCAATCAAATTTGTTTCGGACACTGATCAACATTTTGTCTTTTTCTCATTCTGTAATTCCCTTTTGAGATGTGGTAGCCATAACTGTAGCTATTCTACGTCTGACTACTCTTGTCTAAAAGTATGATTATATTAATAGTGCTATTATCAAAAGCTTCCTAACATTATTTAAGAAGAATTCTTTTTTAAAAAATTGCCTCACACTGGATCAATATCTACCCCAAATTATCAATTGCATTTTTTTTTTGGTCAGTTCATCTTTCTTAAATTTATATCTGAAATTAGGATTCTTTGCATCACTGTGCATAAATTTACAATCCCTTACATTAAAATTACATTTGGTATTCCCCCACTTCGGAATTTAGGTCTTTTTAGCCCTTTTTCTTTTTAGTTATATGATGTAATTTGATTGTCAAGAGAGATTTCACTCCTAATTGCAGATTGTATCTGAGCAGCCTACAAAGCATCAACCCAGGCAGATATCTAAGCCTGATAAGCACTTATTTTAAACAATTCATTGGTAAAAGAGAGGAAGCTGTAGTGTTTTTTCTATGGCATTGTTGTCTCTTGAGAACCTTACAAAGTTCCTGGGCAGGTAGATTAACACCTTCAGAGGAACTCATAGTACCCTAGGAGTACTATGGGGTAAGGAATACCCTTACAAACCCAGGAGCTTTGTAAGGTCTGCTCATTCTTCCAGTTATTGAGAAAACTTAATGAAAAATAAGCTAAACGGATTGTAGCTTTGGCTAAATTTTTACAAAATAACCAAAATTGCAATTGGCAGACTCTTATATCCGCATATGTGGAGAAACAGTGCCTTCCCATGTTGTGAAGGGGAAGTCTTACAGACTAAGATTTTAGATGTAATTGAGTGTTCATGGTACTTGTATACTCTGAAAATATTACATTCTTTTTTTAGAGAAAAGAAAAAAAAAAAGGAAGAGTTTAGAATGCAAAAGTGAAAATTGTAATAATAAGCATAAAACATTACATCCCGACCCTGAGTTGTTGTTTTCTTAAAAAGTATATTTTAAGAAACTACACTTAATGTGCTCCCCTTTCATTATTTGCATTCCAAGATATGCTCTTCCCCATCCTCCTCAAACATATTACACATTTTTGCCTGAAGTGGATAAAAAGCAGTAATATATACCTGGCAGTGAAAGAAACAAGCAATACTGGTCCTCCAACAAGAGTTTTTATTGTGTTTCTGTGCCATGTAGGACTAGAGCTCTTTATAATACTCTTAAATCCATGTTTGTCAGGGTTTCTCCAAGACACTTATCAAAGTATCTGCTCCCTCTGGTAGCCCATCAAAGACAGGGACCAGAGAGGAGGGGGCATGTCCACAGCTGCCTGGATTAACAGACAGGAGTTGGGCAGGCTGCATCACCAACCATATTGTTGGCAAAGCATACTAGATTGTATTGATGAAAATACCGGTAATATATTGGAAGAAGATAAAAAATATTGAAACAAAGACAACTTTAAATAGTATGAATTGAAGGCTGGGGATGAAAAAGAGAAATGTCATGAGGACAGGACAGTTAACTAAATATGCTCATATTCAATTCAACCTTTATTATCAATGCATAACACATGTACAATGAGATTGGCTGAGCCTCCCTTCGTGCACACACACCCAACATAAATACATATCAATAACTCACAGTGGTTATATTCTGG
The DNA here is from genome assembly GCA_022577455.1 of Arizona elegans. Taxonomy (NCBI): domain Eukaryota; kingdom Metazoa; phylum Chordata; class Lepidosauria; order Squamata; family Colubridae; genus Arizona; species Arizona elegans. The sequence continues at coordinate 268,105,004 of JAKOOJ010000001.1, forward strand.
TTAGGGAGATGTTGATGAGCTTTTAAAGAGGCCGTCTAAGAAATAAAAGTAAAATAAAACATAGTAAACATCAAACTGTAGAATTATAGAATTATGTACATATATTTAGAAGTAGTTTCTTTATATTACTTATCCTGTGGAGATAATGTCTTAGTAGCTTTAAAGACAGCATTTCATGATGTGGAGATGTATGAATTAGAAAGTGCTTTCCTTTCATGCAACAAGGAATTATTTCCAGTCCTGCGGAAATGTTGATACATATATATAAATTATTTAGACATCCATGTTAAACGCCAAGAATTCACTAGGAAAGATTGTGTTTTGCAAGTTGATTCTTTTCTCATGTTTTGTGTGATTTAAATTATTTATAATGTATCAGGCTTTTTACACATTATATCTAGATAAAGAGGAAAAGAGGATGAAATGTTTGTTTCTTCAATAATCAAACATCTATGCTGCATGACCCAGAAAAACAATGAAAGTGAACAGAAACATTGTTGATGCTCCAGGAATGTATTATGGGCCTACCTAAACCTTTCTGCTGCATTGCTCTGAACGTGAGGGAGAAGAAATAGTTTAGTTTAGTTTAGTTTAGTTTAGTTTAGTTTAGTTTAGTTTAGTTTAGTTTAGTTTAGTTTAGTTTAGTTTAGTTTAGTTTAGTTTAGTTTAGTTTAGTTTAGTTTAGTTTAGTTTAGTTTAGTTTAGTTTAGTTGATTTATATACCGCCCTACTCCCGAAGGACTCAGGGCGGTGAACAGCCACAAGATAAAAACACATAAATACAAAATTTAAAACTGAATAAAACCGAATTAAACAATTTGGCCAAAGACAGATTTAAAACACCCCGATAAATTAAGGGAAAAAGGGAAAAATTAGGCCAGGCCAGCCTGATGGAATAAAAAGGTCTTGAGAGCACGGCGGAAGGTGCGTAGATCCGGGATCCTCTGTATCTCTGGGGGGAGCTCATTCCAGATAGTAGGTGCCCCCACAAAGAAGGCTCTCCCCCTGGGGGCCGCCAGTCGACATTGTTTGGCCGATGACATCCGGAGGAGCCCCTCTCTATGAGAGCATACCGGCCGGTGGGAGGCTACTGGTGGCAGCAGGCAGTCCCGTAGATAACCAGGTCCTAAGCCATGGAGTGCTCTAAAGGTGGTAACCAAGACCTTGAAGCGCACACGGAAGACCACCAGGAGCCAGTGCAGCTCGCGCAGGAGAGGTGTTACATGGGAACGCCATGTCGCTCCCATAACCACCCGCGCGGCCGCACTCTGCGCCAGTTGGAACCTCCAGGTGCTCCTCAAGGGGAGCCCCATGTAGAGAGCGTTGCAGTAGTCCAGGCGGGAAGTGACGAGGGCATGAGTGACTGTGCGTAAGGAGTCCCAATCCAGAAAGGGACGCAACTGGCGAATCAGGCGAACCTGATGAAAAATCCTCCTGTCACGGCCGTCAAATGCTCTTCTAAAGACAGCCGTGAATCCAGGAGGACGCCCAAGTTGCAATCCCTCTCCGTAAGCAGGGGGTTGGACTAGAAGACCTCCAAGGTCCCTTCCAACTCTATTATTTTATTCTATATAAATGGTAGTGGTTGCTTTATTGTTTGCTTTTATAGTTTCTTTGTAGAATCAACAAAACTCCAGAGAAAATGCAGCAAGAAGAATTTCTTAAAATGGTACTGTTTTTGCATCTATATCATACAAATGTTCCCTTTACTCTTTGGTTATCTTCCTCCTCATTGGTTTGTTTTTACTTCAAAGCGAAAGTGACACTGTTAAACATTCTTTTTAAGGACAGATATGGTTAGGCTACAATAGGTGTATTATAAACCCCAAACCTGGCAATTACTTAAACCACATCAGGGATGACGTGTTACTCTTTACATCCCAAGAGCTCTGAAGTAACATAGGTTAAAACAATTCCCACACAGTCTCAAGGACTCCGCTAAGAATACACTCAGTTACAGCTTAAAAGAAAAACGAGCCCCAAAGCACTTTTCCACTCACCCATTCCAGCTGCTTTACTGCAAGTTAGAAAGAAAAACTGGCTGTTAAGAAAGTTCAGGAGCCAAATAGGATTCTTGTTGTTTTTGAAACTTCAGGACTGGACTAAAGAAATCTCTTTTCTTATTTCACTCATATTTTCAGTAACAATCTCGGTTCTAAATCATAATATATTACTTAAATTTTTTTCCCCTGTGAACATTCCTATAAACAATTGCCAAAGCAATTAATCTGTGCAGAAAGATGATACAGAATGTCAGGGTAAAGGTACAATGTGGAATTAGTTTCCAATGTGGGAAATTGATATTACTCTCATGCTTACATCTGCAAGCCAGTGTCTTGTACATCAGAAATTCACATTCAGAAACTTCTTTTTTATGTTATGTTAGTTATGTGTTGCACTGGAACATTTGGGAAGTCTGAATGCCAGTTTTGTAGATAACTAAATTCTAAGACTGTATACTGGATATGGATGAGGCTCAAAATCTGGGATGGATCAGGTTAAGTCAGGTCAAATCATTATTTATATAATGCAGAATAAATAGCTTTCATATACTTTGTCTCAGTTCAAAATCCTTTGTGAAGCTCTGGCCCTGTTTTTTCATTTTGGAATTTAACACAGTGGAAATGGCAGTTCCATTGAAAGTTGCATGAAAAATATATCAATCAGTTGTATTAAAATTCATCGTGAAGAGAGGAAGGATCAGTGAGTTCTGTCCTTGATTCATGATGACCCTCAGAGTCAGGGCTGAGAGACTGTAGAGGTGGGCAAAGAGAGCAGGAATGATCAGCAATGCAGGTCCGTTAGAAAGGGCAAAATAGGTCTCAGTCATATTGCAGGGACCATGTAATACTGAGATCTTTGGAAGGGATATAGATGTTTTTCTAATGTCTGAAAGTGAAAACTAGAAATAATAGTAAGAAATTGCCCTGAAAAATCATGCCAGATTCAAGCAAAGGGCTAAGGTCTAGCTTGGGGAAAATCAGGAGAATATCAACATAATGCACGAACGAGAACCTTAAGAGCTAAGACTTTTTAAAAAAGAATAGTACTCCAAAACTATATTGTTTATAGTTTTGTTTCTAATAGAATTGTTTATAATTGACTCAGGGTACTACAAGCTTTCTTCTCTCAACCAGACATATTATGGCGTCCCAAACAGGAAATAAAGGCAAAAATTGGTCCCCAGATAAAAAAGCATTGTCTAAACTTTTTGTGCCATCGTGCAGGTCCACCATTGATGATAGTATGTTCCATAGCCAGTCTTGCATTTCCAATTTTTTTTGCTCATATTATTATCCATCATTTGCCTTTGTCACATGTATTCTAATGTGGACTCAAACGTAATTTAGAGCATATCAAAACAAAATGGAACAGGCAGGATAATCGTGGTGAATTGCTGACTTCAGAAAGGGCTAAAGAGTTCCCTAATTCTTTTTCTGAAATTTAGCAGACTAATATTCTTCAAGCACTATATACATTTAAAAGCTGTCTATGTGCTTGCTTGATGGGGAGATACAGAGCCATAAAATGTGCACTGAGAAACTACCTTAACAAGAGGCAGTTGAAATTGCATGTTATGGTGATAATTCCATTATTTGTCATCTCCATTTCCTTTGGAATGGATAGAATTACTGTAACTTGCCAACTGGATTTAAGAGCTTCAACCATTATGCTGAAGCTAAGCAAATTTTGTTCTGTTCTGAATAGTTGGGAGACAAATGAAAAATGTAGTGATGTGCTGACTGAGAACACAGAACACTACCAGCCATGCTCCAATAGGCAGAGGTGATGAAAACGCATTTGCTTGCTCCTTATTTAAGAACCTAGCACTCTATTTTGTCTTTATATGGAAAGAAGCTGCAGCAATGTTTGAGATTTTATGAAACCAAAGCTCCATGAAATCTCTGAATCATTTCAATTTCAAATATTTCTGAAATGATTCAGAGACATCTAATTGAATACAATAGGCTTGGAGATTTGATTTGAAAATTTGATTCAATAAATAATTTTATCTAATCTCCTTTGAATTAAATCATCCCTTTGAAGCTTTGCACAACCCAAACATTTGGCTCATTACTATCTCCCACCGCTTGCAGTACTGGTGTCAGTTTTCGATACTATGTGATCCTTAGAAAAATATTCCCAAATTTGGTTGCCTCCTCATTCTGGCTTCATCTCCCATCCTTCTCAGCCAGCATGGCTTACAATGAAATATGATGGGAATTTTAATTAGGCACCATCTAGGGATCCAGGAATGGGAACTATTGCTTTAAAAAGAAAATGTTTTGTACACAGACTGCCAGAATCAAGGAAGAAATGCAATCAGCTCAGTTGCTTAGCATCATCACTAGCATTTCTATTTCAGGAAAGTGTGTAAAAGATTTCCTTGATAATATTTTCTTAAGATTGAAAGGAGAAATTGTCTATTGAAGATTAATAACTAGATGAAAGGGGTTTATTTGTGCTTGATCATTTATGAGCCTTGAATGCAGAATAGATTGTTGTAGGTATTATAGCTAATGAAGCTGTAACAAAAAGTTCACGACTATCATGATTTATTTTGCTTCTTTTCTGTACAGATTTATAAACCAATATGGTTAAAGTCTTTCTAGAATTTCTGGTGAAGAGTGTTTAATGTCAAGAAGCCACTGTCTGGCCAGTACCACTAGCAGATAACTAAGTAACATCATCAACGTTAATAGGCAACAATTCTGATTTAGGCAAATTCCATAAGCAAATGAAAGTCTGAACTAGAAACTAGAATGAAAGTCTATATTAATTGGACTTCTTCCAGCATGGATATCTATATTCCAAGATGGCTGTGTAGATAAAAATTAACAGTGGTGGTCCTAGGGATGAGTAGTCACAAAAGGCTTTGGGGGAACCTATTGTTGGAGGGTGGGAGAAAGGGGATAGTAACTTTCTATATATTGACACAGAATTATCTCTTTTTATAGTGATATTTAATAAATGATATTTAGTGACTTTGCTTAACGCATTATGCATATTAGATTAGATTAGAATTCTTTGTTGGCCAAGTGTGATTGGATGAGCTGCACTGGCTCCCGGTGGTCTTCCGGGTGCGCTTCAAGATGTTGGTGACCACCTTTAAAGCACTCCATGGCTTAGGGCCGGGGTATCTACAAGACCGCCTTTTGCCGCCAATAGCCTCCCATCGGCCAGTACGCTCGCACAGAGAGGGCCTCCTCAGGGTGTTGTCCGCCAGACAATGTCAGCTGGTGACCTCCAAGGGGAGAGCCTTCTCTGTGGTGGCACCCGCCCTCTGGAAGGACCTACCCCCAGAGATACACACAATACCAGACCTCTGGACTTTTCGTCGGGCCCTGAAAACTCATTTATTCCATCTAGCCGGGCTGACTTGATCCCATCTGTTCGGTTTTAATTTGAAATTGGTTTTAACTGGATTGTTTTAAATTGTGGGCCGAAATTATTTAATTACCTTTTAATCTGTTTTTTAAATTTTGTATGTTTTGTTTTATCTCAGCTGTTCACCGCCCTGAGTCCTGCTGGAGAAGGGTGGTATAAAAATCAAATAATAATAAAAATAATAAAAAAAAAATCTAGTGAACTCCCTGCCAACTACAATCCTTTCTAGCAGCCATTCACTCAGCAACTCTCACTCTTGGGTTCTGCTCTCTCCTGCTGGGTCTCCAACTGCAAATTTCTCTTCCTCCTTAATACAAATAGCATTGCCAGTTCACACTATGTGAAAACAATTCTAGAAATGTCCAACCTCTTCCTTTCCTATTATTTAATGCTTCTACCTTTTTGTATGTATACAGCAGGGATGTGAAACTTGATTTAATTGAGGGCCACATCAGGGTTTTGTTTGATCTCAGGGGGGACTGGGGGGGCAGGCAGCTCAACGTCACTTGTGTTGGGGGTGCCTGTGATGGCCTGAGTGCTCTGCAGCGAAAACAGGCTCCCGAGCTCTATTTTTGCCTGAGACTGCATCCTGCAATCCTCTGCTCACGGCCCTCATGAGCTCCATTTTCACTGGCAGAGGCACTGCGGACTGGTCCTTTCCTGTTTCCAGGGCAACCCCATGGGCCAGAGTTAAGCACCCCGCAGGCCAAATCCGGGCCCCAGGTCTTGAGTTTGATACCCCTGGTATACAGGTATAAAACACGTGTTTGAGTTAGGCATGAAATGTGTCCACAAGATACTTAAAGAAGCACATGTAGAATAAACCATTTCCACATTCACTATCCTTTATTCTCTTTATTAATAGAAGCTCCAAACCAGGCCAAATACAAAAATCAATGATGCAATCATTCTCCCTCAAAAGGTGGCCAACCATTTACATATGAGGCTGATTACACATCATGTTGGGAATATTGCAGTTGCTATTTCTCTTCCTACATTTGATTTACAAAAGCACATGCCCTGTAATAAATTCTGAAAATATGATTTAGTGATGTACTTAAGCAAAGAATGGAGACCGTAGGATTGATATATTGTAATAGAAATGTATTTTTGGAGTCGCCAGATGTGAAAAAAAATAGCATGGATTCCCAATCCACTGAAAAGTAGAACTGAGCTGAAAAATATCAGTTTTTCAACCAAAAAACTTAAAGAGTTTAACCTCTATTCTTGTTCCATTGCAATCCAGTAGGCAATCATCTGTACAATTTAAGGCCTTATTCTGGCTTGTGAGAAAGATTCTAATGTGGCTGTATTGCTTATAAGAACCATCTGCCAAGGCAAATCCTATGCTGAGTAAAGGGTTAAAAATGTGAAGAGGTGTGATTTACTGCTAAATCCTTATGTGTAGCCAGATAGTTCCAAGTTTCTAGTTTTTCTAAATGATGTTGCTAAGCTTCAGTATGTAGTAGCTTACTAAAAAAAAATAGCAGTAGCTGATGTGATAATAGAGTTCCTATATTAAGGCGGTTTTACATTAAAGGAAAACAAATAAATTTAGAGAGCTTTTAGGCAACATGACAAGAAGGCATGAAGGGACCTTGGAGGTTCCTCTCCTAATCCAACCACCTGCCCATGTTTTCATGCAATGGGGCACTCAGTCTTTTTGAAAAAAGGGAGGTTCTAATGATAAATGGTAAATGCCATGTCATGCAAATCTTTCATAATCAATAAATTTTAGGCCCATTTCTTTTAAACAATCAACATTTCAAGAGACTATTTTTTTAAAAAAGGCTGTAGCACATTTTATACAGCATACTTGTTTTACTTATTCAGAAGCTGGGTCTATTCATTGGGGATGGGGAAAGCATCACCCCATGCTGATCAGCAGTAAAATAGAATATAGATTTTCTGGGTTAGTCAATCAAAGAAACAAAACTTCGAATATCTACCTTAGATTAGGTTACATTAGGTTCTGAGTTCGAATAATCAGTCTGAAGTGATAATTCAGTTGAAAAAAAAATCTTCTTAACACAAACAGTTCCACAAAGAACTTCCAAAGAAATGAAGAACAATGGAATGAAAGACATGTCACTTCAAGTCATACTGTAGATGAAGAGAAACAGAGAAAAGTATATAATAGGTCATGGCCTATTCTCTTGAAATATGCTTCTACGACCCAGTTAGTGATTTAAAAAATGTTATACCTTGGAACGTGGAGTAAAGAATTTTGGGGTTTGCTCCAGAGGTGTGTTTCAGCAGGTTCTGACCAGTTCTGGAGAACCGGTAGTGGAAATTTTGAGTAGTTCGGAAAACCGGTAGTAAAAATTCTGACTGGCCCCGCCCCCATCTATTCTCTGCCTCCCAAGTCCCAGCTGAGGAAATGGGGATTTTGCAGTATCCTTCCCCTGGAGTGGGGAGGGAATGGAGATTTTACAGTATCCTTCCCCTGCCATGCCCACAAAGCCACACCCACAAAGCCAAGCCACACCCACAGAACCGGTAGTAAAACATTTTGAAACCCATCACTGGTTCGCTCCCAGCAGATTTACAGAGGCATGAAAACTGATAGAAGATAAGTCCAGCTGGGATAATTCTTAAATAGACAAACAAACAAACAAATAATTATCCATGATTGGAGTTAACAGGGCTTGAAATTATTTTCTATAACGTACAAATGTGTCTAAGAAAAACTCTTTTCCCCAAGAGTTTTTGCAGACATTTTTCCCCAGCATTTCCTGGTATGGCCCTGTGGGTCTATGCCACATTTATCATGTTGCAGCAGGTGATGTGACAAAGCCACATGGCATCAGCTTTAAAACAAAATAGTCAAGAGAATAACAATTTACAATTTATCTTTACTTAGATCTGAAATCCCAAATGGATAAATAAAAGAAATAGGTGGTTTTATTCACTGGATATGTGTGGATATCTAGTCAAAATGTTAAAAAGGAAACACACACACAAACACACACACACACACACACACACACACACACACACAATAGATGTTATAGCAGATACACTTGGCAATGTTAAGATAATCTCATGGGCTCTCTTACAAAATGACTGCTTGAAGATTGATTGATTGAAGCTTATTGTTATGTATTGATACTTTTAAGCGGGAGTTCAAACCTGCCTACGTTTCTGATTGGCTGACAGTCCCTCCTGGATTGTATATAAGGAGGGCTGCAGCCTCTGAGTTTTTGCTGAAGTCTCACTATATATTAAAGAGCTGTTGTCACTTGCTTGCTTGTGCCTCTCGTTATTCCTGAACCACTTCATTGGCGACGAAGGTGGGATAGAGGCTACAAGAAGCCGACCAGTGAGACCACGAGCTTCAGCTAGGCGACGAGGCGAACCACAGGAGGCATACGAACATGTCTGCCTACGTTCCGCCCAAGCCTTTTGATCCGACCCGCGAAAAATGGGTCTCGTACTTAACCCGATTCGAATGCTCGCTCGAAGCCAGCGACATGCAGGGTCTCTCCGCTAATCGAAAGAGAGCCCTCTTCCTTAGCCACTGCGGACCGGACGTGTTTGAGATGGCCGAGTCACTGTGCAAGCCAACACCAGTTCAAACCGTCTCCTGGGACACCCTGATGGCAACTCTCCGGGCTCACTACGCTCCCGTGCCCTCCAAGTTCGTGCAACGATACCAACTCAGACAGCGCGTCCAACGAGAGGGAGAACCGGTCAGCGCGTATATGGCCAGCCTGAGAAAAGCCGCAACCCATTGCGACTATAGAGACTTGGATGATGCGTTGCTTGAGCAACTCATCTGTGGTGTTCGGGACATTAGGCTGCAACGGCGCCTGCTCGCCAAGCCTGATTTGACGCTTGCTGGAGCCCTAGACGAAGCCAGGGCTCATGAAGCCTCCACAAAAGCCGCAGAAACACTGCAGCGTCCACTGACCAGCAAAGACAGCCCCAAGTCTGCCCCGGTGCACAGAGAAGACGCTGGATCCAGCTCGGAGTCCGAGTTGGATGAGGACGTCTTCCGAACAGAGCACCAGAGAAAAGACACTGGCAGCCCCCGGCGAAGCTGTCCCAGCTGTGGCGGGCACCATGATAGACTGTCCTGCAAATACAGAGAGGCTATTTGCAGGCGCTGCGAGAAAAAAGGGCACTTGGCGTGAGTCTGTAGAGCCATTCTGCCCAGAAAACACAAACCACATGAGCGCCGCAGCCAACCGGAATTAGCGCGCCAGAAGCAGCCAACGAGAGAAGGCGGCGCGAAAAAATGGCGTGAATTTGAACCGCGAGATGGCCGCAGCATACACATCGACCAGGCCAGCACGATGATCGAGGACAAAGTCAGCACGGTGGTCGAGATCAACGGAAAGCCTTGCTCGATGGAGATCGACACCGGATCAGCTCTCTCCATAATGTCGTGGGCGACCCTAAAGACCCTCCTGCCATCGTTCCGGAAGGACCAGCTCTCCAAGCAGAGACTGCGCATCCTAGACTACCAGGGGAACCGAGTCCCCCTCGAAGGCGTGGGCACGTTCCGAGTCACCTACGGAGACTATGAAAGAAACCTGCCGCTGACCATCGTCTCGAAGCAGCTTCCTAGCCTCCTGGGCATGGGGTGGTTCCGAGCCCTTGGCATGGGCTTTACCGGCGTCCACCTGATGTTCAAATCAACCTTGAAAGACAGCCTCCTGTCCGAGTTCCAGGACGTCTTCGGGGACATGTTGGGCAAGTATGTGGGGACCCCTATTTCTCTAAACTTAGACCCCAACGTAGCCCAAATAAGACTTAAGGCCAGACGGGTGCCGTTCGCATTGAAACCGAAGATCGATGCGGAATTGGACAAATTAATTAGGCAAGGGGTGTTGGTTCCCATTGACCATGCAAAATGGGAAACCCCTATAGTGACCCCAGTTAAGTCCGACGGCTCAATAAGAATTTGCGCCGACTACAAGTGCACGATCAACAAGGCTTTGCAGCCGAGCGCCTATCCGGTGCCGATCGTGCATCATCTACTACACTCCCTGGGGCCCGGAAAAATTTTCGCCAAATTAGACCTGGCCCAAGCCTACCAACAGTTACCAGTTGACGACGCCACGGCAGAGGCGCAAACAATCGTAACTCATAGGGGTGCATTTAAATGCACCAGGCTCCAGTTTGGGGTGAGCGTCGCACCCGGCTTATTTCAAAGCACCATGGAGCGCCTGTTGCAAGGACTCCGGGAGTAGTGCCCTATTTTGATGACGTTTTAGTCAGTGCCCAAGACGAACATCAACTATGAGTCCTATATTGGAGAAGGGCGGTATAGAAATTAAAACAAATAAATAAATAAATAAATAAACTAGGGGACAGAGTAAGGAACGTCCTGTCCAGGTTCAGAGAAGCGGGACTGAAACTTAAAAAAAACAAGTGTATGATTGCTGTCCCCTCTGTGGAATTTCTGGGGTACAGGGTGGACGGCACAGGCATCCACCCTACCGAAAGCAAGGTGAGAGCTATTAAGAGTGCACCTGCCCCCAAATCCAAAGCGGAGCTCCAAGCCTTCCTTGGACTGCTCAATTTTTACTCCATGTTTCTAAAGGACAAAGCCACGGTTGCAGATCCACTACACAAGCTTCTAGGAAAGAATGTACCATGGGTCTGGGGGAAACCACAGGCAGCCGCTTTTGAGGCAGTGAAAAGACTCCTGTCTGAGGACAGCTTCCTGATTCAGTACAATACAGAGCTTCCACTTGTCTTAGTTTGTGACGCCTCCCCCGTAGGAGTTGGTGCCGTCCTAGGCCATAGACTGCCGAACGGCCTAGAGGTGCCCATTGCATTTTATTCTCGCACCCTGTCCAGCGCAGAGCGGAACTATAGTCAGTTGGACAGAGAGGCTCTGGCTGCGATTGCGGGGGTTAAAAAGTTCCACGAATACCTCTATGGCCGAAAATTCGAACTTGTGACTGATCATAGACCCTTGCTAGGACTTTTGGCGGGCGATAGGCCAACCCCCGCTGCCCTTTCCCCTCGTTTGACCAGATGGACCATTTTTCTGTCGGCCTACTCGTATCAGCTCGTCCATCGACCTGGGCGAACCCTGGGTCATGCGGATGCCCTTAGCCGCTGCCCCCTTCCCGACCTACTGGACAACCCAATGCCGGAAGCCTCCGTCCTCTTGTTGGACACGTTGACCTTGGGCCCTATCTCCTCCGGCGAGGTGGCGAAAGCCTCGGCTAGAGACCAAATCATCCGAACTGTTATGGGTTGGGTTCTGAAGGGGTGGCCGGACAAGGTGGATGGAGGGGAGTACCAAGGGTTTGCCAACAAACGAAACGAACTGTTTATGCAAGGGGGTTGCTTGCTATGGGGTGACAGGGTGGTGATTCCAACGAAGCTACGGAATAGAGTTTTGGAGTTGCTGCACGAAGGGCACCCAGGCATTGTTAGGATGAAAGGTTTAGCCCGCAGCTATGTCTGGTGGCCCAACATGGACCAAGTCATTTCCGAGTGGGTGGGGAAGTGCAGACCCTGCCAGGAGTCTCATCCCGTTCCCCCAGTAGCGCCCATCCGAGAGTGGGAGAAACCAAAAGGCCCATGGGGGAGGATCCACATTGATTTTGCCGGCCCGTTCCATGGCCAAACGTTTTTAATAGTTGTGGATGCCTACTCAAAGTGGCTCGAAATTATATTAATGCCATCAACAACGGCCGAGGCAGTTATCAAGGTCCTAAGGAAGTTGTTTGCCACCCACGGCCTGCCGGATACCTTGGTATCTGATAACGGCCCTCAATTTATGGCAACTCTTTTTGAAGGCTACTTGGCCGGACTGGGGATCCGCCATGCCCTATCAGCTCCGTTTCACGCGGCTTCGAACGGATTGGCTGAACGCTTTGTTAGGACAGCCAAAGAAGCACTGTCCAGATTAGACAACGGGGACTGGCAGGCCAGGATAGACCAATTCCTAGCAGTCCAGCATGCCACACCATGCACAGCAACAGGGAGAAGCCCAGCAGAGCTCCTCGTGGGGAGGAAGCTCCGGTGCGTGTTAGACAGGCTTCACCCTAACTACTCGCACGAAAACTTCAAGGGAGAGACCTGTGGCTTAAGACAGTTTCAGGTTGGGTCCCCGGTGTTCGCTCGCAATTATGCCAGTGGACCTCTATGGATTGCAGGAACCATAGTGGGTGTAACAGGCCCAAAATCGTACACGGTGGACGTAGGGGTGGACAGACTCTGGAAGCGCCACATAGACCAACTTAGAAAAAGGGTGGTCAGCGAGGCGAACATCAACTTAGACATCTCCGAGCCTAACTATAACAACTTTCCCAAAACAGCTAACTCAAGCCCGGGTTCGCGAGAATACTTAGCTGACAAGCCCTGGTTCCAGCGCTGCCCCAGCGAGTCGCCACTCCCAGCCGGGGATAACCACGCCCCGGACAAAATCCAGGAGGTTCCATTGGCGGAGCCGGGAGAGACGAAGAGTTCCTCCGACCAGCTCGACGCCCCACCAGACACTGAACTGCGCAGATCAACTAGGACGAGAACTCGTCCTAAGCACCTGCGAGTTTTTGTGTGTACATATGTTAATTTCTGAGTATTACTGCCTTCTGGGAAGGGAGGGGTGTTATGTATTGATACTTTTAAGCAGGAGTTTCAAACCTGCCTACATTTCTGATTGGCTGACAGTCCCTCCTGGATTGTATATAAGGAGGGCTGCAGCCTCTGAGTTTTTGCTGAAGTCTCACTATATATTAAAGAGCTGTTGTCACTTGCTTGCTTGTGCCTCTCGTTATTCCCGAACCACTTCACTTATAAGTCAGTTTTTGAGTCTTGGTGATTGTCTGAGCTAATTTCTGCAGTTTTCCTGGCCAGTTGGAAATGGTTTAGCATTACCTGCTTCCTAGGATTGAGAAAGAATAAGGGACTAAGGTCACACAGCTGGCTTTGTGTCTCAGGCAGGATTAGAACTCATAGCTTGGTACCTTAACCACTGCAACAAACTGGTTCTCCATTGTTCGGGTCTAATAAAAAAATAATGCTTTATTAATGGCCAAACTGATGCACTCCTTCTATCCACTACCTCTAACTATGGCCTTTTCTTCCCCAGGGAAGGAGGCAAAGAGATCTAAACAAAGCACAGACGCAGTTAGCCTTAACTGCCAACCCAGCAGTTCGATGCCAACCTAGCAGTTCGAAAGCACGTAAAAAATGCAAGTAGAAAAATAGGGACCATCTTTGGTGGGAAGGTAACAGTATTCCGTGCACCTTTGGCATTTAGTCATGCTGGCCACATGACCACGGAGTCGTCTTCAGACAGCACTGGCTCTTTGGCTTTGAAATGGAGATGAGCATTGCCCCCTAGAGTAGGGAACAACTAGCATGTATGTGCGAGGGGAACCTTTACCTTACAGCCAGAAATCTGTTTTTTTTATTTTCTAAGTGAGCTCATCTATCTGGAGTACAGAGTAACTTACAGAAAATAAGATGATAATCGAGAAACACGTGAATATGTTGCTTTGTTCTACCTATGGGGAAAAAATCTTTTAATAAAATTGTGTGGGCCATGGACAGGGGAGTGTCACTATGGACCTTAATGTTGAGAGGCATCACGTTGAAGACCGAAGTCCTAGGAAGTCCCTATGTTGTCCATACATTACTGCTATTTATTAGAAAATGTGTGTGCATGGGCGGGGAGAAAACGTAATAGCTCATCAACTGGATTCTATAATTTTAGTTCTTGTTAGATTACTTCAATGGACCAAATTTAGTTAAAGGCATAATATGTAAGTTATTACTATGTGTTGGTTTAAATGTTCCATGCATCCCTGAAAACAACAATCATTAGTTCTGATCTGAAATATACCTGAAAACATGTGACAAGACAAAAGATGATAACTGGACTCTTATACTTTCCTTCTATTTTGTACAAGAATAGCAAAGACTCCAATGCAAACAGAAGAGACTGAAAATAAAATGCATTTCAGTACTTATTGTGGTTTAATGTTGATCGTCAGAGACAGGCCATAAACCAGTTGACATGTTGACACATAATGACACATAATGTTTTTACTTCATACAAGAAAAATCTGTAAACAAATGTTAGCCTAAAGCCTTAGAGGTAACAAAATATACACAGTGACTTAAGGATTCTACATTTAATGCAAAGATAATTGAAATGAACCTATTTCCAATTTATTTGCAATAAAAACTACTTGTAGAATAGCAACTTTCCTATTTTCTTGTATGATTTACTGACTTCTCAGTTTTGCTTGAAGACCTCATAATCTTGCAGAGCAAATTTTAGAAGTCAGCAGGGGTCACCTGAGGATAACCTATAAGCTTCTAAGTTCAATTCACTTCCATTAGATCAGAAGAAAACAAGCAATGGGGAAACTATTTGACATAAATTTTGTATTTAGCTTCAGTCTGAAATGAAATAATGGGTAGAGACTGCAGGGCATTCACATTATATTCTACTACTTGCTGTTCAATTTTCATCTAACGTTATTTGTAGTATTGCTGGAAAGAAGAATGGCCAATCCTTTGTCCTATAAAATTTAACAGATACTTGGAACTTCATCATTATCCAGTGAAGATAAAAAACAGATGGTTTTCAAAAAGTTGGAAATAATTTAAATAATAGGTTAAGGTTTTTTTCTTTTTAGTCAATAGAAACTAAATTGGAAAGCCTTTCTTCCTATCTTATAGAGATGCAACTTCAGAAAAAAATGTCCTATTTTTGGCTGATACTTATTTTTCTTCTTCCAATATAATATTCCACTATTGAATTGTTCATTTTTTTCCATATAGCTCATCTTTTGTTTTTACTTTATACCTAATGAGGTTCAGAAACAGCGTGAGATACTTTATATATGTCTCTGTCCTGTGGAATACTTTGACTCAGCAATGCAACTGAAGATTGAAAACAACATAGGTTCACAGCAGAACATGCTTTCCACGCAAATAATCTCAAATTATAGTATGCATAAATGTATGTATTTGCAATAATTGTAACCCACATCAGTCGTATACAGCAAAGACATAAAAAGCCAAACAATAGAAAAACTGGACATCAAAATAATTAGGATACAATTAATGACAAACTCTTGCAATCATTCCAAATCAAAAGACATACTTAACCAGAATTAAAAAAATGCAAGGAAGGCATAATTATCATTGGCTTTTCTTGCAAAAATTTCAAAAATGCCTACATTAATAAACTCTTTTGAATAGAATCCAGGTTCTATTCATTGATTTCAAAGCAGGAAAACTGAAAACACTTATTTGCTTAGCAATTCTTTGGCTTGTCATTAGTAATAGCTAAATCCAATGAATGCTAAAATATATGCTTAAGGTGACTTAAATATGAACAGGTAAAAATGTCTCATTTTATTTTTTTGCTGTTGGAAATAATGCCATTAATATTCTTCATCTCTGCATGAGATATTAAACAGATAAGTTTCACTATTAATTAAAGACAAATAATAGGGAAATGAAATAAAGCTTCAGTGAGGAAGGGTGTCATTCTAACTATTGACATTTAGTAATATTTTATATACTTAAAATAAGCAATTCATCCATTGTATATGTATTATATATTTTGCATTATTTTTCTGAATTGACTATCCCATTCAGGACTTTATCAAAGGCAGCCATATTTGGAGAAGACTGTTCAGTTGTCTGAATGGACACTAAATGTCATCTTTCACCTCCCATGAGTCATGATCAGTATGTCTCTTCTCCAGAGAGGAGACTCTGTTCAGACAGTTCTGTTCTGCCGTTTTTAACATTCAGTACTTTTACTATAGTAGTGCAGTACAAAGTAAGTATTTTTATGTTCAGAATCAGATTTGTAAATCATATATGGAACATTATAGACAACTGTACTTAATGTCTATGGAGATTCTCAATCATCTAGGTCACAGAGCTGAAGAAGCTTCTTGGATGAGAAGCGAATAGTCTTCAAAGAAAAACAAAGTCCAGCAGCATCTTGGAAGAAGCACTTTTGGGATGACAATTGGACTTCTTTAAATAGTCCTCACCCCCAGGTAGAAAAACAACAACTGTTGTTGTTTTTATAACAAACTCACCAATATAATTTTAAACATGCATGACTATCAAAAGAATTGTTAATATTATGTACTTGAAGTGCGAGGCAGTTGATTTGAAGGTGAACCGAACTTCTTCTGCTTTTCATGAGCTGATGCTAAATGTCAAATTGATAAATGGTACCAATCAATTACTTAGGATTTGATACCAAATCAAAACTAATCAAAATTTGTCCATTTTTACTGTAAATCTCTTCCAGCTTTTAAAAATGATTATGCAATGTAGGAGTAATCTGGATTTATAAATGGATAAAATGCCCTTAGTTTCGGTTACTACTGCACTGACTTCAATCTTCATGATTTCATTGGTAAATGTGATTTTACTGTGATTTCAAGTCTTACAGGATTCTATAAGCATCAAACATGATGCCTACCAAACCAGGAAAAATCAAGGTGTTATGAAAGAGGGCGATTTGTTGATAGGAAATCAGGCTGATTTTCTTTTTTTATGGACAATAATTACCTGCTCATGGTCAGGCTACTGACAACTTCAAAAAATAGAAAATAAACAAAAAATAAAAAATAAACAGAAGTCAAATAAGGCATGGTTACCCACTCCTGGTGCTTATGGATCAGAATGCCTTGAGAGGGTTTTCTGCTACATAAGGTCAGAAATGCCTACGGTAATCCATGCCAGAAATGCCAGAATACCAAATACCTTTGGTATTCTGGCCAAGCTCACAAAATACATAGGCTACCTGAGTTTTTGATATGATTATATCTGTAGTTTATCCTGCTTTATAGATTCAGAGTTGGAAGTACTAATGTTAGTAATGAAGTAGTAAAAGTGAAAGTTGCCAAAGTAGGAGCACTTTGCAGATCCTATTCTATAGCAGTGATTTTGATGCAGACAATACCTTCTCTACCTCTCTGGTTTCTACATCACATTGTCTATGGTACTTTTTTCAGTTTCTGCAATCGTTCCAATTTATTAAGGTGAAGCTGTCTTAGAACCCTTAGAGGCCTGTTTGCTGGGATTGCAAGCTCCTTCATTGGCAAATTATTATAACTACAGTATCTTGACGTGGTGCCTCTTGTTTTTTCATAGTTTATTCACCACAGACGTCCTTCTCTTTTACAGCTGAACCCTGCCTATGTAACAGATAATGTTTAATCTCTCAAATGGGATTCAGAATCAGTTTCCTAGGATTCAAATTGTGACTTTAAAAGTCTAAAATAGATATTTTGATTATAGAGATGAACAACTTCTTCTCTGTGCATGTATCTTTCAAACGTTCAGCATTTGAGCTATTGTATTGATACAGCTCATGTATAACTCCAACGGGAATACCTCAAGTTCCCAATCAAATCAGTATGAATTACTGATTATTAACATATGGCTCTTTAAGCTGCTAAACAACATCATTTCACAGCATTGACTCATAGACAGGGACCCCCACAGTTCCTTCTATTTTTATTAATCGTGATTTCTTAAAAATGTTATAATGATGATAGTCAGTGGCAGCTGGTGCCCTAACAAATACTCCTTTTGTTCTGACAACTCTTGCAACACAACAGAAAATAAACTAGTAGGATTGAGAAACAATCAACCTGGCTAAGCAGAGGTGTGATCTGAGCCTCAAACCTATGTTTTGACCGACATGTGCTATTACAACACAATGCCTGTTTTTACAGAAATAAAATTAAATCAACAATAAGTGCTTATGATGAAAAATATTAAGCAATTTCCTATTTTTATTATACCAAATAATCTTATTTTTCCTTCTTGGTCAAAACTGGAGAGCACTCTGAAAGGCAAGACCATTTTGGACTTAAACCACCCACTGTAATTTCTCAATTTCCTGTTTGGCTGAATAGCAGATCTTGATTTTTGCTATTTTGATGAAAGGAGAGGAAGGGCAGTGAATACCATTGATTGTCTTTGGCAGGTACAGAACTGTGATGCTAAAGAAGCTGCTTTTACTGATAAGAATCTGCAACTGGCTCTGCTGGAAAAGTTTGATCTGAGAAAATTTTAGAAGTGAGCATACAGGAAGGGTACATGACCAGGAAGAAATGAAACATATTTTTAACCATTTGACTTCACAGAATGTTTCACTTCCTATTTTGGTTTCTTTTGGTATTATATCAATCATCCCATATATTTCATGAGTTCAAGAGGAGACTGTGTGGCATTTTTGTCTTGGAATTTTTTTTTTAAATAGGCTTCAAATTAATTCTCTAATAGGAAGGATGGCAGAAGAAGAACTAGTTACTAAATGGTTCTTAATCCAAAATTGCACATTTACAAGCTGTGGACAAATGAGCGTGTACGATCCTTCACCAGAAGTATGGGCAGAGAAAATGGATGGAATATTTCTCCAATTTTTTAAAGAAAATAACAGATTTGTCACTATTCTCAAGAAAAAACTCCTCAGAACCCAGAAAAGCCACTGGAATGAGTTATCTCATGATGTCTTCCTGCAGATTTAATTGAAGCAGGGGTATCAGGCAGGGGTGGGTTCTACTTACCTTTACTACCGGTTCGCAGTGGGGCTGCGCGCATGTGCTCTTCTGCGCATGCGCAGAAGCTTCTGCACATGCACAGAAGTGTTTTGATGGGGTCGGTGGGCGGAGCCTCCCGCCGGTTTTACTACTGGTTCTATAGAACCGGTACAAACCGGGGGCAACCTATCATTGGTATCAGGAAAGGACTGGAGCAGGAAATCCTATAACATTTCAGACAATTTCTTGTTCAGTCTCTTCTTAATATCCATTGATGGAGCAACCACAGTTTCTGAAGGCAAGTCGTTCCACTGGTCAATTGTTCTCACTGTTAGGAAATTTCTCCTTAGTTCTAGGCTGCTTCTCCTTGATTAGTTTCAATCCATTCTTTCTTGTCTCACCTTCCGGTGCTTTGAAGACTAGGTTGACCCTTTCTTCTTTGTGGCAGCCCCTCAAATATTCAGATACCGTTATTCAAAAATAATCCAAGGAATCAACAAAACATTTTCTGAATATCTTTGAAAAATATGTGCAATCACTGTACAGTATTCCAACAGTAATTGGAATAGACAGGAATAGAAGAGATTATGTGAGACGAACATTTAAAATATGAGAAAGAAAGAAGGATACACGCATGTGTCTCAAAGCACTATGCCAAAGTGTATTTTTGTCTGGGTATCACAGATATTGCTTTGGCAGGCACCATAAGTGACAGAATGGTAACTAGCTGTCAAATGAAAGACTGTACACAAGAAAATGTTCCTACAAGTAAAATGTTTTGTTTAACTGTCAGTCATTGAATTTAGAATTTGATTTAAAAGAGAATTAAAACACTGTAGTGAGAAGAGACTATCAGCTCAAGGTTGAATTTTCCAGCAACAGTACAAGATTATGAACTCCATTTAATCTGAGTGACATTCTGCTGTTCCTGATACTATTTTGCTAACCCACTCCTGCACATACAAGTGCAAGATTTTTTATATAATATAGAAGAAAATGGAGCAGGCTTTATAAGTGTGAATGATCCTTCTGCAGGTTGAAATCCAGGTTAGCTCCTAGTCCATATTTGTTTAGACTGCTAAAATGTGGAGCTCTATAAAGGCAAGCCCAAGAACCCCTGAACTATTCTAAGAATCTCCCCAATATTTTTAGACTGTCCTCAGGTTTTTACTGTTATACAGTGTATGGAAACAAAGATAGATCTTTGGAAATACAGAACTATTAATAGCAGTGTGGTGTAATTAGTATTTGTCTTTTCTTTCTAACAGTTTTTTTTTCCTTATATACAAATGGCCGATCATAGCCGTCATAAAATGAAAAGAGGGTGGCTAGCAAAGAATTAGGTTTTCAAGGAGAAATCCATTCACCCGTTTCTCACAATGCAGTGGTGATTCTCAGTAACACAGCCATAACTTTAAATATCCCTTTTCTGCTTGCTTCTGTTTTCATAAGGTCATTGAAGTCTGAAACTGAACCTGATGCTTTCTGCTGACACTTTACATTGGCAAAGTTGTTTCCTCTGTTTCATTAATGAAGGTCCTTTTGTTCCTTCCATCTGATGCAATTTACCTCTACCTTGGCAGTCAAAGATGTTACTGCCTGTGTGGAAATGCGTTATTAAAAAAAAAAAACCAGTTGAAAAGATGAGTATGTGTAAGAGTCATGAAAAGGTTGCCTATATGAGTTTCGCTATTCTGCAGATTGCACAATGTTTCTTTTAGGAGACACGGCAGCGTAACATCGATGTTTATATAAATGTTTTATAATCGTCTTTTATTACTTGTAATTAGGAGGGGAAATCTGCTAGACAGTGCTATATTGTCCCCTGTCCTCCACCTCCCATCAGAGGAATATTTTGGTTCTGATTACCAAATAGGAGACTCTCAACTAAGAAACAGGATTCTGTAAATTTGAGGAGGGATAAGGGCAGTCCTTCCTCTGAATTCTACAGTGAAAAATTATAAAGTGAGTTATGGGATTAGTAGGAACTGTTCTTTCTCAAACGTTGGAAGTGTTGATCACTGAAGTTTACCTTTGTGCATGTGTTTATTTTTTATATGCCACAGCTTTGTGCCAGAAACCCAAGGTGCAATGTAATATGCCTTTTCTTCCAGTGTGATTCCAACAATTCTCAGTCAGCTAGAATTAATGAAAACATTCAGTGAACTTGGAGGGCAAGCTCTGAGCTTGATTCTAACCGGTGCCACAATTACACTCTACAATACCATAGTGGCCTTCACTGTAGTAATTGAATTTTACATTCCTCCCCAAATAGTCAGATGTTTTATTTGGAAAGTGGATACATTGGTACGGTTTCTTCTTTGTACATCTTTCCAAAATAATCTCTCCTGGCAGCTATTATCTTTGACTCCCTCTCCCCATAAAGAAACTAGACTACAATTATTTACCCGATTTGCTTTCTAAGAATATTTCTCACCCATTTATGGTTTTGTTAATATTGTTCTTTGGGGTTTTTTTTTTTTTACAAAAAGAATCTTTTTTAAAAAATGACCCAGGACACAGAGCCTGAGAAACATCAAAGCATTGACTATACATATTATATCATTTTTATCTTTTATTTTTACAACCTTTTTTTTTACATTCTTATATTCAGTCTAGCTGTTCAATCTCTGCCCCACATTTTTTATATCTTCTACTGCTAATTCTTGCTTTAAAACTCAATACTGATACTTAAAGACTTGAAATTGCTTGAATGTGTCTGAATTTTAGGAAGAAGACAGTTAGAAGTATCTGGATTAAAAAAGGAAGCACTGGTCTCAATTTTATTTGAAAATCCTTAGCATAATGTAAGTGAAGTACATTCATACTTTCAAAGATAGTGTAGAGAGATAGTTTATAATTAGTGGGATTTTGCTGGCCCTGGAGAAAAGGATAATACGGTGATGCCATATATTCCCATAAAATGATCTGGAGAGTGAAAACATCCGGGAACATTGGAGATCACAAAGCAAAAGGGGAACCTAAAAAAGATTGTTTCTCTACTATCTTGTAGTGGAATTTCTTTTTTCTCTGCAAATGAAAGATGCTCTTCTGTTCATGGAGGACAATTGCATTCAACTTACTTATGTAGTGCACAATCTTATGCATATTTGTTTTAAACCTCATTGAAGTCTAATGGTAAGGAGATAATTTAATTTTCTGATAATTTAGAACCACTGAAAAAAGTGGTACCAGATAGAAGAGGCATTAGAGAAATACAGGTAGTCCTCGACTTACAACAGCTCATTTAATGACCATTCAAAGTTAACAATGGCACTGAAAAAAGTGACTTATGACCTTTTTCACACTTATGAACATTGCAGCATCCCCATGGTCACATAATTTACATTTGGATGCTTGACAACTATCACATTTATGATGGTTGCAGTGTCCCAGAGTCATGTGATCTCCTTTTATGACCTTTAGAAAAGTCGTAAAATGGGACAAATCTCACTTAACAAATTTCTCACTTAGCAACTTAAATTTTGGGCTCAGTTGTCATAAATCGAGGATTACCTATATACCGTTCCACTCCTTATTCCAGGGAGGAAATTCTTTTTGAGAATCCAGATTCTTCAAAGGGCACAAAGCACCCTTCTGTTTGTTGGTTTGTTTTTCAAGTTATGAAAATAATCCATCAAAGTATGTCTGTATTTAATTATTAAATGCAACTAGTGTAGTTTTTGCTGTGAGGAGCCCATAGCAGTATTATTTCTCTTTGAACAAAAATTTCATACCTACATGAAACTGAAGAGAGAGTTAGTTTGAGGTAGTGGTTAAAGCTCTCACTAAAAACTGGAAGACTGTGAGGTCTAGTCCTACCTTAAACATGAAACAAGATGGATAACTATGGACAGTCATTGACTTTCAGCCCTACGAACTATGCAATTGCAAGCCATTCTTGAAAATCTTGCCAAGAAAAATGCAGTCAATTTCCAGAAGTCAAAACTGTTTCCAAGGGAAGAAAGAAAGAAAGAAAGAAAGAAAGAAAGAAAGAAAGAAAGAAAGAAAGGAAAGTAATGATGTCTGAGTGGAAGGAGAAATTCAAGGGGAAAGATGGAGGCAGAGAAGAAACATATTCTCAAGTTTATTTTTCGTATTGGAATTATATTCATTATATTCATAATATTCATAATAATGGTTCATCTTCTAATGGTCTGTTATGTAATCTAACAATATAATTGTTATATATATATATATATATATATATATATATATATATATATATATATATATATATATATATATATATATATGTTTTTCTTCTAGCCAGGTTTTCCCTACGTAGCCAAGGTTTTTCTGTAGCTCCAGCTCAGTAGAATCTCATCTACTCGGTTCTGGGCTTTTTTCCTTTCTAACACCTAGCAAGCTCTGACTGCTAGGTGGGAGACCTAAATAGATCCATTTCTAGCTCGTTAGCTGTCGTCAGTAGGCCACACCCACCTCCTCCCTGTAAAGGCATAGTATCAATTTTCTTACTTCTTCGTAGGGTCTATGTGTGTTTTTCTTCTAGCCAGGTTTTCCCTACGTAGCCAAGGTTTTTCTGTAGCTCCAGCTCAGTAGAATCTCATCTACTCGGTTCTGGGCTTTTTTCCTTTCTAACACCTAGCAAGCTCTGACTGCTAGGTGGGAGACCTAAATAGATCCATTTCTAGCTCGTTAGCTGTCGTCAGTAGGCCACACCCACCTCCTCCCTGTAAAGGCATAGTATCAATTTTCTTACTTCTTCGTAGGGTCTATGTGTGTTTTTCTTCTAGCCAGGTTTTCCCTACGTAGCCAAGGTTTTTCTGTAGCTCCAGCTACAGAATATATATATATATGTGTGTGTGTGTGTGTGTGTGTGTGTGTGTGTGTGTGTGTGTGTTTTTCTTCTAGCCAGGTTTTCCCTACATAGCCAAGGTTTTTTTGTAGCTCCAGCTCAGTAGAATCTCATCTACTCGGTTCTGGGCATCTCAGTAGATGAGATTCTACTGAGCTGGAGCTACAAAAAAACCTTGGCTACGTAGGGAAAACCTGGCTAGAAGAAAAACACACATAGACCCTACGAAGAAGTAAGAAATATATATATATATATATATATATATATATATATATATATATATATATATGTAGGTCTTTGGTTATTCGGGTCTTCTCCCACGTAAAATTGGAAGTGTCTTGGCGACGTTTCGACGAAGTCTCATTCGTCATCTTCAGGCTGGTGTTCTCGGCTTCGTGCTTCCAACGAAGCAACCATTGCTCCTGGAAGCACGAAGCCGAGAACACCAGCCTGAAGATGACGAATGAGACTTCGTTGAAACGTCGCCAAGACACTTCCAATTTTACGTGGGAGAAGACCCGAATAACCAAAGACCTACATACAAACACCCGCGAAAACCTGAGAAAACAAATATATATATATATATATATATATATATATATATATATATATATATATATATATATATATATATATATATATATATATAATCTTGGTAACAACTAAATTGCAGTACAGAAAGAAAAGAAACAAAAATGTGCCATAAGTTAACAAATCTCTAGCCTTCTATTCAAAGACACAAACTGCTGGTACATAGAGTAGTTAATCCTTCTGAATTTTATTTCAGGCATTAAAATGACTTTAAAAACCCTGCCATTCAAAACTATTCTATGTTCTTATTTAGTAGATATTAATATTGCTGTTAAGATGCTGTTATCCTTGTTACTCTAAATAATTTGTAATGTCCTCTTTCTCTAGTGGCTATAGGCCAAGAAGAAAGAAGCTGCTGCTATGTTAAGGAATGTAAAAAATTCTTTTCTGGTTAATGGCCTTGCTGCTCCTTATACCGTTCAAGAGGCCTTGTTTGATCCCTGAAGACAAAATTGTCTTACACATTCTTTCTTCTTTCTGAGCTGAATGTTCAAACAGTTGTGACAAATTGCCATCTATATTTTCTTTCTTCTTTTTTTAAAAAATCAAGCTGTAGCTATACAGACCCTTTTACATCCTTATACATTATACATCCTTTTTTGGATGATATGCTTCTGGAAATGGCCTCAGAATCCTTAAATTGGCTAATTCTGGGAGGAAAGTAAAAGATTTGAGAGAAGCCATTTTAAACTGTTTTCTGCTGTACTAATTTTCAAAAGGGAAACAAAAATAAAAACAATTTAAAGCACTAGGTCAGGGCTGTCAAACTCCTGGCCCACGGGCCGGATGCGTCACATGCTGGCTCCACCCACGCCCAGTTTAGCGAAGGGAAAAAAGTCCCAATACGTCATGTGATGTTGCCGTGACAACATGAGTTTGACACCCCCACACTAGGTCATCACATAATAGGCACTAAATAGACCCATGTAGCTTTTGATTATGTGTATTGTACTTTGCAAGAACAAAGTTTAAGAAACCTTTTTGATTCAAAATATTATTGTTTAATAGTAAATGTTAACTTTTACTGAAAAACAGGTTTTAATGGTATATCAGCAGAAAACCAACCCTTTCAACACCTCTAATTGCTATAAATAAAAAATGATTTTCATGTCTGTAACCTTCAACAACGCTGCTCCAACAGTGCTTTGCCTTAAGCTAATTTATATCTTGGCATGGGCTATTTAGCAATAAGAAATGGGTAAAATCCTAATTATGCTGTCAACTTGAAATTTACAGTTGTGTTAAATATTGATTTTTTTCCTCTGTCATTTTCATATATTCAACATGATTATTTCTGAAAGTATTTCTTCTTATGTGAAATATCACAATTCCTGGGCCAAGGCCTTTAGTCCCTCATGGTGAATTGCTTTTAAATCAGTCTTTTTATTCCAGGCTCATGTTATTGTACTAAATTTACTGTACTAAATTGTAGACTTACATTACGCTTTGTTATATCAAATGATCAACAGGCCAACTTCTGAAGACTAGTGGGATAAGAAGCTGGGATAAATTCTTTTCAGCCCATCTCTTATCTCTATAAGAGAGTCTTATCTCTTTTATAATATTTTATTAATTTTTGAAAAAAAAATAATGCCTTATTAGTTTCTGTTACTGCTTTGGGAAATTTTAACAAAAAGGTAAATTGCAGCATGTGTATATTAAAAAAGTGTCAGTTGAGAACTGGATTAAGCAGCAAAATTTAATTTAATAATTTAATGAAAGGAAAGAAGGAAAGGAAAAGGAAAAGAGGAACAGGTGAAAGCAAAATGGGAGTAGACCTGGCAATGTTTTGTGATGTAAAAATCATAGTTGTACAAAATTTAAGAGATTTTAAAATTATTAAATAACACTCTGGTGCATTATGTTGAACTGTTTAATGTGAATTGGGATTTGTATGATGAGGTGGATCCATTATTTGTGATATCTGATGCTCTCTCCTACACTTTTAATCCTGATTTTAATTTTGTTTAATTATTTTAATTGTCTTTCTGGATTTATTGTATGCTGCCCAGAGTCACATATTGTGAGATGGGCAGCCAGGATATATAAATATATAAATAAACTGCAGTACTGCAGAGTTGTGATTTAGCAAACATATCCAGAAAATATCTCAAAATATATACCAAAATTACCTTAGGTAAATCAAAGCTTAGGTAAATCAAAGCTTAGTTTTAAACACTAATTCCTTGAAAAAAATGTGTTGTTGTTTATAGTTTTGAGAAAAATGTTCTTGTTACTTTGAAATTTAGCCTTTCTACAAAAATGCCATTGTATGCTATTCACGATCAATTTATATTATGGGTTCATGGCACCATCTAGTGGATATTAGATAGCTTGAATCTAATGTTCAAATCATAAATTGGGGGTTTTAATGTAACGCAAATGTTAAAATTGAGAGGTTTTGAACAAAAAAAAAAAAAAGAATTTAGTTTAACGTGGTTATCAACATACATCAACCAAAAGGAAATTAACTGTGAATTGAAGATAACTTCCCTGCTGGAAAAAAAAACAACCCCAAATATATGCAAAATCCTGTGTACTGCACTTTCTTGACTGTGTAAACTAAAGGTTGTCACTTCCAACTGTAACCTGTCCTGGAGATTTTCTGATCCTCAGTAAAAGTGTGCATATGACCCTCTTGCTTAGGAATGTGAATATATGCATTAATACAAATGTACTAGTCAGGAAAGGAAATTTTTTAAAAAACGTATTTAGATATTACTCCTTTGTTGCTTATTTCTATATGCGTAACAGTTTCTTTTATTCTTAAATGACTCGCACCCCAATACAGTTATTATTATTTAGTTTATATTTAGAGTTTTTTTTTTTTTTTAAAGTTGTAGTTTCATGTTTTGTCATGTTTGACTGAATATTGTGTATCATTGGCACCTGCCCAAAAAGTAGTACGGTAAAAGCAGTAAGATGTGATTTCTGGTCCAAACATACATTTTATACACTTCTAAAGTAACATATTAACCACAATCTTTCAGTTCCTGTAATTTGCAGGTACAAACTGTATTTCTGGCCTTATAGTCTGTTTTTTTTTATATTACATTGTTACAATTTATATGAAAGGTTCATGGTGTTCTCTACCATATTAGGACACAGAATAAATACATTTATAAGAGGAAGAATCACAAGTAGGACCTGGAGGCAAAATAAGACCAGTGTATTGGAGTCCCCCAGTCCTCCTTCCTGAGCTCCTCTGTCCAGCCATCCACACTCTCAAGGACAGAATTTTATCCTGTATCCCCTAATTAGCCTAATAATTTCAGTTGTGCTAATGTTGATGGCTCTATAACAAGTTTATAACTATGTTAAAAACATAGTTGGTGTGCAGTCTCTTCCTTTGTTTCAAGGAGTAAATTTATCAGCTACCAATGAAAACAAGTTTGAGAAGTATCTGGCTATATTTTGGATTGATGTTAGAAATGTGGACATAGGGAACCTATCTGAGGTTTTTCCAACACAGTGAGTGGAGTGGAGTGGAGTGAAGTGCAGTGGAGTGGAACGGAACGGAACGGAATGGAACGGAATGGAACGGAATGGAACAACTGTTCTGCCCCAGCTATGGGTCCCAAGAAGTGTAGCACACACACACAGCTCCAAAAACTCTGTTTAATACAAACAGACCCCTTTCAAAATGCAGGCTTTAACCACAAATGTCCTTATCAGCCTGCTATGAATTACAGAGATTAAACAAAGTCTGACAAGCATTGACAATCAGCCCAGAAATCAAGTTGTAACAAAAAATTCACTCTCAAAATGTTCTGCGTAGGACCAAACGTTGTTTCCCGCAACATTTGCTATCTGTGTCTGAACTTAAATACGCTAAGAGAGTGGCCAATTAACCCCAAGCCTTACTCTCGAGACCTTCTCCTGAGTAGCCACTCCTTCCTTTTGGCAGCCCTGCATGCTTGAGCATTGAGAAGAGGCTCCTCCAGTTCATTCTCTTCAGGAGGAGCCTCTGGAGGTTCTGAAGGCCCTGGCTGAGTCTCTGCCTCTGACACCACATCCTCTTCAGCCTCCTCGCTGTCCGACTCAAACGCCAGCTGCACAGGCTGCTGGCACAACACCACACCAGCCTCCTCGTCGTCGGGATCTGCCACAATCCACGCAGGCTGCTGGCGGGCCACAACAACAACAGAGTTGGAAGGGACGTTGGAGGTCTTCTGGTCCAACCTCCTGCTTAGGCAGGAAACCCTATACCATTTTAGACAAATGGTTGTCCAATCATTCTTAAGTCACAAAAGGACACTTAGACGTCAAGTGCCATTAACTAATTTTAGTTGACTTAAGGTCCTTACTCTACCTGGTAGTCAGGAAGCTAAAAGGAAAAAAATGGCTTCCAAAACCGACAGGAACCCTGACACTACCATCCTCTCTTTAGTGGATTTCAAAACACCACTGTATTCTTTTTTATGATGGAAAGTCATAGATGAATATAATTCAATATTTCAATTCACTTCAGCCTGAAGTAAAGTTGCCCAGTTATAGGTGGAAGTTTTCTATTCCATTGGATGGGGCCTTTCTATCTCAAAGCCTTGACTTCCATCATTGCAAACAAATAGAGGAAATCAATATTTGGAAGGAAGTTGAGGGGATGCATATAATGGCCAGATCAGAGCCTAGCCATAATACAACCATGATTTCTGAGAGTCAGAAATATTTAGACTAGGCACTAGGTCATTATCAGTAATATGCGACACATGATGTAGTCCCTAGAGTTCATCTCAGGACAAACTGATACAGCAAAGTCCACTGTGATAGAGCAAATACGCTTGTGGTAATCCTTGTTTCCATGATTTAGGAACAGCTGCAAAGCAGCTCAGAAATTATGAAATGAATGACTCACAGAACCTGGACAAGATAAAAGGTGATGGGCAATTTGGTACAGGAAATGCTAGCAACTTTTTAATATATGTGCTTAAATTGATGGCTAAATTGTACTATTAATAAAACATGCTTGAAAGATTGTAACAGTGCATTTCATAAATTTTGATTAATACTTATATAACAATGGCACAGTATTGATGAAGAAACAGTCATCTTTGGTGGCCTAAAATTGAAAATAAATTAAGGTTTAATATAAACTAAGAAAGTACATTTGATTTTCTCCCTGTTTTCTAATCTATTCTTGTTTAGAATTTATTGTCTAGTTCCGTGATGGTGAACCTATGACACACGTGCCATAGGTGGCACACGTAGCCATATAGGTGGACACACGAGCTCAGCTCTAGCACGCATGTGCGCGCTGTCCACCTGATTTTCGGGTCTTCTGGGCCCACCGGCAGTAAGGAAAAGTCTGTTTCCTGCCTCTGGAGGGCCTGGGGGGTGGGGAAGGTTGTTTTTGCCCTCCCCAAGTTCCTAGAAAGGCTCTGGAGCCTGGAGAGAGAGAAAAACAGGCCTACTGGGCCCACCGTTCCATCGCGTGCTAGGAGCCAGGGGGAGCTAGAGTGGTGTTGCGCGTGCATGTGTGGGGGTGGAGCACATAGAATTATGAGTGTGGGCACGCTTGTGTGCGACCCCCCCCATCACCCCCCCCCCCCCGCTCCTGGCACACAATGGCAAAAAGGTTAGCCATCACTGGTCTAGTTTATTAATTTTTCCCATTTATATTTTATTCCATAGCAATATAAACTCTGCTTTAGTTCTAGAATGGCATAAAATTTTATGGCATTGTAATAAACATTGCCTAAGGCATTATGATCTATAAATATTCAAATGCATTGGTTCTTATTTTTATTTTAAGTATATAAAAGGATTTTACACCAACCAAGATTTTCAGTGTTATAATCAGATTATCAATTTGCATTCAGTTGCTAAGCAATAAAATAATTCTTGTCAGCTAAAACATTGGGTTTTTTTTAAAAAAAAAATCAGCATCAAAGCAATATATATCTATTCCTCCTCATTGCATTGTTTGCACTTTCATTTATTTTTCATAGAAACGAAGTATTCATTTTATTTCTCATTAATTTTAGAAATGAAAACACACTATAATAGTTTAGTGGAGTTTTTAACACTAGGATTTGTCTCCCCAAACTTGAAAAACAGTATTTTGGACAATCTGTAGGTCTTTTTTTTTTTTTTTTTTTTTTGGTGATTTGGTGTTTTAAAATTGCTTCTCTTTTGTCTACTTATTGAAGACTCTAATAATCTTAAAATGTATTTTTAAACAGCTCCAAACAGATAACGTGCAGATATACAGTACATCCTAATATTTTTTTACCATGTTAGGGACAGGGAAGATTCAATTTAACAAAAACATTCCAACCATGGTAAAATCACTCCTTATTTTACATGAGTAAGTGATTCAAGATTGAAAGACGGTACAATTCAAGTTTGTAATTCAAGTTTCAATCACAACATGGATCAATCTGAAGCAATTTGAAATTTCAGATTGGATTTGAAAGAAACATGTTACACTGGGAAATTTCAAACATCTGAAGCTGCTTAACTTTTGAGTAGAATGAAATGAAAATAAAAGGGATAGTAGATCCTTTAACAAAATGTCTGCGGAGCTTCTCAGTCATCCAGGTCATAGTCGTCTCAAAGGTGCTTTTTTTCAAAAGGCAACTGGACTGTCCAGTTGCCTTTTGAAAAAAGCACCTTTGAGATCCTTTAGCAAAGTTTACCCTACAGAGTTTTGATTAAATCGCTTCAAGAGTTTTACCACGATACATTTTTTTTAAAATACTGCCTCCTCACAGTATTTGCTTAACAGGTGAGATTGGAGAGATGAAGATCCGGCAACACAAGTGTTTTTTAACTATCAAAAAACTATTCTGATGACCACTGGATGTGAGCAAAAGGAAACAAAAACACCCCTAAATCTTTGTCACCATCTAAAGTTCTTCTTGAATGTTCAGTGCCAAACTTATAATTTACAGCAGGGGTCTCCAAACTTGGCAACTTTAAGACTTGTGGACTTCAGCTCCCAGAATTCCTTAGCCAGCTTTGCTTTGCTTTGCTGGCTGAGGAATTCTGGGAGTTGAAGTCCACAAGTCTTAAAGTTGCCAAGTTTGGAGACCCCTGGTTTACAGTATTACCTATGGGAATCTATTCGGAAGAAGTCTGCACAACACACTTAAAATTGTGTAACCTTTTGAGAGGAGAAAGGGAGAGTGGGGGACAGAAAAATGATAATTAATATGTAAGTTCTTAGGGAAGTGAAGGTTTGCATCACTGCAAGGTGGAAGTCATACCACCCTGTATGGAAAGACAATTCACAAAACATCATGCATGTTGTTTTAAGACATTTTCCCACACAGTATTTAAATATTGCCAGAGATGTTCAGTTATGCATTTGCTGCTCTGTTCTCCTTACAGTGAATAGGTATTAGCCTCCCTCCATTCCTCCTTCCCTTCTGAGATTCACATTTGACTTCTCTTCCTTCTCTTTTATTTTTCAAAACAATGTTAACATTTGCAAATGATTTTATACTTCATGTTTTCCATGAGCAGAAGCAGCTAACTTATCTTAAATAAGGTCATTGGTTTAATCAGGCCCACTCTGTGTTTGTGTGTCTGTGCATGCGTGGGTGCAATTGCCAGCAGCTCTTTGAAATCAGAGAAAATGCCCTGTTGAGTCAGGTCATGTTGCTATCTGGATATGCTAGAATTTCAACCTTTTAAAGCAAACTCTTGGCACTTCTGTTACTACTGACATATTGGTCTTTTGCTTTTGTAAAGCACTCCGTGAACTAGATGCTTGGCTGGCAGGATGTACAAACAAATGTTTCCTAATTTATGGAGAAACATTGCAGATCTTATTCTGTGTCAGATGTGCTCAATTATTCTTCATTTTACTTCCAGCATTTGACAGTATCTCATTTTACAATGCTTTCCTACACCTCCTCCTTTGGACATACAATCGGGACATTTCTTCTACTCTTTTTCATATATTTTACAAGTTGCTTTGCCAATTGATCTTATCTTTTTTCCACTCGAAACGTAATACATTATTTGATAAATTCCCTCTGTACAAGATTTGAAACAGGTTTATGAGATTATGAAAGCCGTGTTAAACAGGAAAACTATTTGCTACAATTAGGTAATTGTGACGTGGCATTATCATGAATACATGGTGTAATTTCAGCTTTGGCTTCTGTCTTTGACAGTGCTGATGTGTTTCTGAATTCTTCTTTATATGGGTTATGCACATATAAAAGAAGAGACACCTGACTTGGCAATGCTACATGTAAAAAGAAACTGGTGAAATATAACCAGCTTTTTAATTGGACTAAGAAAGTAATGTGTTTTACGGCCTTTCCCCACTGCTGAGTTAAATTACCATTTGCTCATCCTTGAATCAGCAGAAAAACATATCTGCATGAAATTTGCTGTCCTTCCACTTTTTCTGTTTCAAACCACTCAAGATACCAAAGTAACAGATTTTATATACCTTAAATCCAGTCCTGAATGGTTTCAAGATAGGGTAGTAAATGCTACTTTAACATTGATACTACTAATGGACAATTTAAGACTGATTATTCTGAGTGTTGATGAAGGCACCATCTTGGGGGTGGGGAGAGAAAGATATTGGGGCATGTTTGCATCCTTGTTTATTGCAACTGGTTGATGTACCATATCCTACAAAAGATGTTGACTAATTAATTGGACTAGAAGAGCAGCCAAGATAAGAAAGAAGCCAGAAATCTAGTTTTGTGAGAACTAATGGAAAGATTAAGTATTTAACCAGGGAAGAGATGATTATGGGAAGACAACATAGTTATCCTCAAATAGCTGAAAGGTATCCAGGAGAAAATGGAAATTGGAATCATAGGAAAGATTTTATCCAACTATTGTAAGAAACTTTCTAACATTAGAATATCTTTCAGTGGGGTCTTTGGCAGTAGAGATGTTTAAACAGAAGTCAGACAATCATGCTAAAATAGGGGTCCCCAACCTGTTCAAAACCAGGCTGCAGGAGAGATAGACAAGTGTGCGTGCCTGAAGGTCCACTCGCGCACAGTGGAAGGAGTTTGCACTCACACGCAAAGCTCCATTGATGCAAGCGGAGGGCACTTGCAATTGCACGCAAAGCTCCATTTGCACAAATGGAGCTTCGCGTGCTAGTGCCCTCTGCTTAGGCAAGTGGAGCTTCACATGCAAGTGCAACAGTGGTGGTTGCCCCCTGTTCAGACTGGTTCACAAGAACCAGTAGTAAAACCGGCAGGAGACCCCGCCCACTGTCATCATCGGTGATCTGCGCTCCTGTTCTGAACCGGTAGTAAAGGTAAGTAGAACCCACCCCTGAAGTGTAGGTGCCTGGTGCTCCTGTGATTGGAGCTTCGTGCCCAAGCACATGCATCTTCCTGTTGCACACAAAGCTCTATTCATGGGAGTGGAGGGCCGCGCACCCGCGGTTCCCACAAATGGACCTGTGTGCACGCACATCTTCCTGCCACTCACACACACCCCAACCAGGCCAGGCTGCCAAGTATAAAGGTTGGAGACCGCTGTGCTACAACATCATCCCTCACTGGGTAGAGAACAGTTTTAGAAAATATCCAGAGTCCATTGCAACTGTCTTATGTTGTGAAATCAATGGGACTTACATTTGGCCTGGTTAATTGATGTTTTCTGTTTTTGAATAAAGAATTTCCCAAGCTAAAAGTAGTAATCATATTACAGAGCTGACTTTGCTATTGGAACCTGACTGAATGTTCAATTATAGCATCGAAACAATAGACTTAACATCTCTTAATGTTTAAACAACGGCCTCTTGTTCGTTCACAGTCAAGGATGAGGTCAGCAATAAAGTTAAGCACTTATTTCAAGTTGGATTGCTTTTTCTAATAGGGCCCTTCCACAATACTAAATTGAGAAAAGTTGGCCAAAATAACTTTTCTTCAATATAAGTAATAGCAACTATGTTTGTGTTGTTGTTTTTTACTCAAAAATGAACACATAAACTCAGAGCAGGTCAGATCCTTAGCATGGAAACATGATTTTTTTTATCCTTTTGTTTCTGCTGGACTCATTTGCTCTAGGGAGCCCTTCATTGCAATTTATACTACAAAAATAAAAACCCAGAAGTAAATAAAATATATGGGTAATTTGGGGACATCATAAATGTTGGGGACAAATGTTTAAAGGCTTTTCATCACCATGATACAATCCCACTCTTATAACAGGATCTAGCTCCTTAACATTTTGAATAATATGTTTGATGCTGGTAATAATGCTGCATATGCAGTCATAAGAATGTTATTTACATGCCATTTCTTTCTTTTGACCTTTTTGCAGAATATGTCAGAATGTCACAATGATCCCGTCTAGCAACAGCACAATCCCTTCGTTACTTCTAAATGTGAGCGGCTTCTGGATTCGAGACTCACAAAGAAAAGGACTTCCCGATGATGCTCCATTGTTTACTAGCACCTATGGCCCTTCCCATGCCAACGAGAGCTTTTTCTTCACTACCATAGGCATGAGCAATGTGTCCCATTCTCCTCCTGATCCTCTGGGAGGACATGCTATCTGGCAAGTTGTCCTGATTGCTTTCCTCACTGGCATTCTGGCCCTTGTCACCATCATCGGAAACATCTTGGTGATCGTGGCGTTTAAAGTCAACAAGCAGCTAAAAACGGTTAACAACTACTTTTTGTTGAGTCTTGCTTGCGCAGACCTGATAATTGGAATTATTTCCATGAACCTTTTCACCACATATATAATCATGGGCCGCTGGGCTTTGGGAAGCTTGGCCTGTGATCTATGGCTTTGCATTGACTATGTGGCAAGCAACGCTTCTGTCATGAATCTGCTGGTCATCAGTTTTGACAGATATTTCTCCATCACGAGGCCACTTACCTATAGAGCTAAACGAACAACCAGAAGGGCTGCAGTGATGATTGGCTTAGCTTGGGTCATCTCATTCATCCTTTGGGCTCCTGCTATTCTGTTCTGGCAATATTTTGTTGGGGAGCGGACTGTCGAAGAGGGTGAATGTTATA
The DNA here is from genome assembly GCA_022577455.1 of Arizona elegans. NCBI lineage: Eukaryota > Metazoa > Chordata > Lepidosauria > Squamata > Colubridae > Arizona > Arizona elegans. The sequence goes on from JAKOOJ010000001.1 coordinate 268,140,268, forward strand.
TCCAGTTCCTAAATCAACCTGTCCTCACTTTTGGCACTGCCATAGCTGCCTTTTATTTGCCGGTTACTATTATGAGTATCTTGTACTGGAGGATATACAAGGAGACAGAGAAACGTACCAAAGAGTTAGCAGGACTCCAGGCTTCTGGGAGCGAGGCTGAGGCAGCGTGCTTTGTCAACCAAACAGGAAGTTCTAGAAGCTGCAGCAGTTATGAACTGCAGCAGCAGAACACAAAACGTACCAAACGAAGAAAATATGGGGGCTGCAACTTCTGGATGACATCCAAGAGCTGGAAACCCAGTTCAGATCAGGTGGATCAGGAGCATAGCAGCAGCGACAGCTGGAACAACAATGATGGCAACGCATCCCTTGAGAACTCCGCCTCTTCTGATGAAGATGACATTGCCTCGGACACGCGAGCCATCTACTCCATTGTACTAAAGCTTCCAGGACATAATACAATTCTCAATTCTGCAAAACTGCCTTCATCAGAAGATCTGCCTGCGTCAGAAGACGAACTGCAGAAGTTGGACACAGAGTCAAAGGAGCAGAAACCAAAAAGGCTTCATCCACAAAAGGGCACAGATGATGGGAATTTACAGAAATGCTTTCCCAAGCTTCCAGTTCAACAAGCATCTGCAGGATATGCAGGAAAGGCTTCAGACTGCAATTCCACAGGGATGAAGGCACCTAATGCCTTACCTTTGTCATTCAAGGAAGCCACCCTGGCCAAGAAGTTCGCCTTGAAGACAAGAAGTCAGATCACCAAACGAAAGCGAATGTCACTTATCAAAGAAAAGAAAGCTGCACAGACACTTAGCGCCATTTTGTTTGCCTTCATTATCACCTGGACCCCATATAATATCATGGTCCTGGTAAACACTTTTTGTAACTGTATCCCAAAAACATTTTGGAACCTGGGGTATTGGCTTTGCTACATCAATAGTACAGTGAACCCTATGTGCTATGCACTGTGTAATAAAACTTTCAGAACCACATTCAAGATGTTACTGCTCTGTCAGTGTGACAAACGTAAACGACGTAGGCAACAATATCAGCAGAGACCATCAGTCATTTTTCAAAAGCGGATTCCACGGGAAACTTCATAGAATAGTATTTTTTAACCACAATAATAAACATTAAAGGGAGGGTGGTTGCTGGAGCCAGCTACATATCTTCAAAGATGTGAAAGTAGCAGCCTGGTGTATGTATCCTTTTAATACTTCCTGTATACTGTAACAGTTGAAGCCACATAAAGCAAAAACAAATTACAAATATATTTATTAAAGAACAATCAGATATCTGAAAATTTATCTACACAATTCCAAAAAGCTGCATACAAAACTATGAGTGATCTATTCAGTCCTGCACTTGTTAATCCATTCTGGGATCTCAGGAGAGCACACACGTAGCTAGCCCACTCCCAATATGTTTTTCTGATAAATCTGGTAGGATCCAATATGTCACCAATTGGACTGATCTATTTCAAAATGTGGGTATATGTGTGTTCCGAATACTGTACAAATGTCCCAAACATTTTAGAGCTTCCCATCTTCTCCTTTTGTAAGTGTAATGTCAATTTGTTGACTCAGTTTGTTAAATAACCTGTGCAGGAACATCCCATGCACTCAGCACTTGCTGTCTGTTTACAGGAAAGGTGAGGTCTTGTCTTTCTCAGCAGTAATTACCATCACTACGAGATGTGAGCAGCACAAGGGGCCTTGAAAACAGTTTTTCAGAACTTGTTTATATTGTATTGATTTGGGCAATCTTAAAATTGTAACTCCACAAAATAATTTTATGTACAACAGTGAAGAATTTCCAAAGGGTGCATGTTATCCCTATACATTCAAGCAGAAGAACTGAGTATGTATATTTTTCAAGTAGAGATATCCTTTAAACATTTAAAATATTGTTTGAACTGGAGAAGTGTGGCCACGTGCAGAAGGCAGAATCCATACAAGAAGTTCATCTTCATAAGAAACTGAGTACAGGATTGCTTTAAATGTGAGGGTCGCAGAGGGACTCAGCTTTTCAGTGCAGTACCCAGTGTAGCCCTGGGAATCTCTTAAATTGTAGAAAAACCGGAACAGAAAGTCTCATCCTTTCTACAAATTTGGCGGAGGGGAGGGAGAGAGACAGAGAGAAAAAGAAAGCCCCAGAAAGAGGCTTAAGAACAGTGTCAGCAAAAAGTCAGGTCCGTGTTTATTCTGTGTTTTTGTTGAATCGTACAACAAGGACAAAGAATCTATGGAATAAGCACATTACTTCTTCCCAGCTGTCTGCATCAGGCATGCTCCCAAGGAGAATGCACCAGAGTCTTGTCTCTATTTTCTGTACATTGAAAGGCATTTTAGACATGGGATAAATAACTGTATTTTTTTAAAATAACGAAATGGCACTTTCAATAATGCTTGTCGATTTTGAAAGCTTCTGTTATTATTATTGCTGTTTTTGTTCCAAACAGTAGTGGAAATTTCCAGTTTGTGCAGTACAATGTCCCAAGTGAATGTAAAGTTGTTTGCCAATTCAAATAGCTAAGCACCTTCTCAGAAAGACAAAAAAAAAAAGGGCTGTAAAGTAGCTGAGACACAAGCAGTGATCCCTCTTATTTATCAATTCAGTCAGTTCAGCAGAGCTTAGACATAATCCCCCCTCCCTCCCTGCTCTTAGCAACTCCGGTTGGTTCATTCAGGGCTGTGTGCACAGGAAATGTTCCAGAGGGGTCTATGCCTCTGCTATACTTTGTAAAAGTCAAGACATGCCAGAGGAAAGGAGTGTACTTTAAGCAATTGTTTCAGATAGGATTTATTTACATTTTAAAAAAAGCAATTTTGTATATTACATTTTCAATCAACCAAGAGTTTTACGGGGCTTCTCCCCACCTTTTTTTCGTTTTTGATTTGATGATTAAAAAAAAAAAGCAACTTCCTTTATGAAAAGAGGACTTAGTGTTGTGAACACGGAACTGGTATAAAAGCTGCTTTTGTATTCAGTGTGAGATGGTGTTTACAGGTGATTTTGACAACAGTGGAAGTATATTAAATAGTGTCTGTGTATCTGAGCTATTTAATTTTGTGATCTATTAATATGAAGAAATATTTATATACATGAAATGCCACCGAAATGTTTTATTTTAGTGTTGATAAATATTGCTCTTTGGTCTTCAACTGTAATGTCCTTTTCAAGCAGATCATAAAAGTGTTCTTGAAACATGAACACAGTTTCCAAGTTTGTGTATTACAGATTGTGGTAGGTTACATTTATGCACATTGAAAAGATTCTTGATGGGCAACATACCCTCTCAAAATCCTTTGCAAACCCAGGCAGGCATTCTTTCTAAGATTCAAAAATGGGGTTGGGGGTTGGGGAGGAGGGAAGGAATGTTAGAAACCTGCATGTCATAGAACTGGGCATGGGATGAACGATATCCAAAGGGAATGTCTAGGGTGATGAATTAGAATTGCCACCTCTTCCTCTGACTTGAGTTCTTGTATTTCTAAGAGTTTCAGAACATTGAATTCTGAATTTAGATTCCAAATTTAGATTCCTAAAGTGGTTGCTTTTCCCAGAAGCAACTTTGGGCAAGGGAAGACCTGCACCCAATTTTAGCCAATGACATTTCATTGGCACAAGACGGGCCTAGTTGTTTTAAAAAGCACCACTTTGAACAGCACTCTGTGGAAAGTCAAGTGTAACTATTGAGAAATAAATGGGGACAGCTTTGTACAGTTTAGAAGAAGGGGGGCGGGAAATGCATGTATGTTTTTAACCGACATGCTATATAAGGTATTCAGGCACCCAGCACCTGTAAGGTGCTCAAAACAATGTTTGTCTAAAAAGCCAAGTATTTCAAACAGTATATTTTTAAAAGTAAGAAAAAAGACTTTGTAAAGAAGGAATTCAGAGCAGAGATGAATCTCTGTTGTTTTAAACTTTGAACCAATAATGATATCTCTTCCCTTCGGTTTGGCAGCCCTATGTCTTACTTGTGAATAAACATCAGATTGTTTCAGAGAATAACTGCATATTGAGAGATGCAACATCATAGTATTGAGCATTTACAACTATGCACATTTCTGTTTTGAGCAGCACAACACAGTTGGGGAATCCCCAGGAGAAACTCAATCAAAATACAGATTCTGATTTTATTTGCTGCTGTGCTGATTGTCGCTCACTTTCTAGGTGCTCATTTGAGCCCTGGACATCTGCTGTGAGGGGCAGACAAGAAGATCTGCTGATTACAGCATGCCTGGATTAAAGAGATAGCACTTTCTTACACCCTATTCCTGAATTCCATTCTCCTGATTAACCACTAAATCTAACTCTTCTTCCAAGATCCTGAAACCCAAATGAAGTTTGAGGTCTGTCTAAAACAAAAAGCAAGGGTGCTAATTCACTGAGGCTTGTACAAGCCGTAACACTCCTAAAAATTGAATGTAGAAAAATTAAAACTCCTATCTCCCAAGGTCTGTAATCCATTGAATGCGGAAACTATAAGATTTTAACTCTTGGATCATTCCACCAGAGGCCATGCCTTGACTCCCTCCATGACTCCTTCTAGGTCCTTAGGACATTTTTATTTACAGTTTCTGAAAAATTTACCTATCTTTCACAGTTCAGTTGAGTTAAAATTGTATTTCAACACTATACTACATTCTTTCTCTCTCTCTCTCTCTCTCTCATTCTCTTTTTCGCTTTCTCTCTCGTCTCTCTCGGGTAAGTGCAATTTCATCTAATAATTTGATAGTCACGCTGTGACAAGGATGCTATCTTGCATTGTATTAATTTCATGATAAAATATATATTTTTAAATAAAAAGTTCGCCTTGTGGCGAAAGCAAAATGTCACCATTGTTTACACAAAAAAAAAAATTAGGAATTGCTTAGTGTTTGATACATAATCAGCTTCTTAGATGTCACTGATACTTGTAGGGCAGACATATAATGTTCACAGGCTTTTTGACAGATGAATGTAATGCTGAATACTTTTTTTGTCTGTACCTGGGTATATGTGTATGTATAGCTGCACACATGGATATGGAGATACATAGGAAAACAATAATTAATCTATGGATGGCACAGGTAGGTTGAGTTACAATGCAACTGTTTGCTCGGAGAGAACCAATATCCATAAACAACTCCCAAGCACCAAATGAGTTAACAGAGAATATGGCTTAGAAAAAAGTCACTTCTGAGATACCACCTGATGCTAATAAAATTTGGAAGCATTCTACAGAGACATTTATAGTGTCTAAAAGAATATCCCTTAATGGATCAACCTTTTTTCCCTTCCCTCTAGGCCATGGATGTCAAACTCGCAGCATCACAGCGGCGTCACATGACCTAATGGACTTTTTTTCCCTTCGCTAAACTGGGTGGGATCAGGGCCAGCACATGACGCATCCAGCCCGTGGGCCACAAGTTTGACACCCATGCTCTAGGCCTTCCTTGTACTCTGTTAATTATCGTAGTGATAGCGTTGATGGACTCCCTCAGTTAATAAGAGTGCTGGTGGAAAACTCACATTGAGACAAGGATGACTTTTCCATACAAGACCAGACCGAGGAACCTTAGCATGACTGATAATGGCATTATGGATTAAAGTATCAGAAAGCATGAACCTGCAGGAATGTACACTAGTCACATTATCACTTATAGCAGTTATGGTGAACCTTTTTGTCACTGAGTGCCCAAACCGGAGCGTGTGCCACAGCCCCGGAAAGTCAAAGACCAGCTGGCTGGCGCACACATCCACGCACCAGCCACCTGGTCTTCTGGTTTCTGGCATGTCAGCCAGTTGGTCTGTGCCAGAGCACCAGAAACCCGAAAACCAGGTGACCGGGGCTCCAGCACGCATGAAGATCAGCTGCAGGTGTGCATGCGAGCGCCGGAAACCAGAAGAGTAGCTGGCGATGGCACATGTGCCCACAGAGAGGGCTCTGCATGCTACCTCTGGCACATGTGCCATAGATTCGCCATATAGGACCTATAGGTATACCGACAGAATTTGTGAATTACTGTTTAACTGAGGAGACTAAAACAGAATTATAAAGGCCATTTACAAAAGATCAGAGCTTTTTTTTCCCCCTTCATTGTTCTTCACTTGACTTCTCCCAAAGAACCTACCAAAGGTGTTATGCTACAGTGGCCATCAAGTCAGAGATCATTTTCATCCTTCAGCTGAAAATATGCAGGTGTTGAGGTTGATAACCCGGTCTCTTGAAGGGCTTCTGGAGTAAAAAAATAGCATAACGCTTCTTGTAGCTCTTTTAGCAAAACATACTTTTGTTTACCAAAACAGGCTTAGGGAGCTCCTCATCAGGAAGCAGACATCACATTACCACTCTCCTGCCAACAATAATCCATGAACACCTGCAGCAAAAACAATTCATGTCCCAGTTTTGGGTTCTATAAAAGCCAAGATCCTGCATTATCATGTTTTCTGTTAAAGGTCTACGGAGATTCTCAGTCATTCAGGTCATGGTTGTCCCAAGGTACTTTTTTCAAGAGGCAACTGGACTTTCTGGTTTTTCTTTGAAGATGTTTAATGTCTCATCCAAGAAGCTTCTTTAGCTCTGTCTAACTGGATGGAAGAATTGAATGAAATGAATGAATGAAATCCTTCCATTCCCCACCATCCAGTCAGAGCTGAAGAAGCTTCTTGGATGAGAAGCAAAACATCTTCAAAGAAAAACCAGAAAGTCCAGTTGTCTCTTGAAAAAAAAGCATCTTTCAGATGTTTTCTGCTGAAAGCACGAACTTTGGCAAGAAGGAGGTGTTACTGGAGCAAGGTCAGCAGACCTGCAGGGATTTATGCAGAATTCTCAGGTTAAGCACTCTGAATTTCTGACTATGCCATTCTATCCTTTGTTTCAAAAGACAACATTAGATATTATTTCTATGTAATTCCTTTAGAAAGAAACACAGGATGAAAATTTGTAATAACAGCTGTTATGTCAGGGCAAAAAAACTCTCCTGCCATTTGTTTGATAGTGTCTTTCTCCACTCCACATTCACACAATGCACTGAAGAAGAGTGAGGCAATGTACTTTAGCCTTACTCCCACTCTTTCTCCTCCTCCTCCTCTTGAAGCCAGACATTTATGTGGTGTTCTTCACAGATTCAGATAACTGCACTTCAGGATATCTATTTGTGTTTGATAAGCTCAACATGTCAGATTCCAAATTATGAAAAAAAAAATTGACAGCATTCAGCAAGAAATGTGAAACTTTTTTTTCAGAACATAGCTTTTAAGACATGCAAAGCTTACAGGAGAGCCAGTTGATAAAGTAACCCCATTGGCTCCCTGAATACTACAACCAAGTTCAAATTGATACTATGGATTTAAGTTAAAGGTAAAGATTCCCTTGAGTGAGGTTTAACTCTAGTGATCACAGAGGCAGTTAACTTATTTTGGTTGACATCATAAAAATAATTTGCCACCTTGTTTTTCCAGAATGCCTTTTTAAAAACTTTCCAGACCTGGAGTTCCTTGATGGATTCTCTAATTACTCAATATGCCCCAAGTCGCTTAATTTTGAATCTAGACAAGGTAGAAGCACCTGTCAGACAAGGCTCAGGTGCTTCCACCTGCTGAGAAAGCCTTTAAAGAACATGAGACCAAATTAATTTCCAAAACACCTCAGCTCAGCAGGTACAACAAGTACCTGTTCTCTGTATAGAAGTAACTCATGCTGTAGTCCTCCTGCCATATGGAACTACCTCCCCTCTCCAATGTGCTACAATAAACACTGGTACTTAAAAGTATATTTTAAAATTCTTAGCACACATTGTTAAAACTGCTTCAAGGTTTTTTGATAACGTTCAAATGCATGAATTAAAAAAAACAACCGGAAGAATTAGCTATTGCTGTGAGAACAGCAGTCAGCAATATATCTTTGCTTAGTTTACATTTAGAATTAAATATATAGGTAGTCCTCAACTTATGACCACAAAAACCTATGAGCCCAAAATTTGTTAAGTGAGTTTTGCCCCATTTTACGACCTTTCTTGCCACAGTTATTAAGTGAATCACTGCAGTTGTTATGTTAGTTACACAGTTGTTAAGTGAATCTGACTCCCCCATTGTCTTTGCTTAGCTAGAAGGTCACAACACCTTCACTGCAACTGTCATAAATATGAACCAGTTGTCAAGCATCTGAATGTAAATCACGTGACCATGGGGATGCTGCAAGGGTCATAAGTGTGAAAAATGATCATAAGTCACCTTTTTCAGTGCCATTGTAACTTCAAATGGTTACTAAATGAACTGTTGTAAGTCAAGGACTATCTGCAAATGCTGAAGGGGTTGAGTCTTGTAAATTACAGCTCTCATATTTTTAGCCTTTTAATAATTCAAATCCTTCCAGTGCTTCAGTCATTTGGCTTAAGATCCAAACATCTCTAAAGGCTAACCCTTGGTGCTGAATGCTATTAAAATTGTATCAATATTCTATTTTAGAACATTTGAGTTGTGAAAGGCAACCACATTTCCTATGATATTAATCAAAGCATACATTTAAAATACATAAATTTGAAGGGGAAATGAAATTCTTCTCAATATCACTGAAAACATAAATGGAGTGAATCTTTTCAGCTCAGCTCTATACAGAATACTGAGATTTAATTGTACCAATTAGCCTGAGAAATAAATATGTGTAAAATTAATCAGTAGAATCTATTAATGTAGTCAATAAAAGTCAATGCCAGCTTAATGTCACTAAATCAATCAAAATTACTGAAAGTATAGGGATAGGATAATGAAAAATCCTCACTTTCTTGCCTCATAAATTTCTTTTCAGATTTGAAATGCTAAAATAAAGTACCTCTATGGGAAATGTTCCTATGGGATGCTTAGCCAACAAAATCTGTTTTATTTCAGAACACATAGCTTAAACATCTTATGAGTCGTTGGTTTTGCACTTTATAAAGCATTGCAGTTTCTCAAATCAATAATTTCCTTACAGTCAGGAAAGATTCATAGTTAATAAAAGGGAGATTATGGCAATATTACTGTATCTTGTTCTCACAGGTCGACAGAATAATTTTCAGATAAAGATTTTTGCTAGAGTCATGTCACAGCAAATAGTCACAGCAAAAAGTATACTTTTTCTGGAATGTTTCTTGACTTCAAGAAACATTCATTTTATTAATTTCTATTTGATCAATGTTTAGTGTGCATCTATCTGATTAACCACTGACTTCAAGATTCAGGTGCTGAATGCAATTTAAGGGCTCATAATGTATTCCCAAACCTTTTTATTTATTTAGTGAGATGGTAAGTTTGGATGCTGTTAATACCTTTTAAGGACTGTAAAGTTGGCAGGTGAGATGTAGCTCAAATAGATATGAATAGTATTTTCATGGCTTTTTTCTGCTTCAAATACTGAAGGCACAATCCTGTATTTTGCAAATGCAGAAAAATTGATTTCTCTCTTTTAATGGCACAGTTGAAGATTTGAGCATAGTTAGGACCAGTGATTGAACGTGGCTAGGTAGTACAGCAGCAGGGGCTCACCTGGTCACAAGGACAGCTGCTCATTACCAAAGAGGGAGGGCTGAGACAGCAGTTTGGAGACAGACCCCAGCACATGAAGGATGGAGGCAAAGCGTTCCTAATCTGAATACAGTGTATCTAATTCAAGTTGCTTTCCACAGTGAGAGTGTAAAATATGAACAATGTTCCTTCAGCCCTTCTCTTTTAAAATTTATTTCCCAAAACCTGGGCCAAGACATATATAATTCGAATTATCCCCTTAGGACTGGAGCTAGACTTGTTAAAAATTAGGTTATTGACTACTCTAAGTGTGTTTTAATCCACACCTTCAGCTGTTTTGATCTTATTCTTGCTGTTTCTCTCTTCTGTAGCTACAGAACACTTTCACCTCCATGTCTCTATTCATAGGGAGCTGCAGCCAAAACCAGTTCCATCTTTGTATTTATAGCTGTGCCAATGGATCACTTTTCTACTTTCAGGAATTAGGTGTTGAAGTAAAAACCTCCAACATAATGAGCCACGTAGTTTTGTTGCATGGAGGGCAAATGGCAGAATGCCAATGCTGAAAATAGCCTATCAAAATATAAAGGTAAGGGTAGGAGTAGAGAGCACATAATGGAGACAGAGGGATGTCCAGCAAATGCCTATCCAGAGTTTGCAATCAGAATATTTCAGAAGTTGCTTAAAACACATAAATTGTCCCTTGAATATTTTGCAGTAAAAAGCATGTTTTCCAATCAATAGAAGCACAATTTGCAAGCCTACAGCAGTGTTTTTCAGCCTTGGCAACTTTAAGATGTGCAGACTTCAACTCTCAGAATTCCCCAGCCAACACAGGTTGCCAAGGTTAAGACACACTTCTATAGCATGTGCTAATAGCAACTATTTCCAAGTGTGCATTTTATACATGACAAAACCAGTTCTGAGGAGCTCAACCTGAATAACATATCCCAGTTAATAAACAAAGGATTAAGTTATGCAAGTCACAATGCCCTTCCTCAATCAAACTTCCAATAAGCAAATGTAGAAATGCTGTAAAAATCTATCGGATTAGATCGTATTTATATAATGTGAATAAATGTTTTAAAAACATGTTTCATGGAGAAACAGCCCTTGTAACCTGTTTTGTGCCCTCAGGGATACCCATCCGGTACTCAAATGCAGTATAACAGACTACACTTCACTTATTCTACTTAAAACATCTGTGTGTATCAGATTAAACAATGACAAAACTGTATATAATGTGATTGAAATTGTATGAATATTTTTCGAGTCTTCAGGATAGTTGAAGTTTTAACTTATTTGAGTTGCAATCTCTTCCTTTTTTGAAATTTTGTATACCTTGTTAAATATTGTGCCACTGTAACTTATTTTTGTTGCCATATACTGACACATGCTCATTTCTATATGAAGTGTATTGATTATTAATTGCTTCAGAGGCAGCAATAAAACATTATTACAACGTATCATTTTTTATTAAAATCCTTATTTAGAAACAACATCTTAAAATTGGAAGGCAGTCTGACTGGCTGAGGATTTGTTTGTTTGTTTTTTACACAGCCCAACATCAGTGATTCTGATTAAGATCTAGCTATTGTCTTCCAAAAGGAATTACAGTAGTGGCCAAAATTGTGGAAATCTTTTGGGAAAAGTGTATTTTTGAGGTTTGATGGCTAAATAAACACCACTTTTTGGGGGGCAGTTTCAAGATAATCATATTCCATTGCTGGAATGGCCTGGGAATAGCCCAGACCTTAACCCAATTTAAAATCTATGCAGCCTGGGACTGGTTGGCCCTACGAGAATACCTCCCCTCCCCAATTCACCTGTATTCTAATCCCCTATCTTGAAATTCTTCATCTTTTAATTTTTTAAAAATGTTTTATAATTTTTTTAAAAATTAATCCTAAATTATTCTGATTGTAATGTATAATTTTACTGATTAAATTGTACTCTGGGCACCTAGAGCCCTTCTCCTAGGAAGATAGGCAGTTAAGAAATATGAACTATAAATAAATTAAATTAAAAATTTAAAAAAAAAAGAAAATCTATGGAGCCGACTAAAGAAACTTGTTAGTCAGAAGCGACTCAGAAATAAACCCCAGTTAATAGAAGCAATCATTCAATCTTGGTTTCACATTATAACAGCTGCAGAACTAAAAGACTTGGTTCACTCCATGGGAAGACGTTGTAAGGCCGTAATTCATGCTAAAGGTTACCCAACTAAGTATTAACTGACATGATAATTTTTGCCTATCTCCTTTTTTCTACGTGTTTCACTTTTCTTATTTATACTGTAACTCCTAATAGCAAATCCTTCATAAAAATTATTGCATTACATTCTTGATTAAATTATCTTTCCATTGATATATAATTTTATGGTACTACTAAAAAAAAAAGTGATGTTATTAGCTAGTTTTGGAAAATATACTTTTCCCAAAAGATTTCCACAATTTTGGCCACTACTTTAAGCATGTATATAAAACCCTATAATACTTACAAGAAAATAATGTAATTTACATGTACAAATTAACCAATCACACTAAGACTGACTTTCTTAACCATAGTTTATTGACTGAGACATAATAGTTCAACTGGAACATTGTGCTAGGCCATAAAACATTGTTTACAAAACAAAATGGCTAAGGTTCACACAGCTGGCTAATGCTATTCCTACACGTACGAACCTAGACATTACAATAATATGACTTCATCCTTCAACACCTTGTCTGACGGTATAACCATCCAGAGATACATCATTTCCTATTTTCATTCTGTTCAGTTGCAACACCATCAATTTTATTTTATAATCAGAAAGGTGTTGAAAAATTCATTTCTATGATTGAATCTAAATTGCTGGACTAGGATGTCTTTTTTTTTTTTTTTGACAATAAGAAGTCATAGCTCCTTCAATAACCTCTTTGATTCTATCCTTCAATCTTTTCTAATGTCTTCTCCTTCTGTGTCCTTCAGTATTACCAAACATATTTTTAATATTCCAACATTTACCCAAGGGAGCAGTCAGTTTTTATAGAATAGAATAGAATAGAATAGAATAGAATAGAATAGAATAGAATAGAATAGAAGAGAATAGAAGAGAATAGAAGAGAATAGAAGAGAAGAGTTGGAAGGGACCTTGGAGGTCTTCTAGTCCAACCCCCTACTTAGGCAGGAAACCCTGTACCATTTCAGACAAATGGTTGTCCAATCTCTTCTTAAAAACTCCCAGTGTTGGAGAATTCAGAACTTCTGGAGCCAAGTTGTTCCACTGATTTATTGTTCTAACTGTCAGGAAATTTCTCCTTAGTTCTAAGTTGCTTCTCTCCTTGATTAGTTTCCATCCATTGCTTCTTGTCCTGCCTTCAGGTGCTTTGGAGAATAGCTTGACTCCCTCTTCTTTGTGGCAGCCCCTGAGATATTGGAACACTGCTATCATGTCACCCCTAGTCCTTCTTTGATTGTTCTTATATTCTTGCATTAGCTGATATTCATGGTAGCTATTTCCCAATGCGTAACTCAAATATTTTTTTAAAAAAATATATAAAATTTATTTTAAAATAAATAACACCTATTTTATTTATTTTATCTTGATTACATTTATAGTTTGTCTTTCCTCCAAGAACTCAAGGTGGTTACCCTTCATTTTATCCCCACAATAGAAATTCTATGAGGTAGGTTTAGCAACTAATTCCAAGTCACCCAGAGTATTTCCACTGGGTAGACTAAACAGTGGACTAATGTCTCCTCATTTCTAGTCCATCACCTTAAACCACCTTAACTAATTGAAACTAATTAAAAGACTTTTTCAATCTGTATTTCATACTGTGCATTATCTATGGTTTGAAATTTCTGCTTGTAGCTGTGACTAAAATGACCCTCATTAGATTAAAAAGGTAAAGGTTTTCCCTGCATATGTGTGCTAGTTGTTTCCAACTCTAGGGGCGGTACTCATCTCCGTTTCAAAGCCGAAGAGCCAGCGCTGTCCGAAGATGTCTCTGTGGTCATGCGGTCAGCATGACTAAATGCTGAAGATGCACAGAGCACTGTTATCTTCTCACCAAAGTGGTCCCTATTTTTCTATTTGCATTTTTACGTGCTTTCAAACTGCTAGGTTGGCAGAAGCTGGGACAAGTAACGGAAGCTCAGTCTGTTATGCAGCACTAGGGATTCGAACTGCTGAACTGCTGACCTTCTGATTGACAAGCTCAGTGTCTTAGCCACTGAGCCCTGTGTCCCTTATTAGATTATTTCCATTCAAACAAAAATATCTCCCAATCAACATATGCTTACAATATTAATTCAATATTGACCAAGGGAACAACTTAGAGCAGATTTTCCTCAGCCCCCAGATGTGTTCAGCTATAACTTTCAGAATCTCCAGTCAACTGATGGAACCAGGCTTAATAGCAGTAACTGTGAGATGGAACTTGGAGTCTTAGTGGACAACCAGCTAAATATGAGCCAGCAGTGTGCAGTGCAGCCAAAAAAGTCAATGCAATCCTAAACTGCATTAATAGAGGGATACAATCAAGATCAAGTGAGGTACTAATACCACTCTATAAAGCCTTAGTAAGACCACACCTAGAATATTGCATCCAGTTGCATCCAGTATAAAAAAGATGTTGAGTCTCTAAGAAAAGTGCAGAGAAGAACAACTAGGATGATTAGGGGACTGGGCACTAAAACATATGAAGAATGGTTACAGGAACTGGGCATGGCTAGTCTAGTGATGAGAAGGACCAGGGGAGACACGATAGCAGTGTTCCAATATTTGAGGGGCCGCCACAGAGAGGAAGGGGTCAAGCTATTTTCCAAGGCACCTGAAGGCCAGACAAGGAATAACGGATGGAAACTGAACAGGGAGAGATTCAACCTAGAAATAAGGATAATTTTTCTGACAGAACAATCAACCAATGGAACAGCTTGCCTTTGGAAGTTATGGGAGCTTCATCACTGGAAGCTTTCAAGAAGAGATTGGACTGCCGTTTGTTGGAAATGGTGTATGACTCCAGCTTGGGTGGGGGGTTGGACTAGATGACCTACAAGATCCCTTCCAACTCTGTTAATCTAACCTAATATTTTATGAAATATGGAAGTTGTAGTTCAACATATCTGTACAGTGGAGCATCCAGTTAAACAGCACTAAATTATGGGATTAGAAAAATGGGCATAAACATGGTAATTTATGGAATATTTTAATGGCTTTTTATTCCTATGATAAACTAACAGAGAATTGTCTTTGAATGCCTGACTCTGCTCTTCCAGTTCTAATATTTGCAATTCTACCCATTTTATGGTAGGATAGTATTTTCTAGGCCCAAAACATAAAGCCTCATGTGCTTGAAACACTGGTAATACCTTACTCCAGAATTTAAATCTTATGACCCAGCATCAGAACCAAATGACAGCCCTGATAGGTCATATAAACTAATTAATAGATCATTTAATGCAACACATAGGCTAGATAGGCTGCAGCAGTGCCTGTTACAATCACACTGCTGTGATCTTTGATGATTTGTATGGTTGATAAAGTACAACAATAAAGGTCTCAGGGAATTAAAACATTCATTATTCAGTGTGAAGTGTATCGCTTTTAAGACTAGGGGAATTTTCCACATACTGCACCGTACCACAGGAGCCACAAAAGAGCAACCTTCATTTGGGACATGAAGATGGACAGCAATACAGAGGTCAGACACAGTTTATAAAGTAAAGGTAAAGGTTCCCCTCACACATATGTGCTAGTTGTTCCCGATTCTAGGGGACGGTGCTCATCTCCGTTTCAAAGTTGAAGAGCCAGCGCTGTCTGAAGATGTCTCCGTGGTCATGTGGCTGGCATGACTCAACATCAAAGGCAGATGGAACCTTCACACCAAAGGTGGTCCCTATTTTTCTACTTGCATTTTTTACGTGGTTTCGAATTGCTAAATTGGCAGAAGCTGGGACAAGTAATGGGAGCTCACCCCATTACGCAGTAGCACTAGGGATTTCAACCACTGAACTGCCAACTTTTCGATAGACAAGCTCAAAATCTTAGCAACTGAGCCACTGCATCCATATATATATACATACATATATATACATATATCCACCAAAAAACATTTTAGGAATTGACTCTTTAACTGTTCTAGGCAGCTAAATAGCAAAAAAGTCTCCCATTAGAATACCCAAGGAAATAAATTGAATTTATCCCCCAAATTCCTGCTCTGGAGATAATTGCTAGCTATATATTATGCTGTTTCTCCAAAGTGAGAATTGATGAGGCCACAATTTTGTCTTGAAACATTGCACTTTCTACATTGTTAATGCTAGCTCCCAATTAACAAGCAATAAGGAAAAATAAATTATACTGATTGAAGTTGATATTAATGATGGAAGCCTGTGCATTTACTGTGGAGACCTATTGAAGACATTCTTTGTATTCTTGTATCTCTGATTCTATAAGAGCAATATTCTAGACACCATGGCACATTCTCCTGTGGACACATTTTCAGATTAAGTCTATAGAATTAAACTAGACTAAATCTGAATATCAAAGGAATATCAATGTATTTTGACAAACCTCATGGTTTAAGAAATAAAGAAATCACAAATTGGGAGAAAAGTTATGTGCATACTGGAGTTCAAAAACAACAACAACATTAAGGTAAGTGCTGAACACCAGTGTTTCTCAATCTTGGCAACTTTAAGCTCTGTCGACTTCAACTCCCCAAATCTGGTTGAAAAACACTGCAGTAGACTCTTATTTGGAAGGGTTTAATTCTATTCACACTGTACGGTAATAGATCATGGGCACTAGATGTCAGTATGAGAACATGAGAGGTTTCCAATCAACTTTGTTTTAAGCAATGCTAAGTTCCAAGATGAACATTCAAAGGCATTGAAGAGCAGAGAAACTTGTTTTAACTTCAGCCACTAGGTGGTGGCAGCTGTACACATTATATTTTTCCACTGAAATCTACAGCATTTCTAGATATGTCAAAGTCTCAGAAGCAAAAAGATATACCTTTTATCATAACAATCTCAGTATCCCCTTTTATATCTCCTTGGAATCCCCTTCCATTTCTTTCCAAGAAAGAAATAGGCACACTGGTTACTAAATAAATTATTATACAGCATATGGTGAGAAATGACAGAAGAGTAGTAAAGATCTACACGTAATTCACATAATTGTATACAATATTGTTTATAATTTATTATTATAAATACATAATATTTACAATATCATCAAAGCAATGCTTTATCAAGGGGAATGCTTTTTGCTTTCTTGTTTTTAAAAAAACCTGGGATTTATTAAACTAATGGTGCTTTTTCTTTTCTTTTAAATTGGATCTTCCTTCCTTCCTTCCTTCCTTCCTTCCTTCCTTCCTTCCTTCCTTCCTTCCTTCCTTCCTTTCTTCCAGTATTTTTTCACTAGTCAAAGTTTCTACTTAACTATTTCAAGATAAACTCTTAGTAATGCGTAATAAAATTTTATTTACAGATCCTTCCCTCACCCTGCCTGTTTTTCTGGCATGATTCACTTTGGTTTACCAATATTATTTTTCAATCACAATATTAATTATCCTGGTTTAACAAGAAATGAAGAACTATAGAGAGAACACAATACCTTAGAGGGCTTTTACACAGAGAAAAGGATTATTCAACTTGTTCCACTCTAAGAAGAGTTGCTAATGGCTTCCTCCACAGTGGTATCTAAAAATTTGGATCGTCAAGGTGTTGCAGCCTACAGTCAAACCAGCTTTATTTAACTAATGGTGATGACCATTAATATTGCTGGATCCGTTTTTTATGGTCTATCTGTTGCTTACTTACTGTTTCTTACAGTGTAATACTATTCAGTGTTTTTAATATTTTGCTATTCAAGAATATTAAATAGAATGGAGCTTAATATAACAACAACCATGTTCTAGCAATATTACAGCACAACATCTGCATTGCAGCTGGTCATGATGTTCTGCATAATATTAAAACTGGTACATTTGCATTCTTTTCCTTCTTCTCCATCCCCATCCCCATCTCTCTCTCTCTCTCTCTTTTTTTTTTTTTTTTTTTTTTGGCTGTATAGTTGAAGCCTGAGGACAGGGATTTTCTAATTTTACTGATCTGTAAGTCGCTCTGGGAAACTTTCCAGCTAAAAAGTGGGATGGAAACACTTTGAGTTAAATTAAAATAGATATGAACTAGGCTGAATTGAAATTTTAGCATAGAGCTCTCTAGCATTAGTTATCTCTTCTTATATTTTGGGACCAGTTTGAATGTTTCTGACACACATCATTATATAGGCTAATTAAGGGTCATTTATGGGTTCTTTATGTTTCCAATTTGCTGAAAGCAGTTGTGCCTTTGTCCTCAAGCTTTGCTCCTTTTGGTTGTGTGTACGATGTCATGACACAGGTCCAAAAGAAGTGTGCCTTACCAAATGTCATTATAATGGCACTTTATTATTTTCAGCAATCCATTAGAATACCCTTTATATGTAGAGGGTATATTTAGCCATAAAAGCAAGCTGGGTGACCTTGGGCTAGTCACTTTCTTTCAACCCTGATGATTGTTGCTGTGAGGAAAATAGAAGGAAGGTGTGTTGGATATATATGTTACCTTGAGTTATTTGTGAAAATAATAAAGGTAGGATGCAAATGAATAAAATAAAATAAATATTTCTCTGTGTGGGTATTCTGGGCATGGAAACTCATTGGGTGATTATTTCTCAAAGCACCTGAAGGCCAGCAAGGAATAATGGATGGAAACTGAACAAGGAGAGATTCAACCTGGAAATATGGAGAAATTTTCTGACAGTGAGAACAATCAACCAATGGAACAGCTTGCCTTTGGAAGTTGTGGGAGCTTCATCACTTGAGACTTTCAAGAAAAGATTGGCTGCCATTTGTCAGAAATGGTGTAGGATCTCCTGCTTTGGTGAGGGATTGGATTAGATGACCTTCAAGGTCCCTTCCAACTCTATTAATCTGTTAAAAATAACTTTCAATATTGCTGTTTTGGGGATAAAATGGACAGCCTTCCTCACACTATGTAAACTGCCATGAACCCGTAGTGAAAAGGTAAGGTTTCAGTCTAAATAATAATCATAACAATGAGAAGGAGACCTGGCAATGGCTAAAAGCAGGAAAGACAAAGAAAAAGGCAGCAGGGCTAATTCTGGCTGCAAAAGACCAACTCTTAAAAAATAAATGCATACAAAGCCAGAATTGAGAAGACAGCATTAGAGTGCAAATGCTGCCTTTGCAAAGAAGCTGACAAAGCAAAGGCATGACACAGTAGCAAAAATGGTATACTGGAATATTTGCACAAAATATAGTTTGCCTGCAAGCAAGAACAGATGAGACCACAAACTAAAGCAATAAAAAAATGAAGAGGCTAAAGTTCTCTGAGACTTTAGAATTCGAACAAACATTTGCCACACAACATCCCAGACTTAACAACTGTTAACAAAGACAAAAAGAAAGACAAAAAAAAATCTGGATAGTGAACGTTGTGATACCTGCAGACGGAGCCACAAATAGAAGTAGAATAAATGTGAAAAAAGAAAGCAAAGATACTATGGATAGCAATAGATGTCTTGGATGCAGTCCCAGAAAACCTGGAGCACCACTTGAATGCCATCAACAAAAATCACCACTAGTCAATTGCAAAAGGCAGCTTTACTTGGAACAGCTTACATCTTATGCCAATAACTTAATACCATCAAACAACAATATCCACCTATCCCAGATCCTCAGGAAGGACACAATAGATGGACAAAAATGTCAAATCCTGTCTAAATATCTGGCTGACTATACGACCAATCACAATAATATAGACACACAAGTTACAATAGTTATTTAAAACAAATAGGCAAGTACTTTTCAATGGGATTCAAATAAGCTTCCAGAAATGCAGTTGGAAAATAGAAACCAAGCATATTTTTCCTTTGGCTTCAGTAAAGCGTGTGTTCTTTGTTCACAGACTTTTTTTGCAAATCTGATATGATAGTTTCCTGACTCTGCACCAAGTACTGGATGTTTATGAACCTCCATGACCACTAAGCAAATTCAAAATGGCAGGTACAGCTGGATGCTACCTATTTCATCTCTGCCACACGGCAACATTTAAGACTGAATTTGGTGCAACAAATCTTGAGGTACAACATTTTAATACGGAAAAATTCAATACAGAAAAAAAGGACCATAAACTGCCAGGAGAGAATACTTGTAAACGTAACTTCATAGTTTATGAAGGAAAATAATCCTTGCTTTTTTTTTTTATAATCATAGCTGATGTATAAAACAGAAAGTATTTAATTTTTTTGTGTATTTTGTGTTATATGGTGATCTATGGATCTGTTGTGATCTATGGAATACAGGCAGAAAGAACCTTGTTCTTTGCATGCTGCCTTTTAATAATATACACACAAAGTAAAATTAGGCTATTACAACTATTCTGAACAGCGTGCATCTCATAACAAAGGTAGCAAATAAAGGCAGAACCTTATTAAATGTATAGAGAGGAGAATATATATATATATATATATATATGGAGAATTATCCTCATGGAAACAATGATTGACATCCTTTTCAACATTAGCATATTGCTTGGAAGAGGCATGGATTCTCAGGGGGCCATTGGTTAGGGTATCACATCCATGTTTTCTTATTCATCTCTTTTTCACAGATGGTACATGTCTCCTAAGAGACCAAGTGCAGATGTGCAACTCCAACCTCTTAACTCTTTCAGAACTAACCATCTCTTTTTATCTGGCCTAGTATTAAAAAGCCCTATTCCTAGCATCAGTATCAGAGGCCATTAGAAGTCAGCTGAGGTTGGGGGAGGAATATTCCTTTAGGGCTGACTCAGCCTCCCACATGGCTATCCCTAAGGGACTGAAAGAGGATTGATTACACATCTCCAATCTCTTTTAAATAAGAACCATCAAGATTGTTATGTTTTCTGCGTTATTGCAATCTGCTACACATCACCGTGGAACAATTTTATCAAAAGATGGGATAAGAAATAATAGAATAACAAACATGATGCAGCTCTTTCCCTTGGTTCATACATCATACCAAGCTATGAGTTCTTTAATTATAGTTTGCTAAATAAATCTCTGTTGATTACTTTATACAATTTGCTAAGCCATAATACATGAATTACAACCAGGAGACTTTGAGTTCTAGTCCATCATAGACATGAAAAATTGGTCAGTCACCCTCTGTCCAATCCACCTCACAGGATTGTTGTTGTGGGTAAAGTAGGAGGAAGAAGGCATATGTTCACCATCTTGAGTTATTTATAAACAATAACAAGGGACAGGATGATAATCAAATAAATAACAATTGGGTTCCCACATTGAGGTAAGGCAAAATCAATCAAATTTCATGATGGTTTAGCACAAGTCTTAATAACAAATTAACCCAAACCAGGAGCATGTTTAAAAATTAAAGCGGTTACAAGCTTGTCAATGGCTACAAACACTGTTGTTGATGGAGCCGTGATCAAATTCCATGATTAATTTTGAAAAAGGAAAGGAAAAGGAAAAAGAACAGTGAACTGTGGGTGCTTCAAAATGATTAGAAAGCTGCATCTCCTGTTCAATGTTTCTGTGTAAGCTAACAGAAAGGAAAACTAGAATATACCTCATATGTCCTACCTATGCCCACCTGCCAATTGTCCTATGCTGTTTATCTTAAATTTCAGTTGACTGAGATTCTGCATAAAATTCAATAAAAATCTTTGTTGCAGACAAAATTGACACCGTATCAAAACACTTGTATCCAACTTCGAGTGAGACCATTTGACTGATTTTTATACCCTCAGTAATTTAATCTAATTTTCCACCCACTTTCTCATGAATTAGCAGATTCTTGGTGTGACAGTCGATGGTCTCTAAGCCAAGGATTTTATGCTTGCATAACTTCCATTGCTGGGCTGAGAGCTGCTGGCTTTCACCTCAGTCCTCCCACAATCTGTCAGCACTTCTTTTAGGAGAAATCATATCTTGATGAATTTGGCTACCATATGAACTTGTTAAAAACTAGATTTCCAGGGGTTGAATAATTCAACTCTTTGACAAAGTAGCTTCCACATCTAATTTCTTAAAATGCTTTGAAGTATGATGTTGGACAAGAACAGAAGTGCTCTCTAAGAGATGAATATAATTTGTGCCAGAGTGTTGATATCATGTAAATTATGCAGTTGTCCAACACTTCTTCTCTTTATTTAAGTGCAATGTCATCATATTTCTTTCTTTCATCATTACAAACATATATTTGATTTCTGCTTGGGCTGTAGAAAATAGGTATGAAGGGAAAACCCAGCCTCTTATTTTTGTCCTTAGGCCTTAATTGTGTTAAAAAAAAAAACATTGAAAGAACCATGGTAGTTCGAGTAACTGAATAGATTCTGAGATCACAATAATTGGCCCAAGCTATGTGGATAATGAACAAAAAGAAAGGAATCAGTCATAGAGCATGTTCATACAACAAACAATCCAAAAATGAACCCTCATGATAATGAGCTGAGTAACATTGGCAACTAATTAATTTTCCTTCCTTTTTTTTTCTTCAGAAAGTGATGAAAGTTTACCCCTCCCCCCCTTTTTTTCAACAAGTGTCAATCTTCAGTATGTTTAATTCCTGGACTATGTATCTGAAGCAAAGCTTTCTAGAGGACTATGAAGTAGGGACAGAATAAAGCAGAGGTTGCTGTCTAACCCAGTGTTTCAAGAGGTGTTGACTTTAAATCCCAGAATTTCTCAGCCATGCTGGAGAGTTCTGGGAATTGAAGTCCACACATCTTAGAGTTGCCCTGGTTCAGAAACACTGGTCTAATCACAAATGCATTAGAAGACACCACAAATACCTCAGGGCATGCTACTTATGTACTTTACAGCTATAGTTGAAACAATGCACTAGTTGTTGTTAGACTATAACTTACCGTTTTAATATATAACTCAAGGCCTAAATCTTCTCCCCTTTTTAAATGTAATTTTTTAAAATTTTTTAAATGTAAATTTTAATTTGTTTTAAATTATGGGGTATTTAAAATTCAGCCAAATTATTTAATTCATTTTAAATTCATTTTAATTTTTTTGTATTTATGTGTTTTATCTCGTGGCTGTTCACCGCCCTGAGTCCTTCGGGAGAAGGGCAGTATAGAAATTTAATAAAATAAATAAATAAATAAATAAATAAATAAATAAATAAATAAATAAATAAATGCAGAAAACATGCATAATACTTCTGCCTCTTATTTTTCCCCCAACAATCTTGTAAGGTGGGTTGAAATAAGATCATATAGCTTTAAAAACAGGACAATCAAGAGGAGACATAACATAAAAACTTAACTGAATAAAAGTACATAGTTATTAAATGGATACGCAAAATAATTTCTATAGTGTGATTTTTTTTTTGTTAGTATCAGGGCTTAACATGATAAGTAGGCTCATTAATATGCTTTATAAGCTGTCATTTACAATTTAATATGTGCGAACCAAGCTACTAAAGCTTCCTGAGTTAAGTATGGCTAAAAGAAATGCTGATCTGTGAACCATGTTGCTGTCTGATAAAAGAGCCAGTTTGGTCTAGTGGTTAAGGCATCAGGCTATAAACTAGGGGACTGTCAGTTCTAATCCTGGCCTAGATATTGAAAAGCAGCTGGATGACTATCTCAGCTCAACTCATCTCACAAGGTTTGTGTGAGGAAAATAGAAAGGAGTATTATATGTGTTCTCTACCCTGACTTATTTATGAAGGAAGGAAGGAAGGAAGGAAGGAAGGAAGGAAGGAAGGAAGGAAGGAAGGAAGGAAGGAAGGAAGGAAAGAAGGACAGGACAGGGCAGGGCAGGACAGGACAGGACAGGACAATGTAGTGGGCAAAAGGAACAATCTGATGGACAGGAGAAAGATTCTACATGCTCCCAGAGTTTGTTTTCTTGCAAACATTTCATTAGGCAAGTAGGTAACATTATCAATGGTGATGATGTTATCTAGTTGGATAATGAAACATCTTCAAGGAAACAAACAAGTTCAAGGAGCACTTAGGACCCCTAAGGTAAGGGAGGGGTGGAAGCACATATAGACTTGCAAGATTCTGTTAGCGAGCTTTACAATAAAAGTAACACTGACTTACATGACTTTGGTTTCTTAGTCCAATCTACCTTGAAGGACTGACAAGCAATGAACGGGGAAATGGCAAACGTATTAATAATTGAATCATAGGAGTCAGCAGGAAATCACTGGGCCAGGATTAACACTGAGCAATTCTGTTTTGTGGAGAAAGATGGTATTTTTTACTCTATCTTCAAGAAATCTTTAAAGACTATTGTAGTCTATCTTTAAGTATTAAAGAATTAGGCTGATAAGTGACTTGAGACCAATCAGTTTCTCCTAGCCCTATTCACCTCACAGGGCATAACATAGAGAATCTCAAGTAAATTGCTCTGAGCTTCTGAAAGAAAGTTGGGTTATAATTCTAGCAAATTCAGAAATAAATCTTTTTCTTCTAAGACTCCCCACCAGGTACAGCACTATTAAGATATAGTGAGAAAATCCAACTTGTTGGAATTCTCATGGCTGGGCAGGGTTGGCCTCTGGCCTTTTCCTGAGAAGAGGCCCATTTTAGTTTCCAGACAGACTTGAATTTCCAAATGTGCCAATGAAAGGGAAGACAAATAATATTAACATATTCATTCATGAATACTTAACCAAGTGTATTGAGTCAATGCACTCAACTGGGTTCATGCAACACAGTGAAGCGTAAACTCGCCAATTATTTGTGCATTAAACACAATTAACTATTGTATTTTCTGACTTCCAAGTTCTTTTTATAGCTTCATGTCAATAATGTCAATAGTTTTAATGATCTAGAAACAGCAGGATGCATAATATCACTGCACAGGCAACAGTTAGTAAAAACCTACTTTTAAAATAAATTTTTATTGCATCGTCATGAGAATCATTCAAGTGATACTGATGTTTTTCCCCCAATTAAATGAGGGCTTTTCTCTAAAAGTAGTTTTAAATGTGAATTCTGTAGAAATGTGAATCAATAAGATGCACCTGCTTTCTTTGCTGTTAAACAAAAAAATGACTATATTGGTTTCCTTTTAGCTAGGCATTTTTTTCCTGAGTTTGGCTGCAGGAAGCCTGAAGAACAAATGGCATCCATGGTGTTCAAATGAGACAATTGCCCATGGTTAGTCAAACCATATTTAGTCAGTTGTCTTGATTTGCATGGCATGCTGAATGCAGTACTAAATTCTCTAGAATTGGCTTCTTGTGAATCAGACTATGCCTACATATGATATAAGAAATTCCTGAGCTGGAACTAGCTTTAGCATTATAAACAGAAATTTTCTATTTATCATAATTTAAAAACCAGTCAGAGCAATACTCTCTACTATGATTAACAGTTCAAAGACAATCATATCAAGGTCTTTAATATAGAATATGTTTCCTAATTATAAAGTCTTTGTGAGGAAAGGTGATTTGGCTACCTGCCATTTAATCCTGTCAAAATTAATGTAAATTTTGCCAATATTTTTGGCATGAATTTATTAAAATATTTATTAAAACATTCATATTCTCATGAAATTACATATAGGCTTTTTTTCTTTTTTCAAATTTGTATATATAAATATACAAGCAAATAACCATATTATCACATACTGTGTTTCATGTTTTTGCCGCTCTGGAATAATTGAATCATTGGAACCTTCAATGAAGAAATCATTCCCTTCCACATAGTCGTCATATTGAATAGAATAGAATAGAATAGAATAGAATAGAATAGAATAGAATAGAATAGAATAGAATAGAATAGAATAGAATAACAGAATTGGAAGGGACTTGGAGGTCTTCTAGTCCAACCCCCTTCCTAGGCAGGAAACCCTACACCACTTCAGACAAATGGTTATCCAACATCTTCTTAAAAATTTCCAGGGTTTTACAACTTCTGCAGGCAAGTTGTTCCACTTATTAATTGCTCTAACTGTTGTTTAAAAAAACAAAGTTCTAATTTGACCAATATATATCAGAAAAAAAGAGAAAGGTACCCTACCTTTAAAGCAAGTTGTTCTTTAACAAAACATACTAAACAGAAGCTAAAGAAACGACAGCCGAGCTTACAAAAACCATTATTTATCCATTTTGTGTTACAAGATCCCAGATAGTTTATTTAAGAAACAATGTGAAGATTACTACACCTTAATATAGTGTATGAGCATAAACATGTGGCTTGTTTGCTCATGCTTTACTTTTTTGTATGAATCCACTGATTAAAACCAGCCAATTGTGGTTTAGTCAATAAAACATCATGAGGAACTCTACAGCCTAACGTAGTAAGGAAAACAGCTGCTGAAATGTGAAAAACTGCAGATGTGTTTCCTTCAGTGCAGTCTTTGTAGCCTTGTGATTATCTGCACTTATTACAACTAATTAGGCTATGAGAAGTGTGTGTGTGGGGGGGGGGGGATATCCCATCCTGCTAAGGAACTGCTTGAATATCCTATTATCTGCTAGAGTCTAAGCATAGTTTGGCTCAATAACTTTAGTTTTCTATAGCTCTTTTTCAGTATTTGACTAATTTCTATTTTTAGTGCTTTGTTGCTGTGCTGTTAAATTCATTTCAAAGTGACATGCTTGCAGCATTTTTTTCTACCTTATGTTGTTCCTTTCTTGATTACTGAGTAATAACAAAGTTAATATCTAGAAGCATGGAAAAGGAAGCTGTATTTAAAGCAATGTTTGTGTTATTCTGGCTATTTGCTCATAATTGTTTATACTATAGGGAAAGTGTGGGACTGCTTAGACTTGACTTTATTCCAGGAAATGCTGGTTTACCTACTCCAGGTGAAGGCAGCAAAAAATGACCGAGCCTTTTCCTGTTCCTGCTTGCTCTCTGGGAAAGGGCAGTCCAATCTAAAGTAAAAATGATGAGAAGGAAGATTTCACCTGACTTTCTACCTCTGGGTTTAAAGGCAAAGTTGTATCTGTGAAAGCCCCTTCAACATGTAAGTTTGAATGATGTTTCTCTACAGTTATACATGTTTATTCTGTGAGTGAATTTAAAGGAATAATTATGAACCTGTTAAGAACCAAGTATATATTTTTGCCAAACATTACATTGTATGAAGTTTTTCATTACAATCAACAGAAAATATTTAACGAAGTTGAGAATTGGTGGTACTGTTAATATTATTCTTTAAACAGAGGGGGAACAAACCTTTTCCTTATTCCATTCTTTTTGTCTTTACTTGGTATTGATGTTTTCTTAAGATTTATCTCCCTGAATGTTTAAGATAGGAGATCATCGCTATGGCTTCCCAGTGTTATCTGTGTGTAAATGTTATGGTGTTGAAGTATTGAGCCGAGGTGGTGCAGTGGTTAGAGTGCAGTACTGCAGGGTACTTCAGCTGACTGCTGGGTGCAGTTCAGCAGTTCAAATCTCACCAGCTCAAGGTTGACGCAGCCTTCCACGGTGGGTAAAATGAGGACCCAGATTGTTGGGGGCAATATGCTGACTCTGTAAACCGCTTAGAGAGGGCTGTAAAAGCACTATGAAGCGGTATATAAGTCTAAGTGCTATTCCTATTGCTATTGCTTAATAATATGAAATTATCAGAGTGCCTCTTACAACTGCAACACCTATAGTTATTTATGTCTCTGTAAAAGGACCAGTGTCACTGAGGTGCTAATAGCATTTAGAATTAGAAGTTATTTAAATTAAATAAACTAAAAGAAGCTTTCAAATGTTCATTTGAATAAACTTAAACAAGCTTGTTACTATTGATAATGATGAGGTATTGCAACATATTTGCTATCTTTAGTTTAGATCTTCTCTCAAAATAGAAAATGAAACAAGTGTAAGATGTCTATTAATAGCTAGTATTCCTAGTTGTCTTCATGATATCACTATTTTCTATGATCTGATTCACATACAATCTTTATTAGGATACACTTTAATCATGCTTTGTTAAATAAGTCATTGTGGCCTGGCTTGCATATAATGCTAACCAAAAATTGATGTTTTCCTAAATTACACTAAATCAGAAATAAACAATGTTGGTGTGATTTGTGAAAAAGGCTATTCTAATTTGTACTGAGAAAGATTGCATTTGCATATATCAAACTAATTAAAGCATAATAATTTTTGTTGCATAGCATTTTTTTACTCCAACCCACAAGAGATATAAGACTTAGAAATGTTGATGTTTCTTAGTCTCCATGTTAAGGGATTTGTCTTTGGAGATTTAATGGAGGGAAATGATAACCATGACTACCATAGTTAGCTGACATCAAGAGATCTCATTGCCTGAGAAAAGAAACACCTGTGGATAGAATATTTACATATACTGTATTATCCATCTCTACCCCTCTCCATTTGCTCTACCAATCTGGAATGTTAAGAGTCTACTACTCAGCTGAAGATCAAAGATCATGGTTGTTGATTGGTCCATTCAGTTCCATTTACTTAAAGTTAGGAAAAAAGTAACTGTTGAGGTCCCATTTCTAGTTTTAAAACCTTAATTGTAATTTCACAGTAACCCAGGGAGATAAAAGTTTTTTTTTTTTTTGCTCTCAGCCCTTTTGTTTCAAAAGAGAAAGTAGCCTTCCTACCTGAGTGCATGTGCATTTCACTAAAGTTTTTAAAAACCAAAATCTATCCAAGTGAGAATCTTTTTTATTTAAATGAATATTTTAAGCTTGTGATCACACTAGACTTGATTCTAACCAGTTATTCAGAAGGATCTTAACATTGAATTGATATTTTATGCATGGGTCTTTACACAGATCCACAAAATAAATGCAATTAACCATTTGATCCAGAAATCATCTCTTTTACTATTGTAGTTCCTAAGCATTTCTGCTTAGAAACAGTCTGACATGTTTTCTTCAATGCTTCAATGAAGTATGAAAAAGTAATTTTCAGCTTCAAAAACCTGTCTTCCAAGTTCTCAACTTGTTCATTATGTAACAATTGAGATTACTCTTCAATCAACACTTACAGTAGCTTAGTAAGGTCAACTGAATGTATACCTAGATTGAGAATATCTGTTCACTTCTGCTAACTAGAGAGCTATATAAAAAAAATAGGGCAGGGGTGAAATTCAGCCGGTTCTATCCAGCTTGGGCAAACCGGTAGCGGTGGCTGCGGGAGGCTCCGCCCACCTATGCGGACGTCACGATGTCACTTTTTTGCGCTGATTTTAAGCCTCTGCGCATGCGGAGAAGCCTTTGCGCATGCGCAGACGCCTTTGCACATGCGCGGATGACAGCGCGTTAGAGCGAAGCAAGCAAGCACACAGCACGCACACTTTTGCAAACCAATAGGGAAAGTAAGTGAATTTCACCCCTGGAATAGGGCCTTCTTTTGCTTAGTTGCTGTCACTTGTCAAAATATCAGCTGGTAAAAACAAAGCAAAAAAATCTTAAAATAAGGAATTAAGTTTATTTTTAAGGCTAAGCCTTTATCACCTGATATACCTGCGAAATACTGATACTGTGTCGCAGTGTAGATGAAATCTCAACTCTCAGGAAACATTTTCCCTCTAAACTGATGTTGCATAGAAGCCTTAAGTGGATAATAACATGTCACTATCTATTTCTGGTTTGGGATGTTTTTATCATCAATAGCCATCACATATGGCTACACATTTTTATTTTATTACTTCTATTTTAAAGCCTACACTTTCTAAACTAAAATGATGCTTCTTATTACTAGGAAATACATATCATGTTAGGTTAGCAGAAGTATATTCCATTTTAGGCATTGTCCAAAGCAGGGCTCCTGAAAATTGTTTAAGAATCCAAGATAATTGAGCTGCCCTACTGTCTGCAGATTTACTTTAATATCTTTACGTTGTTATGCTAACATAAGTTTCAGATAAAGTTGCAACTCTTTAAAGTCAGATTTTAGAAATCAGCACACTTTATGATTGGTAAGCAGTGTAACTTATGAATATGCAAACAATTAAATGATAATATTAATCTGTAAGATATGTATGTATATTGATTTGGGGGGCTTCATATAAACTTTATTATTTTTATTATGTGCATATTTTAGAGGTGTCCTATTAAAAATGCATATTTAAAGAAAAAAACAGTCTCCTATTAAAAACTAGTGTCTGACCCATTGAACTTTATTCTGAACCCAGGGACATTATTCTAAAATGGTCAAAGTGAGCATGAATATATTTCTCAAGTCTGCTGCTAAATATTTTAAAAATCCAAATCTGGGTTTTTCTAATAATTACAAACTTAGGAAGGCTGCTGTAAGATAATGAAAGAGATGAAGTTTAGTTTTATTTACAATGTCAAGTTTCATTTTTTTTCTTTTCAGAGACATTAATTTAAAATAATGTAACTTCACAATAAGCAATATGTGACTATGTGGTATTTTTACTGGAAGAATAAATATGCACAATTATATTTAACAAGCCATATCAAACTTTAAATGTAGTTTTTATAAAGCTTGTAGAAGCAGCACAGTATTGCTAGTGTGGAAATCCTTGAAATGCACCTTATTTTAGATTAGTGTTTTTTTCTGAGGAAGTTGGTATCATTTTTCTTGGTACCCAACATGCTCATTCTCTCTCTCTCTCTCTCTCTCTCTCTCTCTCTCTCTCTCTCTCTCTCTCTCTCTCTCTCTCTCTCTCTCTTTCTCTCTCCCTCTCTCCCTCCCTCCCTCCCTCTCTCTTTCTCTTTCTCTCTCTCTCTCTCTCTCTCTCTCTCTCTCTCTTTAATGGCTAATGAGTGTGTGCTGAATATTGATGAGGCTTTCCCCTTGGAGGACTATCACTATTCATACCCCCTTGGAATACAAATGTCTTTCTGAATGGTCACTTAGACCAAGCCCCTCAGTAATCTATAACATCATTAACCTATAACACTTCTTCCAATGAACCATTGCATAGTTAGATAGTGCTGTTTATATATTTAAAGTACTGTGTGTGTCTGCATGTGTATTAGAATGGAATGTTTGTGTTTCAAAGAGAGAAAAAAATGGAGAGTGGATTCTCATAAAAGCGAGAGCAAATTAATATTGTTTACCCAAAAAGCTTGACTGAATTAATCAAGTTTCTGTACTACAGAAAGCAACAAAATGTCCCAGATTTCCTGTTGAATAATCAGAAAGTTGGTATGGATCATGAGGTTTAATTATTGTTATTTTTTGCTCCTGTTTTTTTTTTTTTTTGTTCTTTTTTTTCCTTCTCCTCTTCCCCAACACCCAATTCCAGGAAAGAAAAGTGTTGAAATCCTGACTCCTGAGGCACTCTGTCACAAACTGACCTCCTGCGAGTTCACAATGCAGGAGATTGAGGCACTGGAGAAGAAAGTTCCTGCTGCCCAGACACTATTCTTTCCATCTCCCAGCCAGAGCCGGGAGGGGAGCCGAGGAAGGCTGAAAAGGCAACGGTACCAGGAGCTGCCATTGGAAGGAGCTGTCTGCATCTCTCAGTGCTCTACTGAGCATGTCTCAGAGGAGCCTTATGCTGGCAGCACATTATGCAAAAAGGCAGCTCGAGCAGCCGAGAGAGAGTCAGAGCAAGCCTTCTCTCCCCTTGCATCACCGCCGCTCGAAAACAACCCTGGATTACTTGAGAAGGCCTGCCTGCCTGCCCAGGTGAATGAAGCCAACCACCATGGCTTGATTCCTGACGTTGCCCGACTGCTGAACACCATGGGGAACCAAGATGGGAAGCTGAAGAGGAATGCAGGTGATGTACACGAAGGCAGCGAGGATGGTTCTGGGCCCAGGGATGCTGAGGGCACAAAGAAAGGAGGGGGGAGCAAAAAGACCCTGGGCAGGCATGGCAAAGGGGGAGAATCAAAGAAGAAGGGCAAGTCTGAAGCCAGGTCATCTGTGTTTTCCAATCTGCGCATCCGGAAAAACCTTTCCAAGTCTAAAGATGGAAACAGCAGCTCGAGAGAGGATGTTTTAGAAAGCCAGGCCGTGCACACAGGAGAGCTAGACAGTGCTCACTCCATTCTCACCAAAACTCCTGATATAAGCATTTCTGCAGATGAAGGGGGTCTCTCGGATACCGATGCAGAGCATTTTGAAAATACAAATGAAACTCGCCCTGCAGCTGCCGAGCCGCAAGATGGACAAAGAACCAGCTCCGGCTCAGATACGGATATATACAGTTTTCATTCAGCCACCGAACAAGAGGATTTGCTTTCTGATATTCAGCAGGCAATTAGACTGCAACAGCAGCAACAGCAGCAGCAGCAGGGGACAATTAACATTGGAACTGAGCAGCAGGGCACCAAAACAATGGCCCTACACATGGCTAATTCTCAAGCAACCCCATTAGATTTTGAAAGGTTTCTTTCACTCAGCAGTGACAAAGACAGTAGCCCAG
The DNA here is from genome assembly GCA_022577455.1 of Arizona elegans. Classification (NCBI taxonomy): domain Eukaryota; kingdom Metazoa; phylum Chordata; class Lepidosauria; order Squamata; family Colubridae; genus Arizona; species Arizona elegans. Next base: position 268,172,129 of record JAKOOJ010000001.1, read on the forward strand.
ATACCGAGCAGCCGGTCTCTGCTAAATCAGGAATCGTAGAATATGTCCCAAGCTGTCAGGCTGAAGTGCCAGAAAGGGCAAATGGAATGGGGCGCTCCTGCAGCAGTGTGTTTGAGATGCAGGAAGGACCCAAGCAATTGTCAGCAGAAGAGGAACAACCTGCTGGGGAAGGAGGAGACTTCTTCTCTACTCCCAATGCTGCAATTACAGAAGAGGAGACTCTGCTGGACAGTTCAGTCTTTAATTTCCCATCCCCGGCTGGGGAGTCTGAGACTGAAAGAGTTGCTGTTGAAGGTACAGGTGGTGAAGGAGAAGCTGAACTGGCAGATGCAGGCGGGGATCAGGTTGCTGTGGCCACGGACAGGAAATGGAGTTTGTCAACTAGCAGAGAAGCCGTGGAGGAGGGCTTTCCTGTGGAAATGAAAAATGGGATTTGTTCCTCAGAGGATGTCTCCAGCAGTCCAGTGCACACTTCCAAATGTTTTAAATCGTACCCTTTCATCAACCCTTGCTACGTCAAAACCACCACTAGGCAGCTGAGTTCTCCAAACCATTCGCCCTGCCTGTCCCCCTCACAGAGCCCTCTCTTTAAAAGGAGACGGGAGCCCTCTCGGCTGAAAGAGAAGGCACCAAGCAAGAAACAGAGATCTGCCAGTTTGGCAGGGACATTTAGCCGATCTGCAGACTGGACTCATGAGGTTTCGGATCAGCCCAGTGAAATAGCTCAAAAGTCAGGCTCTGCGGATTTTTTGGAGTGCAGGCAGACCAGAGATGGTATCCAAGGGGAAAGAGTGCCTTTGAATCATTTGAGAAAGTTCTCAGGAATGTCACCTCCTACTGATGCCTTCCCTAATGTATTTCGAGGTAAGTGTCCTGTGTAAACAAACAGTTGCTGCAGCTTCATCTCTGAAGCAGAAACATCTAAGCATAATAATAACTTCTTTTCTCTTGTTAACTTGACTTTCATTTACAGCTCAGCTGAGATTCCAACCTCTGCAAATAACTACAGGAGGTCTGTATTTCCAATAGAAATGAGTGTAATGTTTGTTGCAAAATTCCTCACTAAAGCATGTTAGAAGTACTCATTAGGCAAGTGACCTTATAAACTATCAGTGAGTTGTAGGCATCAAAGCCAGTAAATATAATTTCTAGGTTTATGTGGTCCTTTCCAGACATATTGTCCTCCAGATATGCTGGTGTATTCATGATGACTGAGGATTCTGGGTACTGTCCTGGGGAACCATAATGGCTCAGGAATCTTGGGAAATGTAGTCCTAACACAACAAGAAGCTTTCATTTTGGAGGAAAATGACCTACTGTGCGCATCGAACAACTTGTTAATAATGATAATTTCTTTTCTGCATTGACTGTGATGTGCAAATATTTTATAGCTTTGATAGAGGTTTATTCTGGATCCTTTGTAAATGCTATTTTAAAAACAAGGATTCCTGAAAGTGTAAATGTGCCATAGTTGGCTAATAGGTTAATGATTTAGTCTAGACAGAATCCTAACACTTCATCTGCTGAGCCAATCTGGCCTTTAGCTGCCACTTACAAATAATCTATTTTTAAAGAATGCTATGCTTTATACCTTATTCCTTTCTTCACATCTTTCCTTTAAGACTGATCAATGTTACTTTTTTTTAAGCTAAAATAACAGCAAAAGGGAATTAATAGTTGTACTCAAGGCCATCCTTCCACTGACATCATTTCTGAATCAGGGACCCCCTACCAAGTTGAAGAGGGCCCTGGATCTCCTGCACACTTTCAAAGGCTGAGATGCTGGATCCCACCATCTAGGTCCTAGATTCTAGGAGCTACTTTTTCTGTTCCAAACACCTCTGGACCTTGCTTCCATCCAGCATTCCTTGTGATCTGATTGTAATGCCCTTGAATCTCTACAGAGGATCAGAGAAAGGAAGGGACCAGGGCAGTTAGGCCCAACACTTAATTCTGTGCTAAATTTAGATTTAAATAGCACTTATTGGATAGGGGGTGACATCTTAGTTCCCACCTCTTTTTCCAAAGCCCAGCCTGGTAATGAATAAAGACATATTCTCCCATTCCTTTTATGAATCTACTAGCACTTCAAGGACTGTATGTTGAGGAAAGGACCAAAGACATTTGGAGGAAATAAATGATGTTGCAATAGTCCCACTCTGTAGGTACTTCTCAGGCCAGCCTCTATTTTTCATTTTGTAATGCTGGGGCCAGTAACTTCTATATTACACTATGTTAGGATTCTCATTACTCATCCAAACATATTGTATGTTGACACCAAGATTGGGGGTCCATTTGTATTTTTTTTTAAATCTAGTTTTTTATTCTGAACATGATCCATTAGGCAACATGTGGTTTTTAAGGTGCTTTCGGTATGAACCGATGACACTGTGGCTTAACAATCAACCACTCACTTGCAAAGTGAATGAGTCAGTTTGCAATAAGGAGATTTTCCCAGATAGAAGATCTAGATATCTTCAGGACTGCCTTCTTCCAATCCATCCATCCATAAGATCTTATAGAAGATCTTACTTTAAGTCCCTCATTTAATAATAATAATAATAATAATAATTTTATTTCTATACCGCCCTTCTCCCGAAGGACTCAGGGCGGTGTACAGCCTATTTAAAAACACAGACAAAACAACAGTATAAAATTTAATGACTGCCATTTTCAGGGGCCTTGGAGATGTGCCTTTTCAATCACTGTCCCTTCTCTTTGGAATAGCATTTCCCCAACGTCCAAATCTGAACCATACTCTGCTAAGTTTTAGAAAGATCATCTAAACCTGGTTTTTTTCTTCAACAAACCTTAGTGAAGGGAATATTGTGAATGACCCCTTTTGTAATGTGATGTTTAACAAATGTAGAGGTCTATTTATCTTTGGTTTTCTGCTGTGTTCTGTTTTGGATTGTACTATTTGTATAGCTTACTCAAATACTTTGGCCACCTAATGAGAAGGAAGTCTCATTGGAGAAGTGCCTAATGCTGGGAAAGATTGAGGGCAAAAGATTGAGGGCAGAAGAAGGGGACGACAGAGAACGAGGTGGCTGGATGGAGTCACTGAAGCAGTAGGCTTGAGCTTAAATGGACTCCAGAGGATGGAAGAGGACAGGAAGGCCTGGAGGAACGTTGCCAATGGGGTTGGACACAACTTCGCAACTAACAACAAAAATTTGTATAGCTTAAGAACTTCTTTAGATCAGTAGGATATGGGGGTGACTCTGATCTGGTTTCAATTGGAACAGCATAGAAATCTAGCAAATAAATCTCCTCTATTACATTTATCACCTACACTGACACCTACCCATGGAATGAAGATGGATTGGAGAACCATTTCAAAAATACAACACAGTCAAATTTTAGCTGGTATTTTCATAGTTCTGGGCAGCTTTATCATGAGAGTAAATTCCCATTTTGCAACTTCTCCCATTGATCTCATGGTGAACAAAGTGAAACTCAATTTTAGATTGTTTGGATGAAAAAGTCCCTGACCAGAGATATAAAATCCACGTAGTCCTAGGAATGACATTTAAATGCTTTCCAAATATAATGTTACTTCAGATTAAGATGATGGATGGTATTTGATTTCTTGTTTAAAATCTGCAATTTATGTCAATATATTATAACTTGGGCAGAGGTAAATGTGGGGTCCTTTATACATGTCAACTTACCCTTTTGCCTAAATATTAAGAAATCACTATGGTCTCTTTGATTTTAGTTTATTTCTGATCCCCTGTACCTGTTTTGCTATAAACATATTGACATTCATACAAACTAAGAGACTTTGCGCTATGAGTTTTTCATATTTTCTTTCCTTGATATTACTCAGGTAGCAATACATAGAGGCAAGGCAGCCTGTAATTGTCCAGAAATTCTTGAACAGCAAGTCTCCGTATTTCAACAATTTCTGGGAATCAAACCTTGCCCATTCGTAATAGCATTGCAGAAATATGCTCTAGGTATTTTCTTCTGCATTAGAACCATTCATTTCAAAGTATTGTTATAATGTTGATTATATCTCTGCTATGTTTTATTAAGAGCCTTGGTAGTACAGTGGTCTAAAGCACTCTGTTATTAAGACCAGCTGCCTGCAATTACTGCAGGTTCGAATCTTGCTAGGCTCAAGGTTGACTCAGCCTTCCATTTCTAAGATAGGTAAATTGAGAACCCAGTTGTGGGGGCAATAAGATGACTTTGTATAAATATACAAAAGAATGAAGGCTATTGCTTAACACACTGTAAGCCACCCTGAGTCTCCGGAGAAGGGAGGCATATAAATCAAATTAAAAAAAAAAAGTATATCCAAATTAACATTTACATGACACCCTGGCAATATACAATGAAATCTAACTTTAAAAAAAAAATAGGGGAATTATTGAATTGGTTTCAATTCCTTTTTAGCAAAGGAGCTAATTCAGAAACTAATCCAGAATTCATTCAAGTCAATGACAAGGTAAAATAGATGATAGAACATAAGAGGTCAATTCAAAATCTCCCTGGAGGCATAGATTGAAAACAATAAAGTACATTGAGTTGTGTTAAACTGATACAACAAGTTGGGGAAAGTGTAGGACAAAAGTATTTAATACGTTTAGTTACTTTTACAATCTTTCTCTTAACAGTTGAATACAATTGAATCAATTACTACCACTTAGAGATAGTGCTTTTAATACACACCCATAGTTCATTTAAACATAATTTACTTAACCCAATTTTGGGGATTCATATGACTCCATACTATATTCCATACATCCATACTATAAAGACATTGCCTGAATTTGTACAAGACTCTAGGCTATGATTAGTTGGCCTGTTAGTGAGCCATATGAAGACTGCCATATAATGGTAAGCAGTGCGCCATCTTTTAAAAGACGAGTCACACACTGTGAAACAATCACATTATTATCATAAGTGGTGTTTTAGAATGTATTTTAGAAGTTTATTAAGCATACAGACCTAACAGGTAGAAGATAATAGGTAGATTAGAATTAATAAATGGGGCCGTACAATGTTGCATAGGGCCCTGTGTAATGGCTGTTTGCAACCTTAAACTAAATAAGTCTTTTGCTACAGGTGTGGTGTAGATCTCAAGGATACCTGTGTGAACCTGGAGGGGAGGTTAATTTAAGGAATTGCAGACAGGGATCATATGTATATGCCCCTACCCATTCCAAAGCCTCTGAATCTGAAGTGTTGCCTAACCCTACTACATTATTTTAACAGCTTGAACAGAAATCCAAAAGAAATGTAAGTTTGAAAAACAGTTCTTGATATAGGTTAGAAATTGACATACAGTAATACGTTGTAAGAAAACATATGCTAGAATCAAGGAGAGAAGCAACCTAGAACTAAGGAGAAATTTCCTAATGGTTAGAACAATTAATCAGTGGAACAAATTTGCTTCCAGAAGTTGTGAATGCTCCAACACTGGAAGATTTTAAGAAGAGATTGGACAACCATTTGTCTGAAATGGTATAGGCAGGAAACCCTATACCAAAGGGTGAGACCAGAAAACCTTCAAGGTCCCTTCTAATTCTGTTATTCTGTATCCTGAGTGAAAGTTGCAGAATAATCAAAGCCCCAACCAAAATTTCTAGTCATATACAATAGCTGGCTCTTAAATTTCAGTACAAATTCTTATTTTGGGATTGCTTTCAAGCTGTCAACCACCACTAAAAGCCAGTCTTCAGCTTGCTTCTTTTCATTTTTGCCTGTATTGAATGATCCTATTGCTTCCACATAAAGAGGCAGGCGAATGTACTAAGCAGGGACGGCCTGATTATTTAACTAACTTCCTTCCTCGGAAGTTTGTAAATCATTTAGTTATTTCTTCCTAACACTGTCTCAGAAGGAAAACGTTGAATGTTTGTTCAATTTTAAACCCAGCAGATGTGATTTAAGTATGGAGACTTATTTTCTAAGATAGCTAACTTTCTTTTCACTCATAAAAAGTCTTTGATGTTTTGAATTGAGCCACTAACTTGTATACTTTGCATTTTAAAAAGCTGCTTCACTTTCCCTGCTAGCTTTTGTCATGCTAAAGCATTAGCACAAGACATCTCATGACTACTTCACTTTCAGCTCTTAACCCACTTTCTTTTTCCTTCCAGAGTTTCCCTTTTTATTTTCCCCTGATCTGACTTTCTCTCAGTGGGAAACTATAGTACATTGTCCTTTGCTGCAGAAGTTCTATCCTTTATAATAAGTTATGAAATAATTAATTATAAATAATTAAATTAATTAATTTTGACAAGTGGCTGGTTTTGCCTTTCAGTTCATGCAGGTCCCTTTACATGACAGCATTTTTCTGAAAACAAGCAAAAGTTTCCCTGTACCATTATAGAACACAAATAGAAGACCTCATTCATTTTTTTTTTGAATAATTTTCTTAAACATTAGAATTACAATAGTGAAAACTAATATAAATTAAAAGATCGAGTAAAAGGTGCAAAGGGAAAAAGGGAAGAATGAAAAACAGAAGAAAAAAGGAAAAGTAAGAATATTGTATATGTGTGAGAGAGACTTCCATTCTTCATCTCAAGAATAAACAATTTTAGTAATGTTTAACCCCCTCTTAAATTTCAATATTCCTTCTCTAATCTATAAACAAACCCATAAAGCACCATCATTTCAGTTCTGGTCTTATCAAAAGTCCATTAAGGGTTATTAGAAATAACAATATATCCTTTGTTATTGCTCCTTTATTGGTAATAATATATCTATTTTAACCTTGGTCAAATAAATCAGCTTTATATCCCTTCCTTTTACTTGAATTCTTAATCCTTACTCCATTCAAATAATGTCAAAGAACTTGATTTATTTTCATTTCTTCTTTGTCCCTTCTCCACAAGATTCTTTAAAACTTTAACAAATCTCTTTTGCATGCCCAATTTTGGAAAAAAAAAAAACTCCATCCAGGTCACTCTCTTGGTTTATTGTTTGTATGTCCATTGTAATTATTAAAATATCAGTTGGTTTCTTTTGTATGTCCATTGTAACATTTTTTTCTATGCCATTTTTGTAGCCTGACATTTGTAAATCCATTTTCAACTCAGTCTCTGTCTTGTCAGATAAAATTTGTTCATCTTCCATAATATCTTTTAGACACAGTCTGTCTATAGAGGCAGATATCACTATTAATATTGTTAGCATTAATGTCTGGCTCTATTTTTCAAAAATGTCCTTCAATTTTTCCAATGTTAGAATGCTTTGTGCCATTCTATTCTTCATACAAGAGTCACAAAACATCTGTATGTTTGAAGTTAGGGTCATAGATCTCCTGGTCATTTCCCCCCCCCCTCAAATTGATATTATGGTTAGCAAGCTGTTTCTAAAATTTTCAGCCTTACTAGACATCCCTTCATCCATCATTCCTTCATAAGCAGGAAGAAATGATACACATTATTTGTCTTATACCTCAAGCTATTTCTGCTGTTTGTGGAATGATTGAGACATTTCAGAATTTGTTGCTAAGGTTTTCTTGATCAGAGGTCAGACCCAAGATTTCTGATGCAAAATCTGCTGCCATCTTGACATTTCAATGCAATTGCATAGCATGGCTTCTGGTTTCTTCACCATCAGATAAGGACTTCTTTATGAAAAGAAGGGCCTTGCTGTACCCTCAGCTCTGAGCTCTGTTTAACCAATAACTGACTGAATGATGTCTCCCTATTCAGTGTTTGAAGGAGTCAGCCTGATCTCCCTTCTGTAGCCATCATCACTAAGACAGCCACAACTGAATTAAGTCCAATACCAAAACCAGGATTTTGGCTTCCTTGGTTGTAGTATAACAGATAAGCTGTCTGGCAGAGACACACTGATTATTTAAATGAGAAGAAGAATACTTAGATTCAATGGATTCCAAGTGTAGGGCAATGTTTTCCATTCACTGCATGCAATTGACATTTTCTATTGCATGTCTCATAGAGTTTGCTCTCCATGCATGATGAAAAAAATCTACTGTTACAGTTGCTATATGTAATTTGAAGCATCTATGTTCAATTTATCTGGTTTTACCAGTGATGTTTGGAGTGAGCAAATAGTGGCCTAGTTTTATATCTGGGCTTTCTGCCAAGTTACTTTTACAGTAGCCCAGTCCATGTGTTCTTTTCTGGATAAGGATTTTCTAACACATGACATAAATGGTAATGAACAGCTGCAACTGCAGTTTTTAAAAGATGTTCAACTAAGGTATAACTATTGTGGATTTACGTAACCTTTTACCTATCTGGGGAAGAAAATAATGGTGCTATGCTAAAAAAATCATTTCTCTTTTAATACACTATATTTCTACACTGTGCTTGATCCTCATCCCAGCTGGACTTAATAAGAATGTGCATTTGTATCAGTAGTGGGTTTCAAAATTTTTTACTACCGGTTCTATGGATGTGGCTTGGTTGGCATGGCTTGGTGGGCGTGGCAGGGGAAGGATACTGTAAAATCTCCATTTCCTCCCCACTCCTGGGGGAAGGTTGCTGCAAAATCCCCATTTCTTCCCGATCAGCTGAGACTCAGGAGGCAGAGAACAGATGGGGGCAGGGACAGTCAGAGGTGGTATTTACCGGTTTTCCAAACTACTCAAAATTTCCATTAGCGACTCTACAGAACTGGTCAGAACCTGCTGAAACCCACCTCTGGTTTGTATGTATTTGTGTTTGAAAGAGAGTGGATGAAAGATAGCTGCTTTTTAATGCATACTTGTAACATGTAAATATTCAATAGGAAATAGATATGATGGAGGGATTATATTAGGGCATAACCACTCTCATCATTTAAGCTGCTTCCGTGATGTGCTAATGATAACTTGAAACTATCCTATCTGGACTGAGACATTTTGCAACAGCTTATAGGATAGTCAGCCCAGACTGTAGACTGAAGTTATTTCCCCACTGTTGTTCTTTCATAGTCAAGTCTTCCTTGACATATATACTTGGGTACAAGTAGTTCTCTTTTAATGACTACAGTTGGGACTGGCAAATCCATCGATAAGTGACATGGTAGTTTAAGTGAATCATCACATCGCACCCAATTCACAAGGTCAGTTCTGCTGCAATGGTGTCACATGACCACAACTTGTGACTTACTGCTGGCTTTTCCATTGACTTTGTTGGAAACCAGCTGTAAGGTTGCAAATGGCAATCAAGTCACCGCAAGGTGTTGCATCTGTCATAAATGTGCACCACTTGATAAATACCTGAATTGCAATCATCTGACCTCAGGGATGCTGCTATACAGTAAGTTTGAGGATCAATCATAAGCTTTTTCAGTGCTGTCATAGGTTAGAATGGTTGCCAAACAGGGCAATCAGTAACCAAGAACTACCTATATATACATGTGGATATACACACGTTTCTAAAAGGCACTTCTTTATACTCTATTCTACTCTAATAAATCTGAATAAGTTCTATACTTCCTTTTATGAGCACTGCCAAAAGGCAGAGTGATTAAGTTAAGAAATAGCATAGAGAACAGTGGTGAGTTCCTCCCGGTTCGGCCTGGTTCCGCCGAGCCAGTAGCGATGACGATATGACATCACCGAAATGGTTCTCTTTGTTCGGGAGCTGGGCCCTCCTGCCCCCCCCACCCCCCTGCCCCCTCCTGCATTATTCTTACCTTTTATTTGGCTCCCATTTCCCCAATCTATTGCTGCCTCCTGAGTCCCAGCTGATCGGATAGAAGGAAAAAACTGTTTAAACTCTTACCGCGGGGCTTCAAAGGGCCACCCTACAGCTGATCAGTGTTAAAAGGCAGTGTGGTGGTAGACCGGTGCCTCCAAAAGCAAATGAGTAGACCAGTGCCTGCAAAAATAAATGGGTAGACCAGTGCCTCCAAAAACAAATGAATAGACTGGTGCCTCCAAAAACAAATGGGTAGGCCGGTACAGCTGTGCAAGCAGTTAAAAGCCTGGTAGACCAGTACCTCTGCTAAATCCTAAAGAATTGTCACATGACCATCAAGCCATTGCTGAGCACATTGTAAGCTGCCCTGAGTCTCCGGAGAAGGGCGGCATATAAATCAAAATTTTTTAAAAAAAAAAGAAAAAGAAAAAGCCACGCCCACAAAATAAGCCACGCCCACAGAACCGGTAGTAAAAAAATTTAGAACCCACCTCTGATAGAGAAGATTCGTTTAGAAAGAAATACATTTTCTTTTTTTGAGTAGCTAGTTCTCCAATTGGGCCTTTAAAACAAAACAAAAATAGGACTTAATAAGAGACAGTAAGCTATTTTAGGAAAATATATCCATAATTTAAAAAATTCTGATAGGTTTCAGGCTGGTGTTTTTTTTCTATTTCAGCAGTGCTGTCAAGGGAAAGTATAAAAGCTACTATTAAAGTGCATTATAAACACTGCCTCAGTTGAATATGTGGTCCATCTTCAACAAGAGAGCCAATGAACTGTTGAGGTTAGCGTAAAACAATCTGAACTCTCTGTCCCAGACGGGCAGAAACTCTCCAGGCAAAGTAAGATGGGAAAATGTATTTTGAAAGTGAAACAGAGAAGCATGTCCTCAACTCACTTCCGAGGTGAATGGAGGAATTAATGGAGTTCAATGTCATCCATTCCTGCCCTCTAGAAATAGTTACTTGCTGGTTTTAGTGATGGGGCAGCTGAATAATAAGATTAATCCCTTAGATATTTTACCAGTGACATCCCATTGAAGGGCTAGTAGTAGTAGTAGCTTGGCATTTCACATAGAAATTGTTTATTTCGTGTAATAAAAAATGAGAGTAATGGTAATTAATAAATTGGAAAGAATATGATGGGATTAATATATTCTTAGACCCTGTGGGGAGGTTTAAGGAGATATGCTAAATCATTGCAATAATTCCTTGTGAAGAAAAGTAATTTGTATCAGAAAGTTAAATTATGGTATGGGCAGTCGTGTGTCATTTGTGATCTGTTTTCTCACAAATAAGGTTGCAGAATATTATTCTCCAAAGGTGACTGACTATATGTCATATTTATTTATTATATTGAATTAATTTCTCACCCTTATGAAATATATTTATATTTATTACATTTATTTATTCATGGAAAAAAATATGTTTCTAGGGGAGTTGAAAGTAAAAGGAATATGCCCTCCCTTTGCCTTTTAATTTAATTTTTAACAGTGTCTTAATAATCCTTGCCTCTTTTTGATTTTTTTAACTTTTATATATTAAGCCAGAGTGGTGCAGGCATTAGAATGCAGTATTGCAGGCTAACTCTGTCCACTGCCAGTTCGATCCTGACTGGCTTAAGGTTGACTCAGCCACACATCCTTCTGAGCTCGGTAAAATGAGGCTGGGGCAATATGCAGACATTGTAAACTGCTCAGAGAGTGCTGTAAATTGCTATGAAGCTCTATATAAGTCTAAGCGTTATTGCTATATATTGCTTTTATGTTTTACTACTTTATTGTACACTGTCCAGAGTCCCTCTGTGAGAGATGGGCAATTCCAAAATGTGATAAAGTAAATAAAATAACCAAGTGGTTGGGTATATAGACACATAGACATGAATAGTGAGAAAAGGAAGGTTTCTACATGAAATTAGTGTAAGGGAAACAATCTTTTTTCAAAACAAGACAAGAAATCTATTGAGTGGTGGTGACTGATAGCAATCAAAACTATGGGAGCAATCATATATGGAAATTCTGTGTATAAATATTTTGTATTTATTACATTTGAAAATGGCAGTTCTTATTAGAAGATTGCACATATTTAAAAAATGTATGTACCATATTTTAAATTCAAGAGTATTTGGACAAAGAATGCATTATGTTACTGATTTCAAGGTCCTACTTGTCAGCTGATATTCTGAGTCAATGTGAAAATATGAAGTTATGTGATTCAGAGAAGAATCATGTCTAGATCTTAGCTAGAGATCTACAGATCTAATGTCTGTGGAGATTCTCGATCATATAGTCATGGTTGTCCCATGGGTGCTTTTGAAAAAGCAACTGGACTTTCTCAGTTGTTTTCCTTGAAAACATTTTGCTTTTCATCCATGAACTGCAGTTCCAAGAAGGTTCCACACCCATTTGCATTCTGATTCAGGTGGCCTCATGATTGACCTTCAGACGGCTAACATCAGATGACTGAAAAGAGTATAAATCCTTCCCCACTGTTCAGTCAGAACTGAACAAGCTTCTTGGGTGAGAAGTGAAACTTCTTTTTGCTAAAAATCCCACAGGACAGTTTACAACAATTTAGAAACATCAATAGTAAGTCTTTAAATATTAAAACCAGAGCCCCAGACTGAAACTACTTTATAACTTTGGCTTAAAGATTGAGAAAGTGATAGCTAAATATAATATTTTGGCTAATTGCTACATAGAAAAATCATATTTTATTAATAATTAGTAGAAGCATCTCTTGAACCCATATTGCCTTGAAATTATAAATGTTAATAATTTCTGCTTTCTTCCTAAGGGCTTACTGATTCAGTTGTGAATACATAACAATACTTTCTAACTATCACATGGTCAAATTCTCATACTCCACTATAGAAAAGTCATACTTCATAGTTTACACAGTCTAGTTTAACACAGTATACTAAACCCTACCCAAGTAAGCCCTAATTTAATATTTTAAGATACCCACTTTCTTCTTTGTTTAAAAATTAGAGTTTTTTCAGAGAGCCTTCGTGTTGTTATGGTTACGATGTTGGCCTGCCACCTGGGACACCTAATTTTAAGTCCACTCTTAGTCATAGAAGTTCATGAATGACTTTGGTCCAATTACACTCTCTCAGGCCAACCTCTCTCGCAAGGTGTATTGTTATGGGGAAAAGAAAGTGCTGCCTTCAGTTCCTGAATTAAAAAAAAGAAATATAAATCTAACGAATAGGTACTTCCTATCATCTTCCTGTGAAGATGAAAACACTCCCCCTCATCAGTCCTGAGAAGCCTGGCTTTCTATCCACCACTTCTAAAAAGCCTTCTCACCATCACCACTGCCCCCCCCCACCCCGCCAATCTGGGTCCACTTACTTTTCCCTTTCCTGGCAGCTGCTCTCAGGTTCATCTACCTAGCCAATGCGAGCTTCAAATGGAAAACTAACAAAGGGAAGCTTTCTTAAGGTTGACCAAGAAAGAATATTCTCTTTTTCTTGGGGGTGATGGTGAAGGGAAAAAGGAAACCAAGCTTCTTGCAAGTAGGGGGAGCATCAGGAGCCCATGCACCACCGAGCCTAGCCAGTTGAGGCCTTCAGGCCTGCAGCAGATTTTTTCACGACAATGGGCATAGCCTGCTGAAGCCTTCCAGGCATGGTGGGACAGAGAAAAGCCTCTGACAACCACAACAGGGAGAACTGAGATTGTGTCAGCTAGCAATGCACCTACATGGATAACATGGACTCAATTGTGTTCATAAGTCAAGAAGTACCTTTATGTTCGTAGTTTGGGCAGCAGACTCCTCAAATTTTATTTTTTCCTCTCTCACTGTTTCTTTGCATTTCTGTTACTAGAGTTTAAGCTCTTTTTTGGTGGGTTTTTTTTTTTTTTTGCTTTTTAATTAGGACAGAACTTCTGCTAAGTGGCTCTATTAGCTTCCTTTGCATCTCCCCTTCACATCAGCTGTCATCCATAAACAGGGATGAGGAAAAAATAAAAGATTTGTCAGGCATACTCAGCCACAACCATTACAAAATGAAAAGCTTATGTCTGTTCTGCCCAAACCATACATAACCAGCTCCTGTCTGGGGAATAACAGGTTTTCTTAGTGGATCACAAACTGAACAGCATTATACAAACTATTATTACAAATTATTTCTTCAATAATTACAAAAATATATTTTTTTTAAAAAAAAAAACAGGCTGTGCAATGTTTAGTTTTGGAGAAGCAGAGGGTTTTTTTTTTTTTTTTGTATTTGTTTTTTACCATTGGGTGAACTTTGTTGGAAATCAGCTGCTTCATTGTTTTTATCACATACACAGAAGCTATTGAAAAACCTTAAGGTCAAATCCATCAGAATGTGTCTGTGTCTCTATATACAGATGGTAAATAGTATTTATTTCCGTCTTCTTTTTATATTTAGAATTATAAATATAAAACAACCAAGGATAAATGATGGTATTCAGTTTGCTTCTTATTCAGTGCTCTTTGTTCTAGAGCAAAGCAAGTATAATCAACCACAATGTTTTTTTAAAAAAAATTGGCAAGTCAGTTGTCACTGTTTATATCTCTTAGTAATCAGACTTTAAAAATCTCTTACCAAGCTTTATCTGGTATTTTTGTGGGCTTTATTTCCTTGTCAATTATCCAATGTAAGGCAATTGACTGTGGGATGGTTTTTTTTAAAAAAAAAATCTTTATACAGTATTCAGGATTGAATGACTTGGCTACTAAATGCACGAATCCTTCTATGAAACTAGGAAGGGGCAGAGAAATGGATAGAGAATACTCATAATTCTCTATCGGGAGTAGGGCGGTATAGAAATCCAATAAAATAAATAAAAAATAAAATAAAATAAAATAAAATAAAATAAAATGAAATGAAATGAAATAAAATAAAATAAAATAAATAAAGGTTGAAAGAATTTCAATTTTTTTTATTGTGTCTTGAGAACAACCAAGATAGTCAGAAGTGTTTTGGGCAAAATAATATACATTGTGTTGATTAGGAAAGGCACATACAAACATTTTCATTTTCTTTTTTCTTTAAATCCCCCTTCTATATCATAAAAGGAAAACTCCTGTTTTTCACAACATATTTAACATCCACATGTTTGGCCTGGACATTTCTATCCGAATACAAATTTTAAAGAATCTACTCTGCAAGATGTGGAAGTAAAAATACAAAGAAATGTTTGTTACAGATTGAACTTTACAGTATCTATTAGTTTTCCACTATAATTAAACAGATGGTGCTATAGGTCTCGCCCATCCATTAAACAGATTGTACATTTGTCCCTTAATTGTATGCTGAACTTCTGAATGTGGCTGCTATTAACACTAGGGATATATCAATGATTCTGATATATTTTACTGTGTTTTGTAAAAACACACTGGTCCTGCAGTTCAGTCACCTGATATTTCTAACAAATTTGTATTTTAATCAAGAAATGAATCAAATCAGTAATTGCTCTGAGTGGTATCAAACTGACATTCTTTGGAAACTTTTATATAAATGCAGCCATTCTTAGGAGTTTTGGCAAAAAGTCAAAAATGCTGTATCATGGCCAGATTTGCATACTAAATTTGTGAACAAAGTTGTACAAAGGATTTACTTGTTTAAGAAATAACACTGGCCAATATATGTCTTTCAGCAACAGCCAGAATTTAGGTGTGAAATTTGGATAGAAATAAGTGAGTTCATGGATTTAGAAGTTAAGTATGCTGTTTGCTGGATATGACACATCCACTTTCTCTCTTAATGGCATTTAGATTCTTTATTTCATCTTGAATAAACAGTTACATCATGTGATCACATTGCTGAACAAAAATAAAGAAAAGGCTGTTTGGGGGATATTTTCAAAGAGTTTGTTTTTCAGAGCCGAATTATCCGTCACAGCTATTTTTAAAAAGACAGAATCTGGGGATGGCAAGAAAGAACATGTTTAGTCATTGAGGCTATTCTTCAAAAGTCTGGTTCTTTATGAGGGGCAGAAATGTAACACATTCAGTGAAAAAAGAAGCTAAACTTTCATATGCTTCATGATCCCCCTTTGCATAAACTTTGGCATATTGACATATTCAAATCCGCTCCGAGGAAACAACCTGCTGTGGAGTCAGTGCTGTGGAAAGATTTTGACTTCCATGTTACATAAACCAGCATTGTACAATATTGCCATTTCTTGGAAATTCTCCAAGGAAAGCATCTGCCCTCAGTCTATTCAGTCTCTTAAAACAACAAGCGAAATGAGAATAAAACTGAATGGACCTGAGGGTAGCCCAGCACCCTCTGAGGGGGAAAAGTATAACCAAATGAACTTTTAAAATCCTAAACATTCTATATTAAGCTTCGGCTTGTGGCGTTTCCTAGTTATTGTGGTAGCCATTGGAAGATGCTCCTGTATATCCTGTATTAAAAGAAAGGACTACTAAAGAACTTTGCACAACTCTATTGTCTGTGGGGAAAAAACTCTTGCTTCACTGAAATTGAATTATACCTTATTGTAACCATTTTCCAAGCATGTACAATAAGTATATGTTGAAGTTTGATAGTTATGGATTACAACACAACTTCTTCACAGACGCCAAATAGGAATGGGATCCCCACAGGCCATATTAAGCAATACTGTACAGTATGTATGTATGTTTGCATATGTTATTTATTTATTTATTTATTTATTTATTTATTTATTTATTTATTTTTATATGCCGCCCTTCTCCGGAGACTCAGGGCGGCTTACAATGCGTTAAGCAATAGCCTTCATACTTTTGTATATATATTTATACAAAGTCAGCTTATTGCCCCCACAAACCGGGTCCTCATTTTACCCACCTTAGAAAGGATGGAAGGCTGAGTCGACCTTGAGCCTGGTGAGAATTGAACTCGCAGTAATTGCAGGCAGCCGGATGTTAAATGCTGCCTTAGGAGGCATGTTGTACACATACATATGCACATGCATATGCATATACATTGTTAATGTTTCTTGAAGGATGCTGGGCCCTCACTTACAGTGCAAAAACTAGAAGTGAAACAGCTTAGAATCTGCTCCACGTAACATCCAGTTTTTCCCCATATATGTGATTTTTATTTGATAGGGAATCTTCTTTTAATTTTTGGTATGATATAATGGCATAGGCTTTTTTGTTTGATTGTTTAAAAAGTTCGAAAAAGGACAATAATGACTTGCTGCATCAAATAAATTTGTATGTTGAATTTTACTTAGGTATGAACCATACTTTCTGATTATGCTGAAAGACAGTAAAAAGTTACACAGAGCATGATGGATAAATGTGAAAATAAAGGGAAGACACCTTGCTATTTCTGTTTGTTTTGAGTGAAATTCAAAATAGTTTAAATATGAAACTATTAAAGAGAAATACTTATATTATTGCTTTGTGGAAGTCTAGTTTCTATTTTCTTTAACATGTGGCTGACTTCCATGACAATGCTGTTCAAATTATTGAATTAAGTCCATTGACTGTATGATTTTATTAAAACTGATACCGCACAATTACAGATCAGAGGACTTCTGCAAATCATCAAAGAATTACTTCTAAGAGTTTTGTGCAGAAGAAAACAGACACACTAAATTATGATTAATTCAGAATGAATAATGATTCAGATATTTTAGTTTTACTTCTGATTGTTTTTATTCTGCTTATTGTTTGCATTTTTAATTACTATAAGCCACCCAAATGTTATTTACACAGAACTAAAGGAAATGATTTTAATAAATAAAGCCCATACTAAGAGAGCTTCTTGTATTATATATTTCAAGGACACTCTATGAGCCAAGGCCTATAAATATCTGCAGGTCAAATCCAACATGATTATTGAGAGGAAAGAATGAGGTATTATCCTAAAAAACTGCCCTAAGTGCTTTTGAGAATGAGACAAATGCAGGAATACCATCGGCTACAATAAAATTTAGTAATGGGATCTAACCTCAGTGTAACTGCAGGTATTTATTTACTACTTTGCAACCAAAATGGCAATCATTGTTTAGCCAGCAAAGAATTATTTTTAATTTCTTGCGAATATGTACTTGTGAAAGTACAGGACACTTTGAATACAAGGTCTTTTTGTGAGATAGGTTTAAGACACTAATTTACATGGTAATAATCTCTTGACAATATTAACATCTGTATGGCTGTTCCATTAGTCAACATGGAATGGGTTACCAGAAAACTCATATATTATATGAGTTTTATGCTTATATGCTGTAATGAAAAATAAGCAAAATAATATGTTGAAGCAAATCTTGAAATGAACAGCTTGAAAACAGGACTTTCCAAATTCAGTGTAATTGCTATTTGCTATTACAGGAATTTTCTCAGATTAGTTGATTAAATGCCATCAGTTCCATGTCCACTTTTAGTGACTGTATAGACAGACTTCCTCCAAGTCAATATGCCATCAATCTAGCTGTCTAGGTTTCTCAGTAGTACATTAATTGCCTTGTAATGAATCCATTCACCTTGCTTCTGGTTGGGTTTTTTTATTTCCTTCCCCTTTCCCAACATTATGAACTTTTCAAGGATTGAGACTTTAGGTAATATAATCCAAATATGGTAGTCTGAGCCTGGTAATTTGTGCCTTGAGTGAGAACTTTCATTTGTTTTATAAACAATTCATTTGCTTTTCTGGTTGTGCTTGGTATACTGCAGATTCTTCTCGACTACTAATGTTCAAAAGTGAAAACACTGTTTTAGTTTTGTTCCTTCAAAATCTAACTTTTGTTTCCACAAGTTATCATATTGAAAATTATTGCCTGAACAATATTAATAGAGGTAAATAAAGAATATCACAGCTTCTGAATATCTTTCCCAAAGTCTCTATTGCTGTCCTACTAAATGCTATTGTGACATATTTCTTGGCTATTAGATTATTTAGTGTTGACAATCCTGAAAGGCTGAAAAACAGAATAATAGAATAACAGAGCTGGAAGGGACCTTGAAAGTCTTCTAGTCCAATCCCCTGCTTAGGCAGGAAACCTTACACCACTTCAGACAAATGTTTATCTAATCTCTTCTTTAAAACTTCCAGTGTTAGAGCATTTACAACTTCTGGAGGTACGTTGTTTCACTGATTAATTGTTCTAACTATCAGGAAATTTCTCCTTAGTTCTAAATTGCTTCTCTCCTTGATTAATTTCCATCCATTGCTTCTTGTTCTACCCTCAGGTGGTTTGGAGAATAGTTTAACTCCCTCTTCTTCGTGGCAACCCCTGAGATATCGGAACACTGCTATCATGTCACCCCTAGTCCTTCTTTTCATAAGACTAGACATATCCAGTTCCAGCTACCGCTCTTTATATATATCTTATAGAAACAACCTATAACTTCTATGTCTTTGTTGTCCAGTTAGGTTGGTAGCTGTCCTTGTTATCATTACTTTGGTGGTCTTTATATTTAATCATGGTTCTACTTTTTTCACTTTGTTCCTTGACTTTCATTACTGGAAAATATGACCAGATCATTTGGATTTTCAGTTGACATAGTATCATCAGCATAGAATTATTGATGTTTCTTCTATTTTTTTTACATCCACAATAATTTTCTAATCCATCTTGCCTGTATGTATGTGTGTGTGTGTGTGTGTGTGTGTGTATAAATCACATCCGGTTTATCAAAGGGGGAAAAAGTCCCGATACATCATGTGACGCCACCATGATGACATGAGTTTGACACCCCTTATCTATAGGCTTGTATGCTTTCAAATTAGTCTTGTCTCTTAATGGCTGTGAAAACAAGTCCCTGTAGTTTTCATGGCAACATTTTTAGAAGTGGTTTTCCATTGTCTTTTTCCTAGGTTGACTTAATGCCTATAGTAGAACTAGAACTTACAGTCTCCTGAATTTTAGCCCAATGCCATTAACTAGTACATCATATTCC
Organism: Arizona elegans; assembly: GCA_022577455.1. Classification (NCBI taxonomy): domain Eukaryota; kingdom Metazoa; phylum Chordata; class Lepidosauria; order Squamata; family Colubridae; genus Arizona; species Arizona elegans. Next base: position 268,191,624 of record JAKOOJ010000001.1, read on the forward strand.
ATACCTAAATTGAATAAATAAGGAGAGAGTCTTGTCTCGCCCTCTTGTCAGCCTACCAGTCTATTTCATACAATCTTTGGCTTCTTGTAACTATAGATTTTACTTGAGGACAATGAGATGTTGTGGGATTCCTATTTTCCTAAAGACATTCCACAGCTTGACATTCTCATAATAGTGCTGGAGAATTACAGGAATCGGCTCCATTTTTAATAATATAATTTTCAAGCAAATCCCCTGTTTTTTGCTTATATATATATAAACCCACATACTGCTATTCATGTGAAATTTTATAAAGGTTGATTATATTACATAGACTTTGAACATATTTTTTAGCTGAGAAATGTAATTTTTTTAAAATTTGAATTTATAATAGTAGGGATGCAATTTCCACACAGGATGGTAGATGGTAGTGTTTCTCAACCGCAGGAACTTTCAGATGTTCAACTCTTAAAACTTCAACTCTCAGAATTCTGGGAGGCTGATTAATTCTGGAATGATGTGGAGTCCTCCACATTTTAAAGTTCCTGAGATGGAGAAGCACATGTCTAGATCCTAGCATTCTTTTGTACTGTTCCCTATTTTTCACATTTAGGAGTCTGACTATGTACACAAACCATGTATTTAAGGGATGTGTGTGTCTGTTGCTAGATTGAGAAGAAGAAATCTTCCATCTAGGGAAGGGCTATGCTTAGTAAGTGACCATATGTGTACTAAATGTTTATAGGGCACATAATGCAAGAGCCTTGGTGGCGCAGCAGACTAAAGTGCTGTTAATTAGCACCAGCTGCCTGCAATTATTGCAAATTCAAGTCTCACCAGGCCCAAGGTTGACTCAGCCTTCCATCATTTTGAGGTAGGTAAAATGAGGACCCGGATTGTGGGGGCAATAAACTGACTTTGTATAAAAAGAACACCGCTTGGAGCCCCCAAAAGCCCTACTAAGCAGGTATATACAAAAGTATGAAGGTTATTGCTTAACACATTGTAAGCCGCCCTGAGTCTCCGGAGAAGGCGGCATATAAATTGAACCAATAAATAAATAAATGCAGTGGGAGAGAGACCATATTATTATAGCAGACAAAACTGGATTTTCTATTGTTTTTCTTCCTGAGGTTATCAAGAGGGTTACAATTCTATTTGAAAGTTTCACTTCTGAAGCAACCCTTTTAAATGAACCCTTATAAATGCCCTAGCATTCATAAATTGTTGCTAAATTTACTGCAAAATATTAGTCTCAGAACTTATCTTTCATTAGGTTGTGTTGCATCTTCACCTATTTTAAAAACAATGCAAAACAACTGCTGTGTCACAAAATGCTCATTTATTTCTTCTTGTCCTTTAGAATGAGTTTAATCATTGAATTGATAGGTCAATATGTTTAAATTATTTGAAGAATCAAAAATGTCTGATTTGCTTCTTTTATTTTGTTCTAGTGAAAATACACTGGTATTTATATGTTGTTGTTGTTTTTAAAAACTTATCTCAAGCAGCTGTTTAGAACAATTTGTGTTTCTAAAATCATTAGGTAGCTTTGAATGTGACAGCTGATTATTTCAGAGCAAATGAGTAACTAATGATGTCTCCTGTGCATGTTTGGTTATAAATAAACCCTATTGTGTTTGGTGAGGTTAGTTCTGTAGTATGGGTTTAGGATTTATTGTCCTTATAAATGTATATTCTCTTGTGTGAGTCAACTAAGAACTCTGTTACAGGGTTGCCTATAAATAGGAATAAGCATTAAGCACAGTAGCATAGCAAACAATTGATAATCATTATTCAGTAAAGTCAATAGTTTCACTGGTCAATTGTTTTTTATTAAAGTCAAATCTTGTCGCTCTTTAGATATTAATGTTATATTAGCCTCCTTCCTGCTATCGGGAATCTTTCCATTCTATAAAACAATATTCATTGTTTGTTGTAAGGGATGTAAGAACTCATCTTCAGAACATTTGTATTAAAAAGCTGGCAGGCTCCCTGGACCAGGTACCTTTCATGTTTCCTTGTACCTTTTTGATACTTTCTATGTACTATTCAGGGGCAAGTTCTACTTACCTTTACTACCAGTTCGCAAAGGAAGCTTCTGCACATGCGCAGATTGTCTATGATGACATCTGGGTGGGTGGGCGGAGCTTCCCCCCTGTTTTACTAATGGTTCACAAGAACCGGACTGAACCAGAGACAACCCACCATTGGTACTATTGCCATATTGTGTTTATGTGCTCATGTGAGCATAGACTGAACTTTCTGCTGACTAATCCATTTGATGAATTTGGGTAAATTGAGGTTTATTTATAAAAGATTAGCAGACTGGTGAATTAGCAGGAACCATGTCGTGTTTCTTGAGGGGGAGGCTCAAGAATGTCATTTCTTTTTTACTCTTTTAAACCAACACATCTGATTCATTTTTCCTAGGTTAGTAGGTGGGTTAGAGAACTTTGTCAGATTTTGCTGCTCAAAATCTTTCAACACGTGTGCATATTGTAAGAAAATATTTATTTTAGTACTTATTGGTTAGTTTAATAATATATGACCATCGAACTGGACAGTAGAAGAAACTTTGGGTGCTGAACAAAGTAAAACCAAAGCCTTCCACTAAACCAAGAAAGACCAGATAAAACCACACTGAGGCTCAGTAAAATCACAAAATCATTAATCACATATACCCATAGCAGAGCTCACATAACGTACATTGGATGAGCCAGGTCTTCATAGCTTTGCAAACGCCAATAGAATTGGGGTTGGCTGCTGCACAGTATATTTCAGGGACAAGGTTTGAAGGATAATATGGATATTTAAGTATATATACTTTTGAACAGGTTTAAATTAAAATATGGAATAGAATAGAATAGATTTAACAATTAAGTGTATGTAGAATTACATGGAGCAAAATTAGGACAATTTATATGTTTCTAGTTTATTGCACATGTTCCTCTCTACAACTGAAAATGTTCACATAAGTTAATACTTTATGTCTCACTACAACTCACTTTTGAAACCTACCTTTACTTTTATTTATTAGATTTACATACTATTCTTTTATACACGATGCTCAAGGACATGTGCAGAGCAGGATCTTCTGGGTTGTTTTTTTTTTTTTTTTTTTCTTAAGAGCCTTATGAGGGAGTTTTGTGGAGGACCACTTCGCCTAAAACCATACGGGGCAGCTGCACATTTTTAAAAAAATGGAAATGGGAGTTTTCATTGCACTGTTGCAGTCACCACCTCTTTTTTTTTTTTTTTTTTTTTTTTAGCTTTCTGGTTACAGTTAGATTAGAACCTGGGTCTGCCTTCTTACGACCCAAGACCTAAACCATTATGCTTCTCATTTATGTACGAGCTTTTGTGTCAAAGATCTCCTCTTTATTTATTTAAGCACACATATTTTTAAATGTTGCTTTTTGTTAAGATGGCCAAGGGTAATGAAGTTAGGTATATCATTATATATCAATTTAAACAGTTCCAGTTCATTAAGAGCTAAACTCCTGGCAGAATTCTATTTCAGTGCAGGAAAAGCATCCTTCGATAGGTTGTTGCTATCACACAACCTCTCACTTCTAATCATACTCTTAAGAGCTTGGAAAGCTCAGAAAAGAGCTGGCCAGTAGAAGAAAGTTTCCCCCTATAAGTACAGCAATAGTTTGTGATAATTATACTCAATTTCTTTCTCTTCCTCCCTTACATTTCACTGCCAGGCAGAACTTTTTGGAATGTTTGTCTGTAAATAAGCTTGATGCTTCAATAAATCTTCCCAGATAAACAGTAGGTTATAGGTTAATTGAATGAGTCCTCTCCATCCCATCCCAGCCCCCACCTCTATTGCAATACCTCCATATTGCCACTGTATTTTCCTTATATAGGTTAAATGCTATTTTACATTTAAGAACTTATCTTTATAATGAAAAATTAAGTTTTAGTACCGTGGGGCAGCAATTTAATTAACTTATGAAAAGGCAATGCTATTTGCTGAGCCCTTAACTACAGCAGAGCAAGCTATGGAATAGCTTGTACAAGTAGCTGATATAATCCTCCAATCTAATTCCATGTGCCCATGATGCATGCAAGAGATATAACTGAAGCAAAGGACCTCCTCACAGATGATCCAGCAGCCTGTAGTTCTCCAAATTTAGTACTTAACTTTCCAAAATTGATGCTCTTAAAGTAGCAGGAGAGGTGGCATCCAGCAGGTTCTAAGCAGCTCTGGAAAACCGGTAGCGGAAATTTTGAGTAGTTTGGAGAACCGGTAAATACCACCTCTGACTGGCCCCGCCCCCATCTATTCTCTGCCTCCCGAGTCCCAGCTGATCGGGAGGAAATGGGGATTTTGTAATAACCTTCCCCTGGAGTGGGGAGGGAATGGGGATTTTATAGTATCCTAACCCTGGAGTGGGGTGGGAATGGAGATTTTACAGTATCCTTCCCTGCCACACCCATCAAGCCACACCCACCAAGCCATGCCATGCCCACCAAGCCACACCCACAGAACCGGTAGTAAAAAAATTTGAATCCCACCCCTGAGTAGCAGTTATGGTACCAAAATGGCCTATCCAAATCCAAGATGGTGTTATCTAAATGATATTGAAATGATGGTGTTTGATACTTATCAAATAGAAGCATTTGAAGAGGTGTTTTATTCACATGTAGTATCTGAAGAGTGAGATAATATTTTGTACCTGTCAAGTTATGATGCTTCAGAGATGGTGGTGGTGACTCTAACCTTAACTCATTAACCTTTTTCTTTTCTTCCAGGGCGAACTCTGCTAGAAAAGCTCTCGAGTCAGCAGGAGAATGCACCCCAAGAAGAAGCAGAGAAGCTTTGTTCTTGGATCATTGCAATGGGTCTTTTGCTCCCCTTCAGTGACTGCTTCAGAGAGTCAAGTAGCCAGAAGGCACAACAAAGTGCACCAGCATTTGATGTAAGCCATAGCTTAAAAACTCGGTTCCATTTAACAGAGATTTTTGTGATAGTTTGCTCTTTTATGTTTGCATTCTGTTAAGTATTTCTTAAGGTACTTATTTTAGGTTGTCGTTTAAATGTCCGTAAGATATGCTGTCCTTTAAAAATTTTATTTTGTGCAATCTACTCCTATTTTTTAACCAATGTAGGCTTTTTCAGCACAGCTTGTTCTTGACTTACAACTGTAATCAATCCTGGAATTACGGTTCTAAGTTGTTGTTGTTGTAAGTCGTGGCATCACGTGATCAAACTTGAATTATTATTTTTTTTGAAATTTTTGCAGCAATCTTTAAGCAAATGTCATGATAGTGAAGCAAATGCTACTAGTCTAAATACTAAATACTACTAGTCCTAAATTGAGGATTATCTGGGTTTTCTCCAAATAGGTTTTCTCCAGAAAGCTCTGCTCCCAAACTGTTCTTCATATCTTCCAATATAATGTGCCCATCACTACTAAACATTTGGATCTGTCAGCCTTGCTGCTGATTGTTGTCTTCTCTTTTTTTTTCCATTTTTCCCCACCGTTCTAGAGTTTTCCAGGAAGTTCAGTCTTTGTATAATGTATCCAAAGTAGGATAATTTGAGCCTAGTCATTTGTTCCCCAAATGAGAACACAATTACGCATTTCCTTCAGTGATCCATTTGTTTGTTTTCCTGGTTATCCATGGTATTCTTGGCAGTTTTCTCCAATAACAACATTCAAAAGCTTGAATGCTGTTTCTGTTTTGTTCTTATAAAGACATCTGCCGGTGATTGGCTAATCCACCGGGGGGACAAATGAACTGCTGTCACTGGTCGGCCAGCCTGCAGGAGCGCTATAAAAGAAGAGCTCCGGCAGCGCAGCCAGCAGTCTATTCTTGAGCTGAATAAAGGTACTGAATGGACCATCGCTGGTTGCGTCGTCTTTCCCTGCGCCTGATCTAACAGTTTCTATCCTGCTTCTTCAGAGTTCCATTTCCATCTCCATAGAGTATCACATTGCCTGCACAATTCTGATCTTTGAAGGGATAGCCACATAACTTGTATCTTTTAATAGTTTTATGAATTTTGTTGTTAACTTCTTTCCTAAGATCTTTATCTTTCTTGTCTTGGGCTTCTCCTCTTGGCAATTTCTACAGTTTGTTCTAACATCCAATTTGTTTTCTTTTTTTTCCAGCAGTCTCTTTTTATATTCATAAAATTTCTTTAAGTTCATCCCACAGTTTTTCTGGTTCACCATTGTTGACATACAGGATTTCAAGTGAATCCCTAATGTTTTCCTTGCAAATGGTAGTATATGCTCTAGACCATATTGTGGAAACTGGTTGGCTTTATTCTTACTTTAATTTTACTTGGAGTTTGCATATGAGCAATTTATAATCTGCTCCATAGTCAGCCCCTGACCACCTCTTAGCTGTTATAATTGAGCTCTTCCCCTTCCTCCTACCAACAATATAGTCAATCTGATTGCTGTAGATTCTGTCTGGTGATGTCCATGTATAAAATCATAGTTTTGGTTATTTGAAAACTGTGTTAGCAAGATATCAGCAGACATTGATCAATTGTTCATCTGCTTTATTTCATGTTCCTAGGCCATGCATTCAATTATATTTAGTAAATTACTTAATGACTCAATGTATTAATTAAATGAAACCAACAAAAACAATTATAAAACAAAGATTACAGACATAACTGTTACTATCACAACTTATTTGCATTACTTTTTAGTGGTACCTCTCGATGCATTCCTTTTAGAAGTCTCTTTAGACATTAATTCAAGTAAATGAGGTTTGGTAGTGGATTTGGAAGTCATAGTAGGAAAACAGTAGTATAAGACCAGGCTCTGTCATCAATCAGTTGATTTTACTAATAACATAGATTCTCAGATATATACTTCGGAGCCATCCGTTAATACAAATAGAATGATAGATGCAATCTAGACCGTAGAAGACCGCCCTGAATTCAGTACTACCCTCTATTTATTTATGGTACCTAAATAAATATCTGAAAAGAAGCTGAAGAAACAAAGGACAACTTAATTATAGTAGCTGTTGCAAGAAGATCACAGAGACTGACTACAAACAATGGCATGACAAAGTAGCAACAATGGTTCACTGGAATATCTGCAGGAAATACCATTTGCTTGCAAACAAGAACTGACGGCACCATAAAATAGAAAAATTAATGTAAAATGAAGAAGCTATTATAATAATAGTTTATTAAACTTGTATGTTGCCTGATTCTCAATGGTTCTGTCAGCTCACCATGTCACCATATCTTATCAGCTTTTGAGTTCCTCTTCCTCTTTAAATCACCACTGATTTAATATTATTCAGTTTGGAATTCTGTTGTTACTGAATACAGGTAGCTGTTCCCAGTAATATTCTTTGTTCAAGCATATGTATAACAAGACTATCCAAAGATCAATATATGCTTTTATTTTTGTTTTGTGCAAATAACTCATTCCATTGTTTCTTAGAATAGACCTATTGTATCTTGCCATATCTTTTCCAGCAACATCTTGCACACTGCCTATCCATCAACTGAATTTTAATATAACATATTAGTTATAATAGAGTCATTTAAAAACAAGCCATCTACAGGTCAGAAGTATGAATATTTTGTTCTTCTTTCTCTTCATTCCACTTTTTGGACCCATACACACACTTAAAAGTAAAAAATCAACTTAGCAAGGCTATAAGTAGAATGCTCAAAGCATTCGCAAGACCTCTTGAAAATGGTTAATAAATGAGCATCCTGGTATGGAAGAGTTGGATTGATTAGAAGTTAAAGTATTGCTTTTTAATGGCAAATATTTCTTTTACTCTTTATTTTAAATGGTTAACAAAGCATATTCAGTTAATTGGTAGGAAAAAATGTCAATGTTATTTACTAGGCTGACTGCCTACAGGAAACACATATGCTTAGAAACTGAATTCAAGATATACTTAGAAAAGATACGTTTTTTTCAAGTAAAATATAAAATGCTTTCTTTCAGGCATTTAGTCAGAGGCAGACTGGAGTATTTGTCTTTAGCCCTTGGCAAAATTGGCAATTGGCAAAAATTGGCAAAATATAATATTTTAAAAGAAAATAATCTTTTTGGCCATAGGAAATAATGGAAGTACGTAGAAGTACATAGTGACCCATTTTAAATCCTTCAGTTGGCATTTTCCCATCCTAGGCCTATATCTCAACAGGCAGATGGATAACTTTCATTCAAAATCCAAATTTCAAGAAAAACAGAATTTGCAGCAAAAAAACCTCCAAACAATGCTTCAAGCAACAGCCTAAACTATCATTTATTTTTAATACCATTTTAATATTCTGCCCTAAGGTCCTGAATGAAATACAAGATAGAATACTAGCAAGCAAAGAAAGAAAGAAAGAAATTAACAGGACAAAACCCAAATAAATAAAATAATTTATCCGCACATCCTTAGTTCAGTAGGACAGCAAAGGAAATCTTGACACTTTCATTTGACAAAACAGAAAGAAAAAAAGTTGGCAACCAAAATCAAGACATATTTGTAGAAAATGCCCTATGAACAGGAGTTTGTATGCACACAGCAAAATCTCAGTATAGTAATCAAGAGCCTTGGTAGTACAGTGGTCTAAGGCACCCTGTTATTAAGCTGGTTATTAAGACCAGCTGCCTGCAATTACTGCAGGTTTGAATCTCGCCAAGGCTCAAGGTTGACTCAGCCTTCCAACCTTTCTAAGGTAGGTAAATTGAGGACCCAGTTGTGGGGGCAATAAGCTGACTTTGTATAAATATACAAAAGTATGAAGGCTATTGCTTAATGCATTGTAAGCCGCCCTGAGTCTCTGGAGAAGGGCGGCATATAAATCAATTTTTTAAAAAATGTTAATCTTTGCCTTTTGGGAGTTCCACACCAACAGACACATGAATTCAAGCTCAAAAACCATCCATAGCTGGCACAGACAAGTCTTTTTAAGGTATTACATTTGGCAGCAGGTGTCTGTGGGCAGTCTGTGCATATTTTTATGTCTAGTTCATCTCAAAATTCTATAATCTGCTGTGAAACAAAGACACATTTCTTGCTGAAAGGTTCCCTAAATCTCAGTATCTATGTGGTGCACTCACAGTCTGCATTCCTGCCTTGGAGATCTGTGTGAGCCTTCCAGAGTGAGCAAGATTTCAGATGTTGCATCAAGAACTGAGAGACACACATGTGAGTCATGTCATTCTCCTTCTAATATGGGATTTTAATGACAGGAACCAGTGACTCATCCCAGTTTTCCTGTCAACTGAGTCACTGACAGGCTCTAAGAAGAGACTTCATGTCTAAGGAACAGTATCCACTTTTCTGAACATTGAGCAAGAAACTATCAGTGGTATGGACATTGAAGGTTTATCTCCAATTGCTTGCAATAAGAATATGACTGCAATAAGAGCATGTCTGTTTTCTTGTCTTTCTTTGCTCACAAATAGCATAGAAGAGAACTTTCTGGATAAGTCAAACCACCAGACCATGCTTAGCGTCATCCCCAATGCTGGTGCATCTCTATTTAGGGATTCTGTTCTAATCTTGTTTTGAAATATATTCTTACTTTAGAGACAAGCAGAGATATTCTGAGAAACTTTATTTTGCAATAAAGTAAATAAATTCATTCTACTCTCAAAATTTACATTCTTTGTACTAGGTATCAAAACAAATCTTGGGAAGACTTTGTGAAGTAAACTTACGTTTTAGCAGGATGCACTGCTAAATTGTTCTGAAAGAAAATTATCAGTGGTATGGACATTGAAGGTTTATCTCCAATTGCTTGCGATAAGAACATGACTGCAGTAAGAACATTATCTGTTAATCAAAAAAAAATATTTTAAAAACCAAGGAGGCTTTTTGGAAATGGCATTGTTCTTTTGTTATCCCTGGCACTTTTTATTATTAAAAAAAGAACTGGAAAATATTCAAGAAACTTCAAAGCAAAAGAAGAGAAAATAGAATTTCTGGTAATATCTGTCCTTTAATTTCTCAGTACTTTTTATTTCTCTCCCTCCCACCCTCCTTTCCTTCCTTCCTTCCTTCCTTCCTTCCTCTGACTAAAAGTTACTGTAAGTTCCTTGCAACTGTTCCAAGTGATTAAATGTGAATTGATTTAATTCAATTTTCATCACATGTGACTCTTAAATTTTCCTAGTTTGGGGATTTTCTAAGAGCTGAAACTGTTGTCAACAGAGAGCGTGAGGAGTTAAAATATCTGCTCTGAACTGCGCTGTGAGATTTTAGTTGCTACTTACTTATTAATAAGATGAGTCTGCCTACGTCAGTATAGAAACAAACAAGATAATAGCATTCCTATAATTCAGCTTGGAGGTCTCATCTGTTTGTTCTTAATGTAAGTACTCTACGGCTTTAACTGATAACATTGCAGTTAACAATGTAATTTCTTATCAATAGGAAGTAACTGTTTTGTAAACTAGAATAGAGGTAGATCTGTGAGAAAATCAGAACTGTTTGGTTGAATGTAATGAGAGAAAGCAGTAGCTGTATTGATTAGAAACTGGATGCACTCTCCAGATTCTGCAGGCAAATTGGGTGCCTCGCCCTTGTAAGATAGCTCTGCAGTTTTAAACCAGAAGCCGACATCCTTGTGAAAGATGATATGTTACATACATTTTGTAAGCAGCTCTTTCCTGAGCAATTAACTTGTAAGGCTACTCTGCTTAATAACAGATGAAAAGTTTGTATTATTACAATTATTGTGTTATTGTTGATATTGAAAGTTTTAAAGAAAAACTGGATGGCTCATATATACAGTATATATATATTTAGTAATTTGACAGTAGCAATAAAGAACTTTCTTTCCTTGTAAACCAAAATGATTTCTACAGGGGTATCAAAGGTAAACTTCTATCTGATTTATCAAGATAAAAACAGAAAGGAAGACATAATATATAAATTTCATAGTTAAATGTTCAATTTTTCTGATGAAAGGCTCTATATATGCTAATATTGTAAAACTGTAATGTTGCTATATTGTACTAAGAATTGATCATTTTCTTGCTTTATTTGCAGCAGCTATGCTGGGTTTTGTTTCAAAAACTTTTTGTATGCATGAGCATGAAAGAGGTTTTACAAAGTATAAAGGTTGCCATTTCCAAATAGCCGTCAGTGCTGCTGGACAAGGAAAATAGAAATGGGTTATCATGTGAATTTCAAAGATTTATTCAAAGATAATTTCTTTCCAAACTCCAGATTAATTTATAAAATCCTTTAAAATATCCCAAATAGGGACTACAGGGTTGTATAAAGGGAGGTTTTTTTTAAGATAAATGTGTATAGTATATTTACTGATATTTCCTTTACAGTGATACACAAGGTACTTGGGGTATAACACATTTTCAGAAGCTATTACAGAAATAATACTGTTACAGCTTCAATACTTTTTAAAGTACTTATAAATTTATAAATTACAGTTTTCAGCTTTGGTAAGTTAAATTAACAAATATTATCATGGCAACTTCAGCAAATAAGCTGACCAATATTACACTTGGTCTAATATGCCATCAAATTTGGTCAAATCCTAAAATAAAGTTGTTATTCACAATTTATGTTTTTTAAAGGTCAATAAAGAGTTCGTTTGAGATTTTCTATTCCCAAGATATTTTCCATAGCAACATGAGGATGGCATCATGTTTATGAACTAAATTGACTAGGCTAACAAACAACAAACAAACAATTCCTTTAATTGCTTCTGAGTTCAGTGTGTGCTGGCTCATATACATAATTTAGTTTTAAATGTTAAGGTATAAGTCCTCTACCCTGTTCACGGGTAATTCCCCTGAAGTCTTTCTTCATACAAGATCAAGATAATCTTGTTTGTACAACTGAGTTCTCCAGAAACATTGACTTAAAATATTTAGTTATATATTCTGATTTTATTTATTAGGCAGATATAAAGGTGGACTTTTTAATACTGATAACTCAGCAAATATAGAGCCACGATTTTTCAAGATTTTTTTAAAAAAAATAAATTCAATTTTAGGTTTCATGAAGTAAAATGTGAAAACAAAGTTTGGAGCAGCATTGCATTGTTAAAAGCAGACGAGAGATAATAGCTTTGAAAATGCATAATGTTTGTATTTTATTTCTGTCTTGTAAATAAAGCAAGATCAACTTTATACTTGGGCTGCAGTCAATCAACCCACTCATTCATCAGATTACACGGAAGGAAGATTTCCAAGAAGAAGTCCATCAGTTTGGCCAGCACCAAAGCCTCCAGATGAAGAACAGAAAGTGCATCACATAAAGAAAGGTAAGTGGATACAGTACATGGAAGTGATGTCAGTTACTAACAAATCTTTAAGCCTTTTATTTAAAGCCAACATTTCTATTAATTGGAAGTAAAAAAAAAAAAAAAGCCAATGCTATCTCAAAAGTTCTTCCTGTGAAGAACAATATGAGGAAGGAATGCTGTAGATGCTGCTTTGAGCTTCTGAATGAAAGTAAGTTTTGTATTCACACACTCCAGATTATACAATATATTTCACACGACACTGTGAAATTAATTTCCCAATATTATTTTCCACTGGATAAACACTATTAATTTTGAAGCTTCAGCAAAAACAAACAAAAAAAATCCTTTTAGGGAGAAGGTTTAAGGGTCATAATAGCAATTTGCCAATTTTCATTACTTTTTTTAAAAAAAGCTTAAAATACTTCCTGAGATAATTTGCAAAACAAACATCAACACAAAATAAAAAACAGTATATTTGTCATTGTTTCATTGATAACCTATCAAGAAGTATCAACTTATTGGTGGGTTGTTAATGGATGAGGGCATTGGTGGGATTCAAGTAATTTAACAACCGGTTCTCTGCCCTAATGATTTCTTCCAACACCCACTTTGCTAAACTGCTCAGAAAGTTAACAACCGGTTCTCCCGAAGTGGTGCGAACTGGCTGAATCCCACCACTGGATGAGGGTAGAGCTGAGTTTCCCCAATCCCGTTTCACTGCTCCAAATATGGTACCGATTTGGCTCTTACTATTGGCAAGTGCATTTTATCTTTCTCCACTTTGATTTTATATTGATATCCTGTTTTTGTCTAAAGCTGGAAAATTGCTTGAGGTGCAGTTAGAGGTGGGAGAGGGAAAAGAAATGGTGAAGGAGAAAATTATGATGAAAGGATGAATATAAAGTTGAACAGAACTTTTTTAAAATTATATTTTTAAAATAATATATCAGCAGTATCTAGCTGAGTAATGGATTTGAGGGAAATGATTTTGGCATTCTTTCTTTCTGTTTCCATTTGGAGGAATAAATGCATTTGAGACAACTATATAACAATGATTTAGGAGAGTCACTGAAATGAGTGCGGCTTAGAGCAGCAAACAGCAGGATTGAAAGTAATGAATTTATGCTTCAGGTTTTGTTTGCTTTTTAATGATATTTTTGGAGAAAAGTACTGGACTTTTTATTTCACCCTTTCTATGAAGTGGTGTTTTGTGTCTGGACATCCCCATATGTAATGGCACTTAGAACATTTGAACCCAAAAGCTTCAAAAGGTTAACTATCCCTAATATGGAGGTTGAAATCATCTTATATATACTATTACATTGTAAATTTTATAGAGACATTAGGTCAATCTACATTGTGCCCCTAATAGATAAATTCCCTAGGTGGCCAGATACATTTTACATGAACCTTCTCCTTTAGGATTTAAAACCATTCATTATGTGTGCAGTATAATAGCTAAATTTTATGTGGATCTAGTAGAAGTAAGATATAATTAAAGACTTGTACCTTTGTTTTAAATATTACTTTTGGTTTAATACATCTTAACTGATTGTTGGTGAATATCTAGTTTTTATTCTTACTTTACATCTGTTATTGTTTTAGATTCATCACCTGGGCAACAATGATATTAACATAGCAATAGAGGAGTTAAAGTTATGTTCTATAATTTACTTTGCTAGTTGTTAGTACATTTATGGTTTATTTGCTTCAGTCTAGTTTTGTTCTTTTAAATGTTGCTGGTCATTGACCAAATAAATATCATTGATTGATATGGCCCTTCCTGTAGCGATTTATAGGAGCATCAAGCTGTTGCCATGGTGGTAAATCAACCAACGCAGACAGGTTACTGTATATTGGTCCACCTTAATGGCTGTCTGAAGCTGCAAATCACTAGTGTGGCCCTGCTCCTGATTTTAGCTGAACTGTACTTCCCAGATAGCTTCCAAAACTCATCACATGCATTTTTCCAAAGCCATCGGTAGCAAAGACATTAAAGTAATAGAAGAAAAACTCAGTTGATTAGCAACATGGTTTGGTTTTGTTTGGTGTGGTTTCCATTGATTAAAAATGGAATGCTTTTTTTTTTGTAAGACCCTTGATGGTGACTGCTGCTTCTTTCTTTTCTTCCTGCCCATAGTCATTGTGTGAGATGGATAGCTGTATACATTGTACATATAAATAAGTATATTAAAGATAATGGTGGATAAAGGATCCTAAGAAGAACAATCAGTATTAGTACTAATTTATTCAAAATATAAAATCTTACTTTGCAAAAGAAAACTATTTTATTTATTTATTTTATTTATTCCCCTTAAACTTCACACTCCCATGATAGTCCATATAGGCTTCCTGCCTTCATTTGCTGAAATTACAGCAAGTGATTTGTAAGAACAGTAAAAACCTCTTGGGGGGAGGGAGAGAAAAGAATCACTGAAAAAGTTTATCTACCTTGAAACAAGTTTCATTTTGACCAGGCCTATAAAGACTTTCAACCTTCCACCTGAAGCTCACCTGAGACCTTTGTGCCTGTCAGTCTTGCCTCCTGGTGACTTCCTGGATAAGTCCTTGCAGTTTTCTTGGCAAGCGGTATTTTTTAATGGTTTGTCTAGTCCAAGGCTGTCAAACTTGCGGCATCACATTGTCATCATGTGACATCGCGACTTTTCCCCTCTTCACTAAGATGTGGGTAGGCATGGCCAACATGAGTTTGGCAACCCGGTCTAGTCTTTTTCCTAGGATTGAGATTGCATAGGATTGAGTGTGTGTGACTGGCCCAAGCTGTTTTGTGCCTGATATAGGACTAAGCTCACCCAATACCTTCACTACTGTAATGCACCTGTGCTACTGACAACTAGGAGCTGTTAGCTCTTGAATTGCTTTGTCATAGAACTTCTTAATCAGGGAATGAGATATATGCTATCTTGCAATTGCCATTATAGGATGAAAGTGTGTATTCTATGTATTCAACTTCCCCCTGGCATTTAAAGAAGCTAACCATTCCATGAGCTATCATTTGTTCAGTTTTTAAAAATTCACTACTGATTTTCAAATACTGACTCTTCCCAGTCTTAACATCTATAGAAATACATCTAGCGCAAGTATATTCTTGAAAAGAATGCTTTAGAACTGATGTTGATGGTTCTAAATTCATACTGCTTTCCTCTGAGCTGCTAAATGCTATGTTTTCATTTACATTGAAAAAAATACTCAAATATCTTTGAGTAAATGTATCTAATTTTCTATTTAGGCTAATGAAAGTGAAATTAATTCTTTGTCTTCCAAATTTGTGCATGTGTGTGTATATACAGAACCATAGAGTACATACCTAGGTTAGCCTGAGAAGAATATTGAAAATAGCAGGTTAAATGGAGTGGAACACAAAGCAAATTAGATCATTGTCATCATCCTTCCTGTAAATTTTCTTCAACCCCACAAACCATATCTATAATATTTATTGTTGCTTCTCTATGCACAAATTTGGTAGGTATTGCCATACTACAGTTTTAATAGTTTTAGAAAGAGAAAAAGGCAGATCAAGATCCTCTTTTCTGATTTTTTTTCTGATTTTTTCCCCCCATAGCTACTTAGATAACCAAGGGAAGCTTGGTAACACAAACTGGATTTGCTGCCCAGAATCAATCGGATTAGATGGGCGGCTATAGAAATGGAGGAAATAAATCATTCAATATGTTGAAAAGAACAACCTATTGATTTATCTCTTTAGCTTAATATATTACACTCCACGGACATTATCATTTTAAGACTGGCTGCAGTGTAAATGTTTCTGCATAGAAAGATTTTTTAAAAAGCTCCTTACTGCTGGGAATACAGTCTGGGAAAATGATATATGGACTGAGTGTAGCCTTAAATCATCAGCCAGCTAACTGCAGCAGGTGCATCCCTGTTTATATTACTCTAGAGCTCTCTTCTTTACCCCCCATCATTAAATACTTCGGATTTTATGGTTGTGGGAATAGTGAGGATTTTTAAAATAATCAGTAGAATAACTTTAGACATATGATCTTCCATGTTACTTTAAATTACCTTCATTATGTAAGTATTTGATTCTGCTGTATTCATTATTACAATGGTTTCCCAAGAAGAACATATTCTTTTATTGCAGGCAAAGATACGTACTCCTGAATTCCAAAAACAGGAATACTTGTTACAATGTTGTTTCTGCCTTACAGTACCAGTCAAGAAAGATTCCACAATGGTTTCTTCCTAAAATAGTTATATCATTCACTTCTATCCTTCAGCCCTTGTCACTTGCTCTTGCCCCAGATACTGTAGGTAGAACTGACTTCTCTTACTCTGGAAGTTCATGGTATAGATCAGCAATCTTCAACCTTTCTGGCTCTGTGGACTGGCTGTGGTGGCAGCACCCGTGGGCAGGAGGGGATGGTTTCACGTGTGCAATCTAATTCCATGCATGCAAGTTCAAATCTCACCAGCTCAAGGTTGACTCAGCCTTCCATCCTTCTGAAGTGGGTAAAATGAGGACCCAAATTGTTGGGGGCAATATGCTGACTCTGTAAACCACTTAGAGAGAGCTGTAAAGCACTGTAAAGCAGTATATAAGTCTAAGTGCTATTGCTATGCACAAATGGAGCTTTGTGAGTTCACCAGCCATTTGTGCAGCCCGGTTCCCAATGAGCTGTAGCTGGTAGCAAGCCACGACTGGTATAGGGCCACGGACTGGAGGTTGGGACACCTGATCTCGAAGAAAAACCAGGAATATCAACACTTCTTTGAAAGATGAGACCAAGTTCATGATAGAGTCCAATATGTTTTTTTCTAGAATTCTTACCTCTAGTATGGGGTACTAGGATGTATAACCAACAAGGTTGTCATGATATATAACATATGTGAAAAGACATGAGTGTGACATGGAGGAAGGCAATCCTGCCCCAAGTGGTTGTACTACAGTTTGTTAAATATGCAGCTATGTGCAGAAAATTTGAAATCCTCCCCAAAATAGGGGAAAACATGTTTTTTTCAATACTGATGGGAAAGTTATTGTAATTGATAAAAAATTACTTTCACTAGAAATGCATTCTGCAAAGAGATTGTACATAGATCTAAATGCAAGCCTAAAGTTTTTCCCACTCAGTAGCAGTACCACTTTGTTGCACTGCTCATTTTGGGGATGCAATTCCTGATGAAATTAGAGAACTGGTTGCTAATATTTTAAAAAGGCATTCAAGATACATTTTTGTGACCTGTTTTCTAATTATTGACAGTTCTAATTTAATTTTTAATTGATATTGCAGTATGTTTTATTCTGATTTTTTGTTTTGTTTTATGGAATACTGTCATCGGATTATGATGGTCAGCAGTATAAAAATTAGTTATAAATCATACAGTTTGGTGCTTACATCTGCTAGGGATTTTTTTTTTCAGCCAATCTCTTGCAGGTCAGCTAAATGTTTCAATCCTTGTACTATTGATCAGTGTGCTCTTTTAAAAGTACATTTAACTGCGCAGTATTGATTTTAATTATTCAAACTGAATCAAGCACTGAAATTTGCTTATTGGTAAAAATTACTTTGTGACTATCTTCAGTTCTTTTCATTCATGCGAACAGTAAATGGTTGATGTCAGGGTTTAGAGGAAAGTTAAATAGAATGTGAATGAATATGTATGAGTATTATATGAGTTAATGAGTTAGAAAATGTCATATCCAATTTAAATGATTGTCTTAATAAAAAATATTGTGATTTAAAACAACTGAAGCAGAGATGGGTTTCAGCAGGTTCTGACCTGTTCTGGAGAACCAGTAGCAGAAATTTTGAGTAGTTCGGAAAACTGGTAGTAAAAATTCTAACTGGCCTCACTCCCATCTATTCTCTCCTCCCAAATCCCAGCTGATCGGGAGGAAATGGGGATTTTGCAGGAACCTTCCCTTGGATTGGGGTGGGAATGGAGATTTTACAGTATCCTTTCCCTGCCACGCCCACCAAGCCACACCCACAGAACCGGTAGTAAAAAATTTTGAAACCCACCACTGAACTGAAGAATATTTTTTTTCACAAGAGGGTAACAACTGTCTAGAATAATTGATTGTAGTCTTAACAGTCAATGTGTATTTGATGTCCTTTATAGTGCCAGCAGTAGAATCAGAAGTGAACATACTAAGAATTTTCTTGTTGTAAAAATTTATTCCCTTTAGTCTCTTTCTCTAACGGTCTTATTTTCAACCATGAAAACCTCTCTACTTCTCTTTTTTTTTCCACTAATCAGTACAACAGGGTAGTATCTGATGCTTGATTCATCAGATGACCTGGAAAAGATAATTGTAAATACCTAAAAAAAAAAATACACTTCCTATGAAGGATAATTTAAATAAACCATGTATGATATCATGATATGAACCAAGGTGGCGCAGTGGTTAGAGTGCAGTACTGCAGCTACTTCAGCTGACTGCTAGTTCAGCAGATCAGCAGATCAAATCTCACCGGCTCAAGGTTGACTCAGCCTTCCATCCTTCCGAGGTGGATAAAATGAGAACCCAGATTGTTGGGGGCAATATGCTATTTAATATACTGTCTTTGGTGTAAGCTGCCCAGAGTCCTCGGAAAGTGGGCAGCATAGAAATATGATTAATAATAAATAAAATAAACCATCATACTGAATCACTGCATGATTCAACTCATAAATGGAGGAAAATAATACACCTGAAAATCAAAGAAATTATGTGGCTCTATATTAGACATGTGTATCTAGACATGTGTATCTAGGATCTAGTTTCATATTTGGAACAATAAAAATAATTTTTAATTTTACTTCCCAATCCAGAACCTGAAGCTGCTACTGAGGCATCAGAGACAGAAGATACAGAGATTGTTCAACAGGTACAGGTAAGATCTTGCTAGGAGAACACTTAACTATATTCAAACTCTCCATATTTAAATTACTATTGCTAAAGACAACATTTAAATGGAAAGCAACTCTCTTATAATGTACAAGGTACAGCCCTTGGTTATATTTCTTAGCATAACATAATTTGGTTTTAAGTTTACTTTTCAGAATCAGCGATGGGAATACATCTTTGTGCCAAAGTCCAGGGTTAAAGACCTGGAAAGGGGCCAAACCATACAGAAAGCAGTAGGAGGTGGCATAACAGCATGTAGCTCAGAGGTGGGTTTCAGCAGGTTCTGACCAGTTCTGGAGAACCGGTAGTGGAAATTTTGAGTAGTTCGGAGAACCAGTAAATACCATCTCTGACTGGCCCCGCCACCGTCTATTCTCTGCCTCCTGAGTCCCAGCTGATCGGGAGGAAATGGGGATTTTGCAGTAACCTTCCCCTGGAGGGAATGAAGATTTTACAGTATCCTTCCCCTGCCATGCCCACCAAGCCATGCCACGCCCACCAAGCCACAACCACAGAACCGGTAGTAAAAAAAATTGAAACCCACCACTGATGCAGCTCAATATCCGCCTCTGTGCATCTTGGGAAATTTTTGGATTAACTGTCCATCCTTCCCTTCCCCCCTTCCTCCCCCACATTTCATCAAAAGAAGACTAGCTTCACATGCTTACAGTTACAGAATCCGTTTTAATGATTTTGTGTTTGATTATTCTTCTCTATGATAAAAGTGTTCGTTCCCAAGGAAGTTTGCTTAGCATCAGGGCAGTAGAAAGAAAAGTTACTTTTTTGTTATGTCTGTATTGTGCTTTAAATGAGCTTAAACTAAAAAAAAAAAAAAAACACCCCTGGAAATGTTCATTTTAAATTTCTAATCAGGATTAACAAGCAGTGGGGACATTGGTTCTGTTTTGTCCATAACATATTCTGAAGGAGAAATATGGAATGGCATGATGAGCAGAAGAGAAGATAATTGGGTACATGTATAGCTCACTTTAACTTATATTCTGTCAAAACAATTATATTCTAAACCTAAATTTATATAGCTGCCTTATTATCCAGAATGTGTTAATGACAAAATACGTAAGTGCTGAAGGGACTAAATATGTGAATGGTAAGAGATGCTGAGGCAGTGCCCATCAGGAAGCAATATTTTGGATTTTGGGCAGAAAAAAAGGTTTGTGTGCCATTCATTAAGGCAGCTCCTCTTTCTTTTATGTCAGCCTGAGGAAAGATGTGGTGGCTACTTTAAGGAATAATGTGCTCGTTACAGGAACTTCAATAAATGAGATATTGTGCTTGTGTGATGTCCAATCAGATTTAAAGCATGTGTAATCTTAGAGGCAGTGGTGAAATCCAATTTTTTTTACTACCGGTTCTGTGGGCGTGGCTTGGTGGGCGTGGTGTGGCTTGGTGGGCATGGCTACTGCAAAATCTCCATTCCCACCCCACTCCAGGGGAAGGATATTGCAAAATCTTCATTCCCACCCCACTCTGGGGCCAGCCAGAGGTGGTATTTGCCAGTTCTCTGAACTACTCAAAATTTACGCTACTGGTTCTCTGAACGGCTCAAAATTTCCGCTACCAGTTCTCCAGAACCTGTCAGAACCTGCTGGATTTCACCCTGTTTTAGAGGGTATTCTGCGTATCTCTTAGAGGGTATTCTGTGTATCTCTTTCATCCATTTTATAAAGCAGATTGTAAATGAGTCCTGTCTTTGCATGGTGCTTCTCTAAACATTTATGTGCTGTACTTGCTAATTATCTTATCATTACCAATTCAATATTAACATCAACAAGCTGAATATTTGAAAATATTTACTTCTACAAACCCTTAGCTTTTCTTTCTACCTTTCCCATCTTTTTGGAAATAGATGAGGTAGAGTAGAAAAGTGTATCATGCCCAATAATGTTTTATAAATCAGGAAATTAGCGATCAGGGTTTCAAGCAGGATTAGTTGAGATTATATTCCTCTTGGATACCCAAATTCTCTATTTGCACATAGTTGTAACATTCAGTCCTGTATCTGGATCTTTAAATTTGGGCACTAGCAACATGTTTGCATACAAATATGTTTGAACACAAATACCCATTTTGGAGAGGTCAGGTCTGGCCATTGTTTCATAGGCTTAAGTTTTATCTTGTTAGGCTACTCTAATGCACTGGACATGAGTCAGTCTTTGAACAGTGTTTCAAACTTCTTCTAGTCCAGAATGCCCTGACCAGGTTGAAGCTGTTTATAGGAAACATTACAGCACTTTTACTGGGTAAAAATAAGTTGAGTTCAACCCCTGTGTAGGATGATTTGATCCTTGCTAGGCAGGGTCAAGCCTAGCAGTGGGTTTCACATTATGTTACTACTGGTTTTCCCCGCACACGTGCACTCGCTTCGTGCACACTCATGCATGATTTGCACATGCGCCGGGCCTTCCACACATGTGCTTTTCTCGTGTGCGCACCTTCTGTGCATATGCCCGGCCTCAAAAACATGCCTAAATAGGATGGCATAGAACCGGGGTGGGTACCACCTGCGATTTCCGCTATCGGTTCAGGCAAACTGATCCGAACCGGCTGAATACCTCAGGTCAAGCCATGGGATCATTTTCAGGGATAGCACTGTTTCTGGCTACTGTTCAAGGCACTGGTGGTTATCTATAAATCCCTTCATGACACAAGGCATGGTTACTTGGCAAACCATTTATCTCTGTTCAATATGAGCAAACAGGACTAGAAGAGGTTGTCATCTTAGTGGCTACTCCCAAAATTTGGAGCAAAGGAAGCAGTTTCTTCATCAAATTAGGTTTTTTTTTTAATTATTTAGATCGGCTTTGAGGTATGTTTTAACCTGTTGGATGCTTTGATTGATTATGTAAGCTATTCAAGCACAATTTTTGGTAGAAATATCTGCAGTAAATTTCTATCCCATTTAATTTTAAAGAAATGTGAATTTGAATTTGCTTTTTCCTCTTTCTTCAGGGACAGGGGTGGGAAACTATAACCCCTTTATGACCTGTAGACTTCAACTCCCAGAATTCCTGAGCCAGCATGGATTTTAATTCTGGGAGTTGAAGTCCACAAGTCATAAAAGGGCCATAGTTCCCGATCTCTGCTTTACAGCATCAGAAGAATACAACCTCAAACAGCTGGGTGGGTTTCCAGAACGTGACTCAGGGGCAATATAGCCCTTTTTCCTGACTCCCCCCTCCTTTGGAATGTGCATCCTGAATACAATATATATAAATATAATATAATACAAGAGAGTAAGCAGACACACAATGGGGAACACACATTGAAGAGAGCCACTTAGGAAGCAGAGAAAAGTCTTTAATGTGAAACTGATTAGGAACTTGTCAGTTTCAGGCACAGTTGCTGCCTGCCATAGATTCTAATCAACTAATTAAGGTCATAGAACTAAGCTTGTTAACTTGCAATTAGCACTTTTTAGGAATGCACTGAGTGGCAGAGAAAAGCAGCTGAAGAATAAATACAGTATCTTGTTCAGGCAAGCTCACCATTCTGCAAGAGGAAAAGGAGAAAAAAAAAAGACACAAGACAATGTGTATTACTGACTGTAATGGCAAATACATGACCAACAGAGAGCACTCCAAGATTATGAATGTGGGCATTGGTCACAAAGTTACTTTTTCATCACTTTCATAACTGCATATGGGCACTGTTTGAGGCAGTCACTAAATGAGAACTACCTGTGTTTGGTTGTTGATATTATTAGATACCAAGCCTTTTTAGATACAAATCTGAGGGCTCCACAGGTTACTGCATGCAAGGCTATTTGAAAGCTACATATCCAAGCCTATCAGCATACATTTTCAAGCTATTTTTGAAATGAATATGTTCATTTAGTCTCATATGGAAATATCTGTTAATTTTTCATGAAGATTTTTTCCCACTTTTCCCTTTTTTTAAAGACTGGAAAAAACATGCAGATATCAGTTATTGCAAGCATGAAATTAACAGTGTGAAACAGCCAGACAGGCAATAATTTGACTTCATTATTTAATGCTAAATATTAAATAGAAGAAAACAATACTCTAGGAGAAAGAACCGAGAACAGCTATTAGAGGAAGGTTCTTTTTGGAGATTTTTCATTTGGCTTCTGAACTATGAAACGTATTAGACCTCTAATTACTTAGATAAATTTCTATTTCAGTCTGATGAGAAATAATATACTGAACGAAATGCATACATGAAGCCATGGTGAAATCCAAATTTTTTTACTACTGGTTCTGTGGGCATGGCTTGGTGGGCGTGGCAGGGGAAGGATACTGCAAAATCTCCATTCCCATCCCACTCCAGGGGAAGGATACTGCAAAATCTCCATCCCCACCCCACTCCAGGGGAAGGATACTGCAAAATCCCCATTCCCTCCCCACTCCTGAGGGAAGGATATTGTAAAATCTCCATTCCCACCCCACTCTGGGGCCAGCCAGAGGTCGCATTTGCCAGTTCTCCAGACTACTTCAAATTTTCGCTACCAGTTCTCCAGAACCTGTCAGAACCTGCTGGATTTCACCCCTGCATGAAGCTAGGGAAATTATTACAGAATGTAATAAATTGGATGTTCCTTGTACTAAGATTGGTGAAGAAAATGCAGCCCAGATCCCAGAGATAACACCATTAAACACCAAATATTGAACATTTATTATAAATCTTTAATGAGAATGTCCATCACATTCAGCTTTCCTGAATCATCTTATTCTCTGGACACAGTAGCATATTCAATAGTCACAGATGTGAAATTTAAAGAGAAGTCCATTAGGAGGTATTTCTACGCTGGTTTCCTTTATCATGTAACTGCCTTCTAGAAATAAAGATTTCATGTTGGAAGCATAGGCTAAGGGAAAACATCCTTTCCCCCAAATGTATGCGCTGGTAAGCATAGGACCCTTTCTCCGGGAGTAGGAATTTGAAACGGGTAGTTTAATATGCCTCTGTGCTTCAATGACTTCTCCCTTTTCCTTTTTATTCAATTTCAATTAAACCAAGAAAGAGTTGCCTTTCCCACAACATTAAGTGCTGTTATGAAGTTTCCAAAAATACAACAGAGTGAATACCAATTTTCATTCTACCAATCCACTTGAGTGAGTCCTGGGCTTTCTGTCGTATCTACCACAGTCATTCTTGAATGAAAATCAGTGACTTTGAAATGACCCTTTTCCCTCTTTCCCCACCTGACCATTAGGCTCTTTGTTCTCTCTTGCTAAAGTAGCAGCTAAGGCTGTGCAGTTGGAACATAGAGTAACACCAACCTATTGTATGCTCATTGGGAGGAGAGTTACAAAGTTTTTATTTATTTGTTTGTTTGTTTGTTTGTCAAGCATTTATAAGATAACAGATATAAGTATAAACATGATTATGAATACAGGAAATGGATATGAATAAATGGGGACAGTAGGACAGAGACGGTAGGCACGCTGGTGCACTTATGCACACCCCTTACAGACTTCTTAGGAATGGGGTGAGTTCAACAGTAGGCAGTCTAAGGTTAAAGTTATGGGGGTTTGGGGATGTAACCACAGAGTCAGGCAGTGCACTACAGGCATTGACCACTCTGTTGCTGAAGTCGTATTTTCTGCAATCGAGTTTGGAGCGGTTTACCCTGAGTTTGTATCTATTGTGTGCTCGTATATTGTTTTTTTTTTTTATTTTTTTTATTTCGAATTTATATACCGCACCTTCTCCTGAAGGACTCAGGGCAGTGTACAGCCTGATAAAAACATACAATACAAACATTAAAAACAATTAAAAAGATATATATTAATTTGGCCCCAAATTAAAATAACAAACCAATTAAAAATATTTAAAAAATATATGCTGAAAAAAGAAAGTTTTAAGGGCACGGTGGAAGGCACTGAGGTCTTGGATTCGGTTGCGGTTGAAGCTGAAGTAGTCATTGACAGGTAGGACGTTGTGGCAGATAACCTTGTGTACTACACTTAGATCAGATCGAAGGCGGCGTAGTTCTTCTACAACCTTGAAAAGAGGCCTCGGACTACACAGTTATGTATGCTTTTCACCCACCTGTTGATCTTACTCAAGGGATTCTAGCAGAAATCACTTGTGATCACACCCCTGTGGGAATCAGCTTCTTTTTAGAATTAGGGATTTGAGAACTTTCCCACAGCAATCTTGCTAGTAGGAGAAAAAATTAACCAAGGCTCCTAACAATTCTTTTAGCCTTAGTGGTTCTTAAAAGTATATCAATCAACACAGCCTCAGATGACTGAGCATCTCAACTGCTTATTTTTTTGCTTCTTTATATGGATTACTGTACATGTCATTTATTTAATTACTGAGGTCTGGAAAAGCAGTTTATTCTGGAAATTTATCAAAATATCATGTTCGGGGAACATAACAATTCTTTATTGTTTTAAATCTTCCTTATCCACAAGACAGACATTAGTCAATGCTATGCTATTTTTTTGATTTTGGATACTTTACTGTAGCCTTGGTGTGGAGTTACAACTGTGGATCAAAGATTGAGACTGCGGCTTGGATAGAACCTTATGTTGAAAACAGATTTCACTATTGAAATAAACAGGAATTGGAATAAACTCCACTGAAAACTGAACACAGACATATCTTGCAAGATTTAATGATTTATTTTTCCAAGAATTTGAAAATAAAAATATTCACTCTGGAAATCCATATTCAGTGCTCAGTGCATTTTTGAATACAATTTGAAAAAAAAATCCCAGGATAATGTGAAAATCTAATTAGATTACTGTTTTAGAATGTAAACCTGAAGACAGAATCTGTATTATTTTTTTAGCACTAAAAAAAATAACCTAAAAGCAACCTAAATAGCCTAAAATTATTAATCATGAACATCTTAATAATCACCTTATTTAAAATAATCATTTTATTTAAATGGATTATTCAATTGGGCAACAGTTCATAATTTTGGTTAGATTTGTGCTGAGATACTTTAACTAGGTTTTCAGGATGTTTCAGAAATATTGTATTTACTAGGTGGTATGAAAATATAAATTATGTATGTAGTGTTTTCTTTGTGCTTGTATCCAGTTAAAAGCTCCTGTGGACCTCTCCTCACTGGTGAATTGTTTTCTATCTATGATTGTGTTGGCAGAAAGCTATACTTGCATGAGAATGTTTGTCCGCATTATACTGCTTTTTTTACTGGGGTCACCTGGCTTTTTTTCAAGGTGATAGGTGGCAGAGCCTAATAATATTTTGTAAGTTGGAAGCAGACAGCTAATAAGGACTTGAATAGCATTCTGAATTTACCTTATAACTAGCTTGAGCTGAGCAATGATTTGCTGAAGGTGCTCCCTGGAAGCTCCCAACTCATTCTAAATGCATTTGGGAACTACGACTGGTGGGGAAATAGTTGGATTTAAAGTAAATTGGGAATGTTTTGCAGATGGGGTAGATGGAGGTTTGGTAGTGCTATTCAACTGATTTGGGTCCTGCAAAGAAGTATATGTTCCTTCAGGCAATTGTAAAGAGCAGATAAGGAGAAGGCCTAGATGTTGGAATTTAGGTAAAGCATTTGATAAAGAGTATTGTGTAATATTCTGACAGCAGGTCATTGAAGTATGGATTGCATGACAATTCTGTCTTTGTATAACTGGCTTGAAAATTATACTCCAAGTGAGCTCATCAGTGGTTTTCCATCAAAGTGAAGTGATCCATAATAATAGACATAAGGTAACAGGTTCTAACCAGGGGTGAAATGCTTCCGGTTCGGACCAGATCGCCTGATCCGGTAGTGATGGCGGCGGGTGGTTCGGAGAACCGGTAGCAAAAATCCCTGTGCCCCCCCCCCACTCCATGCCCTGCTGAGCCGCACGATCATCAGAGGCTTTTTTTTTTTTTTACTTTTAAAAGCATTTTTTCTACAACCTCTTCCAATGAAAAAATGCTTTTAAAACGAAAAAAAAAGCCTCTAACGATCGCGTGGCTCAACTGGGATTGTCAGAGGCTTTTCAAAGCATTTTTTCCTGCAACCTCTTCAGCCAAAAAGGTGGTAAAAAAATGCTTTGAAAAGTCTCTGACGATCCCAGCTGAATTGCCTGATCATCAGAGAGGCTTTTCAAAGCATTTTTAAAAAAGCATCTCTGACAATCCCAGCTGAGTTGCCTGATCGGCCGAGGCTTTTCAAAGCATTTTTTTGAAAAAATGCTTTGAAAAGTTAAAAAAAAAAGTTGGCCACGCCCACCCAGTCACATTACCCCACCACCACCAAGCCACGCCCACAGAACCGGTAGTAACAAATTTTACATTTCACCCCTGGTTCTAACTAGATGTTAGAAAACTCCTATCAAAAAAAAGCATTGCAATTAGTTTCCCAGACAGGTAGTGGTCTCCTTTTAGTGAATATGTTCAGGAAGAAATTAGCAAACCATCTTTCAAGAATACTTTAATTTGGATTTCTTCATGAAAGTCTCCCTTCCAAGAGACTGATTCTTTCAGGAAGAATGGCCTTTCTATTATGTTAATCATTGTGCAACTCAGGAATGTCTATGGAGATTCTCAGTCATCCAGGTCATGGTTATCCCAAAGGTGCTTTTTCATGATGTTTCGCTTCTTATCAAAGAAGCTGAAAAAGCTTCTTGGATGAGAAACGAAACGTCTTCAAAGAAAAAGCAGAAAGTCCAGTTGCCTCTTGAAAAAGCACCTTTGAGACAACTCAGGAATATGGTTAGAGTTATTAGGCAGAGACAGAAGATAGCATAAAGCCAGGCACTAATTTCCAAATAAAGAATGAGATAGGTAAAAGGCAGTAGATAAGCCGTGGGCAATGAAAAAAAAAAAACAAGAAGCCAGAATTGACAACTATAAATAAAACTGCCAGGCCAGCAGACTTCACATAGACTTCATGAGGAAGAGGAGGAAGGATCAGGTATCTTAATGAAGCCTTGTGGTATTCCATGATAATTATGATGGTTGTGCTATGTTTCAGATTGAAAGGTAAAAAGTTGCCTTGAGCATGCAAGGCCCAAAACTGGCACCTGGTTGCCAATTTTTAAAGTGTGTCACTTTACCCAATACTGTGCAATTGCTTTAAGAAGTTGTGGGCAGGTATTACATTTGCACCTCTGCATGTTTTTAAGTACCGTTTTTTTTGGCCTTCCTTCTGAAGTACTGTGCAGCCCTAAGAATCACCAGCCTTATTAGAAAGCTTCCTTGAAAACTGAAAAGATAAACTAAAAAACTGAAAGATAGAGATCAAACACAAATATGTTTATCTTGTATTATCTTGTAAACTATATATTTGGCTATCAAAGAGAAAACTATAACCCAAACCAGATTAGGAGTTGTATTTATTGAAAAATTTATATTATACAAGTAAAGTGAGGTCGGATTGATTTACAAATGTAAATTAGGTTGTTCTGCCTCCCCTGGAGGCAGAATATTGTACCGAATATTAAGTTATTAAGGTACTACTTATAGGCATGTATGTTATTTGTTTTGTTGTTCTGTTTGTCATTTATCTGGTGTGTTGTCTTCTTTTTTAATGATAAATGTAAATAAAGATTATTTTTTAAAAAATAGAAAACTTCCTTGATATAACACTACCAAAATGTTTTAATCTTTAATTTGATGCACATTGTGTAAATTTAGTATTTAAATCTAGTATTTGGAACTATAATTTAGAAATAATTTCTCTAGATGTTTCATCTTATTTATTTTGCGAGGTCAATCTTAAAATTCATGAGACCAACCTAAAACCAATGCAAAACAAGAAATTTAGCAGACTATATTTAATATGGAGTTTCTGTAAGATCTCTACTTAGGCACTAGGTGGCAGTTGTACATCTCAAAATAAGTCTTGCAGATCCCGCCAAGTGTTTTCTTCCTGTCAAACTTGTTATTTTTAGTGGGAATTTTTATTTATTTAAGGCAGATATTAGTGGTTGTCTGAATTGCTGTAGTGGTGCCTCCATTATGTCATCACAACTGGTCAGCTTTTCTTGAAGTCTTATAGCTGTGAAGTCCCACATATATTTATTGCCCTCCATGGAATAAGACCTGAGAGGACTTTGTCCCCATAATACACCCTGATTTATTTACTTAACTGTATTTAAAATAATGGTGATTTAATATTTCCTTATGCTAAAATAATTACCTAATTTATTATAGACAATAGTAAATATAATCAACTTGTCATAGAATTTTAAAAGAAAAGGACACTGTTTTAATAAACATACAAATTGTAATAAAAATACTGCACTTAAAAATTGCATCAATTTTTAACAACATTCGGGAACATATTACCACATGTGGTGGACATGCCCCAAAGTAAAATAATATTGGAATAGAATAAGAATAAATTTATAAGAGATAACCAAACAGTGAATAGAGATGAAACCAGGAATACTTTTTTTATTAGGAATACTTTCAGGGAATTATGAAAAAACAATACAATATTTAATTATACATATCACAACAGCAGCGAGAATAATATATGCACAAAATTAGAAAAATAATAATATACCAACAAAAGAAAACTGGATAAGAAAAGTTTTAGAGTCTGCAGAGATGGATAAACTCACAAAAGAAATACAAGATAAGGAGGAAACAGGATCACATGGTATGGGATAAATGGTATGAATGGTTAGAGGAGAGGTATAAAGGGCAAGAAAAGATTAAATGAGGAAGATACAGGAGTTTGAATGTAGTAACAAATATGTAGAAATGGAACAGACACAGAATGCATGATTGTAATTTAGTACATTATATTTTCATATGTATAAATAAATATTAGAATCACATGTATAGATAATAAATAGAAAAAAAGGGGAAATGGATATATAAGAAATGATGCAGAATAGTGATGCAGAAATGTTGGAAAGAAGAAAATTGTAAAAATTTCATTTTTTGTTTTAAAAAAACTGTTCAATAAAAAATATTTTTTTAAAAAAATTGCATCAAAATGGAGACCAGACACTTATAATCCCAAACCCTTTTAAAATAAGGAAGGTTTTGGCTGTCTTACACAAAGCAATTGAGGGAAAGCAATTTGACATTGATGGAACCACCAAAAATGTTCTCTTTCTCTCTTTTTTTTTAAATTAAATAAAATTTTCTAGAGAATATTGGAACAGTGTGATGAAGAACTCAACAAGTAAACAGTTTGATACAGGAAAAGCACTCCTTTTAACTTCACATTAAATACAGATTATGTGAATATAAGGATCTTCCTAGGTTTACTAGCGCTATAAGTAAACAGAGTCCAAATATTGTAATAAAACTCAGTCATGTGGGGAATTTTACCATACATTCCAAATCTAAAAAGTAATGCTTAACTCTGTATGCTATTCCAAGTTTGATATGCAGAAGTTTGTTTTAATTTCATACATTGAGCATTAAAAAAAAGATTCAATAGTTAATATACTCAATGTTTACAGAGTAACAAAATAAAAATTAATTTATTCCATAAGATTTGTCCAATTTAAAAAGCATTATTTTAAGGGAAATATTTTCTTTATTGTAATTGCAGTGGCAATATTTTACAAATTATGAAAAGTATGAAAGAATGTATTTTGACATAGTAATATAAATCAGGGTTGTAAATCAGATCCCTATTCGGTGTAATTACTTGAAGAGCTATAATTTCATTGGAATAGCCCTCCTCTTTTGTGCCAACGTATTTGTGTTTTCAGTGAAAATTTCCTAAAAAGTTTTCAAATATAGGAAGAAGTCTTTCTTTGTAAAGAGCTATAAATACATTTATTATCAATTCAGTGTCCTGAAATACATTAAAATATATTGACTGGATAGAAATATTTTAAAATATGTCCTTGAGGGAAAAAAATTGTACAATAATTACAATCTTTCTTATAATAATAGTTTTCTACTATAAAAACCAGTACATTGCATTTTCAAGAGGAATTCTAAATTGTTAGAATTCAGTTGTCCAAGGGTGATTTGCTATAAAGTCAATTGGAGACTTTGAAGAAACTTATAGATACAAAAAATTTTTCCATTTGGAAGAGGGTTTTTTTAAGGAACTATCTTGCCCTAAATCATCTCAATCCTAACAAGATTAAAAGTAAAGGCAAAGGTTCCCCTCGCACATATGTACTAGTCGTTCCTGACTCTAGGGGGCAGTGCTCATCTCCGTTTCAAAGCTGAAGAGCCAGCGCTATCCGAAGACATCTCCGTGGTCATGTGGCTGGCATGACTAAACACTAAAGGCGCATGGAATGCTATTACCTTCCCACCAAAGGTGGTCCCTATTTTTCTACTTGCATTTTTTTATGTGCTTTCAAACCGCTATGTTGGCAGAAGCTGGGACAAGTAACGGGAGCTCACCCCATTACCTGGCGCTAGGGATTCAAACTGCTGAACTGCCAACCTTTTGATTGACAAGCTCAACATCTTAACTACTGAGCCATCATGTCCCTAACAAGATTAGGGGCAGTAAATAACAACAGTAAATTGTCTCTCTGAAAATGACTGCTGGGTTTCTAATAGATGTATCTGGGCCTTATTAGATATCTGTACATTTGCTTTCTTTTGGTCTGTTGTGTTTTAACAGTTCTTAAAATAGCTTGTTCCATGAAATATGCTTTTCCAGGGACTGACATGTAAGAAGTGAATTTTGAGTTAATGCAAAACTGATGGGGGCCATGTTGCAGTTCTTTCTATATTTCGCATGGGTGCAGAATGAGATGCTGTGTGGTTTTCCTTTTAAATATTTCTAATCATTATTTTGTAGCTGCTAACATGGTTAACATGAACAAATTCATTATAACATATGTAATTCATTTTACCTCCAGATTTTTTTAGCCAATCCCTGCTTATTTAATTCATATAACAACAAACCTGAGTTAGGCTAGGCCAAGATAAAAAAAATGAGTGGCTCTAAATCATTCACTGAGCTGTATGGTCAGATGGAGACTTGAACCTGGGTTCCCCTGTTCATACTCCATCACTTTAATTGTCACAGCACACTGTCTCTCCTGTTTGGACAAGAAGTCATAATAATAACCATTTCCTTTATTTATTTCCTTTATTTATCAAGTTTATATGCTGATCCAATACTGCTTACTGTGAGTGGGTTACATATCTTGTCTTCATCCACAATGTTAAAATGGAGCGTAATGATTCATCTATTAGCCACAAAACAATAAAATTCATCAATAACAAATGTTTCACCATTGCAAGAGGAAACAATCTCATAACATATCCATCCACATGATTTGTTGGAACAGTCAGGATGCAACTACCTTAAAACCTAGCAGAGATTGGATCATGCAGGTGTTGGAGGGAATGTTATTCCAGACAGAAGAGCTTCATTTGAGAAGTAAGGCCCCAATTGAAAATACAGTTGTAGATGGCAATTTCCCAAAGAGAGAATCTGAAGAGAGCCCATTCTTCTTTTCTCTTATTGGACAGATAGGTTCAATAGGGAGTATGTTAAGTTTCAAAGATACCCAGATACTGAGTCGCAAAGGGCTTTAAAAGTAACAATCACCCTCATTAATCTGTCCAATTTAGAGTTTTACTTCACTTCTTAGTTTGAAATCAAAATGCTGTTAGGAT
Organism: Arizona elegans; assembly: GCA_022577455.1. Classification (NCBI taxonomy): domain Eukaryota; kingdom Metazoa; phylum Chordata; class Lepidosauria; order Squamata; family Colubridae; genus Arizona; species Arizona elegans. The sequence goes on from JAKOOJ010000001.1 coordinate 268,224,227, forward strand.
CGCTCTTTGATTTCTGCTTTATAGAAATCAGAATTGTCAACTTTGATTTCAGTTGACTTGAAGGAGAAGAAATAATAATACATCCTTTCTACTTACTATAAAATTCAGTTTAAAAAGAAAACAATGCTTTTTACTCAAACTGGGGTTTACTTTCTCCCTGCTGAATCCAATTTATATAATTATGGATATGGATATAGCTTTGATTTGATTTGGATATAATACAAACACATATTTGCATTTCTTTTACATTTTATATTTTGTAAAGTATAATTGTCTAATCAATAAACATGAATAAACAGTATAGTGCTTACATTAGGCAGAATATAGCAGAATAATTCAGTGTGAGATTTTGATGAGCTGATAAGTAAGACAAAGGAGATGATATGTGAAAGTTGAAAAGGGAGGAGATCATTAAGAAAAGCAAATAACAAATGGGTAATATTAAATATTAGCTAAAGAAAAATATACTGTACTGTAAATCATGGATACATCACAATCATTTATTACAAGAGACATATGTTCCTAATATTTCTTTATTAAGTCTTCATGATGGAAATAATAGTAGTAATAATTTCCTTTCCCAGAGACACTGGTAAATCTCTCTGGAAATGGACAAACGTTTTGGCAGTCTTAAGCTCAACATTAAAGTGTTGTTGAGATATAAATAAATCTATCAATGGGTAGAAAGACTTGGCAAGTGAAGAGCTTCAGTCTTTCAGAAAATGCTACTATCATGAAATTCTGCAGAGTTAGGCAGTTCTGAACTATTTGCAGCGCAACTTAAAGAAGTTGTAAGATACTTCAGCAATTCTATATGCCTCTAGCCCAGGGGTGTCAAACTCAGGGCCCACAGGCCAGATGTATCACGTGCTGGCCATGCCCACCCCTTGTTTAGCAAAGGGGGAAAATTTCCCGATATATCACGTGACGATGACATGATGTGAGTTTGACACCCCTGCTCTAGCCTTTCCATCTGAATCCATCATTTAGTTGTGCAAAACCATGTAAAAACACAAGAAGGGTCCTGCTAAATCAGGCTTACTGCCAATAAGAGCCGAGGTGGTGCAGTGGTTAGAGTGCTGTACTGCAGCTACTTCAGCTGACTGCTAGTTCAGCAGATTAGCGGATCAAATCTCACCGGCTCAAGGTTGACTCAGCCTTCCATCTTTCCGAGGTGGGTAAAATGAGGACCCAGATTGTTGGGGGTAATATACTATTTAGTATACTGTCTTTGTTGTAAGCCACCCAGAGTCCTCGGAGAGTGGGCGGCATAGAAATACGAATAATAAAATAAATAAATAAAAATAAATTTAATCAAACAACCTATGTGACTCACTGGCCAACAAGATACACTGAAGATTATCACAAATGATAATTATGCTTCCATTAAAGAGATTGTTGTTGTTAGTTGCGAAGTCATGTCTGATCCAACATTCCTCCAGGCCTTCTTGTCCTCTACCATCCTCTGGAGTCCATTTAAGTTCATGCCTACTGTTTCAGTGACTCCATCCAGCCATCTCATTCTCTGTCGTCCCCTTCTTTTGCCCTCAATCTTTCCCAGCATTAGGCTCTTCTCCAGTGAGCCCTTCCTTCTCATTAAGTGGCCAAAGTATTTGAGTTTCATCTTCAGGATCTGGCCTTCTAAAGAGCAGTCAGGGTTGATCGCCTCTAGGACTGACCAATTTGATTGACTTGCAGTCCAAGGAACTCACAGGAATCTTCTCCAGCTTCATAGTTCAAAGGCCTCAATTCTTTGGCGCTCAGCCTTTCTTATGATCCAACTTTCACAGCCATACATTGCAACTGGGAAAACTATTAAGAGATTAAAAATAAACATTTTTTCCCCCAGTAATGCCTTCTGGCTTATTGCGATGTTTTACATTTGTAAAAGTTCACCATGAAAAAAAAGGGACACAAAAGAAGTGATCATTGTAACTTACCATCATGGTTGTGTTAAAATTACCATGGGGTAGAGTTTTCCATTTTTATGATGAATCTTGATTTCAGCCTTCATGTGTTAAGGTCTAGAACTTAAGTTACAACAAAGTTGAAAAATTCCTAATCCGGGTTAAGGATTTGTTCTGAAGAAGAGTTCATCACAACCAAAAGAATGAGAGGAGAGTAGCTTTGTATTACCTTTGCTGCATAAGAATTAACAGAATAGACTAATAGAAGCTTCCAAAGCTGGAACAGACCTTGGAAGTCTTCAATCCCTGACCTTACATTATAAAAAGAATGGGTTATCTTGTTTCTTTGTTCTTCAACTACTTTTCAATATAGAAAGATATAAATTGTTATCTCACTTTATATAAATCATCATCTGCCTTTAAAAATATTTACAAGCTACTTAACAATGATGGATTCTTGGTGCTTTCTGAGCTTGGTTGTTTTCTTGCAAATGTTTCATTAACCAAATTAGGTAACATCATCAGTGCTGGTAAGGAGTGAGTTTTGCTCTCAGTTTATCTTCTAGAACAGTGTTTCTCAAACTTGGTAGCTTGAAGATGGGTGGACTTTAACTCGCAGAATCCCCCAGCCAGCAGTGCTGGCTGGGGGATTCTGGGAGTTGTAGTCCACCCATCTTCAAGCTTCCAAGGTTGAGAAACACTGTTCTAGTATCTTTCTATGTCAGTGGCAGTGGGAATAGTTTTGGAGGTTCTTTGGTTGGGTTGTTTACTATTAACTTGTTTGGTAGTTCCTTGACTGGAATATTGTTTACTTCTTGATTGTCTGTCTCATGTTTATCTTAGAGTTAATCTATGCTCGTCTGAGTGTTAATTGCTAGTGGGGAGGTGTTTTGGTCTTGTTGTTTCCTTTTTGGCTTGTTGATTGTACCTTTTGCACAGTATGTTGATATTGTTTATATCTGTGTCTACTGATGGCTAATTTGTCAGAGTCGCAAGCTTCTAGAAATTCCCTAGCATTTTTAATCTTGGCTTAGTCTAGGATGGTCACAGTTTCCCAGTTGAAACTATGGTTAAGTCTGTCCATATGTTGTGAAATTACCAATGAAAACTCTTTAATTTCACAACACATGGACAGACATTCTCCTTTATTGCTCCTTAATAATAGTATAATGTTGTAACATTATTGGTACATCTTTGTTGTATGCTATTCAGAGTCACATAGGCCTTAGAAAAAATGATTAATAAATAAATTAAAAATTCTTACAGCATGAACAAGTATGAGAATATTCCAAAGATGTTTTCATAAGGCAACAGGACTTTCTTGGTTTTTCCTTGAAAACATTTCTCTTCTCATCCAAGAAGCTTCTTCAGTTCTGGCAAAGCATATTAATCTCTATGGTGTTGCACCACAGCAACTGCTACTTAAAATATGGTTCCTCAGATTCAAAACTTCGTCTGAAGAATCGATGAGAGTGGAAACTTCCTTGCTTAGCAGCACTCCCAGTAAAATTATAATTTAATAACTATGAATTGGAGAAGGGAGAATCATTCTCAACTCCATTTAATATGTTTATTTTATTCAATGGATCAGATATTAAATATTTTGAAGGAAGAACAATCATTCTAAGAGAAATGAAGGGTTAGTGTTAGGATATCAGTTTCCTGACAAACAATTAAGAGGAAATGACATCAGTTTAGATGATAATGATTTGAAGTAATGATTTGCCAACTAAGAGATTTTGTGTATTCATTTCATATTTCAGACTTCCTCGGTCTTTTATTAGGTAATCATTCTAAGATGCATGTAGAATGTAGTTATATTTTTTCTACTTTTTAATTTATTTATTAACTTAATTAGTAAATAAATAATAAATTTATTAAAATTTATTATTTATTAACTAATTAAGGAGCCTGGTTTAACTCAACAGACAGAAGCGCTGTAATTTAACACCAGCTGTCTGCAATTAAAGTAAGATCGAATCTCGCCAGGCTCAAGGTTGACTCAGCCTTCCATCCTTTCTAAGGTAGGTAAATTGAGGACCCAGTTTGTGGGGGCAATAAGATGACTTTGTATAAATATACAAAAGTATGAAGGCTATTGCTTAATGCACTGTAAGCTGCCTTGAGTCTCCAGAGAAGGGCAGCATATAAATCAAATTTTAAAAAAATTAAAAAAAACTGTTTTTAGTTCTGTTGTACACTGCCAAGAGTCAATTTTTGGTGAGATGTGCAACTATATAAATTGGTTTAATAGATAAATATCACTGGATTATTTGTTTCTTTTTTTCAATAACATATCAAAAGAAAAAAAATGAGAAGCAGGGTCAAATGCTGTACCTCAGGGGTTTTCAACCAGTGGTTTGCAGAACCTGGGAGGCCACGATGTCATCACAGGGTTTCCGTAGAGGCTTGAAGAAATGTTATGATTTAAATCTTCAGTTAAGTCTTGGTGGGCCATGGCCATGGCCACAAAAGATATTTAAAGTGGGTTTGTGGTGAAGAAAAGGTTGACACTACTACTCTACCTGAATAAAAGGGACTCTGATTATTAGAACAGCGCTGACAATTTATAACAATTCATCCCAAATTGCATATTTCCAGATGATCTCACCTGTAACTTCCTTCCTTCATTAGTTGTCCAGCTATAGTAAGGGATTGTGAGACAAAATGTCAGGCAAAATGTGAGGAAGGACTCAATCTAGGACAGGGGTGTCAAACTCATGTCGTCACGGTGTCGTCACGTGACATATCCTGACTTTTTTTCCCCCTTTGCTAAACTGGGTGGGGACAGAGGCAGCACGTGACGCATCTGGCCCGCAGACCGTGAGTTTGACACCCCAGTCTAGGACATGATAAATTCAGACATGGAATTATCATTTCTATTTTAGAAAGAAAATATATATCATTACATCCCCAACCTGGAGAGTATTAATAAATAAACTTTACTGTTCAGTCTATTTATCTTCTATTTAGGGTAGTGCCTAGTTGTACCACTGTGGCCAAACCAGTTTAGAAGGTAGTTTTGCAGCAATATTTGACTTTACCAATTGTGTTCAGTGCTTGCTTAGATTCAAAATGCACCTCTGTTTGACTCTAAATGGCAGCTATGAATTCCTTTTTATTTATTTATTTTAGAGCTTGATTTTTATACTTTGTCCATCTTTGTTATCATTAAAACACAATCTGCAGTTGTGCAAAAGGGTTGTGGTTCCATGCTTCCATGTAATACATCTGTGTTATGGTTATATGAGTTAATTGTACATAGTATATAGTTAGTGATACACAGTCTAGTGTAAGGATGGCATAGAATTCTTGAGTACCAGAGGGAAATTGTTAATTCCTTTTATCTCACCTTTACAAACAAATTCTAGATTTCATTGAACTACACATCAAAATACCATTAATTTGTTCTGCAAAACAGATTTATTTACAGGTGTTCTGTCCAATATTTTGCTGTTTGTAAACCTTTGCAGTAAATGCATTTTTAATCTTAATGCGTACCTGAATGAGAACTTTCACTTTTTTGCATACGTGACAGATTTGTGGTGTTTTATATAAAACAAACTAAAAAGCTATTGGATTACCTAAATCAAAATAATCTGCTTTTCCAAAGAGAAATAACTTAGTTTAACTTTTTTGATTATACAGTATAAGTGGATATTGAAAATTATTGTTGTTAAACTTTAAAAGTTCTTTAAGATTCCCAAAGACTTTGATATCTGCAAAAGAGACTTAAAAATCAACTTTAATTTTAAACAGGCGAGAGAAACTGCCTTCAATCAGAAATGCCATCTTTTTTGTGTCTTATTGTTTAATAACAATTTCTTCATGTTGGAATTGGTTTGTACGGATGTTATAAAATTAAAGGATATAGCCAATCCAGTGTTTTCCTCTTTGGCTGAACTCAAAGGAAAAATTCTATCTTTCCACAAATGAGATTTTTAGATAGTATAAACTGAATTATTCTTTTTAGTGACATTCTAAACGTTATCTCTGAGGCAAGCCAATTTGTATGAAGAAGGTCACTGACTTGTTTTTCTTGAAGCAGTTCTTTCATCTCCTCAGTGGATGGATAGATTCAGAAAAATTAAAAGAGGCAAGATGTTCTCTCTGAGAAAATGACGTATTGGAAAAGATTTGGGACTAAAAGTATTTTCCAACCTGTTGGGCCCTCCCCCCAATTTTTTTACTAAACTTTTATAAGTTTAGTAAAATTTATATTTTATATATAAATTTTATATATATATATATATATATATATATATATATATATATATATATATATATATATATATAATTTATATTTTAAATTTAATATTTATCTCAGTATGATACGTGTTCAGACTGAACTGATCTTTCCATTCTTGGCTTGCTATCCTGATGAATCAATTAAAAGATTGAGTGCAATTGTGTGAACCAATGAACTTCAATAGAACTTGATTATTAGCAGATGTGTGCAATGGCCTCCCTTAATTGTTTTATAAGACAGCCATTTCTATCATGTACTTAACCATGCTATAAATATAGTGTTACTCTGCCTTAATTTAATATCCATATTTTTGCCTACATGGACATTTCTGGGTTTCTGGTTTGGCACGTCAAACTGGGAGACAAATTCTCTGCAAAAAAAAAAAAAAAAGACAATGCCTTGTGAAGGAGTCTTTCTGTCTATACAGTGCCTTTTGGGTTTGTATAGGTCTCCTGCTAGCCTGATTTTGTCTCTACTTCTCCAGACAAGCAAAGATCCAACTTCAGCTCTTCTTAAGGGTTTGTGTGGCTTTGGGATGATATAAGACAAACAAGCATTAAAAACCACAGTAAATGAAAGCACATAATTTTTCTGTTTCTGGCACGTTCCAGTGACATTAATATTGCAGAGACTGACTGTCCTTATGTCTCCATATCAATGGATCATACACAATTCTTGGCAGGTTTATGTTGGTCATTTTTTTTAAGTATACAAACAAAGGATAAGCAACCTTTGTATTCCAGTCATGTAGTTGTGTAACTCCTCTGCCATTTTGCTGTTCTTTTTTCGTTATCATTCTCCCCCACCCCCACCCTTTCAGAAACGATGATGTAAGTAAGGAGGGGGCACATTAAACATTTTTTTCTTTGAGTGTATAATTAAAAAAATTCCTTCATTAATGTTGATTGTTTATCTCATTTTTTACGTTAAATCGAAACTGTCAGCCTATAAACATTCTTGTCTTTGAAAGCATCCTTGTTTGTGAAATGAATTCCCATAAGTCTGTGATTTGCTTATAATTTTGTGGTTATGAATTCCAGAAGAGTAATCATGTACGTCTGCAGAGCAAGACATGATGTGGTGTCAAGCCCAACTTCTGTCAAATTGAGATGAAGAAGTGGGGGCAAAGTTGAACAAAAGGAAAAGATAGACAGACACTGGGAGAAGCAGAAGCAGAATAGTAATGATGTTTGGTTTAACAAGTGGATACCGCATAATATGCTTACTGTATAATATGCTGGAGGTCTTCAAGAAAAGCGTGGACAACCATTTGTCTGGTATGGCATAAGGACTCCTGCCTTGGGCAGGAAGTTGAACTAGAAGACTCCAAAGTCCCTTCCAGCCCTGTGATTCTATAATTAACACTGTGTGTGTGTGTGTGTGTGTGTGTGTGTGTGTATTGTTTTCTGACGTTCACTGCTATCCAACTATGGGTAGTGTTGATGAAACTTTTACAGGTGTTCCTTCAAACCCTGGTATGGAAGAGGTACTTGCTCTGAGTAAAAGATCCAGCCATATCTGCCACTATTCTTAGATTTAGAATAACTTTATTATCACTTTGAATGTACACTAATCAGCATACATTAAAATGAGATTTTGTTACATACAGCTCTCAAAGGGTTGCCACCTCCAATATACACTACATAAACATGATAAAATACATACATACATACATACATACATACATACATACATACATACATAATTATGCATATATCCACATATAATATATGATCCAGAGAAATAATATAGTCTAGTTCGGATGTATACATGTACATGGCGAAAAAAACAAATCTTGTGAGTTTATCAGATAGATGGCATAGGGCACAAAGCTGTTACAGAATCTGGTAGTTCTGCTAGAAATACTTCAAAACCTCCTCCCAGAGGGCAGCAACAGAAACAGACTGTAAAGTGGGTGTGTGGGATCTCTAACAATGCTTTGAGCTCTAAACACATAGATAATCTTCTTTGCTGTCCTCACCACTCTCTGTATGGACTTTCTATCTGAAGCACTGCTGCCACCAAACCAACAGTGATGCAGTTTGTTAAAATGCTTGCAATTATGCCTCTGTAAAAAGTGGCCAGGACAGAAGGAGAAAGATGTATTCTCCTCGTCCGACGCAGAAAATACAGACACTGGTTTGCACACTTCACTAAGAATGACATGTGGAGAGACCAATTCAGATTGTTAGTTATCTGCACCAGTGGTGGGTTTCAAACTGGTTTGGTGGATGTGGCTAGGTGGGAGGGCCATGTGACGGAGTGGACATGGCCAATTTGATGTCACTCATGCCCACACCCACTCAGTCACATGACCCCCCCACCTAGCCACACCCACAGGAAAACATAGGGAAATTTTTGGAATTTCCACCTATCTACCCCCGCCCTCCCTTTGCCAGTCACCCCTGTTTCCCCTCCTTTAGTGACCCCGGCCCTAGTCCAGCTTCCTCCCCACCACCACCACCTCTTTGTTTGGGCTGTTTACCTTCCATGGCGGTAGGAAGGCAAGCTGACCTGAGTTTTCGGCAGCCCCCAGCCAGCTGCCACTGCTGGAAAGTGGCTGACAAAGAAGCCTCCCAACTTTGTGGCTGTGGCGGCTGGCCGCAAGCCACCAAAAAGAACCGAAGGTCACGGAAAAAGCTGCTGCTGTCACTGCCATGTTCTTCACGCATGCACATCCCATTGGATTTGCAAGGCATGGGATGCATGTGCACAAAGAACATGGCAGTGATAAACATGGTGGGCAGGGCGAGCAAGCGACGACTTGGGGACTGGTTCAGGGGCATGGCCAGTCAGCCATCGCTACCAGTTTGGCGACCTTGGCCAAATTTCCGCTGATGGTTCACATGAACCGGTGTGAACCAGTTGAATACCACCTCTGATCTGCACCCCCAGATACTTAATACTGTTGACCACTTCCATAGCTAGATCCTTGATACTGAGTGGAGTGGAGTATGACTATGCTGGCTCTTTCTTAAATCTGCAATGATGTCTTCACCTCTTCCCTATAAGCATCTTCATTGTCACTCCAGATAAGAACCACCACTGCCGTGTCATCCATAAACTTCACAATATGATTCGTAGCAAATTTCGCACAGCAATTGTGGGTCATCAAAGTAAACAATAGCAGACTCAAGACACAGACCTGTGGGGAAACCGTATTCAAGGAGATGGAGTTGGAAACTTTTCTTCCAACTTGCACAAACTGGGGCCTATCAATAAGGAAATTCAGTATCCAATTACATAAAGAAGTATTAAAACCTAATAGGCCCAGTTTGTTCACCAAATGCTGAGTAATGATTATGTTGAACGCCAAACTAAACTCAACGAACAGCATTCACATGTGATTATTGTTCTCCAGGTGCACCAAGCTAAGATGAAGCATGCAGGAAAGTGCATCATCTATACAGAAGTCCTTCTGATAAGCCAATTGTAATGAGTCAAATGTGGGGGGAAGACATGAAACCATATACTCCTTTACACATCACATGCGCATGGACACCTGTGCATGCACAGAAGGTAAAAAACACCAGGGCAGCGATCACTACCAGATCGCCAAACCACAGGGAAAAATTGCTATTGGATCGGGTGATCCGGTCCGATCTGGGAGCATTTTACCCCTGCTCTTTTATCAATCTCTTAATATCTTAGTGGATAGATCACCATGAAATTTGCTGTTTATAAAGTACAACAAGAAACCTTATGTGATCAAAGGAAGATGTGAATAAGTTGTGATCAGCTATTTTCACATGGGTTTTGCTAGTAAAAAAATCAGTGCAGTTAACTAGTATCTTACCAGGCGCCGTGGTGGTATAGTGGTTAGAATGCAATATTGCAAACAAACTCTTTCCCAGCTTGGAGTTCTATTTTGATGGGGCGTAAGGTTGACTCGGTTTTCCAACCTTCCGAGGTCAATAAAATGAGGACCCAGATTGTTGGGAGCAATAAACTGACATTGTAAACTGCCCAGAGAGTGCTGTAAAGCACTATGAGGTGGTATAGAAATCGAAGTGCAATTGCTATAGCTACAGTATCTCTGAAATGCATGCTACAATAAACAGTGTTTGCTACAGTGCTGCTGAAATTTCTGTTTGTAGATGTTACATAATGGGTTTGATTTTTCTGAATCTTTCATATTACACCAATCAACTTTATAGTTAGCTGATGTTTTTTCATATTTCTTTCTTCTTTTGTGTGTCTTTAAAACAAAGTGACCATCAATGTCTGTGTTTCTTCCTCAAATAAGCAAACAACAGAAAAAGCATCCATGATTTTAATTGGAAATTTAATGAATGAAAAAACTGGCACAAAATGTAATAGAAACAAACTAACTTATCCTTTCGTCTCTTTCCATTGTATTGTTTAGAGCTTTAGATGGCTCTTTTTTCCCCCCTTATTATTATTATTATTATTATTATTATTATTTTGGCTTTTTCAAACATCCCAAATCAAAGTGGCTCCAGTGGTAAACATAGGCTTATTTTAGCATTCCTGTAGCCTGTTATTTGCTCCTTGGGATTAATCCCAAATAGCTAATGCAGCGATGTTAATCAGCCAAAATCTGCTATGCCTTTAAGGAGGACCAATGCAGGTCTTTTCATTTATTCTCTTCCCAAATTTGATAGTTAATGTTTGTGCATTGATGCTACCTACTAAACTGGGTGAAATCAGTTGCAGCCAAACACCAAAGAGAAATTGCATTACATCTGTTGTTCTGATATTGTGACTTAATTTGGGATGGATGTGGTTTTTCTTTCTTCAAATTAAATACATTCCCAATTAAACTGTTTTAATAGCATAAGCTATTAGTCCTTATTCTTGTAAAATGAAACTTTAAAAAGTACATACATTGAAACGTAAACTAGGAAAAGCAGCTTCCAAACGGCTTATGGAATTGAGCGCAGTGGCGCAGTGGTTAGAGTGCAGTACTGCAGGCAACTTCTGCTGACTGCTGGCTGCCTGAAATTTAGCAGTTCAAGGTTGACTCAGCCTTCCATCCTTCCAAGGGGGTAAAATGAGGACCCAGATTGTTGGGGGCAATATACTGACTCTGTAAACTGCTTAGAGAGGGCTGTAAAGCACTCTAAAGCGGTATATACTGTAAGTCTAAGTGCTATTGCTATTGCTATTATGAAATTCCTTAACATCATCTCCATTCAAAGTCATATGATCAGGAAGACGGAGGGGTTAAGAAAAGAGCAGTCAACAATATTCTAAGCTGCTTCTCAACTGTTTCTTCCATAGGGATGTAATGGATAATTTATATATATATATTGCAACCCTTGGCCAAACCTTGCTTATTTTAGAAATTATTCTTTTTCCAGCTTTCCTAACCACAGCAAATTTAATTCCCTTCCATTTTAGTTTTGGAGTGCTAAAAGAATAGGATGGATACCCCTTCAGGTAATTTCTTTTCAACATTTAATTGGATTGGAAAGAATTTAAAAAATCTGAAAGAACAGAATAAAACATGTACATGCACAGAAATTGTGGAACAACAAAGTTAAATTCAAGATTCTGAAATACTTAAGCATAGATAAACCTATATTATAATATCTATAATATATCTATACTATATGTTATATGTTGCATATGACTTAATCTTTAAAATAAAAGTGTGAAATATAACCCATTCTGAGTATTTAATAGTAATCAGGCTTTCATAATGCGTTAAAATATTCAAAGATAATACAATATTACCTTTATATGGTTAGTTTTAGTATGCATCAGGCAAAGGTCTTATGCAGATGTCTTATTTTCTTCCTGCATGTTGACTCTTCTTTCTTGTTTCCTAGGAAAATGTTACAATGAAATCAGAAATGCGGGCAAATGAAATTCAGCGGCTGGAGCAAACCATACAGGATTTAAAAACAAAAATTGCAGAGCTAGAGAAACAGTTTCCAACAACAGAGGTATTGGTTTCAAGTAGAAGCGTGTGGAATGAGACCGAACAGCCAACTCATGAAGGACTACCTAACAGAGCTTTTCAAGAACATGAATTGTGTGCTCTAGTTAAAACTATAACTGCAACATCTGTTCAGACATCTCCAACAGATGATTGTTTAACACACATAATGCCTTCAGACAGTACACTGCCACAAGCACCTCCCCACCTCAAAGGGGATCCAGGTCAAGGGCCAACTCAGCCATTGCCAACACTTGAGCCACAACCCACCTTTTGCTCTGAAATAGCTTTAGTTCTGTCACCAAAACGGATATCAGTACAGCTGGATGCTTTCCAGGAACAATTGACAATGCCACAAACTTCATGTTCATTTCAAGAGGAATCTGTGCCATCATCTCCCCATCTTCCTCCGAGTATGGAGACTATAACATGGAATGAGCATTCCTCATCTTTATCTTCTCCCATCATTTCTGCTCCTCTATCTACTGACACTGGAATTTCTCTGCCTGGGGCAGGTGGCCCATTTTTAACTTCATCAGTGTCACCTCCCTCATCCCTCTCTGCCTCAGGATATTTAGGGTCCTCATCTGACATAGTACCAACCTCTGCTCCATCATTCCCCACCAAAAGGACTTCTTCCCCATCTTGTTTGACAGGAATGGACATGATACCATCTACCCCTTCTTTATCTCCTGCAAGCATCTCTTCTATGCCCCCTTTGCCTACTGCTGGATTACCTACCGAGATCTCATCTCTACCACCTTTTCCTGTAACTGGAATTCCACCTCCTCCACCTTTGCCAGGACCAGTTAGTTCCCTTTTGCCAGGGATAGTGCCACCCCCTCCGCCGCCACCCCCATTGCCAGGCATGGGAGTGCCACCCCCTCCGCCGCCACCCCCCACTGCCAGGCATGGGAGTGCCACCTCCTCCACCCCCACCCCCATTGCCAGGCATGGGAATGCCTCCTCCTCCACCACCTCCTCCCCCTTTGCCAGGCATGGGAGTGCCGCCCCCTCCTCCACCACCCCCTTGGCCAAGTATGGGAGTGCCACCCCCTCCGCCACCACCACCCTTGCCAGGTATGGGAGTGCCGCCCCCTCCACCCCCACCTCCATTGCCAGGCATGGGAGTGCCTCCACCACCACCACCTCCTCCCCCTTTGCCAGGCATGGGAGTGCCACCCCCTCCTCCGCCACCCCCCTTGGCCAGGTATGGGGGGACCTCCCCCTCCTCCCCCTCTGCAAGGACTGACAATGCTGCCTCCTCCACCCCCTTTGCCTGGGGTGGGAGCTCCTCCTCTGCCTGGAATAGGCATGCCACCACCCCCAGCTCCTAGTCTTCCACAAGTATCTGGGTTTCTTCCTCTTCCTTTGCCAACCGGTTTATTTGTCATGGGAATTAACCAGGAAAAAAGTAGCAGAAAGCATGCAATAGAACCTTCTCGACCCATGAAGCCTCTTTATTGGACAAGAATCCAGCTTCATAATAAAAGGTAACGATGTGTTAAAAACGTTGGTCTGAAGCTTTTGAAATGTAAGATCAATTTCTCTAGAACTGTAAATACAGTAAGCCATTTGTCTGTACGTTGTTCCTTCTGTGGCGTTACAAATTCAGAACTGTAGCTTAAAATGCTTTTCCACTGTATTGGTTTTTAAACCTTTGTGAAACAATGTTAGGAAGAAATAGTATCCTAAATATTTTAAAAGGTAAATACTACCATGTGGTATAGCCTTACCACATAGTTCTTGGCAGGATATACTTATCTTTCCAATGCAGCAATATGTATTATTATCCTTTCTTAATCAAATATAATAATATGGTTATATTTGGATTTTTTCCCCCTTGTATATTGGTTTTTCTCAAGGACCAGTTCATACCCATCATGCCTCAGTACTAGTTTCCTTCGTTGTATTTTTTCCCTTACCTCTTTTTGCAGTCATATGAAGATAACCTATTGTGAACTGAGGTTTATGTGCGCATGGCTAAATTTTACCAGACCTAAACATATGTCCAGATGGTGGTTGGAAATGAACCAATAACAGACTTGTTCCATGAACAATCTGGACAACCTCCCTCCCACCATTTGTCTGAAAATATTCAAAAGTTCCCTCTGGTAGCAAGTTTGAAGACTGATATGGGGAGGAGAACTGATGCACACAGTAGAGAAGCAGAAATGGTTTGGAATTGCTAGAAGTTAGTATGAGTGAACAAGGATGGGTTTGTTTATATGTTTTATAACTGGTGCTCAGTTTCAGAGGCAGTGCTTTTACCTTCAAATAAGAAATGACATATATTGAATAAACTGGAATTTCACTCTTCTCATGAAGAAGACCAAGTGGTTTTTAAGGAAAGAATGATTTACACATGCTCAGAAGATTATTACTTTTTTATAGGCTCTTTATAGCTTAAGGAACAAATCTGTGTTATAGGCCTTCATAATGCCAAACTTTGCATATCGAAACCTTCGTAATACCAAACTTTGCTTCATTGTGTCACTTTGCAGAAAATGCTTTTTCTGTGTTATACTTGTGAATAATAAAAATTCACAGATTTGTTCTATAGGGATGGAGAGCAACTTCAGCGAGGCTACTTGAGAAGGGACGTTTCAGATGAGGGTCATACATGATAGAACCTTGTACCTTCTATTTGTTTGAGTGTCTTATTGATTTTTGGCATTTTTGAAATGTCAATCTCCCATCCATTATCTAAGTGGAATTTGTGCCCTCAACTCAATATATCTTGTGCAATGTAGAGAACCAAGCATATTTTCAGACAAATTACCCAGTTCTTAATTTATACATGTTCTTTACTTTCACATTAAAATTAAGTTCTAGGCTTATCAAGTAAAAAGAGAAAAGGTCTGAAGATGAGGATGAATGGCTGTGAAAAGGACATTGTAGCTCCTAATGGGGGTGGATGAAGCTATTACAGGGCATGGATGTTTCTGTATATGATCATGGTATGATGGATTAATTTTCAGAATATATTCAGAATATATATATACAGTATTTGGAGAAACTGGAAACTGAAGTGAGAACTAATCTGGATTCCCCTTTCTCTCTGACCTTTCTTAATCTACTACTATGTGCACAATGCCCTTTCCCCATTTTTATAAACCATTGACAAGTTCTCCTATATCAATTTTCTCCTAAATGGAATCAAGGATAAAGTTATGTGCTAGGAAAATCTCAAGAAATTGGGAGAAAAAAAAATCCTTGTTACTCAATATGAATTTCTTTTGGAGATAATCTGTGAGCTATGCACTAGTTGATGGTGCTTATTGAAAATTATAGGAAGTCTTAATAGTTATCATTATCAGACAATGCTTTATGTAAAGTTCATGCTATATTTTCTGAGAATGTTTTTTTTTGTTCCCCTCAATTATATTTTTGGTTTACTATTCCACATATTATTATTTTTCTCAACTATTGTAATAATCATGGTAAGCAGCTTCAGTATGAATCTAATAATATATAAATTATTGCATGTATATCTATTATTCTAGTATAAATATAGATCCTACTGAAAAGTACTATTTATATGTTGTGCAGGAAATTGGCAGAATATTTCTTTTATGAATCAGAAAGTTTCAATATTTTTGTAGTCCATTTTCAATTGGAAAAATGAATTTAGCAATGAAACTGATAATTCATCTATCTTCATTCCACCATTTTGTGACTATTCAGTCTGATGTTGTCCTACATAGGTCTTTTGCTTAACTTTAGAGATTCTAGTGCTTCACTTGTGTGGGAAAAAATTGAAGAGCCTTCAATAGATTATCATGAATTTGAAGAACTGTTTTCTAAAACAGCTGTTAAAGAGAGGAAGAAACCTATTTCGGATACCATCACCAAGACAAAGAATAAACAAGTGAGTATTAAGTTGCACTTTTCTTTAGGGGGAATTAGAAAACTTTGGCTAAGTCTACTGGAAGACAGCAAGCATGAGTAAGAGATCTGTGAGTATCTCATGACTGCTTCGTGCAGCAGTCTGAAGGGAGAGGGAGATACATTCAGTGGAAACAAATAGTTTTGAACAGTGCTATATTAAATATATGTATTTTGTTAGAAATAGAAAGTAAATGTTAAAATTAAAAATCAAATGTACAAGGCATAATAGAGAGAAGATATGATGTAGATATTAGATGTATAATAGCAAAACATAGGTGAGGGAGATGAATCTCTTTTTTATTGGTTCTTGGCTCTGATCAGGTTTAGGGTACTAATGGATAAACTGAGAATTTATTGAGGGTTCTCATAATATGGCCAATTGAATAAATATTGAAAACTAATAATAATTTCACTGTTTTTCCTGCTTTTACTTGTTGAAAATTATTGATGAAATATTTATATTTTACTTGATATTGGTTTTAACAGTTTGCGTGCCAAATATTAGAAAGAAATGGTGTGTGAATCTATAAATCTTTGCTATTCATGCTTATTATTTAATATATTTAGTCTTACTCAGGATTTAGTTAGTAACTAGAATATAAGGTGATAATGTGTAGACAGCTAAGAATTCTCAATTTTTACTTGATTTTACTATTTTTAGACAATTGTTGGTCAAAAGCACTTTGCATATAAGACTGATATAATTACAATTAGTGGAGAAACCTGAGGTAACACTATACCAATAGATGAAAGAGCCGAAGGACCAAGCTGAGGATAGATCCTGCTGGAGAAAATCAATGAATTTTTTAAGAATCAACACTGACTTGATGGCACATAATCATCAAGCATGTTGATAGATTGCTTGAACAATTATATTCTTCTTTTGAAATACTATTTCCCTTTTAATTTTCTTCTTCTACTCAGACCTAGAATATCTCATGACTGCTAATGACTGCCTTCCATCTAAGAATCTTTTAACTGACCTGAGCCCATTCATAGATAATTTGCACCTAAATGTTAGAAACACAACAAAATTTATCTTTTGTATTGAGTTAACATCTGGCAGTGTAATAATATACATGGCAAAGTAGCATTCTTGGCCAAATATAGCATGGGGCTTTATCAAGGCGGTAAGCACATCATTAAATGAATATTCATGGAATTCATTAATTTTTGGGACTGTGAGACTGGTATTTCTTTCTAGGAATTCTAAATTATAAAGATGCTTATTTACATCTTAACATTGAAAATATATCAATGTAGAACAGCAGGAAATAGGAATTGGAATGCAGTATTTCTGTTTTTAAAAATAGAATTAAGTAGGAATTCCAACTATTAGGAGCATCTGTACTTCCGTTAAGTACACAACTGACACTGTTAGATCAGTTGCTCAGCTTTCAAATAGATCTGTATAGAACTCACTTTTGCTTTATAGAGTTTTTTAATATATACATAGCATTAAATGATTTACTAGTTAAGAAAGGTGCATTTTTTACAATTTTATTTATGATAGGCACACTGTACATTCAAATAAATGTGTCTGTAACATTTTAAGTTTATTTAACATGAAATTTAGAAACACAAACTTCTGCAAACAATAAAATGATGGCTACTGAATTGTGTTTTGCAAACAGTGATTAAATAGGCAGGCAGTAGTTGTGGTTAAACATTAGGGGCTGTGGTTTCGATGTCTGGCAGGATTTGTTTTCTTTTGCAGTAGTAAGCATTTTATTGTATTATTTTAAAGCATATTTTTAAAACTTGGAGCAGAATATCCTGAAAGGTCTCTAAAAGGACATGTGGTTTTTTTTTACAAAACAGGTTTATTGAAAATGTAATTGAGTTCTGATAAAAATATGAATGTGTGCGGGAATATGGTGCTGATGTACAGTGAAGGTAGTCCTTGACTTACAACCATGACTGGGTTCAAAGTTTCTGTTCCTAAGGAAGACAATTGTCAAGTGAGTTTTGCCCCATTTTATTGCCCCATTGCCACAGTTGTTAAGTGAATCATTGCACTTGTTAAATTAGTAACACAGTTGTTAAGTGAATCTGACTTCCTCGTTGACGTTGGTTGTCAGAAGGTCACAAAAGGTGATCATGTGACTCTGGGACATTGCAACCATCATAACTATGAGCCAATGAATCTTGATCACATGACCATAGAGATACTGCAATGGTTGTAAGGGTAAAAATGGTCATATAAGTCACTTTTTTCAGTGCCGTTGTAATTTCAAATGGTCACTAAATGTATGGTTGTAAGTCAACGACTACCTGTAAAGAGAATTTGATGTAATTAATCAAATGCAATTAATTAAATTTAAAAACATGTATAGCTACCCATCTTATACATCAAAGCTCTGGTGACACCCTAACAGTGAGAAAACACAACAGAACAGTAAAGCCAATATACAAAAAAGAAAAAAAATCATAGTACACCAAACAACACTCCCCAACCAAAACATAATTGCAGATGTTTGGCTCCACCCTTACAGGATACCATTGACTGAGGGAAAAGCTAGCTCTTCCGGTTCTTCTGGAAGGCTAGAAGAGTGGGGGTTTCCTTGATCCTGGAGGGGGAAGGATATTCCACAGACCAGAAGCCCCATCTTACTAGTTGACAACATCTAAGGGAGAGACCTGGAGCAGGGCTGCTCTATCCAGCCTGGTAGAATAGGCAGCTATCCTCAGGGAAAGGTCTGTGCCATGCAGGTCTTTAAGAGTAATAACCAGGCCCCTCAACTGCACCCAGAAAGAAACTGGGAGCCAGTGCAGCTCCTACACCAATTATGGGCAAAGCTGTACATGCTGCTGCATTCTGGACCAGTTGTAATTTCTGAATTTTCTTTAAAAATGGTTCTATGTACAGTATATTACAGTCATTGAACCAGGAAATAGCATAACACATAAGTGATGATGAGCAAGGTCTCCAGGTCCAGTGTTGGGCAGAACCTGGCACACAAACCTGTACAAAGGTCCCTGGCTGGACTTGCCACCTGCTCGTCAAGAATGAAATGGAATGGAATGGAATGGAATCAAGAGTGGAATTCAGCCAGTTCAGACAGGTTTGGGCGAACCGGTAATTGTGAGCTGTGGGTGGGCCCGCTCACCCACGCCCACCCCTGCCCGCCCACCCTGGTGTTATGCCGTCCTATTCAGCTGTGTTTTTTTTAAAGCTGCGTGCATGCGTGCAAGTGCGTGTGAGCAAAGCACATGTCCAGAAGGCCATGCACATGTGTGCGAGTGAAGCTACAGTGCGCACAAGCTCACATTTTCGGTGTTGGGGTGAACTGGTTGTTAATTCATGTGTCGCCCACCTCTGAATGGAATGGAATAGAGCAGAGCAGAGCACAGCAGAACAAACTTTATTGTCACTTTGAATGTACACTAATCGGTATACATTAAAATGAAATTTTGTTGCCTACAGTTCTCAAAGGGTCACCACTCCAATATACACTACATAACCACAAATAAATAAATAAATAAATAAATAAATAAATAAATACATACATACATACATACATACATACATACATACATACATACATACATAAATACATAAATAAATAATTATGCATATACCCAATATATATTGCACACAAACACACATACCCGCATATCCATGTGAATAATGCATAGGAATTATATTGAATATCTTTTTTAAGAAAAAAGATTCCCTGACCATTTGCTTTGTAAAGAAGTCTGCAATCTGATAATCAATCACTCCTGTTACAGTCATAGAAATAATGAAGTTTGTAAAGATTTTCTGCTATATCTTTGACTAGTACTGTAGAGTCCAGATTCTTATGCTCTAATGAGCAACTTGGTTAAATGGTGAAAGACCAGAGGCAATGTACAATGAAAGGGACTTTTGTTTAATCATTTTTAACATTTCCATATCACATTTACGAATATTGATGCTGTGTAAATGATCAAGATACTGGCTTGTAATTTTTTTAAAAAATTTTTAAATGCTCCAAAGGAAGAATGTCTAACAAAAGCAGTGCTGAAAAAGTGATGAAATGGGTCACCACTTTTTGGAGAGACTTCTCCATCCCAGGCATAATTTACCATGATGATACCATGAGGAAAAGGTTGATCCACTACATTTTAGATGTTTCCCTGGAGGTTCAAAAAAATGCATATTGGAAAACAGTGGCATGTTAAGATTCTTGATGTCAAAACTAAAACTCCAAACTCAGTTGTAACTAATGAATTTGGTATATGATACTAGCCTTTCCCAGCAATTCAGTGTGATATTGCTTTCTCCGGAGCCACCCTGAGTCTCCAGAGAAAGGCGGCATATAAATTGAACTAACTAACTAAATAAATAAATATAAACAGGGGCTACTTTTTTTCTAGTAAAGTTTTCTAGTAAAGTTTTTTTTTTCTACATCAGTACTCATCATTAACTGGTTCCAGGAGGCACAATGTGTGTAAAAAACAATAAGTTTTTTTACCGAACACATTTTTCCCATAAGGAATAATATAGTTATATAATAATAATATAATAATATAGTGAATCACAAGGCAACTGACATGGACAAGTTGTAGCTAGTTTGTTGAGTACCAAACAAACAATGAGTACCAGGACAAAATTTTCTTTTCAAAATGCGTTGAGTACCAAATTGATGAGTTTCAAAGCAGTTGAATACCAAGGTATCACAGAATTGCCACATTTCAACCTGTCACTATTAGATGTGCTTAAAGATGAGCTGTTGCTCACAGTTCTTGCATCAATAAAATAAACTCTGTTTGCTTGGGAATATGCATGGGAGATTTGTGATGGATGGGATGAAGAATCCTCATGTGTACACAGAACAGTTTTCAAGTCATAGATAGTAATTAGGAAACTTTTAGTATGCAGTAGTACGGAAACAGTTCATAATCCAAAGCATAGCTGCATTGAGCTTTATGCATATAGAGCCAATACCACTCCTAATAAGAAAGTACAGTAATTCATTACAGCTGAGATAAGGAACATTTAAATATTGCAACATGTTAATGGAGGCATCACAACAAGAATTAAATTTTATATTCAGAAGGGGGCCGTAATGCCCATCCCTCCTGTGTGCATTAGTATTTTTGGCATCATTGGCTCTTATTTTTATGTAATATTGCAAATGCAATATTGCAGTGCTATGGATGAAACTTTTAAAGATTTCTCTTTAGGGTTCTTTCTGTCACAGAGTGAAATGCTGCTAGTATTGTAACTAATAATCAGCTATGTTTAGTTTTTTTAACTAAACATAGTTAATGATATTCTGCACAAGGAATTTAGTTTAAAATCAGAATTTGAAAACATTTATTCACTTGCTTGGATATTTTTTATAGCTGAGGATTCTCTGATTGTTTCTAATTAGTGAAATGTTTAAATCTGTCTTGCTCTGTCTCTTGTTGTAGAACATGATGCTTATTTTTACTTATTGCTGTATATGTGAATCTAAACAATATGAGAAATCTTTCATCCAATGTCATACAAAGAAGCATTAACAAGAGCAGTTCTATATTAATTAGGGATTAGTTCTTTAAAACAACACATGTGATGTATTTCTTTTATCCAGCCAGTTGAAATGCTGCAATCTTAATGACAAAATTGCAATGAAAGGTTGCTTACAATTGGAAGACCTCTGTTTAAAAGAATTTCATATCAGGCAGTGGATGGTGGGTAGGGTGAGACGGTAGGAAAAGAGAACAACATGTTGGAAAAGGGCCATTTTTCTTTTTATTAACAGTTCAAATTTAGAATAGAGTGTAGATATAAAAGATATATTCATAGATATAGGAGTTAGATGCAGTATCAGATAAGCCATAGAAAAATATTTGTTATCATTCAATAAGGAAAAGTTGTGACATCACTAACTGAATTGCAAAGAATGGAAATACATTCTTTGCTGCTGGGGGGAAAAATTCAACCCAAAATGCTGCTTACTATTTGGGAGTTTTTACTCCCCACTCTTGAAACATTTGGTAGTAGGTGGAAAGAAAAAAAGAAAGTATGGAGCCAAAGTACTGTTTCTTATATCTCTGTTGTCATACTATGTTCAGGTTCATTCATTCATTCATTCATATTTTGCATTCCTAGACTGCCCATTTCCTTCAAAGAGATTTAGATGCTTGTCTTTTTTTCTCTTTAGATATTTACTTTACATCATTTGCACTATTTTAAAACCACAAAGGTACTTGGGTTTTTTTTGTTAAAGATGTTAGAATCCAACTCCAAGAAAATCCAAAACAACATTGTCTATTAAATGACTAGTATAGCTTTTTAATTTAAATAATAGAAAACATCTTAGGGACTTGTTTTTTTAAAGGGGTTAAAGAATACTTGTTTTAAAAAAAAATCAGGGAAGATTTAAAAAATGGCTTGGGCAACCAAAGTTAAATGAAAATAGTTACATCTGGTTGCAGTTACTGGACTTTTGCTGACAAAGATTGATTGATAGAGTATTTGGACTTTGTTTTTCTTATTCTAAGAGATAAGTTATGCAGAGAAGAAAGAATATGTGTTATTT
This sequence comes from Arizona elegans, assembly GCA_022577455.1. NCBI lineage: Eukaryota > Metazoa > Chordata > Lepidosauria > Squamata > Colubridae > Arizona > Arizona elegans. Next base: position 268,246,694 of record JAKOOJ010000001.1, read on the forward strand.
GGAGATGGCGATAAGCTATTAAAATTATTATTATCTGCTGGAATGAAGGGGAAAGCTGTTTTTTGTTTTTCTTTCCTTTTTTCTTCTCTGTTCCTTTGTCACATAGCACCCCCACTACTGCCTTTTTCCTTTTTTTTTTTTGTATTCCTCTGTTTGTATTTTTTGTAGTTAGTATTGTAATTTATTTTTTATATCTGTAGTTTTTAATAAAATTATCTGAAAAAAAATGATAGAAAACACATATCAGCAATCCACTCCTGCAACTGAACAATTATGACATAAGCCTGTTAATTGCTGTTGCTGGTGGTTTTTCTTGGCTGCTCCACTATATATGTTATTTGTACTTTTGTAATATAGTTTTTACCTTGTTTTTAAGTTTTATTAGCTACCCAGAGTCATGGATTTGAGAGGGGCTTCCATACAAATTGAATAAACAAACAAGCATTTCTTTGGCCATTCCCATGTACATAAACCTGATTGATTCTAATGACTACAGAGACGGCCAGATGCAGCCTTAGCATGTAATAATCAGTTTAAGTTTGTATTAGAATTCCTATAAATTCTATCTAATATTACATTAACATGTTAATGTTCCAGCTCTTAACATGTCAAGCTTTTACATGACAAATTTTAAATTGATACCAAAGACAAAGTAAATTTTAAAATTTCATATTTCAAAAATTAAGGTAGCTAAAATGAATATACTTTTTTGCTATATTATCTTAGCCTGAATGTAGAGTTTTGCAGAAAGGAAATTCTCATAAGGTTAAGGTCCCTACATTAGAAAAACTGCATCATTTAACCTATTAATGTATCAGCTAGATAATATTTTGTGTTGGCACATTTTTTTAAAAAATGTATTATGTAAACTAATTTTAAAAACCTCCAAATACATCTAGCTAGGTAATATTTATAGTACGTGGACTACATTAGGTGTAAGCAAAACAAGGATTGGACTTGATTGGATTTTGTTGTGTCATCTTTGGCCTTGAGTCTGACAACACTTGAGAGGTAATATGAGAGGTGTGAAAGAGTGAGAGGTTGGCTGGTTTTATGCAACATGCTAAATCAGAATGTTTAACCATGTTTTATTAACAAAAAAATAGTAGACTATTTAACATGTAACACTAAACCACAATAGTTAAATTCACATCTGTTAAGTCAAAGCAAATACATTTCATTATGAATAACATTATACAAATGTAGAACATTGGTAGTAAATTTTGGGGATATCCATTTAGAAAAAAAAGTACTATGTGCCAGATTTTGAAAGCCTGAACACAAACATATACGTTTGTAAATATGTGACTGTTGCATTGTGAACTATGAGTTGTTTTATAAAAATTGTAATCAACTAATAATTTGGTTAGTTAAAATGAATAATAATTCTAAGATATTATCAATTACGAACTACATTGAAATATCTTTCCGAAAGAATTTAATTCAAAACAAATTCTTCAGGAAGTTGCTATTGTTTTGGAGTAAAAGGATGCACTTTCTTTTTCTCCAAGTGTTTAATTATGTAACATCTGCATTGCATTATGTCTCCTTAAGTATTTGACTCTTTTTGCTTGTGTTATCTGTGCGGGAACAAATTTGGCATGTCGTTTGTTTACTGATCAACAATAAGGGCCACTCAACAGCTAGAAACTTGGTCATAGAAGTTAATGTTCTGATAATATCTCGGGCTTCTTTTATATTTTTAAATGTTTTTAAAACATTGTTCCAAATTCTTAACTTAAAAAAGGAGATCTGTATTGTGTCTACGATGGTTTGATTTTGAGGCAATTTGAATAGCAAACTTTTGTAGTTGCTCAGTTCAATGGCGTCTCCCGTCTGTAGCCTGTAGGCTTGTGTGGCCACAGTTAATGGGTTTATTTTATTTCTAATTGTGGGAACAGCTTTAGGCCTTTATGCTAATATTCATATTTTGAGAATTAGCCATGTATTGTTGCAGCCACTGTGCTGGAGGAAAAATGATACTGTAGTATTCATTCAAAATGTTTTTAATTTCAGGAAACATTTAACGTTATATTTATTGGTGACAAAAGCAATTACTATTCTACAAAGGTTTTTTTTAATTAATTAGGCTTATGAAACTTTTTAAATAACAGATGAGAACTAAACATATAGCTTAGTTTGTATAGTTTTATAAAAGATCTTTTGCTGTCCTATAAACAAAATGTTTGTTTTAAGAAATGTTTGTTGCCTTCTCTAAGGTTCTTCAAAGAATTTGAGGATTTTATCTTCACTCTATTGAATAGCAATAGCACTTAGACTTATATACCACTTTACAGTGCTTATATACCACTTTACAGTGCTTTACAGCCCTCTCTAAGCAGTTTTACAGAGTCAGCATATTGCCCCAATTCGGCTCCTCATTTTATCCACCTCAGAAGGATGGAAGGCTGAGTCAGCCTTGAGCCTGGTGAGATTTGAACTGCCAAATTGCAGGCAACTGGCAGTCAGCAGAAGTAGCCTACAGTTCTGCACTCTAACCGTTGTGGCACCATGACTCAATAATAATTATAGTATATCACTTCTTAAAGTATGTAAGAACCTGTTTTGTGCCACATAAGGGTTTTTTTTTGGGAGGGATTAATCTACCTGGTGTTTATCTTCACTGATATTTGTAATCTTGAACAGAGCTATTTCCAATTATTTGTTACATGATTCATTTAAATGGGGATGCTGGAGAGTGAAGGTGAGGTCTTCCTAAAACAGTGTAGCTGTTGCACATTTGCACATGATAGCAGCCAATTTCTGCATCAGCAATAATAAGAAGCAATAATATAATGAGGAGGCTGCAACTATCTAAACCCCTAAGGTGTAATTTGTCTCCTCTCTTTATGTTTTTATGTGTGGTTTTTCTTTCTCTAGTGATTTTTATTTTATGAATGTATTTATAAAAGCACCCAAAGAGGTAGTAGTAAAATATATTTGATTATTTTGGGCTGCTTTAGGCTGAAAGGTCACCAAGTTGAGCTTTATTAAATTATCACAAGGTATCATTTCTTTTGGTGTCATTTGCATTATTCCTGTTTTTACTTCATTGCAAGAAAATAGAGATGGACAAAGCAATTTAGGCCAATGTGTCCAATCCCTTGCTCAGGGCGGAAATCCAAATTAAACCATTTTGGACCGATAGCTGCATATCTTCTTTTTAAGCAACCAGCTAGGAGAAGTTCAGTAGAATTGTTTCCAGCGTGAACTGTTCTGAAGCTTTTTAACCTTTAATCACTAACTACAATTTAAATCCTTTCCTTTGTCCTGGAATATAGGTCGAAGAGAATAGGTCTTAAACTTCTTTTATGTGACATCATCTCAAGTATTTGAAGAATGCTGCGGTAGCATCTCTCTGTCACCTTTTCTCAAAGCTAAACTTACCCAGCACCATTATTTCCTCTTCACAGGACTTCGTTTTAGTCCTCTGCTCATCCTCAGTCCTCTTCTATGAACCTGTCCCAGTTTTTCTGAATCCTCTTTAAAATCTGGTGCCTGAAATGAATTTGAACACAGTATCTTAGAGAGAGTGAAGTACATCAGGGTTGACAATTTCATTTTCATTTTCAATGGGTTCATATCAGATATGGGTTCACTTAGATTAACTCATACCAGAAGCTAATTTTGAGCACAGTTGTGTGATTATAGCTGTTTCTCTACCATCATTTGCATATTTCTGCTTGCAAGTATTTGAATTCAAACATTAACTACTCTAGAATGAACAAACACTTCACTGATTAACATAGAAATGGAAAAAAATATTGCTATATTCCTGTTTACTAGCCATTTTGGTACTCATTCATTCATGGTTGGCAGCCTCATTTAAATTTAAGAACCATCATGTCTGGAAATGATTTTTGTATCATGTGTTATCTCTTCTGTGCTGGTGAGCATCTTTAACTCCAGAACTCTAGGCAATGTTTTATTGTTATATATTTGTAATTTTTTTTTAATTAAATGTCAGTTCGCAAGAAAAGCTTATCCAACTACTAGAATTCATATTTGGTTTTTTTCTTTTTAAAAAATCATGGTGTCTTTCCCAGTTCTTAATCTTAGCTGTTCATAATTATCTACTTTATTTTTCCTTTGAAAGCATTTGTACATTTGTCTGTTTTTACAAATGGCCCAGCGTAATTATTAAACTGCACTTGGAAGTATGCTACTTCCAACAAATAAAATAAATGTGTAACCCCAAAACACTTCTTGTAAAAATAAATCCTTCATGTTTCTGAAAATATGTCAGTGTTGTTGTTGTTTTTTTTTATTAAAGTTCAGAAGATAGTGTCCTTGATGGAAAGCTAAACCTCAGTACTTGTGCTTCCAAACATGTTTATCAGGAAGAAATGAAAGCCAGGGATTGAGAGATGGTATTAGGCCAATTCATCTCTGCCAATTTTATTTATTTATAGCAATCTTTCATCTTCTCTTTCCATAAGACATTGAAGACATAGCTCTTTCCACACAGACATTTGTGGAAGATGGAGAGAAGAGCTTTGTTGTTGTTGTTGTGTTTTAATGTCTGGGGATGTTGTTTATCCTTGGGTGCTGGGAGTAATATGCAGTGAGGATATATTAATTAAGTAAATCCTCATCTAAGTGTAATGGGCAGAAGGAATAATCTTGAGTAACAGGAGGAAAAAACACTACCAAGACAATTGTAAGATACTGTAAAAGAAATCTGAGTCTTGAGCAGAAATATAACTTGAGAAAGTATGGTCTTATGCAGCCAGAATGAGCCCCTCTGTTTCTTTCTTCAATTTTCCTGCTCTTAGCCATTGGCCAGATCTGGTTACCTGCTTTTTTAAAAAATCTACTCGCCATATAATACTTTGCCTTAACTCAGGGGTGTCAAACGGCGGCCCATGGGCTGGATGTGTCACGTGCAGGCCACACCCACCCCAACTCCGCGAAGGGGGAGAACGTCACAAAACGTCAAATGACGGCAACATGACACAGCGAGTTTGACACCTGTGCCTTACCTGGTTCTCTTTTCTTTTCTTCATTCAGTCTTTCTTATAGGCTAGTTTGGTCTCTTTGGTATTTTGTAAATCTTCAACATGTACTAGCATCTTCTTCACTGTCCTTTTTACTTTTTCCACTGTCTGGTGTACTTGCGATATTCCAAGCCCTCCTGTTTTCCTTGGTAAATTGAGTCTGTCAATATTGCAGTGTGAATGAATGAAGGGTATGATTCATTGTTATTATTTTTGTGGTCTTCCTATCTAGGGCTTTTAATTCTGTTTGAGTCCAGTCCACTATTCCAGCTGTACAGTATATTTAATGATTGGAACTGCCAAGGTGTTAATAGCCTTGATGGTATTTCCTTCACTAAGTTTGGATTTTAAAATTTGCTTCCTCCTTATGATATACTCACTTCTAACCTTCATCTTGTTTTCAGTGTGCTTGATGATGTTAGCTTGAACAGTTCCCAGGTATTGTTGTGGTCCACCAACAGCCTGTGGAGCTGGCAGCGGAGTCAGACAGTGAGGAGACTGGGGAGGAACATGGGCCAGTCCTGGAGTCTGGGGAAGGCTCGGACGAGGGCTCTGCATCAGAGGCAGAGATGGGGCCAGGGCCATCTGGGAGTTACGCACGGACTCCGGAGCCTCCAGAGTCAGACATCAGAGAGGCAGCAGAACAGGAGGAGCCTGTTCCTAGTGCATGCATGCGCAGAGCTGCCAGAAGGCAAGAACAGTTAAAATTAAAGGGATGACTCGGGGGTAAGGCCTGGAGATGATTGGCCCCTCCTATAAGGCTTAAAAGATGAGCAAAGGCACATGGGCCCTTTGCAGGAAAGCAACGTTGTTAATTCTGTTCTCAGTCGGCATCTCTGTTTGATTCTGGACTCTGTGTGGCTTTGCCAAGTAGGTCTTTGGCAGTGTGTCAAGGGAGATAAAGGTGGATGATTATCAGCCTTATCCCGAAGGACTTTTTGCAACTAATTGGGACTCAGCTGTGAATGAAAGTAATTCACATCTTTTGCAATAAAAGAGGTTTTTGGGACTACTCATGTGTTTTAATGACTCAGTAAGCCTAGGTCACAACAGGTATTTGTAGTTATTGTCTTCATCCAGATTCTTGATATTATTACCATAGAGCAGCTTGATTCCTCCAGTTTTCATTATGCTTCCCCTATTGATGATGAGGGTGTCACATTTGTCAATCCAAACTCTATTGCAATATTGTATATATGGACAGTGTTGAGCAGTGATTTTATTTCAGATGGTATTTTTCCATACAGCTTCAGATTATCCATGTAAAGGAGGTGGTAAAGCCTGGCAGATGTGTATTATATGATAAGTTATGACTCTTTTGATAAGAGTTGCCTTATCAGGGAGATGGGCAGAATTTAAATTTAATGAAATAAATAAATGTTTAATAGCCATGATTTGACTGGATCAGTATTATTGTCAGTGCAGTAGTAGTGATAGTGAGTCTCCTTGAAATATTCCTCTCTTGATATTAATTTCTTCCAGTCAATCATCATGAACCATTGTGCCTTCTGTACTGCCACTGGTTTTTGCAAAAAGCTGCTGATGTTTCTCCTGGCTCCTGTTATTTCTAGGCACTTGATTATCCAATCATGTGTCAGAGAGTCAAATGCCTTTTTGTAATCAATCCAAGCTACATTTTTTTTTAATTGAAAAAGTTTTTGAATACAATTTTTCCCCCATTTTTCTCCCCCCTCCACCTTGTGACTTCTTCACAACAAAAACCCAATTCAAAGCAGATTATATAATATTTTACCATCCCCTTACTCCCTCCTCTAAATACTGACCCTTACTTACTAATAATATTATTAATATTTTTACTTCCCCCTTTTACCATACATTTCAAAATAACATTCTACTGTAACATTGTATAACTTCTAATTTATAACTTATAATATTATTGTAACTCCCAATTTAGCAATAATCTGCCCTTTTTCTCCTCCTCCATACTTATATCTATATATTAATACAACATTTCAAAGCAACCTTCCACTTTAAAGCTATATAATAAATCCTACTTTAACATTTAATCTTTTATGTATATAAATATAACATTTCTAAGCAGCCTACCCCATAAATCCTAATTTAACATTTATTCAACTCTATCCATTTGCTCCACTCCCCTAAATATATCACTTAAACATCCCTTTTCTTAGACTAAACAATCAATAAACTAACCTATTTCCACCCACTTCATACAAAATTGCCATGCACAACAATTCTTAATATCTTTAATCCACTACCCACTCTGCTAAATAAATATATATATATATATATATTCCATTATATAAAAAAAAGTCAATGACTTTAAATTTATAATCCATATAATATCTTCTTTGATGTCTTTTCACTGGATTGTTGAGTCCATCATCCATAATAGGGTAACATAGCATCCTGGTACAACAGTTTGTTCAAAATCTTCAGTCATCATCTGCCCCCATCAGTAATGAATATATATATATATATATATATATATATATATATATATATATATATATATATATATATATATATATATATATATATATATAAAACAACCACCCGAGTGACATTATGATTATATTCCATATAGTTGTAATTGTGGCTTTCATCAGGATTATTAAATCTCATCATCCTAATGGGTAACAACCAGATCTTCTGCATGCCCCAGCGTAGCTCTCTTGCCTTATAGCTCAAGATAATTATAATATATTTATCGATAAAAAAAAGAAATCCAAAATAGATAATTCAAATCCAACAGTTTAAGGCTCTTTTCACATCCCAAAATTAGGGCATTGCAGAGGTCTGTCACTGTCCTCAGGATAATATTAACCAATACTTCGCCTCCACTATCTTTTCACATACTCATTCATTTTTTTAAAAAAATAACTGGCTTCACTGTTGCTTAGTTTAGAAATTTCTATTTTTATGAGACCTATTTCTTTTTTTCTTTTCTTTTTGTGGGTTTAATCTCCATCCTGGTTTCCTTCCTACAAGTTGTATATCAATTGATCGGTTTTCATTCTGCTTTATAAGTTGATCTTGTTGGTTTTGTTTTTGTATCTCATATTTCTTTTTTGCCAATTGTATATCAGCTAATTGGTTTCCATACTTGTCTTTGACTTGATGAATCATCACGTTAGAGTCAGATGCCACTTCTCTCATATTTGTAGATAATCCAGCTGGGGTATCTAAAGAATCCAAAGGCATTTTGTCTACCGCAGCCTCTGTAATTCGATGTTTTCCCTTTATTCCCAACTCCTTCTGCTTATCCTGTATTGTGCCTGAAGATGTTAAATTCATTTTCAAAAATTTTTGATAAAATTCTTCCGCTTTTTCAACAGTATTTAGTTGGTATCTTTCTCCTTGATATCTCAATATTATACCAACTGGGGCATCCCACCTAAATGGAATATTTCTTTTTTTTAACTCAGTCACCAGAAAACCAAATTTCTTCCTTTCCATTAACATCTTAGGCGGGAGCTCTTTGTAAATCCAAATCTTTCTTCCAGACAATTGCAAAGTAGAATTAAAGGAATTTTGCACAATATTATTTCTAATTTCTTTATCTGTAAAATAAATCACCACATCTCTAGGCAATTGCCTTTGCTTTGCAGTCCAGGAGTTTATTCTATAAACTCTATCGATCCTACAAAATACTTCCTCAGGTTGAACCTTTAAAATCCCAGCCAAAATTTCAGAAGATATTTTTCTTAAATCATCTCTATTATTTTCCTGCAATCCTCTCAGTCTAATCGCATATTCAGTAAAATTATATTGCATCATTAAAACTTCTCTTTCAATCCGTTGTTGTATGTTTTCTACATTACAAGTCTTTTGTTCAGCCTCCATTTTAGATTTTTCTTCTGAGCTATTGTCTTGAATGTTTGTCAAATCATTTTCAATTTTTTGTATTCTATTGTCCAAATTGTCCTCAATTTCTTCCACTTTAGACTCTAATACATTGGTATTTTCATCCAACTTGCTCATAAATTCTGCAAAGCCATTAGCCATTTTTATAATCTTTCGATCCAGAGTATCAAACTTTAATTGCACTAATTCTTTAATTTCCTGCTTAAATTTTTCAAAGTTCTGATTCACAATCTCATCCCTTCTTACAATCTCCTCCACAAAAAATTCAATTATATTAAAATCAGTTTTCTAAGACTGGAGCTTTAAAACTTGTTCACGTAATTTATTAATGGGGGAATCCACCCCCCACTGCTTGTTTGTCCGGCTTTGCAAGCTTTAATGCCATATTTCCACACAGACAGATTATTTAAAAAAAAAGAAAAGAGAGGCAAAAAAAAAAAAAACTTCTTTCCAACCAAGATCAATATCAGATCTCCAGGAAGAGAAAAACACAAAAGTAGAGCTTTATTTTCAAGTGTAGCCAGAAGTATTTATTCCGCTACTTTGTATCTCAATAGGAAACGGAAGGACTCTCCCTTTCAGCCCCTTCTCAAGCCTCGGCAGTCGCCATTGTTAAAGATTCTTTTTTTCCTTTTCCTTTTCCTTCTTCCAAAACTATTGTAAAATACGTAAAATACTTGCGATTCAGGGTCACAGGTCCAACTCATATCCTTTTTGATTGTTCCGTTGATTTTTGTAAGGTTGTTCCGGTTTGCTTCTTGCCGCCGCCAGACGATCCCTTGGGATCGCCGCCCCATTGCCTGTAAAGAGCCACCTTTACATCTGAAAGGTGGCTTGAAAAAACTCCATTCCCATATGGAAATGGAGAGAGAGCCGGCGGGGGCAGGTAGAGCTCTCTGCATAGCCCCAAAAGTTTTTTTTTTACTTTTGGGGACGAAGCAGATGACGCTCCCTATTTCCCTTGCCGCTGCTCTGGGCTTTGGGAGACCTCTGCTTATGCAGAGCTAGGCGACAATCCAAGCTACATTTGATTGGTCTTCCTTCTCTTGCAGTTTTCCAAAATTATCTTGTCTGTTCGGATATGATCTTTTCTTCCTCTGCTCTTTGGGTAATTTTCTTTCTGCTCAGGTGGAAAGAATTTTTTTCAACCAGATGCTGTTGGACTGCTTCAGCTATCACATTTAGCCATTTGAAAGTTGTTGATACTTGGCCTATAGTTGTGTGGTGCTGCCTTTCTGATAGGATATTTCATTATCAGGTAAGTTTTGCTAGATGTTCACCAGTCTTCAATTTCACCTCCTTGAGGTATGTTGTAAAACTGCTTGGCAGTCATTGGATGTAGATCAGTCAGATATTTCAGCAACAATCATGCAGTTCGTCTTTACCTGGTACTGAATAATCCTTAATCTTCCTTGTCTTTTCGCCACCATTTCTGCTGTTTTTACAGATAGTTCTCGATTTATAGCAATTCATTTCATGAGTGTTTGATGTTACAACGGCACTGAAAAAAATGACTTATGACCATTTTTCACACTTATGACCATTGTAGCATCCCCAGGGTCATGTGATCAAAATTTGGATGCTTGGCAATTGACCTGTATTTATCACGGTTGCATTGTCCTGGGGTCATGTGATCACTTTTTGCAATCTTCTGACAAGCAAAGTCAATGGGGAAGCCCAATTCACTTAACAATTGTTTTACTAATGTAACCACCGCAATGAGTCACTTAACATCTGTGGCAAGAAAGGTTGTTGAATGGGACAAAACTCACTTAATGACTGTCTCACTTAGCAACAGAAATTTCAGACTCAATTGTGGTCATAAGTCGAGGAGTATCTGCGTATGTTTTTCTTCATTTCAGCTTTTTTTAAAATTCTTATCCACCTCCGTTATCCAAGATGCATTCTTGTTGTATTTCTTTAGTTGTCCCATAGTTGTCCCTTTTTTTGGTCGAGTACTCACTGATTCACTGCAGTCTCTCCTTTAATGGATTGTTAGAAAAGTTACCGATTTGATTGAAATTAGAGATTCTACCTAGAGCATGGAATTCAAGCTTCATATCTGCTCATCTTCCTGACTATAGCAGTTATTAGCTGCTTTATTATTTCTGTGCTTTCTTAATTTTCCTTGTTTCTAGGTGATATTTCTTGGTCATCTTCAGCTTCTTTTCTTTCATCTGTTCTAAATTATGTGCATCTGATATTTGTTTGCTGATCTACTTTTCTAGCTTTAACTTCCATTTTGATGGCGCACTGCTCGGCTTTTATTCTTGTTTGTTAATTTTGCATTCAGGGTATTAAATTATACCTGCCGCCATGCTCTACATTAGTTGGCTTGTTTCTCACAGTCACTTGCTGCTTATATCTGATGTTACAGTATGGACATCTTTTAATACTCGTGCTAGCTGTTTCTTTGGTGCAAGCTTCAATACCCACAACCTTATTCTGTTGCTGTTCAAGATATCAGTTATTCTTTGTTTCAACTCTTTTTTCCTTAGAACACTATGTTCTTTCTGAGGAGAGGGCAGAGGAGAGAGTGCCTGGTTTGGGCCAGCATTACTCCTCCTCCTCCTCCGCCCCCTCCTATTATTATTATTATTATTATTATTATTATATTTGATGCTGTTATATTAGCCAGGAGATTGCAATGCTATTGCAGAGTAGTACTATGGTTGCCAATGTACCAGGTTTGTTGTAGGACACACTCGCACACTTCCCAAGGTGCACCACAGGATGACAAGCTTGTCTTGCACCAGAAAAAAAGATAAATGGCTCTTCCTGCAGCATTATCCTAAGTCTCCTCCCTTCCATGGAGCCACCTCATAGATTGGTGCCTTTACCAAGAAAGTTAAGAGCTGTCAACAATTTGACTGCCTGCACGGAGCACCAACTCGTCTCTCCACCATAGTGTTCTATTTGCATAGAACATGCTTTTGAACTCTTAAGTGGACTGAAGAGAGTGGTGGGAGCTCACCTGCCATACAATGCTAGGACTCGAGCTCGAACAGAGCAGAGACCATCTCCAGCATCATTAAGCCACTGAGCCAGCACACCTCCTTTCTATACTGATTTGACTCCTGATCTTTCTCTAAAGTTTGAACTATTTCTGGCATTGCTCTGATTTCTTTCCCTGGATAGATCTTTGCAGTTCTTCGAATTCTGTTTCTGTGAATACTTTATTTCATATTATAAAGCGATATTGATGTGCTGGCCTCTGTTCCATTAAGTGACTATAAATTACTGAATTTGAGTCAAACTTCAGTCATGTTACATATTATATTAATTATAACAATGCAATTAACTTTCATATTTTAAACAATGTATACACTAACCATAGAAAATCTCCAGCAGCTTCTGGTATTCAATAAAAGAATGTCAGTGGGAGTCAGTGACTACTTTCAGCTCTATTAATCTATGAAAGCTACATTCAACATCAGGGTATTGGAGAAAATTCTTTAGAAACTGATTTTAAATAGTTATTGAAAATATGGATAGCATAGAATAACATGTGAATATATGTTGCATGAATATAGATCAGATTTATGCTGATAGTGTAGTCCTAAATGAATTACAATTACCATCAGTCAGTTATGATAGATTGATGAGTCTCTTAAATGTGGGTAAAATATTATTTGAAATATGTTGATTCACCTCCCAAATTATTCTTTGTCTGGTTGTGTACTAATTATTATTATTTACCTGAAATATTGATTGCTACTCTTAACCCCAATGAGATCAAAGAAATAATAGAAGTATATATGCTTTTAAAATAGTATATTTTCATCTTGTGGAGAGGGTTTTTTTTTTTTTTGTAACAGAGACACTTAGCAATTTCTTTAATATATTATGCACACATGTTTTCTTCACAAAATTAAAAACTATCAGATGTATTATTAAACTGAATCAGAAACCATCATTTTACTATATTTATTCAATATAATTTGTGTGTCACAATGTTAATATATATTGCTAGTCTATGTATGATATGCCGTATGCTAAATGATAATAAATAATATGTGTTTCAAATTTATAATGTGAATGCTGGGAATGCATGTTTGCTAGCTATTATTTGGAAAATAATACATTTTTCTTTTCCCTGACAGGTTGTCAAGTTATTAAGCAACAAAAGATCACAAGCAGTTGGTATATTAATGTCCAGTCTTCATTTAGACATGAAAGATATACAGCATGGTAAGCGAGATACATTTTTAATTAAGTGGCTTCTTATTTTCCTATTGAAAATAATTTCTGGTATTTTAACAAAAGAATAACTTTTGGTAATAAAGTATCATTTTATATTCAACTAATAAATCTAGATATTTAAATTAAATAGTCTAGATCTTAAATTTATCCTCAAATCTACCTCTTTATGAATAATTTACTGACTCTGATATGTTTCTCCCTGAAAGGAATTGTGACTGGCCCGAAGGACAGAATTTTCTTTAGTTTGTACAGGAAGGAATCCTACGTAAAACAGAGTGTTGCTGATTGCAACTTTTAAAAACTAGCATTGGAATTTAAAATTTGGTGACTTTTAATTATGATTATCATTTTGTCAATTAAAACTGAAGTTTCATTTGTTTTATTTTGCAATAAATACTTTTTTAAAATGTCCTGAAAACATGCACTTTTGGAGGTGTCTATAATTCTTCCCTCCCCACTTAAAGTTAGCTTTGCAAAAGGTGAAAAGTGGAGCTATATTTATATTTGGAGTATTCTTCTTGCCTCCTAAGGTCTTATAATAGATTTAAAGCAGATGGAAACGAGCGGCAAAGTGCTAGCTTACCTATTAAATAAATATGGTTTCAAGTATGTTGCAGACTTCATAAATCATAAAAACATATTTCTGGCTTTTCTAACCTACCTATTTTAATTGTGGATTCTATTTGCTTTTTTCTTTTTCTTTTTTTTTTTTTGGTGGAATAAATTCAACACAGTGCAAATGTTGGTGCACCCTGTCAGTCTGTGAGCAATTTTTAATTACAATTTACGTTTTTCTTATGTTGTTTTCATGGTTACTAAACTTCCTCAAGTTGAAGCATTTAGGCTGGTAGTCATAGATCGAGGCGCCAGTACTGGCGCCAAGAAGTACTTGGTATTTCTAAAGCTGGCAGATGTAGTTCAGTTAAGTCATAGAGTGAAATCTGAAAACAATGATATGGTCTTTCCTTCAGTCAAATATTCAGCTTGGTTTGAGTTAATAATGAGAACCTTATGAACAAAGGAGTCCGCCTAACATCTGTGTCTGTGGTAAAGCCAACACAAGTTGATTGAAAATTTGCTTGCTTAACATGCAATGCTAACAATAATATGGCATGAATGTCACTCATTGAAGAGGTTAGGATTAAGTGCAAGTAATTGTTCTGTCCTAGGAAATTTCCTGCAGCGTTTTTTCCCCCTCACTTGAGCTTAGTACTAAGGTTTTGGTCTTGATGAATGTGCATATTTAGGAAGAACTGTTTTTTATTTATGTTATTTATTTGTTTATTTTTATTAAATGGAGTGCGGCAGTAATACAAGGCATTTGACAAGGGCTGTTCACAAGCTGTTGTTCAGGATTTCTGAACATAGAAAAATATATGGATTGTAGATGAGAAAATCAATCAAATCCCAAACAGATATATCCATTTTGTTATATATCATTATATGCTATAAATAGCCTTCTATTTTCCATTTCCCATTTGCTTGAAGCCCTTATTCAAGAATAAAGAAATTAACCTGGAATCTTTATATTTTTATAGCTGGAAGATTCCTCCTTTCCCCAAAATTTCAGTACAGACTGCTGTCCCTGATCTAAATCAAACACTACAAGTAACTGGATATGTAGAGATAAATGAGTGTCCAATTTTTCCCCCTCAGATTAATATTAAAACTGGAAAGCCCCGAATAATTTTATGCTAGGTACAAAGTAGGACAGAGCCTTTTGTTCTGTATTTCTGAGATCTTGCCATCACTTGCTCAATGTCACCAAAGTCCAGTTTGAACAGATGCCTTTGTGGCTCTTTCTCCAAATTTTGCTATTCTTTCCTTAAGAATCAGGTAAGTGTGTATAACCAGCAATTAGACTTAACACAAAAACACAAAATTAACTCCAATGATAGTTTAAATAAAATGTAAATGTAGATAGTGCTAAAATTTACTAGGCATTGCTATATAAATTCATCAGAATGTGTAATCTATAATTATACTTATAGCCTTCTGAAACTAGTTTATACAAGAAAAGGCATTCTAGTTAGGTGAGAATACAGCGGGAGGGAAACTAAATTCAGATTGGGGTCTTCTAGATTGATTCCTATAAAAGAACCTGAGCGGTAAATCTGAATAATAGCAAATTCAGTGGATTTAGGTTGCTTTTAATCCGAGTATGTCCAGATATAATATTATTACCTCTTTAACAAGCGAAAAGGAAGGCATGGGATGTCACATAAAAAGCATAGAAAAAAAGATCCCCGCTTTCTCTGCTCCTTGAACAGTTTGTTAGCTAGTACTTTGTTACCCTTTTTTCCCCCAAAATAAGACATCCCCTGATAATAAGCCCAATTGGGCTTTTGAGCGCATGGCAATAAGGCCAAGCGCTTATTTCAGGCTTCAAAAAATATAAGACAGGGTCTTATTTTTGGAGAAACAAGGTAGTTTGGGGAAAATAATAAAAGGCTGTAAAGAAAACTCAAAGGTGTGTATGGACAGAGTTTCTAAACTTTTTTGGAAGAACAGCCAGTGTATCCCTAATAACGTGAAGCTGTTATCAATCCATTTATTTTCATTGGTCAAGTCAGAACAGTAAAACCATAAATGAAGAGGAAATGCTAGCAGATTCCTCTTCAGGTATCACATTGAAGCAATTGGAAAACAAAAGTACTAGAAGGCTTTTAGATGAAAGAGAATATGTTTAAATTAAAAAAAAAACATTAAAGGCACATCTACCTTTGCCAATATACTATACTTTGGTGAAAATGAAATTTCAGTTTATATTCAAATCAGAATCATATGGGGTGAATACTGTTCCAGCTCTTTCCCTAATAATTCCCCCCAGACATTAATAAAATATGCCATCATATAACAATATATACATCCTGCTTAGGTTTATAATTGATGTTTTAAGTGCTGGAAAAATTTTAAAAATACTATTAACACATGTCTTATTACAATCTTTACTTTATTGGATCTGCTTTTTAAAGAATGTCATGTATTCCTCATTTTAAAAATGTTGATGTTCTGTAATCCTGAAAATTTTAATATTGGCTAGGAAAACTTCAGTCACTCAAATTTGGTCCAACAATATCTTTTCTCCCAGGCACAAAAGAAAGCTGAACAAATCAGATCTAAGGATGAGACAGAGACGTTTATTCTTTGAAATTTCTGTGAATAAGTCTACTTCCTCAATGTAAACTAATCCAACCCATTGCATAAGGATGAGGCTGAACATATACATTGTCATGTCACTGAAGAAAAAATGTCTTTGAAATTGGACCATGTTTTCTTAAAATAGGCAATTAGAGGTAAACAATAGTTAATGCTGAACATCACATTTTCAGCATTTCATGGTAGGTTAGGGTGAAATCTCTCCCTGAAGATTTTCAGGGATGGGTAGAATTTGAAGAATGCTTAGAGCGTGGCCTTATCTTTGTAGTATTTGTTTTATAATTGTTCTATGCCTATATTTAGGCAAACAGAGTCTCAGAAAAATATACAAACTCCTAAAGAACAGCAGTAAAACAACCCTGTATCAAGTTCCTATGGAGTCAGTGTCACAGGAACCAAAGCTGCATCTCAATTCCAACAAGCTCCAACTGAAAGTTCTCAGTGTTTTTTTTTTTTTCTCAATTCTCAAACCCTCATACCCAACTGAAACTGGTTCCACATCTTTTCACTGAGCTGATACTGTTTTCTGAAGACTGTGGAGAAACTTGGAGGAGATTTTGACTAGATTTTAAACTGAGGGAAAGTAGAATATTTGATTATCTCAGACAGAGTTCTGATGCTCTTTAAATAGAAGATAGGACCACTCTGTTTTTGGTGTGATTATAGGATCTGCAGGATTTCATGTGAATAGATTACTTTGTGTAAGCTGTATGGGTTATATTTCTTTATTATTGTATTTCCTAATAACGAAAAATCATTCTTGTTCATTACCAGTTACTTTTATTGAGTCGTATTTATTTCTCGTCCACCTGTAACACCCAATCATAGTATTATATATGTAAATGAGGGGCAAAGTATACCATTCTAGTTTGGACAACTAATATAAATTAATGCCGTTTCAGATGTAAATTTGCGATACAGTAGATCCATCTAATAGATGTGTGCAAATCAGTGAAGACTGATTCAAGGTTCAAAGCTGGCAAATTCTGATTTGAATTTGAATTTCAAAAGCACCAAGGCTTTATTTCAATTGGTACAAGATGTGATTTGATAACGTTTCAATCACAGCATTTATTGGGAAAGCATCAAAATGCCTGTAACTGCTTTAGTTTTTGGCAAAATAGGATAAAAATGGTATATGTTTTAGAAGACTTTAATTCTGTTTAGTTTAGCCAGATAGCTTCAAGGATTTTGCTACAATAAATTTCCAAATCATTTTCCTTGCATTTCCTTTAAGGTGGAAATAATATCCAGATAATAAAATAAATAAGCAGAAGGATACAGAAATGAGAGTATAACAACTTGGCTCAGTAATAGTCTGTAGAAGGCTGTGCAAATTTCAAAAATGTTTCAGGAGAAGCATTTTGGACCTTGAGCAAATGTGGCTTCTCTCTATTATTCATTAAAATAACTCTCCCTATCCCATCATAGAAGGGGGTTGGTCCATCTGCTCTAAGGAGTTGTCCCAAAGGTGCTTTTTCAAAAGGCAACTGGACTTTCTTTGTTTTGCTTGAAGACATTTCGCTTCTCATCCAAGAAGCTTCTTCAGTTCTGCTGAAGAACAGAAAAAGCTTCTTGGATGAGAAGCGAAACATCTTCAAGCAAAACAAAGAAAGTCTAGTTGCCTTTTGAAAAAGCACCATTCGGATAATCATTAGCTGGATGACTGATAATCTTCATAGACTTTAAGCTGATTCATTTTAGTTGAAGTGCCACAGTTTTTTTCAGGCTCATTGGACCAATCCTGAGAGTGTCTGATTTCAATTAAAAATAAAATTTTCAAAAATTATTGTAAAAGTAAGTTCTTACAAAAGACTGAAAAGACCACCATCTTCAAGCCCCCAACTTTTTTTAAGCTAATAAGCTAATAATTTCTTAAACTATTAAGCTAATAATTTGTTGGCACAGCTCATTGTCCATTTTCTGACATTAAAGAATTATTTGCTATTCTGCACATGCTGTTCTACATGCAGGATTTAATTCAATAAGTATTTTATGTAGATCAGACTTTTCCATGTCCGAACTTCAAAATTTGGCTTTATTAGTTGAGAATTCTTAGAGTTGCATTTTCAAGCTAGACTGAAGTAACAGTTTGGGAACTTATAATATGAATGCCTATAAATCAGCAAAGATAAAAACATTTTTTAAAAAAAATTTGTTTTGATGAAATTAAAATAATGAGAATAGAATTAAAAAGCTGAAGAGCTACTGACTAGTCACACAGCTAAAAGGAATTATAGAAAAGGACAACAGAATATAGTATGATCCCCTCTATTTTATGTATCTAAATACATTCTAACAGATTAATGAAATACAACAAGTAGATCACTACAATCACTTCCCTAAATATCTTTTTGTGCGGTGTTGGCTGAAATGAAGAAACTCATTCTCCACTGATTTTTCAAAAGTCCATCAAATCTCCAAACTGCCTTTGAATCTTAACAGAGTTAGACCTTGTAGGTCATGCAGGAGATCCTACACCATTTCTGACAAATGGCAGTCCAATCTCTTCTTGAAAGCCTCCAGTGATGAAGCTCCCACAACTTCCGAAGGCAAGCTGTTCTATTGGCTGATTGTTCTCACTGTCAGAAAATTTCTCCTTATTTGTAATTTGAATCTCTCCTTGATCAATTTCTATCCATTAATCCTTGCTGGCCTTCAGGTGCCTTGGTACCTGACCCCTTCCTCTCTGTGGCAGACTCTCAAATATTGGAACACTGCTATCATGTCTCCCCTGGTCTTTCTCTTCACTAGACTAGCCATGACCAGTTCCTGTAACCGTTCTTCATATGTTTTAGTCTCCAGTCCCTTAATCATCCTTGTTGCTCTTCTCTGCACTTTTTCTAGAGTCTCAGCATTTTTTTTATAGTGTGGTGACCAAAACTGGATGTAGTGTTCTAGGTGTGGTCTTACTAAGGTTTTATAGAGTGGTATTAGTATGTCACTTGATCTTGATTGTATTCCTCTGTTAATGCAATTTAGGATTCTGTTAGCTTTTTTGGCTTCTTTGGAATTTACCTATTTTGAATTGATAGTTTGAAGAGCAGCTGTGATTTGTTTGATCATTTGATCAAATCTCCCTCCAAAATGAATGATCCCTTTGAAGTTTTTTAAACCATGGTAAATGAACTATATTTCATTGATAATTTTCATTTGTTACACTGTGTCATGAATGCAAAGGGAGCAAAAAAGAATCTGCCTCTTTAGCATGTGACTAGTAAAATGGTAAATTAGTCCTACAGCTTCAGCCCCAGGAAGCTATCATTAACTTCACATCCTGCTATAATTAGCTTTCTGGTGATTATTTGCTATAAAAAGCAGTTGATTGCTACTCTTGTCCACAACAAATCTAATCAATGTCATGTGTTTGCTTTCATCATTGCAAATTTAGCTTATCACATAATTTCATTGTTACATCACATTACTTATTTCATTGGCTGCAAGAATTGGGTTGGAAGAAGAGGATTTGAGCTTATTGGTTTTTATTGTATATTCCATATAAGAGTGTTACTTCAGTTTCCTGATTCTCTGAAGAGCATGATTGTCTACATCAAGTAACCATAGCATCTAATGCTTTACAGACAAAGGCTGCCATGGGAGCTGGACCTCTAATAGTGCAGTATACTCAAATTTCAATTATATATTTTTTCAATTATGTTACAAATGATCTGTGTAATAAATGGTCCAGCTTCTTTGGAATTACTGAATAGGGCTTATCTGCAATCATTCTGCTGTGAAAATAGTTTCGTATACTGTGTACTTCAGCAAAAAGTACTTCTTAAGGTGTAGGCACCATTTTCAAAACACTAGGTTTCATCAGAACAAAATTCTGACCATCCTTAAATTGATCTATCCCATTGAAGGGCAAAGTAGCAGGAACATTTTTAAGAAGCCACATATAATTGAAAAGTCTCTCTCTCGTAGATAAATAAAAATAATAATTAGGATCACGCTTATTCTCCTACTAGCATTGGACACACTGTCTCTCTCCCATATGGAAATAGTGTCAGTTCAAAATGATCTCTTATGAAAAGAAGCAGAGAAAGAGGGGAGGGTATTAAATACTTTGTTAACTTTTAAATTTTGGATAGCTTTTTTTTTTCTCTTTGCTTCTACTATATATGCTGTGACTGGATCAAGGTTATTGCATTTTCCAAACAAGCATGCCTTAAGATAATTTAAGAAAGATTATTTCCTTAGTAAAATGTTACTATTATCATCACTGTTACATCTGGACAATATCATTATGGCGTCTTCATTACTACTATTGGTTTGACACCCATTCTTTTGTGGGAATATAAAGTGCAGACGCTTTTTGGTTAAAGTTTTGACATTATGATTAAAAGATATTTTATGCTTATATTGAAGCCAGCTTCTCTATTCATTTCTAACCAACAATATTAAAACTGAAATATTTATGCATAGATTTTGGTATACTTCTATTACGTATTTTTAAGATACTTTTTTCTATTCGCTGTAAAAATTGTGAAGGTTTTAGGGTGATGCAAGATGCCAGACTCAACATAAGCAGTCTAACTAGGAATAGCTCATTCTAGCAATAGCACTTAGACTTATATACCGCTTGATAGTGCTTTACAGCCTTCTCTAAGTGGTTTACAGAGTCAGCATATTGTCCCCAACAATCTGGATTCTCATTTTACTGACTTGGAAATATGGAAGGCTGAATTAACCTTGAGTTAATTAGGATCAAACTCCTGGCTGTGGGCAGAGTTTGCCTGCATTCTACCACCATGGTTCATTCTAGGCCAACATAGGAGTTGCCTAGATCCAACTAGATACCCAGATATACCACAACATTCATAAAAATGAACATCTGTTCCTTTGTAGACTAGCATGGTTCAAAAATGGAACATTTCGATTTCTCACCAGAATTGGTTAGCATTTGTAAGTGAGCTAGAGCTGTATGAGAGGCAAAGGCTTCCAAGTTAGAAAGCTTCCATAGAAAGCATTATATTTTTTCCAATTGTTATTAATTTGTGTGGGGGGGGAGTAGTTCTTTGTTTTGTATCAGAGTGTGATTAAAATTGCAGTAATAAATATGTACAGATATCCAAGCCAACATTCAGAAATAAGAGTTCTGTAGATTTCTGCAAATAGAAGAGGAGCTTCTAAAATAATCACAATTCACTACTGTATGATTGCCATGAAAACTATATGATTCACCCTGCCTATGCGAGCTTTCATTTGAGGACAAATCCCATTTGCCCATAAATTATTCTCTCCCTCCCCAAATCCCATTTGTCCATAAATTATTCTCTCCCTCCCCAAATCCAGCTGTTTCTTTTTCTTTTTAAAATTTTTACTTCCTACAAACAGGGAAAAAAACCCCAAACGTTTGAATTTTTGAAATAGACGAGCCCAGCAGTAATTAAAATTATATCCCTAAAGTTATTCTCACTTATTCTTAAAAAGTGATGATGACAATAATTTAGTACATTGGTTGTATAGAAAAATATTGGGGATAGAGTTTCATTTTGATAATATGGTTTCCTTTTGAATTTAAAGACTATTTTTTGAATAATGTGAATGTCATAAAAAAGGTTGTATAAAATATTTTTGCACTTTAATTCGTAATGACTATAATGTAGAGCAGAATATGCTAGCAGTATTTTGTAGGCAATTAAATTAGTTTTGATTCCATACGTTTATCAGGATTTTAATAGATTTCTCAAGATTCTCTCTGAGAAATTTGATTTAATGGTTTAAGATGCTCCAAAATATATAGTTCCTGATAGTATTGTCATTTGTTTCGTGACAGTATCAAGAACATGCATATAACTTCTTTTAATATTTAAAATATTTTCAAACCTTTGACAACGATTTATTTAAGGGGTATGTTTCAGTTATTAACTTTTTTTTTTGTTAAACTGCATTTTTGCTCCATCATTGTTTATACACCAATGAAATTTTTAAGAATTAAAAGTTGACTGCAAAACGATATTCCCTATTCTGTTATAAATTATAATGTTTTTTGAACATTAGAATGAGATGCATATACTTTGTGCAAAGTATACACAAGTTCCCAGCTGGTGACTCCAGCTTATCAGGAAAAGCTGGAGAATCTTCATGTATAGCAGCTAACTAGTCAGTATTAGCTGACTCGGTCTCATATTTCATAAGGCAGTTTCCTACATAATTTGTTACTAATTTTAACCTCTCTATAGTAAGTCTAACAATTTGAAAGTAAAGGCACTCTCAACAATTTGAAAACACAGACTAAACTAATCAACAAAAGAAAACACAAATATAATAACAATACTGAAGGATCAGCACAACCACAAAGCTTTAGCAATTTGCACAAAAGCACAAATGTTAAAAGACCCGGAAATTATGTTATCAACAAAACAACTCCCCAAACACTGATTTATTCTATTGCTGCAATTCAAATATAGATTTCTCCTTCCATGTACCGTTATATTATAGTAATTGTTTTGACTAATATTTATACCCGAAAAATCTACAATCCTTGCTTGTCTTAATACATTTCAAATACTAGAAATATAGCTAAGGAAAACATACGTCAGTCCACTCACTTTTGATTTCACTTTCAAATTTAATTGAAGAGAACAAGCCATGTAAGTTACTGTTTCAACTCCCAAATTATATTTAGAACTCCAAGGTAATTTTAACATCTTTTAAACATTCTCTGAGATGTTCAGCATTTTTTAAAAAATGCAATCTTTTTTGGTTGCATTAACCATATTTTTTCTTTTTAGTAATTTTTTTTTATTTTTTAAGACGAACAAACAATACATCAATCCTCCCTTCCTTGTGACATCTTGGTGTTATCTTCTAGGCTTCTTCTCCATTTTCCATAAGTTTCTTCTATCTTTATCTTCATCCAAACCATTCTAACATTTCATTGCTAAATCAATATTGTAATCATCATTTATACATAATTATGATATCAGTCATTTATATCTCTTTTCCACCCAACTATAAAAAATAATTCCATGTTTTAAAATATTCTGATTCCTCCTTATCTTTAATCATCAGGGTTAATCTATTCATTTCTGCACAATCTAAATTTTTTTTATTACTTCTTCTTCGAAAGGTATTTTCTCTGATTTCCAATTTTGAGCATACACAATTTTTGCAGCTGTTATTACATGTATGATCAAATATACATTGTCCTTACTAATTTTTTCTGGAAAGATACCCAGTAGGAACAACTCTGCATTAACCATATTTTTTCAGGTTATGGGAAACACATTTCACATTGCTTAATGCAGAGCTTCCCAAACTTTCTTAGTTCAGAGTATCCTGCAATTTTTTAACAGCTTCCCTAGACCAAAACTGTGAACTACCTCAAGGTAATAGCTTATGGTTCTACAGTGATCTTGGGCACCATGGTCTACAGTTTGGAACCACAGACTTAATGAAACACTCCACTAGCTCACCAGGTGCTACATTCACGTTCCAATGAACTCTAAAGCATTCTTTCTACTTTTTATGAAACACATTGCAGTTCTGTTTTTACTCATACAGAACTACCATATATTATCAGTGTGGACTGCTGCAATCTATTAAGGGACAGATTTGATAGATTTGGTTTTTTCTGGATTCTTTCCTTTAAAAATATATTTGCCCATCCATCTAAGATCCTCATATTTTATTCAGTCTGTCTTTATTACTTTACAAATTTAAATAAATATGCTCAAATAATTAAGATAAGCACTGAAGAAATCAGTATGGCCCATATCAATAAAACTCTAAAAAAAAAAAAAAATAGAAATGCAACATAATCTCCCTAGATTAAACAGTCTACAATACTAATCATGTTTGCATTTAAACATTTTATTCTGAAAGAATTAGTGCACAGGGGTCTTTTTTTTTTTTCCTTTTTCCCCCAGACAAGAAGGCGACACACTGACTTAAACAAAATGTATTTGTTCTCTACGAATTTAACTTCCACAAATTTTATAAACAAACTGTATAGGTGTATGAAGTTTTGGCTGATTTAATCAGTAACTTATGTCTTTGAATTTATATAAGCTTGTTTACTCAAGATGCCTGCATTGGAAATGTTTATACTAAAAATACCTTTTATTTTATACCATTTTCTTTAAAACCTATATCAGTATAACATTATCGCTATGGACTAGAACATAATGGTCATGACACAATACTTTATAGAACCCTTTCCTTTTCCACTTGTATATACTGTCATTGTGAGGTAAGAAATATGCCTAAATCACATGCATAAAATTGCACATGGAATCAAAATCTCCCTCCTTCAAATCCATAAATTTCCACTAGAAACACTAGGAAAAACTAAATGCTAATACTAACATTATTATTTTGCCCATTAGTTTTAGTTATTTAAGGCCATGGTTCTTTTCAACCCATCAGAAAGTTGAAAATACTTTATGTAGAGGTTGGAACTCTTATGTGACTGTCAGTAAAACCAACACTCCAAATTGAACAGAATAGATATGTATGCATGAAAAGAAGGCAGCAAAAACAAACAAAAAAGTTTGGCTTCATAAATCAATGTGTTCAGGCTGAAGCCTGGAGGGGAGGAAATCCCTCCATATTTCCCCAGTTCATTACTATGGGAAAGACAATGGAGCATCATTTTGGATTGTTGGCAACTGCTCTATTTTAAGGCTCCTCCCTCTGTGTCACATGAAACACAATGAGAGAGATCACATTTCTTTATTTCACAAAAGGAAATGGTACCTATGAACACTGTTGGTAAAGAAGCCATGTTCTGTATGCTTTTCTCAACTTGGAATAGGATAGGATGGGGAATGGGGCAGACAGATAAATCTCTCTACAAATCTATACTGTAGAATACTGTAGTTCTGGCCTAGAGAAGGAAGTGGAATCCCTGGGAAAATAAAAAGCATGAGAAAAAGAATATTCCCACCTTGATCTTGTCCTTGAAAAGGAGGTAGAAAAAGGTGGTGACAACCTTTGGAGATTGTGTTAATATATTATAATAAACCACTTTTCCTGGAATCTTTCTGATGACTGTTTCTTGGCCTGGCCTAGCACAAAGGACCGGATTTTTTATTACATAAATAAAAAAGCTGCCAGTTATTGATGTGGGCCTTCATAAGCATCAATTTCTTCTCAAGAACCTAGGATGTCATAATACATCAGTGAGTTTATATGCAGATCTAAGCAGCAAGGGTTTTTGTAACTGTCAAATGAAAATTTTGTCTATGTGCAGATTTTCTAAGTGTGGCCCAAGATTTTTTCATATGATGCCTACTGGGCTGATAACCACTGGGACGACCCCAGCTGGTTTATGCCATAATCTTTCAATTTACAGATCATGATACCATGTGATATTCTCCAATTCTTTTGTCTTTTATTCTACTATGTCCGGGTATTGTCACATCAATTATCTGTACTTCCTTCTTTTCAACCAAGTTAAATCTGGTGTGTTATGAGCCAGCTCTGTGTTTCCACCAATTTTTTTCTTACTGGCACATAACTTTACAAATGTTCCAGTGAATCAATTTGGCGACTGTGTTATGCCATTGTTTATAAATTTGTGGGATCTGCTTGAATAAGCTGAATATGTGATTTACTGTTCTTTCTGCCTCTTTGCACAGTCTGCATTTTGAATCATTTGATGATTTTTCAATTCTTGCCTTGATTGAATTAGTTTGAATAGCTTGCTCTTGAACAGCCAAAAAAAAAAAAAAAAATCAAGCCTTCAGTTTCTTTTTTCTGATATTCCAGTTGTAAACCATCGCCAGGTTTTACTTTACCCAATCTTTTCACCCAATCTTTTGTAGAAATTGACCATGTAATGCTTTTCATGGTTAGCTTTGCTAACATTTTGTTCTTGTTTTTATTCCACTATTTCAATATTTATGTGTTTTCAGCACATCCAATTTCTAATGTTTAACATGCATCAGTGCGTGTTCTTGAATGTTTTTATGTAATCAAGCAATGCATGCTTTTTTTGCTTTGATACAGGTAGTCCTTGACTTATTCTTATAATTGAGTCCAAACATTTTGTTGCTAAGTGAGACATTTGTTAGGTTTTGCCCCATTTTACAACTATTTACAACCTTTCTTGTGACAGTTGTTAAGTGAATCACTGCAATTATTAAGTTAGCAACATGGTTGTTAAGTGAATCTGGCTTCCCCATTGACTTTGCTTGTCAGAATTTCACAAAAGGCAATCACATGACCTTACGATCCTGCAATCACCACAAATATAAGTCACTTACCAAGCATGTACATTTTGATCACATGATTATGGGGATGATGCAATGGTCATAAGTGTGAAAAATGGTCATAAATTGGTTTCTTCAGTGCTGTTGTAACTTCAAACAGTTACTAAATGCTTTGTTGTAAATCAAGGATGTCCTGTAGTTGGTTTGACTTGAAGTAAATCTCTGCAGGGAATATAATCTGTGCCCTGCATATAATATGTCAATATCAAATCAGGAATGTAATGCATAGTGAATAGTTATTAGTTATATTTTTTTGATCCAAACATCCAGTCACTGAAAATGGGATCATGGGAATGACAAAAGTTAAGGATGATAATAAATTACCATGGAAGATGCCTAATGTTAACATTAGAAGCTATTGTTAGAGTTTTCATTTCCAACCAACAATTCTGTCTTATGCTGCTTCATTGTTTTTTTTAATAAACATTTTAACGTTTTATTGATACCAATTATTTTGAAACATTTGATGATCCAACAATGTGGTAATGAATCAAATGCCTTTTAAAATCAATCTGGACCATATAAAATTGATTTTGCACTTTTCGCAATTCTCCCAAACCATTTTATCAATCAGAAGTTGATATTTTGTACCACTGCTTTTCTTGCTGCCTCCTTTCTTTCTACTGGAGGATTGTTATTTTCTTCTAAGAAATTTTGGATGTGGTTCATTCTTATGCCTGTGTATAATTTAAAAATATAGGCAAGCATGTTATAAGCCTGTAATTTCCTATTGTTGTCCTTTTTGCTGGGACTTTTGCCAGTTATTAACCAATTGCTGATGTCTTCTTTATGCAATACTTCATTAAGTTTAGTGTAATACTTCATTATGGCCCTGAATACATGACATAAGAAATGATTTTGGCAGGAAATATATAGTAAAAATGACATTTAAGCCAGATATCAGATGATATTAGCATATTGAAAGATACATGAACTAAAATATGAATTTTGTCAAAATTCCCAACATCTCAGGTCATCATTATGACACTTTTATTAAGTATTTAAAATAGAAGAAGAAGGCAGGAGTGAGAATACGCATTTGCTTCAGGAGTGGGTTCTACTTACCTTTACTACCAGTTTGCAGTGGGGCCGCATGTGCGCGCTCACTTCACTCGTGTGCACGCCTGTTCTTCTGCGCATGAGCAGAAGCATTCTGATGAAGTTGGAGTCAGTGGGCGAAGCCTCCTGCCAGTTTTACTACCGGTTCTATAGAACCGGTGCGAACTGGGGGCAACCCACCACTGATTTGCTTCTCTATAAGTGGAAGCTTTAATAACACCTAAAATACATCTAGATTATTAGGAAAGTATAATGTTGCATTGTTGCATGAACATATAAATCCCAAAGTAGTGTACATACATACCAATCATAGTATTTTTTTTTCAAGGTCAGCAACATTATTCAAAGTATAGAAAGGGAGAAACAAATTATCAGTAAGTCAATAAAGACATATGATAAAAAGAAAGGAAACAACGGAAACTAGTTTACTCCCAGAAAAGAATACAGCTAATTTTCTTTCCATTTGGAAGCCATTACTGAACTTTGTGCTTGAAGTGGGGAAAAAAATGAAACTTTGAATTTGGGTTTTGCTGATTAGATATGCTGTCATGGAAATTGCTAGTACATATTATTATGTAAAAGTAAAAAGTTGAGGCTGTGTGTTATTATTTTATTCTACTATGCTAAAAAGAGTTGGAGACAAGACAAGTCATTTCTGCTGCCCCCTGAGATAAGGAGAATCCAAGACCTCGGTGCCTTCCGCTATGCCCTTAAAACTTTCTTTTTTCATCAAGCCGGGCTGGCTTAACATATTTTTAAATTTTTAATTTTTAATTGGTTTGTCATTTTAAACTGGGGCCAAATTAATAAATATATTTTAATTGTTCTTAATGTTTGTATTGTATGTTTTTATCTGGCTATATACCACCCTGAGTCCCTTGGGAGAAGGTGCGGTATATAAATTTGAAATAAAATAAAATAAAAATAAAAATTTCATTGCTATGCTACTAAAAAACTGGTAGTGAGAGTAGAGTTATATGCAGTGGTGGGATTCGCCAGTTCGCACCACTTTGGGAGAACCAGTTGTTAACTTTCTGAGCAGTTTGATGAACAGGTTGGTGGAAGAAATCATTAGGGCAGAGAACCTGTTATTAAATTATTTGAATCCCACAACTGGTTATATGAAGCCTCATATAAAGGTCACTGATATTTGTTTTAAAAAGTAGCATTATAAGTATATTTAGTCAGTTTTTTACCTCAGCTTTCTACCAGAGCAAGTATTCAAAAGTATAGCATTCATGATTTTTTTAAAAGGCAAAGCAAAACATTAATTCAAATGAATACTAAAATAAACAGTTAAAACCCTGATGAAAAAGACTCACCTCTGCAAAGTCTGAGAGAGTGAAAGTCAAAAGAAATTCCAACATTTAAAAACTGTGCTATACATGGCCTTCTCCCAAGTGCTAAAATAACAGCAGGAACATCATTAAATGGCCTCTAGTATTGATCAACAGCAGGACAGATGTATAATGGAAAATGGGCGTCACTTGCTAAATCATGTAGGCCTTTAAATTAATATCTTAATTGTGCCAGAGAAATTATTGGCAAACTGCAAATCTTTCACTACCAGCAATAGTATGGAAATCAATTGCATTTTATTTCCTGGTGGTGATTTTTATTTTTGTGCTGTACTTGTGGGCTATAATAATATGATATTATAGAGGAGTTGTTTTTGTTGTGCTTTACATCGTAATGTATGAGCAGTTGTGTGAAATACAAGCAGTGGCCTGCATACCTGTGCCAAACCACCTGGTACCATGGTACCAGACCAGACCTTCTCTTATCTCCTGTAAGTATTCAAACAGAAGTGTTCTATTGCTGTGCATCTCAATCTCTGGTAATCTTAACAAGCTTCAAAAATGTAAAACAAGAAGCTATGCTATATTTCTTGTTCACTGTAAAAAGTGATGTAAATGTAAAAAGTTAACATTTTTGAGAGGATATTTGAGCTCCAAGATGGAATTTAAAAATAATGTAAAAGCGGTGTGCAATTGGTTTTTCAAAAAGAAGCAAAGTTGCATTCAAGTTTGTTCAAAGGAATTGCAGAAATGCTTCTGTACTAAAAATAGCCTTTTAACAGAATTCACTAATACTTGTAGTAGGCATCATTATACATTATACATCAAATACAGTATTTGTACAAATATTAATATGTTGTTAAAAAATATATCCTCTTCATGGATTACTGCCTTGTCGTGGCAAAGGGGCTTGCGTAGCTCAATGAAACTATGAGCTATGCCATCCAGGGCCACCCAAGATGGACAGGTCATAGCAGAGAGCTCTGACAAAAAACATGAGCCACTGGAGAAGGAAATGGCAAAGATACTCCAGTATCTTTGCCATGAAAACCCCATGGACAGTACCAAACAGAAAAAAGATATGATGCCAGAAGATGAGCTCCTCAGGTCGGAGGGTGTCCAATATGCTACTAGGGAAGAGCAGAGGGCTAATACTAGTAGTGCCAGAAAGAGTGAAGCGCCTGGGCCAAGCTGAAAAGATGCTCAACTGTAGATGTATCTGGTAGTGAAAGGAAAATCCGATGCTGCAAAGATCTTTTCTCCATAGGAACCTGGAATGTAAGATCCATGAATCAAGACAAGCTATATGTGGTCAAACAAGAGATGACAAGACTGAACATCTTAGGAATCAGCGAACTAAAATGGACAGGAATGGGTGAATTTAATTCAGATGACCATCAGGTATACTACTGCGGGCAAGAATCCCTCAGAAGAAATGGAGTAGCCTTCATAGTCAATAAAAGAATAGAAAAAGTAATACTGGGATGCAATCCCCAAAATGACAGAATGATCTCAGTTCGAATCCAAAGCAAACCATGCGATATCACAGTAGTCCAAGTCTATGCCCCAACCACTAGTGCTGAAGAGGGTGAAATTGACCAGTTCTATGAAGCCCTACAGCACTTTATAGAACACAAAAAAATGATGTCCTTATCATCAGGGGGATTGGAATGCTAAAGTAGAAAGCCAAACGATAACCGGAATAACAGGCAAGTTTGGCCTTGGAGTACAAAATGAAGCAGGACACAGGCTGATAGAATTCTGTCAAGATAATACGATGGTCATAGCAAACATTCTTTTCGAACAACCCAAGAGACGACTCTACACATGGATATCACCACAGGGTCAATACAGAAATCAGATTGACTATGTGCTCTGCAGCCAAAGATGGAGAAGCTCTATACAGTCAGTAAAAACAAGACCAGGAGCTGACTGTGGCTCAGATTATGAGCTTCTCATTGCAAAATTAAGGGTTAAATTGAAGAAAGTAGGGGAAAGTACTAGGCACTAGGGATATGATTTAGTTCAGGTATGAACTAAATCATATCCCTGATGAATATACAGTAGAAGTGACAAACAGATTTAAGGAATTAGATTTGATAGACAGAGTGCCTGAAGAACTATGGACAGCGGTTCGTAACATTGTACAAGAGGTAGCAACTAAAACCATCCCAAAGAAAAAGATATGCAAGAAAGCAAAATGGCTGTCTGAGGAAGCTTTGCAAATAACTGAGAAAAGAAGGGAACCGAAAGGCAAGGGAGAAAGAGAAACATACACCCAATTGAATGCAGAATTCCAGATAATAGCTAGAAGAGATAAGAATGCCTTCTTAAATGAACGTACAAAGAAATAGAAGAAAACAATAGAATAGGGAGGACCAGAGATCTCCAAGAAAATTGGAGATATGAAGGGAATGTTTCATGCAAAGATGGGCATGATAAAGGACCAAAATGTTAGGGGTCTAACAGAGGTAGAAGAGATTAAGAAGAGGTGGCAAAATTACACAGAAGAACTATACAAGAACAAGCTTAATGTCCCTGATAACCATGATGGGGTGGTCACTGACCTCGAGCCAGACATCCTAGAATGTGAAGTCAAATAGGCCTTAGGAAATCTAAGCAACAACAAAGTTAGTGGAGGTGACAGTATTCCAGCTGAGCTATTCAAAATCTTAAAAGACGATGCAGTAAAAGTGCTACACTCAATTTGCCAGCAAATTTAGAAAACTCAACAGTGGCCACAGGACTGGAAAAGATCAGTTTACATTCCAATTCCAAAGAAAGGCAATGCCAAAAAATGTTCAAACTATCGCACCATTGCACTCATATTACATGCTAGTAAAGTTATGCTCAAAATCCTACAAGCTAGGCTCCAGCAGTATGTGGATCGAGAACTACCAGAAGTACAGGCAGGATTTCGAAGAGGCAGAGGAACTAGAGATCAAATTGCCAACATACGCTGGATCATGGAGAAAGCTAGGGAGTTCCCTAAAAACATCGACTTCTGTTTCATTGACTATGCTAAAGCCTTTGATTGTGTGGATCACAACAAATCATGGCAAGTTCTTAAAGAGATGGGAGTACCAGACCATCTTATTTGTCTCTTGAGAAACCTATATGCGGGTCAAGAAGCAACTGTGAAAACTGGACATGGAATCACTGATTGGTTCAAAATTGGGAAACAAGTCTGGCAAGGCTGTATACTGTCACCCTGCTTATTTAACTTATATACAGAGCACATCATGAGAAAGGCAGGGCTAGATGACTCAAAAGTTGGAATTAAGATTGCTGGGAGAAATATCAACAACCTCAGATATGCAGATGATACCACTCTAATGGCAGAAAGTGAAGAGAAACTAAAGAGCCTCTTGATGCGGGTGAAGAAGGAGAGTGCAAAAGTTGGCTTGAAACTCAATATTAAAAAAACTAAGATCATGGCATCTGGCTCTCTCAATTCCTGGCAAATAGATGGGGAAGAAATGGAGGTAGTGACAGATTTTATTTTCCTGGGCTCCAAGATCACCGCAGATGGGGACTGCAGCCAAGAAATTAAAAAACGTTTGCTCCTGGGGAGAAAAGCTATGGCAAATCTGGATAGCTTACTAAAAAGCAGACAAATCACCCTGCCAACAAAAGTGCATATAGTCAAGGCTATGGTTTTCCCAATTGCAATGTATGGCTGTGAAAGTTGGACCATAAGAAAGACTGAGTGCCGAAGAATTGAGGCCTTTGAACTATGGTGCTGGAGAAGACTCCTGCGAGTCCCTTGGACTTCAAGGTGAACAAACTGGTCAGTCCTAGTGGAGATCAACCCTGACTGCTCTTTAGAAGGCCAGATCCTGAAGATGAAACTCAAATACTTTGGTCACCTAATGAGAAGGAACAACTCATTGGAAAAGAGCCTAATGCTGGGAAAGATTGAGGACAAAAGAAGAAGGGGACGACAGAGAATGAGGTGGCTGGATGAAGTCACTGAAGCAGTAGGCATCAGCTTAAATGGACTCCGGGGGATGGTAGAGGACAGGATCGCCTGGAGGAATGTTATTTATCATGAGCACAGTATTCTGTATTTAATAATTATTATATAATTGTAATTATACAATTGTAATATAATTAATTTACAGTTAGTAATATAATTATAATTAATTATGTAATAATTATATAAATAAGTAAAAGCCAGTTTGGTAATAGTGGTTATGGTACTATGTTCTAAAACTCAGTCTCCTGGATTCCAGGAAGACTGGAAATCAGGAGGCTGTGAGTTTTGGAACATAGAATGTAGAATTAAGATCTCTTTCAACTCTGTATTGGAAGGTCTTCTACTCCAACTCCCTGCTCAAGTAGAAGACCCTTATACCATTTCAGATAAATGGCTATCCAGTCTCTTTTTGAAAGTTTACAGTAATGGAACACCCACAACTGAAAGCAAGCTGATCCATTGGTTGGTTGCTCCCACTGTTAGGAAATTTCTCCTCTTTAGTTCTAGGTTGCTTCTTTCCTTGTTTAGTTTCCATCCATTGTTTCGTGTCTTGCCTTTTGGTGCTTAGGAAAATAGTCTGATCCCCTCATCTTTATAGGAGTCCCTCAAATATTGGAATACTGCTCTCATGGCTCCCCTAATCAATCCTTTTCATTAGACTAGACATATCCAATTCCTGTAACTGTTCTTCATATAGTTAAGCTTCCATAGTTCCCTAATCATTCCCCTAATCATTCTTGTTGCTGTTCTCTGCACTCTTTCCAGAGTCTCAACATCTTTTTTTTTATATTGTGGTGACCAGAACTGGATACAATATTCCAAGTTTGGTCTTACTAAGGCTTTGTAAAACTATACTAGAACCTCACGTGATCTTGATTCTATCCCTCTATTAATGCAGACTAGGACTGCATTGCCTTTTTTGGCTGCTGACACACATTGTTGGCTCATATTTATTTATTTTTGCTACACACTCTTGGCTCATATTTATTTTTAGTCATAAAAGCTGTTTGGGTTAGTTACTCTCTCTTTGTCCAGATCACCCCACCTACTGCATTGTGGGAAAAATAGGAAGAAAAAATATGTATGCTGACTGCCTTAAGTTGCTTATAAAGGGCAAGATAAAAATCAGAAAAATGAATAAATGTTTCAGTTCTGTAAAGTATTTAATTCCTTTTAAACTGATTACCGCTGCCCTTTGCAATATTCCTGAAATCTCGTACTCCTTTAAATCATTGTGGATAATATTATCTGTACTAGATAGATTCAATCTATTCCATCATAAAATACCTTGCAAGCTTTTGTTCATAATGAAGTGCATAGTTAACCATAGATAATTTTTCCTTATTGAAAATAGGAAATGACAATGCATCTGTATAACACGGTATATTTTTCTCTTCCTGACCATCTTCCCATGTTCTTTATAAAATCTTTCTTGCCATCTCTTAGACTTTGCTTGTTATATTTGATACAGGGGGGACCTCACTTAATTAAAACTGTATTTATTCTAGGTAGATGATTTGCTTTGGTTTATCTCCAAAATAACTTACATGAAATTCTATTGTGGTGCATTATGATATTGATCTATGTTGCTATTCAAATGAAGCAATCTGATTTGTTGAAATTTTAATGCAGTTTATTTAGTTTAAGGACTATATGTTTGATTTTGGAAAGCTTCTTTTTAAAAAAGAAAAGTTAACTTTTACTATTTTCAAGAAGAAAAACAGTTAAAATGTATGTCATAGGCAACTAACTTTTAAAATATTTCTTACAGATGTATAAAAAGATAATTTATTGGTAAACAAAAATGTTTTGTGAAAATAGGTAAATGAGAAAAGGAAAGAAGTAAAACATGATAAAACATTTGGAAAAAAGAAAATGGTTTTTTTCAGAAGACTCTGAAAAAAAGAATATCCTGAAAAGAAGGAATGTTATTTTTATCTTTTTAAATCCTTCCCTCCAATCTCTAAGAACACTCTGGACTCTGCTTCATGCAATCAAGATCAACATTTCCTTATTTATATATTCTTTTATTATACTGTAACTAAAGTTATATTTCAGACCTGTAGGGAGAAAATGTGATGAGTCCCAGACACTGGATTTTATCACTAAATGCTTTACAGCAATGAAAAACAAATGAGCATGAATTATATTGTCTCTAATCTTGAGGTGTATACACAAAATCATTTAGCAACAGTGAAAGGTACTGATTTATAGAGGGCAATGTAATCTGTTGTTAAGTTTTTGTCAGGAATTGTCAAAGGAAATTCTAGCTACGTTTTGCTCCAGGTCAAGATTTGCCTTAGAGGTATATAGATTAAATAGAAAGCAGAAGAAAATGCTGAATAGAAGAAAGAAGAAACATGAAAGTAATTGTATTGTAATCAGATGACTGATTTTCTCAGCCCATTTTTGGGCTGGGTGTATGGCACTTAACTGAAGTCAGAAGAGATATGTTATGTATGGATGGTTTTCAGAGTCAAAAAATTCATAATTTTCCCTACCATCCTTATAATGGTCTATGACGGCTGTGCTTCACGGACTGCTGAGGGGATGCAATATCATCACAGGTGATCTGCAAAGGCTTGAAGAAATGTTATGATTTAAATCTTGAGTTAAAATTTAACCATGGCCATGGTCTAGGACCACAAAAAGTATGTAAAGGAGTTCTATAGTGAAGATAAGGATAAGAACCACTGGCCTATGACAATAATACAGATTTGATTTGATCTGATATTTCTCCTATAGGCAATAGCACTTAGACTTATATACCGCTTTACAGTGCTTTACAACTCTCTCTAAGCCATTTACAGAGTCAGTATATTGCCCCCAACAATCTGGGTCCTCATTTTACCCACCTCGGAAGGATGGAAGGCTGAGTCAACCTTGAGCCTGGTGAGATTTGAACTGCTAAATTGCCGGCAGCCGGCAGGCAGCTCTGCTGCAGGCTACTCCTGCGCCACCGTAGCTCAGAAGGACAGAATACTTAGGGTAAATTAAAATTCAAGAATATAACCCACATGCACTTCAAATGAATGTTGGAAATGTAAATGTAAAGAAGGGACATTTTATTGTTTATGGTGGATGTGTGATAAAGCAAAGAAATATTGGAGTAGGATTCCTATTTTAATATAGAAAATTCTTACAGTGAATATAAAAAGAAAACCAGAGACTTCTCTTTTGGGTTTAATGGAAAAAAGACCTGGGGGAAAAAATCAGAACTTTGATGTTATATATGTTGATCGTAGCAAGACTTTATACACAGAAATGGAAGGTCACCTTGATCCCCACAATGGATGAATGGCTGCAAAAATTGATATATAATTGCTGCAATAATTGATGTTAGCAGAGGTGGCTAAATTGACTGTTTTGATCAAGGAAAAAGTGTAAATACTTTTATTTCTACTTGGAAACCGCTTCTGGACTTTGTGCTTGAGGTGGGAAAAAATGAAACTTTGATTTTAGGTTTTACATTTGTTGTTATAGAAATGGCTAGTTATTACAATTATGTAAAAGTAAAAAGCTGAGGTTTGATGTTAATGCCCTATTCTACTATAGCAAAAGAAATACGAAGTCAATGCCGTTTTTTTTATTTTCCCCCTTTTCTTTCCCTCACTTTATCTTTCCCTTTTACCTTCCCTGTTTTCCCTACCATTTACTTTTGTATCTTCTTTGTATGCTATATTATAAACTAATAAACTTAAAAAAAAAAAAGACTATAACCCATTACCTTGTCCCTGTTCAGGCTGTTTTGTTCCTTGGGAATTTCTAGATTGTGTCAGTTTTAATTAAGTTCTTTAAATTTAAGTTCAGGACCATATTGGTTGGAAACATGCAGAAGAGGCCTTCATCCTACAGTGGATAAAAAGTAAAGGTAAAGGTTCCCCCGCGCATGCGTGCTTGTCTAGGGGCGATGCTCATCTCCGTTTCTAAGCCGAAGAGCCAGCACTATCCGAAGACATCTCCATAGTCATGTGACCAGCATGACTCAACGCCGAAGGCGTACGGAGCGCTGTTACCTTCCCATCAAAGTGGTCCCTATTTTTCTACTTGCATTTTTTACATGCTTTCGAACTGCTAGGTTGGCAGAAGCTGGGACAACTAACAGGAACTCACCGCATTACACGACACTAGGGATTTGAACCACTGAACTGCTGACCTTCTGATCGACAAGCTCAGCACCTTACCCACTGAGCCACCATGTCCCATGCAGTGGATAGACAATGGCTTAAATGATAATGAAAAATTTGCTTTAGTAGTTATTTTGCATTTGTAAATTCTACCCGAATCCTGACATTCTGATAAGATGTAAAAGGTGACAGAAACCTATTTCAAATAAATAAAGAACTTTATTAATGACTTCACCAGAAATTCTATAGAGTATGTAGAAAGCCTGCCATGTGGATCATTCTGTTGAAATACAGTTCCGGACCTGGTAAATTATAAACAAACATGGTATGTGAATTTAACAGAGGCCCATTTCAATATCTAAAGAATGGTTTTCCTTAATAAAGATAAATCAATATTTTTGGAGTTGCCCCACTAGATAATCTATTCTGGTATGATGTAACCAGCTGAATGGTTAAAAGACTGATATATGTGCTTCTCTGTCTGAATGTTTCCCGCCTGTCAGAAGTCATAGAAATTTGATCTCCTTTCTTTGCTAGAGATTTTTAAATATTAAAAACTAATTTTGCTTTCTTGCTTTCTTTTTAAGTAGCACTAAGATAAACTTTTGAAACCATTCTTTAATGAATTCTGTCTTACCAGCCTAAATCCTTATATCTTTGCTGTTATTAAATACGTTACTTGCCCTTCCTGTTTAATTCTAAATGAAGTATGACTTTTGAAGTTATACTTATGGAATTGTTTGT
The DNA here is from genome assembly GCA_022577455.1 of Arizona elegans. Taxonomy (NCBI): domain Eukaryota; kingdom Metazoa; phylum Chordata; class Lepidosauria; order Squamata; family Colubridae; genus Arizona; species Arizona elegans. Next base: position 268,284,329 of record JAKOOJ010000001.1, read on the forward strand.
GTAATGACTAACTATGTAGGTTGCTTTAAGCAAATTTATATCTGTTACATATAAATTGGGTTGATCCATGGATTATACAGTTAAAGGCTGAAACTCAGCTGAAAGACATATTTCCTTTGCTGTTTGACTATAATGTGTACTTTTTAAAGTCAGACCATCAAACTCTGACGTAAAGCTTATTGTTACCATTTGACTTTTTCTGTAACAATACAATGGGTAACAATAAGCTCACTCCAGACATGATTGTGGGCGGTAGATGACTTAACTGCATTAAAATGTGATGCCAGGTTCCACTAGTTTTCTTATCTACTGTAAGATGGAACATTTTCTTAAGGCATTAATAAAGTGTAATCCATTAAACTGTATGGCCAGTAGATCATTTTTTTAAAAAAGGGTCTGTATTGTGCTTAGTCTTTTCTTGAAATGTAAATCCTTTTTTAAACTTTTCTCTGCCTTTTTCATAGCTGTCATGAACTTGGACAACTCTGTGGTGGACTTAGAGACTCTTCAAGCCCTTTATGAGAATGTGAGTAACAAAGCAAAAATGTGCATGCACTAATTATAGTTTACAATGTTTGCCAAAAATGGCAGAATCACAATTATGACTGATTGTATTGCTATGGTAGAACAATATCACAGTGACAATTAAATGTAAATACCAGGCAAAAATTGAAGGAATGTTACCAATTGTGAAATTGGACAGGCCTGGATTCAGGATTATAAATTAGGGTTAGATTTACTAACAGAGCAGTCATACAGAGATGGAGAAACCATGATGGATTAATTACCAGAAGGCAAGATTTGTTAGGCTTGTGCCAAAAGGAAGAAAGGTAAAAGAAACTGTATTTTTCTTCCCTGACTTTATATTTCTCTGTTAAATTTGTTGTTCCCATTGAGCTATGTGCCAGTTTAATATCTAGTGCACTCTTTCCTATTCTGAGTGTATGTCAGAAGAGTATACAGGATTATATTGTGTAGATCCAGTCCAGACCTTGTTTCAAGCCTTCTCAAAGAGATCCACACCATCTTATGGACTTTTGGATGTCTTTCTAGAATCCATGTGATGCCTCATTATCACATCTGATATCATATATTGAAAAAACAACATGATAAAATATATTTATACAAACATATTCATACAAAGCAAATTTCAATTTATGCTTATTTGTTAATGAGTTTTTAAAGCCAGTTGCTGATTCATTGCAGAATAGCTACGTTACATTTTAATTTCTTCTGCTATTTAAAAATTCACTGTAACAAGTTTTTTTAGGGAGGTCAGACACCTTTGCTAATCCTACAGAAATTGTGGATGCTCCATCACTGGATGTTTTTAAGAAGAGTCTAGACCGGGGTGTTAAACTCAAGTCCCGGTGGCCGCATCTGGCCCATGGGGTACTTAGATCTGGCCCTTGGGGCTGCCCTTGAAACAGCAAAGGACCGGCCCATGGTACTTCTGCCAGCGAAAATGGGCTCCCGAGCTCCGTTTTCATCTGTCACGGCCTCCTGCAACCCTCTGCCACATGTGGCCCTCCCAAGCTCCGTTTTCACTGGCAGAAGTACTGCGCCCCCAACAAGAGTGACGTTGAGCTGGCTATGCCCACCCTGGCCTCCTGAGGTCAAACACAATCCTGATGTGGCCCTCAGTGAAATTGAGTTTGACACCCCTGGTCTAGATAGTCACTTAACTGAAATGGTATAAGTTCTCCTGCTTGAGCAGGGAGCTGGACTAGAAGACCTCCAAGGTCCCTTCCAGGTCATTCTATTCTATCCTATTCTAATTAATTTTTTAATTAGTGGATGTGGGAAATGCTGTGGACATAGTATACTTGGACTTCAGCAAGGCATTTAACAAAACAGACTACTTCTTGATAAACAATGCACCACCAGATGGATTCGCAATTGGCTGACCAATAGCACTTAGCATGTAGTCCTCAATGGAACTACTTCTAACAGAGTAAGACATGCAGTGGGGTAGCTCAAGGTTCTGTGCCCTATATAATTTATGAAGATGTTCTTCAACATCTTAATAAATGATATAGATGACACTGGGCAGAAAGGGAACTCATCAAATTTGCAGATGATACCATGCTATGGGGAATAGCTAACATTTAGAAGATAGACTCAAGATTCAGAAGGATCTTGATAGGTTTGAACAGTGAGCCCCATTCAACAAAATACAATTGAGTGATGAGAAAAGCAAGTGCCTACATATAGACAAGAAAAATCAAATACACAAGTATAAAATAGGTGGTACCTGGTTCAACAGTAGCATCTAAGGGAGTTAGCGTCCTAGCAAACCACTACTTAAGTATGAGCCAAAAATGTGCAGCAGCTGCTAAAAAAGCTAATGCAGTCCTAGGTAGCATCTATTTTTATTTTCAGAGTATTTCCTCTTATCCAGATGAGCTGTAATGATGAAAACTTTGGTTTATAAAAAAATCATTTAATTTCTGCTAAATATTTTATCCTCCATTTCTATTTAAAGCAACTGCAAGTGACTCAAATACCTATCTAATTAACTCATCTATTGAAAAAATAAACCCAGTAACAACTCTGATGTGCCATATATGCCATAAATATACTGGTTTAGATAATCATTCCATTAATTTCCCCATTAAGAGGAGCCTTGGTGGGGCAGCAGACTAAAGTGCTATTAAGTAGCACCAGCTGCCTGCAATTACTGCAAGTTCAAATCTCACCAGGCTCAAGATTGATTCAGCCTTCCATCCTTTAGAGGTAGGTAAAATGAGGACCCGGATTGTGGGGGCAATAAGCTGACTTTGTATAAAAAAGAATACCTCTTAGAGGGGGCCAAAAGCCCTATTAAGCAGGTATATACAAAAGTATGAAGACTATTGCTTAACGCATTGTAAGCCGCCCTGAGTCTCCAGAGAAGGGCGGCATATAAATAGAATCAATAAATAAAACAATAAATAAATAAATTAAGAGTGTTAGGATGATGAGAGATAATTGGTTCCTGTTTTCCTTTGTCTTTGACCCACAATTTATGATTCAGGAGATGATAAATTACTTATCTGAATTGATTAGATTTTAAGCAAAACTTGTGTTAATTCGCTTTCCCTTACCCATATCCATATTTTAGAATAAGTTGTTCCTTATTCTAAATGTTTTTATTAACTTACATGACCTTTTCTGTTATTTTTCACACACTGCATTAATTGTCAGATCAGGACATTCTTTTTATTATATAGTTAAAATATTGCAGTGCAAGTTCTCAGATATTCTATTTGATCTCTGCAACATATGGGAGCATTTGTTTTATGATCTTTCTTCAAAATGTAATCAACTTTTTTTTTCTTTTTTTTTGCTGATTACATATGTTTGGCATGGTGCTTTTCCTTCGAGATGTGAAAGAAGTTTGGGCAGCCTCCAAGTCTAAACACACCCTAATTTCAAAAGCCACAATCCTGAGGCTCAATTCCTGTTTACTAAGGAATTCAAGTATTGTTAGACTACATAGTTACTAAACATATTGTAGTCCTTTGGTCTGTTAGCCTACAGCAAAGGACCCTAGTTTAGGCTTATTAATCTATCTGGTTTTAAGACAGTAAATATATTTTTATCTAATCGTTACATAAGTATTTGTTTTTCCACAGTTCCTATTAAATTTTTCATTCGAAAAAAGTAGACAATCATTCATTCAAGGAGGACATTGTTATTATTTTCCTTTGGTCTTCATACTTTCTCTTGTTTGTTTTGTTTTCTAATTTTAAATAGATTTATGTATTTTACGTGTGTGTGTGTGTGTGTGTGTGTGTGTGTGTGTGTTGCACATATTGGTCAAATGCTCCAATAAAGGTTTACTTATCTCAATCACTATGTTTTTTTTTATTTAATTTATGGGACCATTTTAATAAAAAGTATTCAAATGACATGGGAGTTGATGAACTTTTATGTATTGAACTAATATTTAAGATGGACAACTCAATACATACATTGTCATGTTTCTTTAAAACAACTTGGGCCTTTTCCACAATTACATTTCAATTGTATAATATCTTCCTTTGGTGCTCAATCAAGGGGTCATTTTGGATTCACAGCTACGGCTTTGGTACAGTTTCATCTGTCCAACGGTTGCAGCCTTTCCTGGATCAGGAGTTTTCCAGATGATCAGTTATGCCCTAGTCCTTTCACAGTCAGAAAATTGCAATGTGTTGTGCATAGAGTGCCACTGAAGACTACTTAGAAGCTGCAACTGGATCAGAATGCAACGGCATTAGTAGTGCTGGGCCTGCCTTTGTATGCCCATATGATTCCATTGTTCCACAGGCTGCCCTGGTTTCCATTGAAGTTCCGGGGATAATTCAAGGCATTGATAATGTCCTATGAAGTCCCTTCTTTTGTGCCAGGAAGGACTTCATAGGATTATAGAATATCTTTGTCCATCCAATAAGATTAGACAGAGTTGGTGCAATTTGAGTCCTCTCAATCAAGCAATGCCAATTATCAGGACCCAGGAGGCCTGTCTTCTCTGGATTAAGATTCCTTCGGATATCTATTAGCTTCCACCATGATGATGTTCCACAAGTTTTTAAACACCTGTCTATCCTTCCAGACTTTGAGTTATTATTTTGTCCTATTTTAAATGTAAATGACTCAGAATCATTCTGGAGTTGGGTGACTTCTAAAATACATAAATAACTGAATACAAAACCTCTGTTTTCTAATTGTTAATGTGGTTTGACTTTTTAAAAAAATATTACTTAGGAAACTCCTTATAATTCCCTATAATTTTAAAATAAAATTGTGACATTTTTCCCTACAATGATATTGCATACATTTTGATATTTTTATTATTGATCACCTTGCTGTTTTGTTGTTTTCGAAAGCATTTGGGAAGTTTTAATCATACAAAATGAGTAATTGGCAGAGGTGGGATTCAGCTGGTTTGCACCAGTTCAGGGGAACTGGTTGTTAACTTTTTACCCAGTTCGGAGAACTGGCTAATCCCATCTCTAGCTGGCCGGAGAACCAGTTGTTAAATTATTTGAATCCCACCATTGGATGGCCATCTTTTTATTGTAGTAGGCTTTACAAAGAATAACATAAATCCCAGGATTTGCCCAAACACTTAGTCATCTGTAGAAATATAAGATTGACAAATGAACACTCACCCAGTTAAATTAAACTGTCATTCCTACTACTGCTTTCTCTCCCCAATGATAAAAAAAGAATAATAATGCATTAAATGACCACTGCTTCTTCTTTATGACTAACTAAACTAACTAAACTACAGGTGTCTAAATGACCATTTATTTTAGCTAATGAAAGAAATCAAACTATTACTAACTTCTGCTGATTTTTTACTTAGAAAGCGTCTTATACTTAATAATCAATTTGCTATGATTTCATGAACTGAGATGTCAGAATTAATGAATTATAATGAGATGTCAGAAATATGGTTAAAGCAATATAGGAAGAATTCATGTTTCGTGTTAACACAAACTTTATTTTATTTATTGGATTTTTTGCCACCCATTTCACTTTGAGGCAATGCTGGACAGCTGACAGGGGTGTCAAACTGGCGGCCCACGGACCAGATGCGTCATGTGCAGGCCACACACACCCCAGATCTGAGAAGGGGAAAATTGCCATGATACATCATGTGACGGCAATGTGTTGCCGCAGGTTTGACACCCATGGCCTACAACAATAAAAACCAGTAAGACCATCAAAAATAAATATTTATAATAATAGTAAAGATTAAACTTAAAAATATGGGGAGGAAGGGAGCAGGGTGCACAGGGGAAAGTGGGGTCTTCTCTTAATTCATCAACCACTTCCAGAATGATATACCCTCATTGGGGCCCAAAGTCAACTGGCAAAGCCAGGTCTTTATATTAATTCATATTAAATTTGTACTACAGCTGAACTGAAGAAAAGTATTATAGTATATCTTTTAGAAAGAAGAGAACTAGATAGGGGGAAGACTGAAGTAGAGAGAAAAAAGGCAAGAAATAGATTGTGGTATTGTTATATACTGTATACCACTGAAAAACATCAATTAATCATTCATTTCCAGTCTCAAATTCAAATTCAAATCTTTATTGACAGTGCACAACATAAGTACAATGAGATTGGTTGAGCTCCTCAGTGCACCTCCCCCCCACAAACACAATACAACTGATAGTGAAGATAGAAAATCCCTAACCCAATAAATCATAATAACAAAACACCAGTCTTATTGCACCAGTGTGGATATTTTACACATTGCGCCAGCCCTGCAGTCCATCATACTATGTAGTTATGATGTTATTTCTCATTCAGAGTCTTCCAGTCTCTGGAAGGAATTATATAGAATTACAGAAGGAAGTTCAATATATTCGGGAGTTTTTCCCACTAGACACTGATTATAATAAGAATTCTCAGGAAAAGAGAGAGTCCCTGTAAGTACAATGCAAGCAGACTTGTTACATAGATGTAGGTGTCAGCTCTCCCAGGCAAACCAGACATGAAACAGGACAAGATGAACTAATCTTACTTTATTGTAAGGCTGCTTAGTAGTATCTTGAAAACCTGAAGGCACAAACTTCCTTCCTCCACTTTTAACTACTGGTACTTGATCCATTTGGGCAGGTCTTTCTTGAGTTCTGTTTTCAGACCATTAAGTGATTGTGGGATCCTGCCTGTCTTATTTGATTTTTTTCCTCTTCTCTTTTCCCAAGGTCATTATATATTCCGTTATAGTAAGAAAGAATATTTAGCCTTGAGGTTGCAGATTTGTTTCTCACTTACAGTGCTTTATTTCTACAGGTGTGTATCTTGTTATTAAAGTTAGGATGTTTATTATCCTCATTTATTGACAGATAAAACAGATCATGGGAAAGGCAAAAAGAAGAATAACTGAAGTTGAGACTTTGATCGTAATATCTATTCCATTTCCATTATGTATATAATGAATATATATATATATATATATATATATATATATATATATATATATATATATATATATATATATATGTCTTTGATTATTCGGGTCTTCTCCCACGTAAAATTGGAAGTGTCTTGGCGACGTTTCGACGAAGTCTCATTCGTCATCTTCAGGCTGGTGTTCTCGGCTTCGTGCTTCGTGAGATCGCAGCTGTCTCTTCCTTTTAACTGCTAGTGGGGGTGTGAGCTGATTGGGTGGGAACTTGGCTGTGTTCTGATTGGGTGGAGGTGTGTTCTGATTGGTTAGGGGCTTGGCTGTGCTCTGATTGGATGGGGGGTTGGTTGTGCTCTGATTGGCTGGGGGTGTGTTCTGTTTGGGTGGGGACTTGGTTGTGCTCAGCTTAGTCTGAGTTGCAGGGGGATTTGAGCTGGTGAGCTGCGTTGTTGTTGTTTGGCTTCGTGTTTGTGGCCGTGCGAGCTCTTCATGGTGGGTGTCAGTCTGCTTCATGTATGGATTGGAGGGGTTTAAAGTGGCTAATGATGCAGCTGCGGTCTGGCTTCTGGTCCTTGGTCGTGGCTCATTATCAGTGTGGGTTTGAGTCTGCTTTCTGCGTGGATGTGTGGTGGTGACATCCTGTGTGGCTCTCGTGAGTGTGGGTCTGGTGTCATTCGTCATGTTAGGGACTCGTTTGTCAATAAGGGCGGGTTTCCAAATGGCTGGTAGGTGGGAGGTATCGTCTCGTTTGTTCATGCTGTGTGGGCGTTTTTCTATCTCGATGGTTTCTCTGATTATTCTGTTGTTAAAGTGTTCAGTTTTGGCGATAGTTCTGGTCTTTTTAAAGTCAATATCATGTCCTGTGGCTTTAAGGTGTTGGACCAGGGAAGAAGTTGGTTCCTCTTTTCTGACTGAGTTCTTGTGTTCTTCTATGCGTGCACTTATTCGTCTGTTGGTTTGTCCGATGTATGTGGTGGGGCAGGCAGTGCATGGGATTTCATATACTCCTTGATTTTCTAACTCAATTTTGTCTTTGGGGTTCCTTAGGATGGTGGATATTTTTCGTTTTGTGCAGAATGCTGTCTTGATGTTATGTTTGTGGAGGATTTTGCTTATTTGTCTGTGGTGCCTTTTATGTATGGGAGGAGGGCTTTGCCGTCATCTTGGCTAATGATGCAGCTGCGGTCTGGCTTCTGGTCCTTGGTCATGGCTCATTATCAGTGTGGGTTTGAGTCTGCTTTCTGCATGGATGTGGGGTGGTGACATCCTGTGTGGCTCTCATGAGTGTGGGTCTGGTGTCATTCGTCATGTTAGGGACTCGTTTGTCAATAAGGGCGGGTTTCCAAATGGCTGGTAGGCGGGAGGTATCGTCTCGTTTGTTCATGCTGTGTGGGCGTTTTTCTATCTCGATGGCTTCTCTGATTATTCTGTTGTTGAAGTGTTCAGTTTTGGCGATAGTTCTGGTCTTTTTAAAGTCAGGACACACTATCTACCAGAAGAAAACACACACAAACCTCTATCTGCACGCACTCTCACACCACCACCCTGCCCAGATCAACTCTGTAGCCAAGACACTCATTTCCAGAACAAAACGCTTAGCTGACGAACAACACCTAAAAACTGAACTACACACCCTCACTAACGTACTAACATCCAATGGATTCCAAAGAAATAAGATCACCAACCTAATCCAAAAAGAAACCCCCACTAAAATCCAAGACAGAGAACAAGAAAACGGCAAAGCCCTCCTCCCATACATAAAAGGCACCACAGACAGAATAAGCAAAATCCTCCACAAACATAACATCAAGACAGCATTCTGCACAAAACGAAAAATATCCACCATCCTAAGGAACCCCAAAGACAAAATTGAGTTAGAAAATCAAGGAGTATATGAAATCCCATGCACCGCCTGCCCCACCACATACATCGGACAAACCAACAGACGAATAAGTGCACGCATAGAAGAACACAAGAACTCAGTCAGAAAAGAGGAACCAACTTCTTCCCTGGTCCAACACCTTAAAGCCACAGGACATAATATTGACTTTAAAAGGACCAGAACTGTCGCCAAAACTGAACACTTTAACAACAGAATAATCAGAGAAGCCATTGAGATAGAAAAACGCCCACACAGCATGAACAAACGAGACGATACCTCCCGCCTACCAGCCATTTGGAAACCCGCCCTTATTGACAAACGAGTCCCTAACATGACGAATGACACCAGACCCACACTCACGAGAGCCACACAGGATGTCACCACCACACATCCACGCAGAAAGCAGACTCAAACCCACACTGATAATGAGCCACGACCAAGGACCAGAAGCCAGACCGCAGCTGCATCATTAGCCACTTTAAACCCCTCCAATCCATACATGAAGCAGACTGACACCCACCATGAAGAGCTCGCACGGCCACAAACACGAAGCCAAACAACAACAACGCAGCTCACCAGCTCAAATCCCCCTGCAACTCAGACTAAGCTGAGCACAACCAAACCCCACCCAAACAGAACACACCCCCAGCCAATCAGAGCACAACCAACCCCCCATCCAATCAGAGCACAGCCAAGCCCCTAACCAATCAGAACACACCTCCACCCAATCAGAACACAGCCAAGTTCCCACCCAATCAGCTCACACCCCCACTAGCAGTTAAAAGGAAGAGACAGCTGCGATCTCACATTGCTCCTGGAAGCACGAAGCCGAGAACACCAGCCTGAAGATGACGAATGAGACTTCGTCGAAACGTCGCCAAGACACTTCCAATTTTACGTGGGAGAAGACCCGAATAACCAAAGACCTACATATATATATATATATATATATATATATATATATATATATATATATATATATATAAAGAGAGAGAGAGAGAGAGAGAGAGAGAGAGAGAGAGTATATCTAGAATAGAATAGAATAACAGAGTTGGAAGGGACCTTGGAGGTCTTCTAGTCCAACCCTCTGCATAGGCAGGAAACCCTACACCACTTCAGACAAATGGTTATCCAACATCTTCTTAAAAATTTTCAGTGTTGGGGCATTCACAACTTCTGCAGGCAAGTTGTTCCACTTATTAATTGTTCTAACTGTCAGGAAATTTCTCCTTAGTTCTAAGTTGCTTCTCTCCTTGATTAGTTTCCACCCATTGCTTCTTGTTCTACCCTCAGGTGCTTTGGAGAATAGCTTGACTCCCTCTTCTTTGTGGCAACCCCTGAGATATTGGAACACTGCTATCATGTCTCCTCTAGTCCTTCTCTTCATTAAACTAGACATACCCAGTTCCTGCAACCGTTCTTCATATGTTTTAGCCTCTAGTCCCCTAATCATCTTTGTTTCTCTTCTCTGCACTCTTTCTAGAGTCTCAACATTTTTTTTACACGGTGACCAAAACTGAACACAATATTCCATGTGTTGCCTTACCAAGGCATTATAAAGTGGTATTAACACTTCACGTGAGCTTGATCTAGAAGCAGTTGAGTATGGGCAATCATCACCACATCTCAACCATCATCTCTCTATATAAATCGATAGCACTCATTTTGAACAGCTTGATTCATATTATTTGAAATACCTCATCATTTAAATGAAACAATTTGGGTCTTGTGATCAGTTTTAGAGATCCCAGATTCTATTGTAAGATGCACAGACTTGCATTTAATCATTCACAAGGTGGCCTCAATTGATTAGACTAGTAACATGAGATGAATGAGTTGGCTAACAACAAAGAGCTGCAACTTTTAATTCTCTGCCTTCCACCTATCCCTCTGCTCAGTTTTCATCATGGCCAAGAGGCCGCAGCCTGTCATTTAACCATTCACAAGGTGGTGGATTTGTTACTCTTTTTATTTGTTTCCTTCCCTAAACTGCATTTATTACAGTCCAAGAAGGAGGTCAGCCAAAGAGAGGTCCTGAAACTGGCTTTGTTAGTCATAGATATAACTCTGCTGCAGGAGATAATACCTGTAAAGAACTGTATCTTTATGAACAGCCCTAGATTTATGGGCTCTGAAGACTGCCTTCCAAGATGTTTTTATCAAAATGTTTTGGTTTCTAATGTGAAGTATAACGAATAGGAAACTATAAAAGAATATATAGTAATCCTGCATTCTGTTTGTTCTGAATCATAATTAGTTTTCACCCAGCAGGTTTCTATTTAACTTATTTCAATGTATCATTTCAAAGATGTGTCAAATGTAATCAGGAGCTAATGAAATTTTATGTGAACCATCTGCTAAATATTCCTTTGAAACAATGTCTTTGAGGGGGAAATTCCTCTTTTTTTATTTCCTATTTATACAATATATTTAGTTTAGGTTTTAAAAAAGAAAAGAAGAAAGGAGTGATATATAGCCAAAATTATCTTTAAAGGGTTCTGTCTCATTACCCAAATAATATGTTACAAAATTTCTGCTTTCTGCATCAGAAAGATCCGGTAAGAATAGTAAATTATCTATTTCCTGGACATGTTCATATTGATGTTTGGAAAAGAGTAAAATCACATTTTCAAAGTCTTCCTTTGCTATTGTACAACATGCACACAGATACCTTCCCATATGGTGCCTCATACACCCAAATCCCTGCATCAGGGAGGTTTTCTTCTCACACTACATTAGATGCCATGTGGAAACTTGTGTTTGATTTCAAGACTCAAAACTAGAGACCTTTTACTAAGAGATTAGAAGTCTTCAAGATGTTTGCTTGTTTTCCTCCCAAATAATGTTATAAACAACATTTCCACCATGATGTATGAATATGTAGTAATCTAACTGATGCAGAATAATAACTTCCAAGCCTACTTGTTATTGTTCGTGACACTGATCCAAATCAGGGGAGAGGAATGCTTAATCCTTTGCCATCTCACCAAAGCTTCATCCAGATATGTTGTAATCAGGAAATAATTAAAGGTTTGAAAGCTAGGTTTTGTATTGTGCACATCAAAGACGAAATGAGCTTTAGTCTATTTTAAATCTCATCATTTGTAAGAGCCTGGCTTGATCTTACCTAGTGCACAGTGGATAAGAACCCAAATAGTAAGGCAGAAAACTATAATCCATGATTATTTGTAAGAGATGGATACTCAGAATCATATCATGTTGATTCTGGAGTTAATAGTTAAGTTTTGTGATCGCTGGACACTAATTACATTTAGCTTTGGTCAATTTGTTTTAGTTTCTGTTACAATAGAGACCATAGTTGACATTTAGGGGCCTTTGCAAATCCCATAGTTTTAGCTGCAAGTTTTCCTCTAAATTTTCCCCATTCAGTTTCACTGAATATCAGAATTTTAGCATTATAAAAGAGAGACAAAATTATTTTTCAAGTCTAATCTTTGCTTTCATAAAGTACCAGATTCCTTCAGTAATCCAATATATAGAGTAATTTTTCAGGCTGTTGTGCAGGTCATCTGTGGACACAGAGGTAACTCTGCAGTCCCAGTCTAGAAATCCAGTATCGAGCAGAGTGGGGGCACTGGAAGTCCATTTTGTAGTAACTGTGGGTGTTATTTTAAGACCGTTCACGGTTTTCTATTAGGTTTTTGTGGCACCTTTTTTCAAAGTTGGTAGCATCTTCATAGCACAGGGCTCACCTCTGGCTTCCATCTGCAATTGTAGCTTCCCGTTCCCTTGGCTGGATGTCACAGCGGTGTACGGTTTCTTTTTCAACTTCTTGGTAGTACTTGAGTGGTTGACCTTGAGGTCTCTTCCCAGATTCCAGTACACTATACAGTAACTGGTGAGGCATATAGTGGTCATCCGTTATGAAGACATGTACACCTCATCTCACCTGGGCTTTGATCATCAGTGACTCAAATAAATTTATAATATTTGTAATCTTCTTAGGCCCTTAAAATATATCTGTTTTGGAAAATAATGAAAGATTGATTGGTGTGATTTAATTTCTTTAGATATGTTTACTAAGGATTTTGACATTTCTAAGATTTTATTTATAACCAAACCTGGAGGAACAGCATGGATAGACACTAATTTATAGAGATCCTGTTGGTTGTATGACATGTTATAAGAATATGTTTCTCTGGAGCCATGGGACTTTTTTCTTCTCTACTTTTTAGTATAAGCTAACTAGAGAGGGGTCCCTAACCTTTGGGGCTAGCCAGTACCGAGTCCCAGCCCATTCGGAACTAGGCCATGGAAATGGCAGGCAGGTATATGCCTGCACATAGTTTACTGATGTAAGTAGTGGACAAGCACACACGCTCAAGGCTCCATTTGTGTGAACAGCAGGTGTGTGTGCCGCCACTTGTGCAAATGGAGCTGTGTGCAAGTGCTCACTCACCGCTTGCATGGCAACATCCCCTCCTCCCCCCACCAGTCGGCAAAACTTGGAGACTGCTGGCCTAGAGTCATAGAGTTGGACAACATTTAAATCTAATAAATAAACATTTATAAGCAAGCAGTGGATGCCTTTTTGACACAGGCCTCTGGGGAAACAGAAGATCTGTTATTTTGCTTACTTTGGAGACTTTAAGTATACTTTACTTATGATAGATGTACCAGATCCACATACATTAGAAGCAATGCTGTCTTCCATTAGCCTGGATTTTTAATGATAATTTGCCTTTCTTTCCTATTATCAGATTCCACATCCTGGGAATTCCTCTGCATGCATAAAAAAATAACAGAGAGAACTACAGAACTGAATAATATGTAACTTTTAAGAACCTATTTCACAAAGGGCATAACTCTGTCTTTTTTTTTTTTTCACATACACGTGTGCTGCTTATTCATTTTGTTCCAGATGGGGATTTGAGCGAGTGGTTCATTGTTCAGAAAGTTGCTTGATCTTTTTTAACTCTATTTTTGATTGGCTGCAGTAAATCTCAGAAAAACTAACAAGATTTGGACAGCCACTATAGAAACATGGATTTGCCAAAACATCCTCAAGCATTAATTTAGCGTAATTTTTCCCATGTGGCCTGCAGCTCTTGGACCTCTCAATCTGGCAAAGTATCTCCCTCCACCCCGACCCTTACCACTTCCCAGGATTGTGTCTTTCATGCTGATTGTTGCTGGCAGTGACATTTTGTACTTCGTGCAAGTTTTCAGCGTATGATTCCTTTGTGAATAACTAGTACATTGCTGTATTCAGGGAACATAAAGCGATCACTGCTCTAACACAGATTCTTGCATAATTCAGAATAATTTATATTACGTTAGAAATCTGACACTTCTATGCTGTAACATTTTCAAACATTTCGTATTAGCTATGGTTGTGTTTTATTCCATTAGTTTTCATAAGTAGACCGATTGTCTCATTTGTACTTTAATTATGAGACATTATCAGAGGCTACTACCACAGTTCTTATTTGTTCTTCGGCTTAGAATTAAAGCTCAGTTGAAACATCCTTGCCAATTAGATGCTAGAAATTTGCTTTCCAATATTAAATCATGCAAAAGCATTAAAGATTTTGCACAGCTTTCTTTTTTAATGCATAAGTTCTAAGGTTGATAGTTTAAGAGCTAGGGCTCTGATGAGTGCCTAAGCCAGGGGTCTGCAACCCGCAGCTCTGGAGCCGCATGTGGCTCTTTCATCCCTCTGCTGCAGCTCCCTGTCACGCAAAATATGCATCACAACTGCCAGTGTGTGACACCCGCCAGCACGTGATTTATTGAGCTTTTCAATTCATCTTTTTTTTTTCGGAATTCAAAATGTTTTTGTTGCATGCAGAAATAAAAATGTGTTTTCTCTGCAGCAGGTCATTGATTTCATAAATACAACACATTATAGTTTTTTTTATACATAGTATAAAAAAAGTTTAAAAAAACGATATATGCAGTGTTATTTTCATTTTAGATGTCAAAAGGGTTTTGTGGCTCCCAGTGTTTTCGTTTCTGTGGAAAATGGGTCCAAATGGCTCTTTGAGTGTTTAAGATTGCTGACCCGTGGCCTAAGCTATATGTCTGGGTTTCAATTTCAGAAGGAAGGACATCTTTTTATAAGCATTAAAGTTCTGTGACTGGAATTCCATTTAGGAAAAATTCTTTGAAAATACTTTAAAATAACAATCACTGTCTCTAAATCCAATCCACCTCACAGGGAAGATGTTATTGTGTACGGTATGCACATTGCCTTGAGCTCTATAGAAATAAAGGTGGAATGTAAATGTATTACTAACAATACCCTGTTATTCTTTATCTGGAACAGAATACTGCTGAAAGAAAATAGTTTCTCCTAATCATACCTGTAAATCAGTAATTTCCAATTTGGTATATTCCAGATGATAAATTGTAGAACGCTCTAACAGAATGTTCATTGTATTGCTTTTATCTCAAATAGATTTTTGTGTAAGAGTACATTTTTGAACATCCTTTGTATACAGTTAGTTGGAGAGAAGAAATCAACTTATTAATATAAAGGCAACTAAAAATTACTGCAAAAATCATACACTGCAATTTTGGATTCAAATTGTCGTGCCTATTTCTGTTTAAATAATGTCCTGTAAACTAATTGAATCTCCCATAATTAAAGTCATCTTGAGTGTGAATTTAAAATAATTATGTCTTTCTTTAAAAAGTTTTTCTCTCCCTTTTCTATTTAAAAAACAAAAAGTGGCTTTGTAGTTAACATATGAATCAACTTAATCCATGCTTGAATAAAATGACATTGGAAATGTTTAATATCATAACTGTAGGTTTTATTTAATGATAGTTGTCTGGGTGAACATTTTATGTCTAACATTATTTCATGAAGTTTACCACGTTATTTATGTTAAATATTGAATATCTTTCTGTATAAATAATTAAAATAAATTGAAGGAATTATAATTGAATGGTTATAATTGAATTGTAAACATTATTTAATTTCCTGAATACTTATTTATATACATGATTATGTATTACTTCCATTCATAATTTTCTTTATATTTATGAATCTTTTTTCAAGAGAGCACAATCTGATGAACTGGAAAAGATAGAAAAGCATGGCAAATCAAGTAAAGAAAAGGAGAATGCCAAATCTTTGGACAAACCTGAACAGTAAGGATACTATAAACCATCTACACTGGTTGGAGAGAGTCAACTATTAACTTTTTAGTTCAGGTTCAGTTACAACACCAATTGTTCTAACTGAAACAAATAATTTACCAGTTCAATACATATAAAACCATGAGATTCAGTTCCACTTTGTTTGAGAAAACTGGATTACGATATTCTTGAGCTATTCTGGTGATTTGTACAATAGTGATGCCCTCCTGTTTTCCCAATTCTTCTTCCAGTAGATGAATTTACTACAAGTCTTTTGGTTTGTTTGCTTCTCCCCAGAAAGAATTATTTGCTTCATAAGAATAGGTTTCATCTGATCTTTATCCCTGCTTAGCTATTTTTCCATAACCTTGATACTTCCTTTTCTCTTGCACATTCTTTGGATTTACATCTTAATCCCTACTTCAAATGTACTCAATTTAGCTTCGTGTGTGTGTGTGTGTATGTGTGTGTGCACGCGCGCACATGTGTGTATAGTAACTGCATTTACAGACATAGTATTCAATAGACACCAAAATATATTTGATATCACTTTTCTTATAATGTTAATTCATCTCCCGAACTGCCTGATTATATGCTAAACATAGTTGAATTATCATGTGAAATAGCTGAAATCTTGCAAGATCTCACCTATCTATCAAGATTTTTGTTATGGAAAGTCCCAAGACATTTAGTTATTAATTTAAATTTTCAGGCAAAGATGCATGTATATGTGTGCATATATGTGTGTACTTCTGTATTAACCAGTCCTCTATCAGGAGGGAAAAGTAAGATTTTGCAGCAATATCTGATGATTATTCCCATCCTCCTCTTATATAAACCTGTACAGACCCCAAGTCTATACTTCCATCTAGATCAGGGGTGTCAAACTCAAGGCCCGGGGGCCAGATCCGGCCTTTGGGGTGCTTAGATCTGTCCCACAAGGCTGACACAAGGCAGATACAAGGCCCACAAGGCCGACCTAGAAACAGCAAAGGACCGGCCCACAGTCCTCTGCCAGCAAAAACAGAACTTGGGACAGCTGCATGCAGCCAGCCCCCCCCCCCCCCGAGTTCCATTTTTCCCTGGCAGAAGGCGGCAGGAGGTCATTGTGGCTGAAAACAGAGTTCGGGAGCCTGTTTTCTCTGGCAGAGCGCTCAGGCCACCACTGACGCCCCCGACACGAGTGACATCAAGATGGCCACACCCATCCTGGCCATACCCACCCCAGCCCCCAAGGTCAAACACAACCCTGGTGTGGCCCTCAATGAAATCAAGTTTGACAACCCTGATCTAGATCATTTATTTTTTATCTATTTTTTCTGCTGCTGTTGAGTGAATCACTTTCAATATCTGAACCAAAGTTCTGAGCCCCAGTAACAGGACAGCACTATTAGTCACTTCTCTGAGGACCTAAATCCTTTCAAGGGACACATATTTTAATAGATCATCTCTTTCCCCACTGTCTTCTTTTTCCTCAAGGCAAGTGTCAGAATATTTCTCTGTTGGGATAACAGGGTCCTTATGGGAAATTAAAATGACAGTCACTATTTGCAAAACAGTTGTTTTTTCATTGCTTAGCACTGGCTAAATTGAGTTGGTAAGGGGTGAGAGGTATCTGTATCTACTGGAAGTCTCATTTCAGGTGAAAGACTTCTAAGTAGCTTCAGAAGTTCCACTGCCAGTTTCAGAGAAGGAATGGATCTCATTGTTCTTGTTGTGTCTTATTCTGTTCAAAACCAATAAATATCCTTCACCTGCTATTAGTCCTTTGTTCCCCCTATGTTTGGGTTCCACAGTCATACAGATAATCTGTTCCTATTCAGAACAAATTTTCATTATTCATTGGTTTAATTGGGAATGATTTTAGACTATAATTCTGAATCTATTTTTGTCCATCAAGTTCTTTTAATAGAACTCAGTCATGTTTTTCTTTAATATCTCCAGGTTTCTTTATGAACTCTCCCTGATTCCCAACTTCTCTGAACGAGCCTTTTGTATCCTGTTCCAATCAACATTCTCTGAAAGCATTTCCTCTCTCCGAAGCAAACTGGAATTGTTGCAGAAACTGTGTGAGGTAGGTTCTGGACCATCTGATGCAAGACCTAGATTGGCTGATATTTAATCTTCCTTATTCGACAATACTCATATTTCAAAAGTTTTATTTATTTTACATGCTCATTAAATGTGAAGGATAGCAGTCCTGCTGAATGGAACATTTTATGATTGTGCTTCAAAATCAAAGTAAATCTTAAGGTTTGGCTTTCAGTACTGAAGTATAATAACACCACAAGTCTATAGCCAATGCACATCAACCTCTAGAGAATAATATACCTTTTTCCTGTGCCAAAGCAAAATCTTCTCTCTTTGTAACAGGCACTGGCTTTCCTTCAGTATTTCCAAACAAACATACATTGACTTTTTCTTTTAGAAGTGCCTTTGTTTCTGTAATAATATATAATAATCATCTGATTGTAATTTTGGCAGCATTGGCAACAGCAGCAATCTCCCACACTTAGCTTTATAACAATGAACAAATATTAGTTAATATTACATAGGCTATATAATCTTGAAGATATCGCGATAACTTCAAGATTCTTCTTCAGTCTCAACAAATCATAGTTGCTATTGACAATGCTGCAAAGATGATTTTGAAACTATTGTGGGAGAAGGGTATATAACACTCCCCCCCGCTTTTTTTTTCAATACTCTCAGTTCTATGTGAGGCTTCCATAGCTGCAATTCTCCATGGGAAAAATCTACAGGGCATTAATAGAGTGCGTAAAAATGTTCAGTTAAAGACATGTTCCTCAGGGACTTAATAATTCCTCAGTCACCAAACTTTGTTGCCTTTTTCCAAAGCTTGTGTCATGCTTGTTTGCATTGCCACTGCTGTTATGCTGGAACCAGTTTCATCCTATTTAAGGCTTTCTGCGTTGCAACCAATCAGAGGTCAAGCCATTGACAAACTTTTTGCTGTCAATCCATATAATTTAACTGGAAGCAGTGTCACTAAGGGAATAAAAAATCCTTGCATTGTATTCTATCTAAAATTTTCATGGGAACCCATCTATATGTCCCTTCCCCAAATATTTCATTCACTATTATTAATTTTAATGGAATGGGAATGATATACAGAACAGTAGTGTACCTATTTTGTTAGGCAATTAAGTCAATGTTTCCTATTCATGTCCAGTGTGATGGTTTGCCTGTTTGTTTATTTGTATCCCACTTTTTCTTGAAGGAGAACAAGAAGGCACTCACGAGGCTATCCAACTTTTTATCCTCTTACTGTTATCAATATAGCCATTTGTTCTTTTTTTTTTAAAGATGGGGCACTTTTTGCTCGCCAGACTTTTTGTAGCTGTCAAGAATTCCTATATTTTAAGGAAAGGATAGAACTGTGTCCAGTGGTGGGATTCAGCCAGTTCGCACCAGTTCGGGAGAACCGGTTGTTAAATTACTTGAATCCCACCACTGTCTGTGTCCCCTTTATTACAAAGCTCTGTATTTTTCACATTTGCCAAATCATGAATATACTTTATACAGTTTAATTTGCATAGTTTAATTTTGCCAGATGACTTCTTCCATTCAGAAATGTTTGCACTGATTATAGGGCTCAGCCTGCATGGTTCTTTCATGTATTTCAGTGCCAGGAGAGCTAACTCATTCTCCTACAATTGCGGCTTGCTTATCTACTGTTCTACTGCCTCCTTAGTAGCTTTAGGAGGCTGGTCTGATGGTGTATGGGAAAGGCCTTGGGAGGCTGGGCCAAGAGATCCTGCCAAGGGGAACAGTTGGATAAAAGACAACAACTGGATAATGGGAGAGGCAACAGGCTCAGAAAGGTTCCTCCCTTAGTTTCTTGGGTTGTAAAGGAAGTAGTGGGAAAGATTGCAAGACTGATGTTAGTCTCATGGGTAAACCAGATGGGAATCACAACCAGATGAGCTAATTATACTTTATTGTAAAGCTAAATTGACAAAAATCTTGCAAGTCTGAAAGTACATCTCTCTTCCCTCTGCCCATCTCCTTTATAATCTAAGAAACTGAGGAAGGTTTCTTCTGAATCTCTTGCCCCATCCACTGCCCAGTTGTGGGTTGTGCTGTCCCTTACTTAACTGTTCCCTAGGTAGCATCTCTTGGCTCTATCTCCAAAGATCTTTCCCAATACCATTACATTTAGTTAATCCAGCATTTCCTGCATCTCTTGTGTGATGGTTTCACGTCAAGAATTGTCTCCAGAGTGATTAAAGTGGGCCTAGCCTATCATGCTAAAGTTGTTCAATATTAATAAAAAAGGTTTAACGTAAAGACATTTGAGCAAGCTTTGGCAAACTGAACTTAAATAGCTCTTACTCTAAACTATAGTTCACCGTTTTGTTTCTATTCCCTTAAGCAACGTTAGAAAACCTTCCTCTTATGGTATAGATGGGGAACTTATCTCATTACAAATGCTGCAGAACAAAAACTCTTTTCCACACTGTCCAATAGTGGAGTACTTGAACAATATTTGAAAAGTCATAAGCTCCCCAGCCCTGTACTAATCGTAAAATAAAAACTATTTTTAAGTTTGCGGCTCACAGAATTAATATTTCTGCATCTGTAAACAGCACTTGGGTATTGGCTTCAAATGTTCAGGAACCCCTTTTCTCAAGATATAAATGTCTTTGATTGTTTTTATTTGTGACACACCTACATAATAGTAAGGAATTATAAATGTAATTATTACTGAAGTTTCAGAGTTATTATTATTTTGGGATCATCCCGATGTGATTATGAAGTATTTAAAATTAAATTGCATTCAATTGTTTTGATAAGAACTATGTGGTCGTACACTTTTTAATAAATAAAATGAAATGTTTCTAACATGTTCTGTAGTAACTTCTCTGCATCTTGTTTCCCCAGATGTTGAAAAGTGGCTCAGGAGTTATGCGGGTTCTAGGCTTGGTCCTAGCTTTTGGGAATTACATGAATGGTGGAAATAGGACAAGAGGACAAGCAGATGGCTTTGGACTAGACATACTTCCCAAACTCAAAGATGTCAAGAGTAGTGTAAGTTTTACCTCCCATGCCTTAATTATTATGGCACTTAATATGCTGCATTGCTTTATTAAGCATGAAAGTCCCATGCTCTCAGTGCTCTGGTAGTGCAGTGGGGCTAACTCACTTCTCACTCCAGGAGTTTGATTCAAAGAAAGAAAGAAGGGAGGGAGGGAGGGAGGGGAGGGAGGGAGGGAGGGAGGGAGGGAAGGAAGGAAGGAAGGAAGGAAGGAAGGAAGGAAGGAAGGAAGGAAGGAATCTCCACATGCAGAGATAAAACATGTTGTTATGTTATTTAGTCTTGTAGTAACTCTTGGATGCTAGTGGAATGTAACAAATTGATGTTACACAATTTTCATTCTTAATTTCTATCTACAAATTGGAATTACAGATGTTTGTAGTTTGTAATTCAAAGCCTAACAAAATGTTTGCAGAAAATACAGATAGTCCTCAACTTAAAATATTTTGTTTAGTGATCATTCAAAGTTACAATGACTGGGGGG
The DNA here is from genome assembly GCA_022577455.1 of Arizona elegans. NCBI lineage: Eukaryota > Metazoa > Chordata > Lepidosauria > Squamata > Colubridae > Arizona > Arizona elegans. Next base: position 268,305,750 of record JAKOOJ010000001.1, read on the forward strand.
AAAAATGACATGAGACCATTTTTCACACTTATGACCGTTGCAGCATCCTCATGGTCATGTGATTTACATTTGGATGTTTGACAACTGGTTCATATTTATGACAGATTTTGCAATATCCTTCTCCCAAGAGTGGGGTGGGAATGGAGATTTTGCAGTATCCTTCTCCTGCCATGCCACATTATAGTTGTCACATGATTACCATTTGAGAATTCCTGCCAGTTTCATCATTGGCTTTGCTTGTTGGAAGTTGGCAGTGAAGATCACAACATGTGATAGCAATAGCAATGGCAGTTAGACTTATATACCACTCTCATAGTATTTTACAGCACTCTCTGAGTAGTTTACAATGCCAGCATATTGCCCCCAACAATCTGGATTCTCATTTTATTAACCTCGGAAGGATAGAAAACTGAGTTAATCTAGAGCCCATCAGGATCAAACTCCAGACTGTGAGCAGAGTTAGCCTACATGGATTTTAGCCACTGCACCACCAGGGCTCCTCATGCAGAGGTGGGTTTCAGCAGGTTCTGACCAGTTCTGGAGAACCGGTAGCAGAAATTTTGAGTAGTTCGGAGAACCTGTAAATACCACTTCTGACTGGCCCCACCCCCATCTATTCTCTGCCTCCCAAGTCCCAGCTAATCAGGAGGAAATGGAGATTTTAATCTTCCCCTAGAGTGAGGTGGGAATGGAGATTTTACAGTATCCTTCCCCTGCCACACCCACCAAGCCACGCCCACCAAGCTATGCCACACCTATCAAGCCACACCCACAGAACCAGTAGTAAAAAATTTTGAAACCCACCACTGTCCTCATGTGATGGCGGGATGCTGCGACCATCATAATTGCAAGCTGGTTGCCAAGCATCCAAACCATGATCACACGACAGCAGCAGCTACTATGACTAGTCATGAGTCTCCTCATTTAGTACCATCATAACTTGGAACAGCCACTGAATGAGTGGTTGTTATCTGAGGACTACCTATGCTCCAAATGTATACAAATACAAATTATTCAATCTAAATGTCAATATATTTCATATATAAATGCTATTTAATTTTGACCTTATACAGGATAACAGCAGGAGTCTTCTGTCATATATTGTCTCATATTATTTGCGCAATTTTGATGAGGTAAGTATGAACTTCCAATTTAACCTTTTTTTTCTTTTAGGATAGTTTTTGTTTCTGTCATTTAATATAAAACCTTTTGGTGAGATCTAGTAGGGTGGTTTCTTGAGGGAACTAAGAATAAGGCGACAAATGCTTTCATACATTCTCACGATCTGCTTTTTCAAACTCAAGCTTCATTTCTCAACCTCTAAGGAAGGTATTTGCAGTATGAAGACAAGTTTAAAAAGTGTTGCATGTTCAGGGATTTCCTTTCACAATATTGAATGTCATCTTTTTTATCTTCTGGTTCCTTAAGCATGCAATGAAGGCAGTTCATAAATTTGGTTGTTGTTTGCTTATATACTTTCAACAGTGAAAGATATTGCTAGCATAATACTCAGTAATATCACTGGCTAAAATCTGTCAAAGTAAAGCAAAATTGACCAGATTATTTGTGTGTGTATGTATGTATGTATCAGTGGTGGGTTGCCACCGGTTTGGAACTGGTTCTATAGAACCGTATAGTAAAACTGGCGGGAGGCTCCGCCCACTGACCCTGATGTCATCAGAAGCGATCTGTGCATGCACAGAAGCTTCTGTGCATGCGCAAAAGCAAGGCGTGTGCACAATCCCATTGTGATCCGGTACTAAAGGTAAGTAGAACCCACCCCTGGTATGTATGTATGTATGTACTGTATGTATGCATGCATGTATGTATGTATGTATGTATCTTGTCTTTATTTTTATCTTTAACACAGGGTGGCAAACATATCTAATACTCCTTTCTCCTCCTATTGTCCCCATAACAACAACCCTGGAAGGTGAGTTGGGTTGAGAGAGAGTGACTGGCCCAAAGTCACCCAGCCTAAGGCAGGAGTAAAATTCACAGTCTCCTGGTTTCTAGCCTGATGCTTTAACTGCTATACCAAACCAGCTCTTAAGTTTGCCACTGAATTGCTATTTCTGATATTTAAATACCACCCAATCAAGAACATTCCCTTTACAGGTTATACTACTGGTATCACTAATATAGAAATTTAGCAGAGCCAAAACAATCTGGCGAAAGCACCAGATTCCCCAGCCCTGCCTTAAGCGATACTTGCTCTTGAATCACTTTGGTAACATCTTTAATGAAAGAGAGAAAAATATGTAGTTCTTGTCTCAATGTTATGTTATCTATTCAACCTGCTTATTTGTTTTGCCAGGATGCCGGAAAAGAACAATGCATCTTCCCTCTTCCAGAACCGCAGGATCTTTTTCAAGCTTCTCAGCTAAAATTTGAAGAGTTCAGTAAGGATCTTCGCAAACTGAAAAAAGACTTGAGAGGTAAAAGCTTTGACTTCTAGGCAGACATGGGAACATGCTGGTAGATACATTGGAACATGCTGGTAAATACCTCTAATCTGTGCCATCAAGCATACAAGAAATGGCAATGAGAAAGCCACTATGACAGTCAAATTCTCAGATACAGAAGTATGTCAGGCCTTAAGTTGTGTTTTCAATTATATTTAAAGATTTAGATGGATTTGTCTTAAGAAAGGAAATGGGAAAATTCAATTGTAAATCTGAAATGTATCAATTTTATTTTAAACATATAATACATATATAAATATTGTATATAAAATATATATATTTAAATATATAATTTTTTTCTCAGGGTTCAATGTTTGAGAAATCAAATTTCATCTAAGAAATGCTGAAGATTCTTCTTAAATTATCAGTATATTTCTAAAACAAACTTCAGAGACTTCTTAGGCTACACCCTTTGCAGAATTAGTTTCATGAAACTAAGGATTTCTATCCATACAGACACATATATACAATTCTGTTGCTAAGTTGCAGAAAAAACCCTCCACAATACTGATCCACCAAGGTTGTTGCATATTTCTGCAACCTATCTCGAAATCCTAAGAGATTGGGCAAAGAATAGGAAGATTTGGAAGTGCTCAGTTCAAATCTCATCTTTGCCACAAGTGTTAGTTTCTCTAAGGCAATTTGCTATTGTTCTGTCTAGCACAGGGCAGGAAAAAAATTCCTACAATGTTTTTCCTTTTTATCTTAATTGTGTGGCAAATGCAGTGTCCAAATCAGGAAGCTAGGCAGCTGGGCCTGTTTGGGTCAAGAAACTTTAAACTTCCTTTCAAGAAGGGAACATGATAGCCTTGGGCTTTTTCTGTTAAAATGTAGCCAAAGGGTATGTGGAAATGTTCTCTCTTTATTTTAGAAATATCTCTTCAGAGTTGTGCATTCTGTTTGATTTCCAATGCATCGGTTAAATTCCAGGAGAAGTTTTTGGAGGAATTCATCCCACCTTTTCAGTGCAGTTATCAATGATTGGAGGGGAGGTCACCTTGGAGAAATTGTAGGAGAAACCATCCACTCAGTTGCTCTGCCCACAAACGTGAAGAATTTTGTGTCCTGCTCATGTTCTGTTTCTAAGCCTCACCTTTCTCTTCAGTATGCTAACGCTAATATGGGAATAGTAATATTGGCAGGTCTTAAGGGCCTATTGTAAGGATTAGAGATATGTAATACTATATAAGAGAGAAAGAGAGAGAATGAATGAGAGAGACTGGGAGAAAGAATGAGGGGGTATGTAAGCTGATATAAAATATACTAACTTTTTCCAGCTGTCAGAATTAATATCTTTGGCTCTAGCCACTTTCCCTAAACTTTGATTTCCATTATATAGGCAGGCCCTCATTTTCTGGGTCCCCAAGGATTGAAACCAAGACTGGTGATTCACAAAGATCTCCAAAAGGAACTGTTCATACTAGATAAACAGGCTTTAAAAATAGCAGAAGTACCATAATACAGCAAAAGCAAATACATAGTGGAGCAAAATATCAACATTTGTGAGTGTGTATGATATTGATTAATACAATAGATATTAAAAACATGGTAAATATAGCGGCTAAAAGTAGTTTTTGCCTTGGGAATTGGATTAAAATAATACTGTGATAGCAGTGACTGATCAGAAAATAGGTTTTGGGAATGAAAATGAACAAATGTATGAAAATTGAAACACAGCATAAAGTTGCTATAAAAAAGGTAAATACCTTCAAGCTGGCTGGAGAATTCTGGGGGTTGAAGTCCACATATCTTCAAGATCAAGAAACAATGCCAAGGTTGAGAAACACTGCTGTATAGGATTAAAGTTAAGGAAAATCTCCTGTAGTTAAAACCTGCCTTCCTGAATTAAGAACGAGATGGAATGTAAACCCTAAAATTGTCCTTCCTAGCCATAGCCCCAAAGCTTTGAAATCCCTTTTTAGCAGAGATGCTCTTCTTTTAGCTTTCACAGTTGTCAAAGCAGTCTTTTTTCAGTAGCTATTTGGGAAGTAATTATTAGTGCTTCATTTGGTGTTCAGCTTGGAAAGCAGTTTTTTAGTAATGCTGTATGAGAGACATACTCTTAATCATTACACTTTAGAGTAACATATTATGTAGACATTTGTAAACCACCTGTAATCTTAGGAGCTTGATCATATACCCAAATAGATTTAAATGGATGAATTCATAAAATAGCTTTAAAAGACAATGAATGAACTCTCCTGACAACTCATCTTCCTTTCTTTTGAATCTTCTAGCCTTCTCTCAGCCAGAAATAGGCTACCTACCTTGCCTTAAACGTCAATTTCTAATAGAAGTCCTAATAGAAAGAGAGGTCTCTTTCTCAATTTTGCAGCATATCTCTCTCTAGAATTTGGAACACATGCAAGAATAGTATATTAGCACTTCCTGTGCTGATATTAAATACCTGTGTAATAATGAAAGGTTATTAGTAAGGTTTATCATTACAGGACCAACCCTACAATTAGTGTATGGGAAGTCTTGAAGTGTAGTACTATTTCTACCACTAAACTGGCCCTCCTTCCGCTAATGTATTGTTCCAAGGGACATGGGAGAATGTGATCAGCATAGCCAAAATGTAAGTCAGACCACTTTTGCTGTATGCACGATGTAAGAATGGCACTTTGCATTTCACTGAAATGTTTGAGCTGCAGCTGGCGACAAGGCAGAAGCCAGACCAAACAGAAGGGTAAGACAATGTCATAAGTCACAAGACAGCTTCTGGCTCAGACTAGAGATGAAGGAGATGGAATTGATCTTATGCACCCATGATTTCTCTACTAATCAGAGTTAGGGCTGTGAGCATAATGTCTATGATTATTGAGTCACTAATAAAAAAGTAATTAAAAGGGATAATGGCACTAATAAATGAAGGATGTGTACTGAATAATTTCCAGGGTGTTGTGTTTAGTTTAATTTAACTTAGCTTTCCTTAACTTAGTTTATGAACAATTTGAGTGGTAGAGCTGCCCATCTTACAAAGGTGACTCTGGGTGGCGTACGCCGTACAGAGATTAAAACCAAAAACAATGACATACTTCATAAAATCCATATGCAACCCTACTATAATGTACTCCTGGGGTCAAAAAACCCCACCATTCCCTTTCAAGTCACTAAAATAAAACAATAAAACAATAGGACTTGCCTTCCCTCCCAACCCAAATCCTATGTACCTTGTAAAAGACCCATAGGGTTGGGGCCAGCTGGATCCCTCCGAAGGTTGTACCAAAGGGCATGCACAGCATCAAACAAAAGCATGACTGCTAGGGACCCAAGATGTGGATGTGACCAGGAGTATTGGTGTTGGTGCACATTTTAAATGCCTGCTAAATTTAAAACATTTATTTCTGCCCTCCCAAATTAAATACATGCAGGTAGAAAACACAGTTCCTTTCATGAGGAGCTTCTTCCTGTATCTAAAAGTGCCAAAAACTTGTATCAACAAAGGAAGAAACAGTTAATTGGTACAACTATCCCAGTGGTGAAATTCAATTTTTTTTTTACTACCGGTTCTGTGGGCGTGGCTTGGTGGGCATGGCAGGGGAAGGATACTGCAAAATCTCCATTCCCACCCCACTCCTGGGGGAAGGATATTGCAAAATCTCCATTCCCACCCCACTCCTGGGGGAAGGATATTTCTGGAACTGAGAGAAATAAACAGGTCCAAGGTCACTCAGCTGGCTTTGTGCCTAAAGTGGGTCTTGAACTCACAGTCTCCTGGTTTCTAGCTTGACACCAAACTGGCTCTCAAACAAACCTGTACTATTTTTGTAATTACAATATTTATTTTATGGTACGTAATTGGATGATATCTTTAGTGTACATAGGGCTAAAAAGGAGAATTAAACTGAATTTCATTGCAAGGAAGAATCTTTTTTTTTTCTTCATTATTTTTAAAATAGTAACTGCACAGATTCCACACCTTATTTGTTTGCGTGTTTTATGAGAAGTATGTGTTGAACTTTGTTAATTCAGGAGGAAAAAGACGTAAGGAATATTAGATAAAAAAACATTAATTTTAGATATGTTTTCAGGATGTGGCTTTCTTGTACTTTAGAATATGAGTGATTTTTTATTTTTTATTTTTTTGTAGTTGAAATAACAATTTCCATAATATTTCTTCTTCAGCTGCCACTCGTTTCTTTTCCATTTGTTTTAAAGCTTTATGTGGCTGGGCATTAATCTGTTATGTAGCAGACAGACATTTTAATAAACAAAAGGTCTGAGACAGTTCAGGATTTTATTAATATATCTACCAGTTTGGCTCCATTAATTGCCCTTCAATTTCACAGCTCTCCAGGATCCTCAGTTGTGTCTTTCTCCATTCCTTGACACAGAATTTGTTAAGCAATCTGATCTGCTTTTGATCTCTCCTGACTGTCACCAGAGTTTCTTGATCTAGTTGTGTCAAGCTATTACTTTCGGTAATTCACTCATTCTGCACTCAAAATGTTAGTACTTGCTACAAGACTTAAATCACCTTGCTGTCTTATAGCATACTGAATAGCTGGATCCACGGATACAATACAGAGATATTTTACATGTAATATTGATTTGTGAAAGGTTTCATCCCTTCCACCACAATCACACACATACACACATTTCAGAACTAACTGAAAATATGACTTTAACATGTACATTTTCAAGAGACTTCAGTTCGAACTAGGAAATTTTTTTTGCAAATATGCACAACTACCCAAAAATAAACCTCTTTTAAGTTGAATAGAATAGAATAGACTTATTCCCAACTTATGTCAGGACATAGTGCTAGATGATCTTCTTTCAAAAATTGCTGCAGCATAATCCTAGTTTGGGAAATTTAATGTTCGGTATTCTGAAAGTCTCTCTTTGCTTGATCATAATATTTTTATTAGATATTTAAAAAATAGCTCGGAAATAAGATTGATGCCAATGAGTTATTATTATTATTATCTCTTTTATTCATTAAACATGAAACTCAGTCAACTGAACATTTAAAAATGTGTTACAAATACGATTGACTGGTGCTAATGGTTGATATGGGTTGCTGCCAGCATCCTAGGTACCAACCAAGTATCTTCTCAAAATATACGATGTTCCGAGTAGCGCAGTTTTTTGCAGTTCTGCTGGTGTTATTGCAGGAAGCTGCAAGTTCTTGATGTGTTTTGTAAAATTCTTGGACATGGTACCAAGTGCCATTACTACTACTACTACTACTACTACTACTACTACTACTACTGTATTATTTATTTTATTTATTTATTTATTTATTTGTTTGTTTCAATTTCTATACCGCCCTTCTCCAATTAGGACTCAGGGCGGTGAACAGCCAAAGTAAAAAACAGGACATACAAAATTTAAAAACAGTTTAAAATAATTAAATATTTTGGCCGTAAAATTAAAACAACCCAATTTAAAATCAATTTAAAATTTAACTCAAGCCAGCCCAGCTAGTTGAAATAAATAGGTTTTTAGGGCCCGACAAAGAATCCGGAGGTCTGTTATTGTACGTATCTCTGGGGGGAGGTTGTTCCAGAGGGTGGGCGCCACCACAGAGAAGGCTCTCCCCTGGGGGTCGCCAGCTGACCTTGTCTGGCAGACGGCACCCTGAGGAGGCCCACTCTGTGCAAGCGTACTGGCCGGTGGGAGGCTATTGGTGGCAGAAGGCGGTCTTGTAGGTACCCCGGCCCTAAGCCATGGAGCGCTTTAAAGGTGGTCACCAACACCTTGAAGCACACCCGGAAGACCACCGGGAGCCAGTGCAGCTCATGCAGGAGAGGTGTCACATGGGAGCGCCTCGTCGCCCCCATAATCCCCCGCATGGCCGCGTTCTGGACCAGCTGGAGACTCCGGGTGCACCCCAGGGGGAGCCCCATGTAGAGAGCATTGCAGTAGTCCAGGCGGGAAGTGACGAGTGCCTGAGTGACTGTGCATAGGGAGTCCCGATCTAGAAAGGGGCGCAATTGGCGTATCAGGCGAACCTGATAAAAAGCCCCCCTGGCCACAGCCGTCAAATGATCTTCTAAAGGCAGCCATGCGTCCAGGAGGACACCCAAGTTACGAGCCTTCTCCGTGGGGGCGAGTGATTCACCCCCAATAGCCAGTGATGGCGTCAGCTGGCTATATCGGGACGCCAGAAGCCACAGCCACTCGGTCTTGGAGGGGTTGAGTTATACGCCACCCATCTTGCAGTTCAAAGTGACTCTGAGTGGCTTATATATTGGTTCTTAGGGTCTTTAGTTAAACATACATACAGCTCGGCTGGTCATCAGAACTTTTTTTTTTACATTTTTTATTACCGGTTCAGTGAACCAGTAGCATTTTTTACTACCAGTTCGGGTGAACCGGCCTGAACTGGTAGCATTTCACTACTGCAGAGAAGCCATTCCAAAGGGTGAAACCTTGGGACACCTACAGGAATGACCTCTTATTTTACATATAAATGAAGGGAACAGGAAAGGCTTTTAAAGGAGAAAATGTACACAGAGGAACTCTTGGTATCTACATCAAGACACTTTATGTACTGCTATTAATTAACCTAAAAAGCAAAAAGTTTTCTTTTTTAAAAAAAAACCCAAATAAATAAAAGGCAGTTGGGTGTAGCAATTAAGGTAATGAGCTAATGGGGAAGCCATGAATTCTAGTCCTGCCTTAGGCACAAAGCCAGCTTGATGACTTCAGGACAGTCACTCTCTCAGCTCTAGGAAACAGGCAATCTTGCCAAGAAAACTACCATATTTTTCAGAGTATAAGATGCACCTTTTTCCCCAAAAAAAGAAGGTGAAAAACTGGGTGCATCTTATACTCTGAATGTACCCCTGCCAAGCTTCTCAAACAGAAGTTTCAGAGGCTGAAAAAAGCATCAGAAAAGAAGCTTCAGAAAAGAAGCCCCCAAACAGAGCTTCAGAAAAAAAGCTTCCAAACAGACCTTCAGAAAAGAAGCCCCCAAACAGAGCTTCAGAGGGTTTTTTTCTGAAGCTCTGTTTTGGAGGCTTTCAGAGGCAGAAAAGAAAGTTTTTTCTGAAACAGAGTTTCAGAAGTTTCAGAGGCAGGAAAAAAAGCAAAAAAAGCAAGGCACAGAACTGACAACCAAGGAACCTGATGCTAAAATTCACCTCTGGGAACAGCTGATTGGGGGTATTCCGGGAGGCCGATCCACCTGCCAATCAACTGTTTTCTTATTTTCCTCCCCAAAAACTAAGGTGAGTCTTATACTCCAGTGAGTCTTATACTCTGAAAAATATGGTACAGGACTAGTCCTGGCTGTTGCTAGAAGTCAACACTGAGTCGAAGGGGATGCCCCCCCACCCCCCGGCCACCGCCACCATCAATAAAATCATCAGTATCAATAAGGAAGGACTTACTAGTTAGAACTTAATATATATTGTGGACAAGTGTACATTGCACTATTTAAATCATAGCAGACAGTGGTGGACTTTAGATTAGGCATCTGCAGCACGCCACCCTTAGTGCTAAACACCTACTAAATCTACTGTAAACAGCTCAGGCACAAAATGATTTTTTTTAAAAAAAAACTTGTAATCTTATAATATTGCTACGAAGAGGTATTCCCTTGAGGCATGGTGTTATGATAGCCATTGCTGGGGAAAGCCACTCCCTGTTCTAGATTATAAGAACTAAGGAAAACAAACTGGCTCAGTTTAGCCACAATTCAGTAAGTGAAATTCCAACTGTATCAAAATCTAAATTTAAATCTACAGAGATTTTACTTTCAGGCATGTAGTGATTATACATAAATTTAAATGTATGAGATCAGTAAATATGAACTCAAAACATGTGAAAAAAAGTCATAATCTTAATATGTTTTTAAACATTCTGTCTTGTTCAATGATAACTTATAATTACATAATTCTATTGAGAGCATGCCATAATATTACTTGAATTCAGGGGTGAAATCCAGCAGGTTCTAACAGGTTCTAGAGAACTGGTAGCAGAAATTTTGAGTAGTTCGGAGAACCAGGCCTCTGGCTGGCCCCAGAGTGGGGTGGGAATGGAGATTTTGCAATATCCTTCCCCTGCCATGCCCACCAAGCCATGCCCACAGAACCAGTAGGGAAAAATTTTGGATTGGATTACTCAATATTACTTCACAATGTACTATGTGATTCACAGTCAAACTTAGGAAACAGTTTACCATTGAAATATGTAGGTTATATGTTGGTTAACACATAATATAATTCCCTATAGAAAATTCGATAATTTTGTTTGAAACTTTATTTTTAATTTTCTGACATCAAAGGGTTTCATTTTTCTTGGTATGCTTTCTACAGTTATGCTATCAATATGTCTAACTTATATTTTGCTCTGAATGGGTGTTTGTATGAGTGTGGTCAATGTGTAGTTTTTAAGGCACTGTTTCTCTACCTCAACAACTTTAAGAATGTATGGAAGTTATAAGCATAGGACCTGGGTATCTGCGGGACCGCCTTCTGCTGCCAATAGCCTCCCACTGACCAGTATGCTCCCACAGAGAGGGACTCCTCTCTGGCAATGTTGGCTGGCGACCCCCAGGGGGAGGGCCTTCTCTGTGGCAGCTCCTGCCCTCTGGAACGATTTGCTCCCGGAGATACAAAGGATATCGGATCTCCGGGCCTTTCTCTGTGCCCTAAAAACTTTTCTTTTCCATCAAGCAGGGCTGGCGTGAATACCCCCCCCCTTTTTTTTTTAGCTTTTTAAATTGTCAATGGGTTTTAGTTTGAATGTTTTAAATTTTGGGCCAAAGTCATGTAATTCTTTTAAAAATTTTAAATTTTGTATTGGTATGTGTTTAAGTTCTGGCTGTGCACCGCTCTGAGTCCACTAGGAGAAGGGTGGTATACAAATTGAAATAAATGAATGAATGAATGAATGAATGAATGAATGAATGAATGAATGAATGAATAAATTCCGCACATCTTAAACTTGCCAAAGCTGAGAAACATAATTTTAATGGGAAAATTATACAACTGAGAAGTGGCATGTCAGGTGCTCTATCAGCTATATAGAAATACAAAACAAACTTTCTGGCTAACCAAGGTCAGTAACCCCGATAGAGGGCAGTGGAGAATCACTCTTAGGAACCTCCATGCCATGCTAATCCTAAACTACTTAGATCAGAGGTCTTCAAACTTGGCAGCTTTAAGAGTTGTGGACTTCAACTCCAGCCAGCTCTGCTGTCCACTAGTCTTAAAGCTGCCAAGTTTGAAGACCTCTGACTTAGATAGGCCTAAGTTGCAGAGTGACATAAAAACACTCCAAGGCTATTCTCCTGTAGAATGAGGAACAGCAGCACACGAGAGCTGCATCTTTGGATGTGGATTCAATTTAAAGGTAATGAGGCTATTGAGGTCCTCAGTGGTTTGCATGACTGCTGCTGACCCATCTCATACAAGGCTTTTGTGGCCAGCTCATCATCCTTGCCACATCCGCAGACAGCAGTAGTCTTTGCAAATATGGCTGAAAGGGTTAATTGACTGAAACACTGCAGTATCCAGACTTCTAAACTGAAACCATATGTAAATGAAAGGCAAGATTTCATTCAGTCTCTGAGTCATGTCTTATAATCCTTAAAGCTTCAAACGAGGCTCTTCTGGGAGAGGGTTATGAAGCCCCAACAGTCATTGGCCTAAGTCAGAATGATCCTTTCCCAGAACAAGTAATTAAAAGGGAAGGTGTATACCCACAGTTAAATGTGATTTCCCCTTCTGATGCTACATTCCAAAATATCTTTATAGTTCCCAACTTTTACCGCTTCTCTGTGGCCATGGGGTAGTCAGATCAGATGAGAATCTTGTAGAGAATATTTTTAAATGCATATGTCCATTATATAGTAATAAAAATGGTTTGGAAGAATGTTTAGAGCAGGAAATAAAATGCATTCATGAGACATGCATCTCTTCATGTTTAAATTATAGGGACAATTTATGTATTGAATTTGTAAAATTTGTGTGTATTTTTAATATATTTTCCAGAGGTGTAGTAACTGAGGTTTAGTATTATAATATCTTCTCCTCCAATTTCAGAGGAAAATAGAATAGAATAGAATAAAAACATTATTGCCAATTTAAAACCCTAATCAGCATACATTAAAATGAAATGTTGTTGCATTCAGCTCTCAAAAGATAACCATTATGCATATATACACACACATATGACACAGAGAAACATCAGAGTCTAGTTCGGATGTATATGACGGAAAAAAAAGAATCCTGCAAGTTTACAAGATGGATGGCATAAGGAACAAAGCTATTACAGAATCTAGTAGTCCTGCTATAGATACTTTGAAACCTCTCCCAGAGGAAGCAAAAGAAACACATCATGAAGTGGGTTTGTGGGGCATCTAACAATACTTCAAGCTCTAAGCACATAGAGCTTATAAGCAGTATCCTGAATAACAGGATGCAAGCTTCCTATAATCTTCTCGGCTGTCCTTACCACTCTCTGTATGGACTTTCTATCTAAGGCACTGCTACCACCAAACATCAGTGATGCAGTTTGTTAAAATGCTCTCAATTGTGCCTCTGTAAAAAGTGGGCAGGACAGAAGGAGAAATATCTACTCTCCTTATCCAACACAGGAAATGCAGACTCTGGTTTGCCTGTTTCACTAAAGATAATATATGAAGAGACTAAGTCAGATTCTTAGTTATCTACACCCCCAGAGTCTTGATACTATTACCACCTCCACAGCTGCATCCTTGATACAAAGTGGAGTATGACTATGCCAATTCTATCTAAAATCAACAATATTCTCCTTTGTTTTGTTAACATTCAAAACCAGGTTATTTTTATTGCACCAGTCTACTAAAGCCTTCACCTCTTCCCTATAAGAATCTTCACTGGATATGTTCAGTGGTGGGTTGCTACCAGTTCTCCCCAGTTCTTGCGATTTTTGAGTAGTTTGGAGAACCAGTAAATACCACCTCTGCCTGGCCCTGCCCCCAATCTATTCACTGCCTCCCGAGTCCCAGCTGATTGGGTAGAAGAAAAAAACTGTTTAAACTCTTACTGCGGCACTTCAAAGGTCCGCCCTACAGCTGATCAGCAGTAAAAGGCAGTGTGGTGGTAGACCAGTGTGCTCCAAAAGCAAATAGGTAGACCGGAACACTCCAAAAACAAATGGGTAGACCGGTACGGCTCTGCAACCAGTTAAAAGCCTGGTAGACCAGTACCTCTGCTAAATCCTAAGGAATTGTCACATGACCATCAAACCATGCCCACAAAATAAGCCACGCCCACAGAACCGGTAGTAAAAAAAATTTAGAACCCACCCCTGGATAAGTTCCAACACTGTCGTGTCATCGGCATACTTCACAATATCATTCATAGCAGACTTGGCACAGCAGTCATGGGTCATCAAGATGAACAGTAATAGATTCAAGACACAGCCCTGTGGGGAACCCATATTCAAGGAGATGGAAATGAAACGTTTCTTCCGACTCACATAAACTGGGGCCTATCAATAAGGAAATCAAGTATCCAGTTACATAAAGAAGTATTAAAATCAGTGGTGGGATTCAGCCAGTTCGCACCATTTCAGGAGAACCGGTTGTTAACTTTCTGAGCAGTTTGGCAAACTGGTTGTTGGAAGAAATCATTAGGGCACAGAACCAGTTGTTAAATTACTTGAATCCCACAACTGATTAAAACCTAATAGGCCCAGTTTGTTCACAAAATGATTGTATTGAACGCCAGTCTAAAATCAAACAGCATTTGCACATGAGTATTCTTCTCCTCCAGGTGCGCCAAACTAAGATGAAGCTCACAAGAAAGCGCATCATCTATACACTAAAGAAGTTTAGCTGAACTTTCATAACATTTTCACTCCTCAATATTAATACCACCTACAATCTAATTGACTATGATTTGTTGCTGCTGTTGTTTGCTTGCTTTGTTTTTGCTATGGTTTGACAAACTATTCAATGCATATTGAACTTTTCACATGTACCCAGAAACTTGGAAACAAGCTGTTGTATTTGGAGAAAGAGACCTATCCTTTTGTGGACCTCACATGCTACTTTTGTCATGTAAATAGCATATTGTTACCAGAAGCAGCAGCAAATTTGGAATCCAGATACATATCTGTATGTGTCTGTGAGTTGTCACATCCTTGTGATGCCATAAATTTACCGATAAATTGAATCCACTTATTTTGTCTTCAGTTGGGCAAAAAGGATGATGGGGGATTGATATAATACAAAATACTGATTCTAATTAATTGTTGTTGATAATAACATCAATATTTCCTCCTATACCTTAGCCAAAATGTGTCAGTTCTCGCTTGCTCCCGAGATCCCGAGCTCCCTCCCTCCTTCTCTCTCTCTCTCTCTCTCTCTCACACACACACACACACACACACATACACACACACACACAAATACAAACACAAACAAACAAACACACATGTGATCTTGAATCTGTTGTGTGCATATTCTAGATGAGGATCATTTTTGCTGTGTCCAAGGCTTTGAGCATTGTAAAGAGAATAAAATCACTCAATTTTTAACTATCAATGGTTCATTCTTCACTCTAAACATGTACATTTTGTTTTCTACTTTCTGCTCTTGAAGTCAGAAACCAGACTGGTTTTCCCTGAAGAGACAACAGAAGTCAGTGAAACCACATAAGCGATCAAAACAAGCTTATATTGCACCACAGCTCCCGCACTTACTGTGTAATTGGCCTAACATCACATTTGTTTAGACACAGAGTCTATAAACACTAAACTTTGGTAACCATGAATGGTCTCATTGAGGTCAATAGAATTTACATGGTAGGGTTGTTAAACATGTTTACAAGTGTGTGTGATCTGAGCCTTGGTAAATTATTGTAACTGAGTAAAGGATTCCACAGAGTTTAAAAATAGTTTGGCTATCTGTTTTGCACTTGTGGATAAGTTTTAAAAGCTTATCCTTGTAAGGCAGATCCAGTATTATTATTTTTTTAATCTCTTCAAGCAGCAAATGTTAGTTAATTTAAAAAACAAAACAGGTTCAGCTATTAAGTCTTACTACTTTCATTAAGACTTTTGGCAGTTTTGCTCTAAGGGAATATTCATTTCCCAATGTAATTTTAATGCACCTTCTCTAGGTCTGATTCAAAAACTATTTTATTTTCAAAGCCATGTCATTGATTTTATATTCTTGAAAAGCAATGTTAAAGAATTAACAAATAGCTGTTGTACATTTTGACTCAATCTTCTTTCATTTTTATTGGAAGTATTTCTTATAGAATGTCTAGTTATTTCTGGAAGGTGCCAAGATGAGGAAAAGCTACCTTAATTCCTTTCGTTGTTTATTAAATTTTTAAAAATTGGGTTTTACCACAAAATGTCATTTTTTTCTAATTCCAGTTATTATAAGTTTGAAATTTTAATTGCCATTCTGCCAAATTTTAGGACCACGTGGGAAATAAAACCCACAACTGTGGGTACACAACTGTGTACCCTTAATAGTGAAGAGCAAAACAGATTTTGCTTTCTGTGTTTAACATTTTAATTTTAAGTTTAAATTTAAACATAACCATTAAATTATCTGAGCTTGATAACCTAATAAATACATCAATCAGTTCAATATCTTAGCATGAGCGTAAGCAGTTGGTTTCTTTTTTTCGGATGTGATTTGAAATAAACGGTTAAGGTTACCCACAACTTTGCAGACCATTCAATATTTTAAAGGTCTTTCATAATTTTATTCTGCTTTTCTCTTAAATGGTGAATGTCAGTGACAGTTCAGAAGAGAATTTTATGGGTTTATTGTGGTAAGAATATAGAGTGTTAAGGTGTTGGATCTATACTGAGAAGACCCAAGCTGAAGTACTTTGGTGATCATGAAACACACTGGTAACTTTAGACCAGTTATTATTATCACTTACCACAACTTGTCCATGTGGGAACTACTGGGGAAAAATTGGAGTAAGATTACTATGTATGTAGCTTTGAGTTCCTGAATAAAAAGCTATAAATCTAACAATAAGTATTAAATCTGTAACCATAAAAGATAAAATATTCACCACATTTTAGTTGGGATTTGGAAATAGCCAGTGGAATTCAATACTTTTTGTTTGTTTGTTTTGAGAATAAAAACAATAACAACATATAGATGTACTAATTTGCATGTTAAAGAGCTTTTCTTTGGCCAATATATTTAAACGACTTTCAGATTTGCATGCAGATTCTGCATGCGTAATATCCATAATGATGCAAATTTTGGCTTGCACTAGAAAAGCAAACAGTTTAGCCTTTTATATGGCTCAGATAGGATATTGCTACTGTGATACTGTATGCTGATTTTTATTTTATTTTTTTAGTGAGATACATTTTTATTTTAGATAGGTGGCATTGCAATGATAACTATTGAAGTATTGCTGTGCATTAAAAATTAGATTAATATAGATTTCCATGACCAATCATATGTCAATAATAAACTTTAGGCAGACTAAGTGGCAGTAATGCAACAAAAACATGTACGTTTTCAGTGAGAAATCAGTCTTTGCAACTGATCCTAAATGTCTTTTGGGATCCAACACAGGAAAACTATAAACCAAAGTCTACTTTTCTTTATAATGAATGTTATAAATCAACATTTTATTTCAAATCCTCATGTTACTTTAATTTTCAGCGTGTGAGACAGAAGCAGGCAAGGTTTGCCAGTTTTCATTAGAAGAACACATCCAGCCCTTTAAAGACAACATGGACAAATTCATTAGTCAAGGTAAATAATGACTAGTAATTTAACCTTTCCAAGCTTTATCGCAAGAATGTTGTAGAAACAATATTTAGACATGGTGAATGACGTGTCTATTTATTTTGGAGCCATAGAAATGTGCAGATTAGCTTAATCAGATGGTTTCTTATTTCAAAATAGCTTACCTGTTCTGTGCTCCCTTTCTGAATGTTATTAGTGGTCATTGTTCTCTAAGAAAGTTTTCTGAGTTCGTATTCTGTGTAGGAAGCAATTTTCCAACATTTGTTTCTTGACAGTTTCATAAATTTGTGCTTTGACTTGTGTCCAGAATACATGGTGATATTTTTCAAAGGGCCTGTAAACTTCTGGGTTATTTCATTTACAGATTGCCTCTGGACAGTCATATGTTTTGGAAACAAAGTCCAAAGAATTTTCTAAAAATGTCCAGGTCACGTTCAGGAAATATAAAAAGAAATTGTGGGTTTGTAGGACACAGTTATTTTTTCATCTTCATTTTTTTCAGTGGTTGATCTTTATCATGTCCACATAAACACATATGCAAATACACATACTCAAATTATGTAAGGGGGAAAAGGACCTCTACTTTGGAACTAAGTGAGAAAATGTCTTTCTAGTGTCTTTAGTAGTGGTATACCATGAAATTCTTAACAAATATACTATCAGTATTCTTCCAAACCTGGATCTTCATGGACTTTGAAGAAAAAGTGAAAACAATATAGATGAGGCCTTTCTATATCAGGTGGCTAGTCTTTCAAAGAGGCATGCAATTGTGATCATGGAAGACTTAAATTATTCTGACACCTGCTGACTCTGCCAAGAATCAGAAGACTGACAAATAACAGAATAGCAGAGTTGGAAGGGACCTTGGAGGTCCTCTAGTCCAACCTTCTGCTCAAGCAGGAGACACTACACCATTCCAGACTAGTGGCTCTTCCAGTCTCTTGTTTAAAAGCCTGCAGTGATGGAGCACTCACAACTTCTGAAGGTAAACCATTCCATTGGTTGATTGTTCTCACTTAGAAAATTTCTCTTTAATTCTAGATTGCTTCTCTCTTTGATTCGTTTCCATCCATTGTTTCTTGTCTTGCCTTTGGAAAATAGATTGAACCCCCCCCCTTCTTTGTGAGCTTTTGTAGCCCTTAAATTATTCACAAATTCATATAATCTGAGTTGGGGAATAATTCCTGATTTCCCTGCCATGTAGCTTTCACTGTCTACAGCCAAAGCTCAAAACTGATTTCCATGCTTCCCTTTACTTATATGTCACTGTTAAAGAAACAACAGGAGCCTCAATGAAAGGAAAGGGTTTTTCCCAATTGTATCATCTCTCCATCTGATTTCAATTCTTTCTCTAGCCTCTTCCCTTCTCAGTCCCCCTAGAAACATTCCTCTTGGCAGTTTTCCCCACCTCTGTTAAAAACTGTTATAGAAAGAAAAGTACCATAAAGGACATGGATGTACTGATTGGAATGGGAAGCAGTGATCCTATATACACCCTTCTTGTCAGCTAATTCTCCCCTGCAAATGTCATTTCCATTTAATACCTTTCCCAGCAGAGTATTAGCAAAAAAAAAAAAAAAAAAAAAAGCCCTATAGGAGATGTATGGCCAAAACCTTTGGTTAATTTCTGTAATTAAAGTAACATTATATACCTTGGAATATAAAATCCTCTCATTTTTATTTGGCTGGATCAAATTCAAACTTGAAAAAGTTCGGGCAGGATTTCTCTTTCCCGCTGAGAATTTGATAGGCTTGAATTGCAATAGGTTTTTCTATGGTCATTTGTTATTGAGGTCGATTTAATCAACGGGTTGCTTCCGCAAGACTGGACACATAAAGATAATGGAGAAGAAGCAAAACAAGGCAAGCAGGCAGAGCACAGCTTCTGAAATTCTTTCCAACCCATTCATAGCAGGCCCACCCAGGATCACATGACCAGGAGGGTGGAGGGCTTCAGAGGGGAGCAGCCAGCAGCATTCCAAGTTGCTATCCAACCACCTCTCCCATAGGACTGAATGGGAGGGGGGAAATCTCTGCAGCCTCTAACTGGATCCAGTTCATTTTCGAACTTGATATTTCTTTTGCTGGCGTCTCCTCCACACCAAACTAGGACTTGCTCTTTTCACTTTGGGGAGACTTGCCGTGTTGACAGACAGACCGACGAATAGATTTTGAGCTCCTTGATGGCATTTCTTTCCAGCATTCCACTGTGGAAAAAATAAATAAAACTACAAAAGGACAACTTTGAAGATTTGTTTGTACAGGATGTATTTGGGAAAAGTTTTCAAAACAATTTTTGAAGTTTAATTTCTTAAAATTAACACTGGGTATATAGTTCTTCAATATGAAGTTCATGGATTAAACATTTCCTTTTTTAAAAAAAAGGAAATCAAGCTGTTTATTTGTTTTTTTGTACACAAATTCTTCTGCTCAATCTAACCTTCTTTTTGTATTACCTCGTCTATCGGTTGGAAGCAGATTTGCAAACATCTTGAAATAAAAGGATTTTTTAGGACATAAGGAGTTGAGTTACAACTAGCAACAGCAACTACTGCCTTAAAAATAGTTTGCCTCCAGATACGTTGATGAAGCTTCTCAGTCATCCAGATCTGGAAGTTGAGTCCTGGCAGCTGGACTTATTTTCTTTGTTTCCATAATCTTCCTATCTAATGCAGCCTCAAACTCCACATATTTAATGCAGATATAGTTCTAAGTCATATACAAAATTATCTGTTTTGTAAACTTTTATATAAACTTTATAAACTTCTGTCCCAAAGGAATCTAACCAGAACTGGAAATTATTTTTGCTCCAGACATCTGTTAATTCCCAACACATAACCCTGTAGGGAAAAATTAGGGTTAGTTAATCTGGACTTCCAAATATCTGGATTGTCATTACATGCTAATAAGGAGCTTCCACTTTCTGCCTTTTTGATTACCTATTTTGGCAGCTCACATAAGACAGGGAATTGAACTAAAAGGCCTCCAAAGTCCCTTCCAGCCCTATGATCTTATGATTCTATAATTTATTTTATACCTAGTTAAATGTTCTGTTTTCTTCCTTTTTGATATAGTTGTATTAAAGTGCTAAGAATAATAAAGTCCTACTTAAAATAAGAAAAATTTCTAAATGTCTGGGTGCTAGAACTGTAATGAATCATATACATGCAAGTAGTCCTCAATTTACATCTAACATTAGGACCAGAATTTTGGTTGCTAAATGAAGTGGTTGTTAAGTCATTGCATGATTTTACAACCATTTTCAATCTGATTGTTAAGTTAATCACAAGATCATTAACTGTATGGTATGTATTACATATAAATACATCACAATACATTGCTACGTGTAGACACAATATTTTAACATTCCTGTTTAAAGAGCTGTATTAAAAAGCTGTATTCATTTAAACGTGGAAAAACGTGGAAAATTCACATTATTCATCTTGCAAAACTTTAACCAATTATCCATTTTTTTTAATTAACTGTGTGAGATGTTTGAAATATGGCCAAATTTTACTATGTAAGCATTCTTTAAATGTAGCAAAGGAACAAGGAAAATCAAAATCAGTAAACATGCAGAAACACTCAGACAATACTATGAAAAGTTTCTTGCTGCATTCCATCTGTGATTATTCATACCCAGTTTAATGTTCAGTTACCCTGAGAAGTTGAGATGTTTCTCTTAAGATCAAATAGGCTGACATCATTTGATTCCAGTTCTCATAGATTCTAGCCAGCATGTCCATCTATCAGAGATGATGGAAGTTGCAATTCGAACTCCTTTGTAAGATTGCAAGATCTCAGGATGCTTTCTATACCTTTCTATTTAAAGAGATTTCTCCTTTTTATTTTAATAGTGGAATTTTCATTTTTTAATTTAATTTTTCCACAGTTCATGAAGGTTATAACGAGACTCAGCTTTTTCAGGACAGTGTACAAGTTTCTCAACAGATGTGGGTAATATTTTCCTTAACCTAATTTAAAACATTAGTAAAAGTAAGATTTGGTTTCATCACTATGGGTAATTCTTTATATTCCATTTGAGAGTTTGGCTTCTATGGACTTGTTCCATACATGTTTTAAGAAAGGAAGTAATCTTTAACTTTTTTCTCATTAATTTGATTCGTCATTTTTTCCATCCGTAATGTCTTTCTGAATCCAGTTCTTAGTTTAGTCAATGAGATGACTTTTTCATTGAGAAGTAATTGCCATTCTTACAGTTGCAAGCTCATGAAACAACAATGAAACTTTTGGTCTCCAAGAACATTTAGCAAACTTATTTTTGGCTCTAATGCAGAAATTGCCTGCTATCTTTTTTTTTTTTTTTACTTCATGCTAAGCATACTTTCTTTCAAGATACTTATATTTCAACAGTTATTCATCACAAGCCTTTCCAGTATCAGTTGCCTTTTATTAAGAGTTAAGATCCAGTAACTAAGCAGCATGAATGTGGCACTGAGTGTCAAAATTGTTGGCTCCTTTTTCTCTAGTTATTTCTATACATAGTTTTGTGTCATCTTCCCATCTCTTTCAAGAGTAAGACATGTGGCATAAGACTGTTGATAGCAATCACTCATCTACATTGGCTCATGTTTTCTCATTGTTCTGTATAAGATTCTGGACTTGTTATTACTTGTACAGTTTTTTACCTACAGAAGAAAAATATTTACCCATGTTCTCTGGTTCTACTTCTACTTTTATCCTATGTCCCACACAATCATAAAGAGATTCACAGTGCTGGATATTGCTCTCATATTCTTGCCCTTTTCATCTCCAAGAGGCTTATTTTTGAAAAGAAATGTTTTTATGAAATGCCCTAAGGTTTGGGGGTTGAGGGTGGAAACAAAGATACATCTTTGAATCATAAGGTTGAAAGAGACATTGGAAGTCTTCTTGTCCAGGGATCTCCAACCTTGGCAACTTTAAGACTTGTGGACTTCAACTCTCAGAGTTTCTCAGCCAGCTTTGCTTTGCTGGCTGAGGAACTCTGGGAGTTGAAGTCCACAAATCTTAAAATTGCCAAGGTTGGAGACTCCTGTTCTAGGCCAAAATCCTACCTGTAGTGCAGTAAACTTTATCTGTTTTGCGTGATCTCATTTTTATGGCATAATGTTTTAATAGTTTCAATAGTTTCAATTGAACAACATTCCATATTTCATGATTCAAAACTAAAATGTCTAAAGTTTGTATTAATCACTTTTATACAAGATTATACGTTCTTGGAATAAGCAAGAATGAAAAAAAATGCTGCCATTTCGACTGAATAAGCTTGGCAATTAACTCTAGGTATTCAGTGCTCAAAAGACTAAACCTCTGGTCCCACAGATTGACCCAGATTGCTACACTATCCTGTGTCACATATATTTTCCTTCATTCTAGGTATTCACTTATATATCTTAGTTGTACACCACAGTGACATTCACTAAAATACCTTCCTATACTAGGAAGTTTTTAAAAACAGTATTTCAACAACTGTAGTGGATGCCAAGGAGAAGCACTGTTTTTGTGATAACGTTTAGCATCTGTAGTTGAGGAATAGTTGTAATTAAGCCTAATATATATATATATATATTTAAGTATATCTCTGCTCAAAGGATAATTATGTAATGGTTTACCCAGTTCAAATTTATTTGGCTCCAGGCCCAATTTGGCTTAATGTTAAATTGCAGGCTTGGAATAAAATGAAATGGTTGTGAAGCTAATGTTATGTTTCTCCTGCTGTCCAACCCCAAGAAGCATGTTTGTGAGCCTTAACTTAATTGAGTTTAACATTGACTATTATTGTGGATAACTTAATGGGAACATTAGGTGCCCTGTCATCAAACTCTGTGTCTCCATGGGATGTAAAGTCAATATGATGAACATGTTTGTAATCATACATCCAGACTACCTGAAATTTGGATCTCATTTCCATGAATTAACAAAGCTTTGTTCTTCTCTATCCCTTGTCAATGGTTCTTAGCAAAAAAAAAAAGTGGTCAAGTTTCTATTTTTTCAACGTGGTTTTTAAAAGTGGATGTAACCATTTTTCAATTTCTCCTAAGCATTTTGTCTAATGATGAGATGTTGAGATGACAATTGGGATTTGAGAAAAAGAAAACTCCATTTACTATTAATAACAGAGTGGTCACTCTAAATTGTTACAGACAAGTGCTACATTCATACACCAGGATGCTATAAAGCAGCTTTCAGAGATCAAATTCTAATCATTACACAATCCTAACAAAAACAACAACAAATCACTGAAGGAGAATGATGAAGAGGACAAAAACCTTTGTGAAACCTCTTGTTGATATGGTGTAGACTGCTTCAACACTTAATTTAACTTAACACTTAATTTAATTTAACTTCATTTTATTGCTTAATCACCATCCAGTCTTTTTCAGGGACTGTAAAATTGAATCAAAGGTAACTACAGTAGTTCTTGACTTACAATAGTTCATTTTGTGACTGTTCAA
Source organism: Arizona elegans (assembly GCA_022577455.1). Taxonomy (NCBI): domain Eukaryota; kingdom Metazoa; phylum Chordata; class Lepidosauria; order Squamata; family Colubridae; genus Arizona; species Arizona elegans. The sequence continues at coordinate 268,329,356 of JAKOOJ010000001.1, forward strand.
AGTCAAGGACTATCTTCAGTCACTTCTGAATCAAATTTACAGTCCCTATTAAAAAGACTGCATAGTGACTAAGAAATAAAATGAAGTTAAATTAAGCACTATTTTTCAGAAAACTTGATTTTAATCCTTTTATTCAATATCTAATTATTCTTATGATCCTTAAATCAAAGGAAAAACAAACCTACCCAGATTGATTCTCTCTCTCCCCCCCTCCCCCCTGTTTTTATAAGCAGCATCCTTCAACCATCTTCCAGGATCCAGGGTCAAATGAATCATCACTTTCCCTCTTATCTACTGATACACAGAGAGTTCCCTATGCTGCCCATATCATATGCTCACACATGCCCACAATATATAGGGCAGGGGTGAAGATACAGGGGTGAGGTGTAAAATGTGCAGTATTCTACACTGCACATTACACTGCAGCAATTAGAAATTTTCTTTTTGTTTCATGTGGAATAGAAGCTGGTGAATTTTTCCAGAACTGTGTTTTATTAAAAGAAATTCTGTTTGAGACTTGAAAAAAGAAAAAAAAAAAACCTTATCTACTGGAATTTGGGGAAAAATTGCTTGGCTCATGGTGATCCTGTCTGTTCTTAGTATGGTGAAATTGGCAGAATTGAAGACTGTGAAAGACAGTCTTTATAAAGACAACTTTATAAAGTTGAAAATGGTTTGAAAAAGAATTGGGGGCAATGAAGGAAAACCCTTATATGGAAGTGTCTTCAGATATGCTCATTTCTACTGTGAGTTCAAGTGATCTTAAACTGTTTCTGGATGTATTAACTCTACATTTCATTGTTTTAAAGTCAAGGCCAAACTTATTGCTTCAAGAATCATGTAAAAAATCCTGAGACAGTAGTTTTCTCCCCCAAAGAATGTGCAATGAGAGCTTATTTAATAACATCACTGCAACAATCTTTATTTTACCTATAACTTTATTTTCTGTTTGTTACCTAGCTAAAACTGACCATGAGATGGAAGAGAAATCTCTGGCAGAGACGCATAAAAGGTGAGATGAACAGGTTTAATCTGAAAAAGATTTCCTTTGTTACTCATTGATCCTAGATTATGAAAGAAATCTTAAAGGACAATCATGCAATCATAGTTGATTTGAGATCTTTGGGTAGCCAATTCTCTCATACATTATTAAAGCTAGAAGGTTTAGGCTTTTGCTGAAATCACTACAGCACTACACAAAGAATTCAAATAAAGTGGCTGTTTGCTTGAAATGGTGGGAATTTTTCTTTAGACTAAAAACAGATGCATTACTCTTATTCTATATTTAAGGCTTCCCACTACATACAAAGGAAAGGAAAAAAGATGGTATTAAATTATTAATCATACTGAAAATTCAACATTGCTTTTATGTGTCAAATTAAGTTTGCAAAGAAGCCACTGCTGTCTGTCTAATTCAGTAATGATGTAAGCATTAGCAAGAACTGAGGCTTTGAAGACTTTATAGTTGTTATTGCACAATTTCTTTTCTCTTCCTTTTTGCAATTTCCTTGCTAATGCGGCTTACTTTAAGAACTGGTTTTAGTAGCAAATGGAAATTTTTTTAGAAATTTCCATTGCTATTAAAGCCAATTCTTAAAATTCATGTTTTCCAAATCCACTGGAAATGACAGAGCTGCCAAATTTTGAATCATGGCTTCACAAAATTAAGTATTTATATATGTAATTATCTACTGCCTAAGTCCAAACAGATTCTAGAAACATTAGGAACACTAAAGAACATCCTTAGGGGAAAATGTAGTCCTATTACCCTAATTAGGTTAGGAATGTTTCCTTAAGTTAAATGGCTTTGAATTTACTTTGGTTGTAGCTGTGGTTTTTCCATTATTTGCTTCATAGTCATTAGTAGTTTAAATACCTGGGTGCTTGCCTCAGTCTCCTCACTCTATGAAAGGTTGGAGAAGGCTGAATCACAATATTTTTTTTAATTTAAGTCTTCATGTACTGGGCAGAAAAACTTAAATAATTGTTAAACTCTGCAAATTACTTAAAACACTTTACTTAGAGTAGACCCAAGGAAGGAACTGTGTAGTCTTGAAAACATGGGCCATATAAAGCCTTTGAGTTCTTATATCCTTGATTGATTATAATCACGTTTTTTGCAGATTTATAGTTGCACTTTGAAAGATATACCTCTCATGCCTAATGAGAACTGGCTATTAGAATACACTAAAGGAAGGGGCAGAGAGAGATTGATTTCACTTTTTGTATATGAGGATATTTCAGTTATTACATTTATAAAATTCTTGCAGTAGTGCTTAAGAATGTGTTAAAAGCAACTTTTAATGAACAATTGGGCAGTCTCCAATTTGCCAATGTTTCACTGTTGTTTAGTGGTAGCTATGAAGCAGGAGGTTGATTTTGGTTTCCTATCTCTAACCATCTATTTTGCCTTTTTTTTTACTGAAAACTTTACCTTTTTAAATTTTTTTAACTATTGACAAGAGCAGCATAACACACTATAATGTTCTAAATACTTTAGAATATTATCTTACTGAACTCTGTGATAAACCCATTGTTATGTGATCAGTGTCTAAATACATAGCAGGATTTTGCCAGCTCCCCTCCTTCCAACTCATACTCTCCCCATATATTTCAGATAGTAGTTCAGTTTATTTCTAAAGCAGATTTTAAAGATATGAGAAAAAAGGAATTTCTCTGTGGAAATTAATTCACAGAAATATACTTTTGGATTCCATCCTATAATACACATGTGTGCCACTGAAACATTTAGAAACAAAAAATCTTCCAGGAATCGTAAATACATGTCATCGTGAATATGCTTTTTTTAAAAAAAATACAACTATCTAAGTCTTTAGCTTGCTTTGTATGTATGAGCTTTCAGAAAAAAATTAGTATTTAATATTGCCAACCAACAGGAGGGCAATCTGTTTGTATAATAATTTTCTTTGTATATTATATGGTGTAGAAAAATACTCCTTTATATTGCCACAGTAAACTGGGTTGTTTTTTTTTTTCTTCCTCTAGGGTATATGTGCCGTCAAAATTTTATTTACCGTTCAAACTATGTCAATGTCAAAGACACTTTTGGGGCGGAGGGTGAGAGGAGAGCTCGAGAAAACTAAATAAATAAGAGATTAGTTGCATTCTGCTAATCATGGGTAAAATAGCTAGGCACTGGGTGAATAGACGAGTTACTGCTAGCTGCAGTGATGGATTAGCTGAAGCACAATTAATGTGATTTAATGTGGTTGGATTTTTCTTTTTGAAGTGACTATGTGCCACAGAGTGTCTATGTCATGATTACATGTCTTAGAATGACAAGGAAACATTGATTCATTGTTTGAAATGGAAAAATGGTTTTACAACGCTGCCTCTCTATGGCATTGTAAAGCCAAGCAGCCGTGAAAGAAAAATGTTCTTCAAGTGGATACTGTTTTAAGCACAATGCCTTCTAGAAAAAAAAATCTAATTGTTTATCAGTTGAGCTGAAATGGAAAATTAATCTTTCACACATAATGAAATGGTATGTTTGACCTGTGGATTCTATAAAGTCTCTGGCTGTTCATTTGTCAGAAGTGAGATGTTTAATCCTTTCTGAAAGGCTGTATACATTTTTATTTATTTATCATATTTAGTGACTTTAAGACCGACAATGTGTGAAGTGTTTATTCAAGAAATGGGTTTCTGGCACACGAGCAAAAAGAAAAGTGAAATGTTTACTTCCCTATAACAGCACATTGTGTGATCTCTGGGTAAGGATCCTGAGACAAGAAAGAAAAAACCTCACGCCATTCTGTGTTTATCCAGCTTACATAGGCAGACAAGGAAGGCTCCAGCCTGTTATTAAAGTTGAAGTGATACAGCCCCAAACAATGACGTCAGTCCCTGAATAATATTGATAAAGTGCAAGAGCAAAAGATATGACACTTCCCAATTTCAGCTTTCCTGAGCAGTTCTCAAGAAGCCGTAAAATATTTGACAGAGTCAAGTGAAAAATACAGCTTGCTTCAAAAGAAGATGCAAGAGTGTCTCAGGCATAAACATTCACAATTTTCAGTGAAGACAGACACTGTTTTTCAAGTTCTCAGCCCCAAGTCTTTTCTCAGTCATTCTGTGTGAGATCCTTTTTTAACAAAAATAGGACCGGCAAGGGTGGAATCTGCTATCTTTTGTTTTTTTTAAAAAAAAATGTGTGTCCTTCTGCTCAGTGACTGCGTGAAACCTGATGTGTGCATAATCAGCACCATTTCTTTAATTTGGAGGTGGAGAGGTGGAAAGACAAATCCCATTTTTAGGATATCAGAAAAAAAAATGAAAAGGTCTCTACTTTTCTTCTGGAGAGCTGAGATCTTCAGCATTCTGTGCAAAAGTTATGTAAGTTTTGACTGAAACAGTTGGAATCTCAAATTAAAGGAACGTGGCCTAAAACAATTTTTAAAAAATCACTTCATTTGTCTATCTCACTTTCTGACTTAGACCTTAAATTCTAAATGTAGCTAGTTCTCAACTTATAACCACAATTGGGACTGGAACTTCCATTATTAAGCAATGTGGTTATTAAGTGAATCACAGCCGATTTTGCTACCTTTTTTCTCCTAATGGTTAACCAAATCACACAATTGTTAAGCCAATCCAGGTTTCCCAATTCACGTTGTTCATTGGAAGATCCCCTAGCAAAACTGCAAATAGCGACAATGTGACCCCAGGATACTACAATTGTTGTAAATACATGCCGGTTGCCAAGCACCCAAATTTTGATCACGTGAAGAGGGGAATTTTGCAACAGTCATAAGTGTGAGAACTGGTCATAAGTCACTTTATTCATCTCAATTTCTTAATTTCAAATAGTCATTAGACAAATGGTCATAAGTCAAAGACAATTACTTAACATTGTTTGCGACATCAATTATTATTTAAGCTTCCATTTTTTAAAAAGAAATTTGAAAGTAAATATTTGTCTGTCTCGGATTCTTTTGGAAAAAAAATGAAGAGTCTATATCTGATGGAGGGAAGGAGGTAGATGGGAGAGCAGGAAAATGAACACAGCACCCATATGTATGTGGACATACTGCAAAGTCAAAAGAGAAGCTCACGTATATGTTTCAAGGTGAAACATGAGATTCTGTGTTGCATCTTTGTGTGTTAACTCCTGAAAGTGTGTATTTCATAGTAATTTTTTTTCCAGTAATCATGATGAATAATTTTTGCTGTCCTGGACTTGTTTTTGTATGGATTGTTTCTGTGTATGCTTTTGATTTTATGTGCATTTCTGTTTTGTGCATTTCTAGAGGTAACTAGCTAGTATTGATTGCTATGCACATACAGTATATTCTTTCCTTGGCATTTGGTTGATACATAAAACATATACTACAATGGCACATTCTGAAAAATGCATGATTATAACATAGCACAGTCCTTTAAGCATCCCTATGACTGATTATTTAAAAATGGCATATGAATATTTTCCCATATCCAATGATTCATACGCGGTGCTGCTAGTTTCATGGCAAAGTATCTTTACTGGTAGTGTTGCAGTAGTCCTTTAGTCTGTGGTGCAAATGCACACCTCTCTGCTGGAGTATCATAGTAGTAACTGTGAACTTCTGGAAATAAGAGCAGAGGCAGTTAGTTGTATCAGCAGCAATGCTTTAAATTCCTATGCCAGTAACTCCTAGCAGGATTCATAACAGACATACAAAGAAACCCTTAAAATGGGAATATTTATTTTATTTAAAATAGCCATTATAAACCATTTTCATGCTTATTTCAGTGCATGTTGGTTTTGTAATATTCTTGTCCATATAAGAAAGAAATCTTAATATAGTGTCTGAACACAGTCAAAACTTATTTTTGGGCTAGAATTCAAATACACAGGTTGAATAAAGAGTTGGCATTTGAAACTTCATTGTCGTTCTCATTAAGTAGATCAAGGAACTAGAAGAAGGTTTATTTAAGGAAAAAATGTACTCTTTTTTTTCCCCTTTTACTTTTTTTTTTTAACATTGCACCATCCAGAAAAGTTGCTTCATGTAGTTGGTTTGGGGGCTTTTAACATCTGGTGCTACCCAGTGAACTTTGTGGAACCCACAGACATCTGCTCTGTCTCATTTGCAAGGCACTACTGGAATAAAATCACTCAGTTTTGTGCTGATGTGGTTTGCCTCCGTTGATGCAAGTGCAAAGGGGCATTCAAGGTCCCATCCACTTCCATTTTGTAGGAGTAATTTCAACTCTAGAAACCCAAATATGTGAGCAACAATGCATTCAGCTCCATGTCTTCCCAGCTTCTATTTTATTTATTTTATTTATTTATTTGTTCTTATTTCTATACTGCCCTTCTCCAAATAGGACTCAGGGTGGTGAACAGCCAAAGTAAAAAACAATACATACATTTTCTCCCTGTTATGGCCAATTTGATCTAACTATAGGAGACTTAACAGGATGGATCTGGCCTATAATGTCAGATATCTTGAAGGAGGTATGTGTTCTTCAGAAAATGTGCTCTGATCCAGTGGCGGATTAAGGCTCACTGGTGCCCTAAACACTGATAAATCTTGGTGCCCCCCTCCTTGTACATACTGTACAAACAAAGCCAAGCTTAGGCTTCGTTTGGGCCTGGTGCCCTAAGCACGTGCTTAGTCTGCTTGATGGTTAATACACCACTGCTCTGATCCTTTGATTGTTGACAGTTTCTAGAGGTCTGTAAAATGATAATAATTTATCTCAGTGAACTGTGGAAATAACAGTTGAATGCCTTGTTGAAGTATCTTGTTTTTTTCTTGCCTTGAAACTTTAACCAGCTATTCCATTAGAGCGGAACTTTAGTTATTCTCTTTAGTTATTCTCTTAGACCTCTAGGCACCATGCTGTTCTTCTGTAATTCAGAACATTATGGTACTATGGCCACACTCGGAGTATAGCATGGGATAATCATACCTCTTTCGCATGGCAGTTAAGCTATGATATCTCAAGAACATTGGGAAATATGGTTTTAAGCCAATGCTATTGATCTGTCCCCGTCTACACACACACACACACAAACACAGCCAGCCGAGGGTTAAGGAAACACTTGGGCACACACCCAGGTCTTTATCTCCAACTTGGCAGCGATTTACACACCGTCTGCCAAGTGCGTTTATTTCCACAAAACAGAAAGATAAGATACTTAGCGTACAAAAGTCCAATCAGAATAATATTTCTCTCAGCAGTTTCCGGACGAGGCTTTAGTGACTATCCAAGGTTTACTTTTGTTTGTCACAGGGATCGCTTGCCACCACCCTCTATTATATAGTCTCTGGGGTGTGGTCCAGTGACTCAGTTCTAATCCCTAGCACGCCTCCTGAGCTGCTGCAATCGTTTATCACGCCTTCGGAGGCGTGCGTCCAGGAATGATGTCTCTCCCTCGCTCTCATCCAAGCCACCTGTCTCCCTGCTAATCTCCTCTCCCTCAGCCAGCACCTGAGACAGTGCCAGAGGGGAGGGGCCTGGAGAGGGAGGCCTGGCTGACTCCTCTTCGTCATGCTCGGAGCTTTCTTCCTCTGATGGGACAGGCTCAGAGGGCGGGGCCACAACAGCTATCCAAATTTATTTCCCCCGACCTTTCTGTTTTATCTGTATCAAGAGAATCTGTGCAAGACCAGAATCTGGAAATGGTATTCACTGGAGGAGACTAGTGAGTTCAAGAAGATGAAGGCATTTTGAAAATGTAGTTACTCTGTTCAGGAATTGGAAATGTTATATGCTGTGCATGATATTGTTGAGAGTACCAGTGATTTCCATAGCATGATACAAATGTAGGTCTAGTATAGTATAACCCAGGGGTGAAATCCAGCAGGTTCTGACAGGTTCTGGAGAATCGGTAGAAGAAATTTTGAGTACTTCGGAGAACTGGCAAATATCACCTCTGGCTGGCCCCAGAGTGCGGTAGGAATGGAGATTTTACAATATCCTTCCCTCAGGAGTGGGGAGGGAATAATGGGGATTTTTTTTTTAATTTGATTTATATGCCGCCCTTCTCCGGAGACTCAGGGCAGCTTACAATGCGTTAAGCAATAGCCCTTATACTTTTGTATATTTATACAAAGTCAGCTTATTGCCCCCACAAACTGGGTCCTCATTTAACCTACCTTAGAAAGGATGGAAGGCTGAGTCAACCTTGAGCCTGGTAAGATTCGAACCTGCAGTAATTGCAGGCAGCTGTGTTAATAACAGGGTGCTTTAAACCACTGTACTACCAAGGCTCTTTTGCAGTATTCTTGCCCTGGAGTGGGGTGGGAATGGAGATTTTGTAGTATCATCCCCTTGCCATGCCCACCAAGCCACACCAAGCCACACCCACAGAATCAGTAGTAAAAAAAATTAGATTTCACCACTGGTATAACCTTACATCGCTTCAGTCCAGCCAAAGTGCATAGTTAAATGTCTTTGGAGATTCTCAACCATCCAGATAATGGTTGTCCCAAAGATGTTTTTTTCAAGAGGCAACTGAACTTTCTGGTTTTTCTTTGAAGACGTTTCGCTTCTCATCCAGCTGAGGCTTCTTCAGCTTCTTTCCAGTTGCCTCTTGAAAAAGCACCTTTGAGAGGCTTCAGTCCAGGTTACCTGCTGGATGACATAGTTCCATGAAATTGAAGCCCGTCTCTTCCTTGTTACAGTTTAGAACAGGGGTTCTAAAACCCCAGGCTGTGGACCTGTACTGGTCCATGGGCTGTTGCGAATCGGGCCACGTAAGCAGTGAGCAAGCATACTTCATTTACACTTGTGCAGAAGCTAGGTTGTTTATACAAAACCATCCCTTCCCCCCAGTGGTGAAATCTAAAATTTGTTACTCCAGTTCTGTCGGCGTGGCTTGATGGGGGGTGTAATATGACTGAGTGGGCGTGTCCAACTTTTTTTTTTTACTTTTAAAACCATTTTTTCTACAACCTCTTTGGCTGAAGAGGTTGTAAAAAAATGCTTTTAAAGCCTCTGACGATCCCAGCTGACTTGCCTGATCGGCAGAGGCTTTTTTTCCTTTTAAAAACATTTTTTATAACCTCTTCGGCCGAAGAGGTTGTAGAAAAAATGCTTTTAAAAGCCTCTGATGATCCCAGCTGAGCCGCGCAATCATCAGAGGCTTTTTTTTTTTACTTTTAAAAGCATTTTTTCGGCCAAAGAAGTTATAGAAAAAATGTTTTTAAAAATAATAAAAAAGTATCTGATGATTGCGTGGCTCAGCTGAGCAATGGAGGAGGGCAGGGATTTTTGCTACCGGTTCTCCGAACCACCCGCCTCCATCGCTACCGGATCGGGCGATCTGGTCCGAACCGGGAGCATTTCACTCCTGCTTCCCCCTCCCCATCCCTGCCACTACTGCCACCCTATGAAGTCAGAAAGGTTTAGAATTTGTCTGAAAACACATATTTTTCTCCTATCTTTTTAGAGCAGTAGAGGATTTTTTTTAAATATACTGAGAACTTTGTGATTTTAATATTTATGTTTTTTGTATACCACTCAGGATGATTTCTGTACAAGTGTCAAATGAACCTAGAAAATAATCTCAGTCTTAGATTGGTAAAATGTACTGCATGTGGGACTAGCCATGTAGTTGGCCCAGAGACTAGCAGAGAATGCCACGGCTAGGTTATTAAATAGTTAGAATAGTTACTAAACTATTCTGAAAATGTTGCACTGGCTGCCAGTTTCCTAAGCCCATTGCAGAGATAATAACATACAAAGCCTCATACTGCTTAGAAATTGAAGAAATGCTAGTGTGCCCTTTTCTTTATGTATCCCCATCAACTAAGATTTAGCAGGAAATCTCTCTTCAGGGTGCTAGCTTGGCTTGGAATCTACATATAGTGATCTATGAAAGGCTGTTCTCAATATAATTGCTCTCTTGTAGAATACCCTCCTCTTACTGGTCACAAAGATGCACTCTAACCTGCACTGTGTACTTCTGATTTATACATCAGCATTTGTTTTCATGGACAGAAATTTCCAAAACTTTATAAGTAAATAAAGAGATACATAGATATTAGGCATGGAGTCGCACACACATACCATAGCTTATAGATCAAAGGTTGACATCAGATTGGAAAAAAAAAAGTTACTTGAAAGCAACTTTACAAAGCAAGCAAAAATAATTTTTAAAAGCTTCATAATCTAGTATGTTTATCAAAATCTATTCTTGTCTATGCATAGATCAGACCCAACGCCTTCCAATAGCAATTGCGGTGGTGCAGAATTTTGCAACTTTCCTGGAGATTTCACTAGACTGATCTCTTAATAAAATACTTACAATCTCTGATTGCGGCCAGCCCAAGCATCTGCTAATAAGGGGAGAAATTAGCTCTGCTTGCAAGGTAAGGTATAAAGGGCAACTCAATAGAACTTGCCCTACTTCCAAGCACACTGATAAGCATTCCTAGTAAGGGATGTTATTATTCATAACCTTTCAAGGACTAGGGTATCAGATCTTGCCACTGTGAATGCCCTTCTATGAGGAACAGAAATAGCATTACCAGGGATGTTGCCATGTTCTCTATAGTGATAAAAAGTTCACATCTAAACTCTCTGCTTAACGTCAGCAAAGATTGTGCACAAAAAATGAATCATTCACATTTTTAAAAAATATACTTTTAGGCCTTGCTTAAAATGTCCCATATCTTCATGGATTAGGCAGATCGATATAGGGTCTTCCTGTGATGGTAACCAAGTAATGAAATGCATTTCTCAGGGATCAATAGAGTGCTTTTAGGTACTGGATATCCCATATACCTTAAAATGCAGTTCCTCTGAAATTCAGATATTTCCCTATGAGTACAGCATTCCCAAGTGGCATTTAACAACATTTCAGTAAGAAATTGCCACCTTTACATGAGAATTTGGGGATTTTTATAGGGATGCAGTGGCTAAGACGCTGAGCTTGTCGATCAAAAGGTCGGCAGTTCAGTGGCTTGAATCCCTAGTGCTGTGTAACAGGGTGACCTTCCATTACTTGTCCCAGCTTCTGCCAACATAGCAGTTCAAAAGCACATAAAAAATGCAAGTAGAAAAATAGGGACCACCTTTGGTGGGAAGGTAACAGCGTTCCGTGAGCCTTTGGCATTTAGACATGCCGGCCACATGACCACGGAGACGTCTTTGGACAGCACTGGCTCTTCGGCTTTGAAATGGAGATGAGCACCACCCCCTAAAGTTGGGAACGACTAGCACATATGTGCGAGGGGAACCTTTACCGTTACCTTTTTATTGTTTAAAATTATGTGGGCAAGGATCTAGAACCTGGAAAAAAAAAACAAGTCCAAGCCAAGATATTCCCTTAGCATTGCCTTTTGATCTATTTTGGCACAAAATAATCCTCTTGCACTTATGTACAGTACCTGAAGTGTTGTTAGTAGAATCTCTTCCACCCTTGTTTTTCTGGGGGAGTAAAATCATCCTGTTTGATTCTGCTGCATTTTGTTCCACTAATTGTTCTGGAATTGAAACCATAAAAAGCAAATATCCAGGCACTTTATCTTTATTAAGGAATATCTCTGTCTTGAAAATGGGGGATCTGAACTGCTTGGAAATCCTGGCAGGAGATATTTAGCCTCTGTCCTCCATAAACAAAATAGCAGTGTGAACAACTAAAGGCTCGTTTTCCTAAGCAGGATTGAAAAGTCATGCTAGCTGAAGCAAAGCTCCTGACCTTTGCTGCTTCTATTAATCCCCAACAGTGACCTCCCCCACCTTCTGTGTTAGTGGTGGAAACATAGGTACAGCGTTCTAACCCTCAAGATAAGCATCTAAGCTAAGAGCTTTCAACCTCCTGCGTTAGCTTTGCAAAGACTGCTCTTCATTAGGAAGTGTCCTCACCAAAGGGACAAGAATGTAATTAGCAAACCCATGACGAGAACTGTGGAGTTTTGGCTGGCAGGTTTTTCCTCTAATTACACCACTTTTTACACCCTCCTACCATACACTTCAGCAGTTTTCTATGTCCAGCCCTTGTACTTGGGAAATCGTTGACCCTGGTTTTGTCCTCCTCTTTGCCTTTTAAGGATTTATTTATTGAGCATTCGCTGCAGTCGGTAAATAGGAGATGCTCTGTTTCCATTTTTATCTTACAACCTTCACAAGCTTAGTTTAGTATAAGAAATGTGATAGCAATAAAATATTGCCTTTTTTTTAGTTTGCCTTACTTTAAGGTCCCCCCCCCCCATTAACGCTTGTGTTGTTGTCAGAAATCTCTTTGTTTAAGTGGACTTCCTTTGATCGATTGCTCCTCAATACATTCCTAGTTTAATGAGTTTCTAAACTTTCAGTTGCTTTCAGTTTGCCCACCTGCCAGCAGTACAACATCCAGGAATTCACAGGACAGATTCTTTTATTCGCTGCAAGACTCATAGGAAGACAAGGCATGCCTAGAAAGGATAGGAACCTTTAAAATAGGTTTGGGGTTTTACAGAGCTGTGAGAAAGAAACACCTCAATGTACAAGCAGGACGATAATAAAATAGCCTTTGAAGCTATCTGAAAATAGCTTTTGAAAACTTGTGTCTTACTCTGCATCCTATATTTGTTAAAGACATTTCTACCCTGCTTTTTAAGCTTTAAAAAAGCCTTCCAAAACAGCGAAACAGTAAAATTAACTATTAAGTAAAATAAACAATTTTCCAATTTTCCAAAACTTAAACCTGAGATTAAGACAGACAGAGGTAGAGATAGAGACAGAAGGAAAAAATAAGTTAGATCATAGCAAAAAACTTACGGCTGCCAATTGTTTCTGCACCAAACTTGGAGAAATAGCTTGATATAACTGCAACAAAACTTAGGAAGTGTCATTTTAAATACATTTGTTTTTCTGAAGTTTTGTTAGCAGCCTTTGGAATTGATCACAGTTCATCTGCAGCTCTGCCTAAAACTAATCCTGAATTGTTTGCTAAAATATTACCCCACATTATACATATAAATTTACATGGGAAAATTAGCATTCTTAATCTAGTTAGCAATAGAAACTTTATATCTTGAAGTTATTAACCTTGGTAAAGTTCTTGCTCAGAATGCATAGATTATGAATTAAAATATTGTTCGTAAAGGTGCAGAATTCTTCTCTAGGTATACAAATTTATTTTAAAATATTAGCACCTTATTTTAAAAAAGACCAAATCTATTTCCCTTCAAATTCAGTGTTCAGATATTTTCACTCTCTATATATCAGAACTAGCTGTTGAGAAGACAGGAGTGATAGTGTACTAAACCTTGCATTCACTTGTCTGTTTTCTTTTTCTTTCTTTCTTTTTTAATAAATGAATGCTGTGGAGTTGGTTTAATCACCATATATGGGAAACTTTCTCAGAACAAATGGAGGTGATTACTCTAAATGCAAGTTGCTGTGCTCACTTGATAAACAACTTAATTCCTCAGGAACCCTGCTTCTAAGCCTTCTTGTATTCCAATCCCTAGACTCCATATTTGTATATAAACGATATTTGTGTATTATTTTTGACAGCGTTCCAGTGTCTGATGTTTTGCATCTTACAAACAAGCTCACTTTTGCAGAAGTGACCCAGCTGAGGACTTGATTATTTCTTGTAGCTGTTTAGATAAAGGAATTCCGTTGGCAGTTAAATGTCTCCGTGTGTCTGAATCAGCTTTCTCTTGGTTCCCAGCAAGATTAGCAGTGATCTGTGCAAAAGCCTGCCTTTTACCCTCTTTGATCACATAGTATTCTTAACAAAAGCTTTCATGTCTCCGGTAAACGTTAGTTCTATTTATCAAACTCATCAAGCATTTATTTGTGAGAATTTCAATCTACTCTGGCTTCTCAATTGTTGAAAAGGCTTGAGATGGAGAATTATGGTTTATTGTTATCTTATATATATAAACGTAGAGCCTGGAGGGGCTGCTTTGAATGTGATGCTTTTAATCTTATATATCCTTGGGTAAATGTAATGTTGTTCTATGGCCCTATCATATCATTCCTAGGTAGTTCCAGTTGCTACCTATACAGTGGTGTATAGAAAATACGTGAAGTCTGGAGAAACATAAGGCATTTGTGGGAGAATTTGATGATATTTAGTGCTTCCTCTTTCTGAATGAGCTGCATACTGATTGTCTATGGAGACAATCCATAGTCATCCAGGTCATGGTTGTCCCAAAGGTGCTTTTTTCAAGAGACAACTGGACTTTCTTGTTTTTCTTTGAAGACGTTTCACTTCTCATCCAAGAAGCTTCTTCAGCCAGTTGCCTCTTGAAAAAAGCACCTTTGGGGACTGCATACTGATTGCAGTATCTTTGAAAAGAATATTATCCATTCCCATGAGTTTGACTCAGTCTGGGAGAAGGGTTGTTTTCACCTGTCATAAATCAAGGTTCCCCCTTTGACCAAGTTTTATTCTGTGTAAATCTGCCAGCTATCAGATTACAACAAAAGGAACAAAGAAAAATGTCTTCCTTAAGGTCTCCTTTAATACAATATTCTAGAATAAGGGCTATTTCGTAATTGTTTTGGGGACAGTTTGATTTGACTGCCAACCACTGTGTCATATCTTTAATTTGTAAGAACAATACAACTGTTCAGCAATCCTCAATTTTTAAGGCTGGTGGCCATATTTGGAATGCCAAGGGCGTGTTGTGCATTCATTCATAAAATAGCTGACGTAAAGGAGGGGTCTAGCTCATTCTCAACAGTGGCCATCATGGTGGTTTTGTCACCATTCATTGACTAGCAGACAAATGGGTAACACAAAAAACAAAACAAAACAGTAGGTCGCTCAAGTATAAAAGTAGAAAGTAAAGGTGGGATCTGAGTTTTTCTCATGCTCATATCTACAACATTAACAAAATAATATTTTCATAGAGAAAAAAACCTAACGTGTTTTTACAAGCAACACATATACAAATATATAAACCAAAAAAAAAAAACACAAACCAAATTTTAAAAAGCCCTTGTGTGTCCAATCACACTTGGCCAATAAAGAATTCTATTCTATACAGGCAACAAATATTGCATATAGGCACAAAATATAGCCAGCCATTCATAGATAATATTTTCCCCCACACATCATTGCTTACTTTGTTGGTCAGTGATGCTTTGCTATCCTGTGTGACTGTCTTTTTTATTTTTTTTTTAATTGGTTTTTTAAAAACATCAGGTGGAACAGGCAGCCAGATAAAAGCATACATGGTGTCTTTGTTGTACTAGTCATGAATTAAAATTTCGCTAAAAATCATAACAGTAAGCATGACATACATTGTAAAAGGATTGATTTGGTATGAAAAAGTGATGTGTGAATGGTAATAGCAATCTTGATTTTCTTGGTTTTAAAAACTGGTCCAATGCAGTTTTTCAATGCAATTTTTCTTTCACAATCCCTTACAAATACTAAATATCAGTCATTGCCTAAAGCTGATTATGAAGATGAAGGAATCATGAATGTTTTCTAGATAACTATCAAGTAATTTGTAAAAAATATCATCTTTGTATGAGAAAAGCAGATAAAATAATGTTAAATAAATAGTTGCCGTCTTTGTTTCCTTTGATAGCTTTTTGGAGACTGCAGCATATTTCTGCATGAAACCAAAAATGGGTGAAAAGGAGGTTTCCTTGAATGCTTTCTTCAGCATATGGCATGAATTCAGTTCTGATTTTAAAGAATTTTGGAAAAAAGAAAATAAACTTATTTTGCAAGAAAGGTAAGTAACATCTAATCCACTTAAATTTGTTAGAACGTTTTGGGAAGTTTAGGCGGGATATTCTGATTGAGGGGAGGGGATTTCTTTCTTTTTTTCCATGCATTTCTTATGCATGTAGTCCTCAACTTACAACCACAACTGAGCTCAAAATTTATGTTGCTAAGCGAGACAGATAAGTGAACTTTGCCCCATTTTACAACCTTTTTTGCTACAGTTGTCAAGTGAACCACTGCAGTTGTTAAGTTAGTTATACAGTTCTTAAGTGAATCTGACTTCCCCATTAACTTTGCTTGTCAGAAAGTCAAAAAAGGTTGATCACATGACCTCAGAACACTGCTACTATCATATATAGGAGTCCGTTGCCAAGGGTCTGAATTTTGACCATATGACTATGAAGATGCTACAATGGCTGTATGTGTGAAAAATGGTCATAAGTCACTTTTTTCAGTGCCATTTTAACTTTGAATGGTCACGAAATGAACTGTTGTAAGTCAAGGATTACCTGTATTGTGATTGTTTGCAGAGAAGACAATCTTGGTTATAACTCAAGAAAGCAATAGATAAAGCTGAAAATAAAAATAACGATAACGGCTAGTAGGCTTACTGCCCTTTAGATTCTGCCATTATGAAAATAGTAACGTGTACCTAAGCATTTCAAATTCTAGCAAATTTACTACAGACTAATTATTTTTATGTTAAAATCTCTATTAAAAATTATAGTGGAATCTTTGTCTGTTAAAACACATGCTATAATTTAATATGTTCTCTGTTATGCTTCCATGGAACATGTTGTACTTCTTACAACCGCATAATATTGCTAAATGTCCTGGCAAGATTTTACCCTGAGATAAGATTCCAAAACATTGCTGTTTATACCTATAACATACCAGAGCAAATTTGTCTATTTTAAAATCTCTCTTTGCTATGTCTTCTCCAAGATCTTCTAAGTTTATCACACTGTGCCATACATCTTAAAACTATTATATTTATTTTAAACTTATAATTAGGGAAAGTTGAGCATGAGGAGGAGGAGGAGAAGGCTGGAAACCATACCAAAACTCCAGGAGCACATATGGTCTCCACCTTCTCCTCTTAAGCAGTGGCTGACAATATTTGCTACAAACCCATGGATATGGTCCACTGAAGCCATTAATCCAGCCCACGCAGGACCATGAGGCTGCCCTGCCCACATCGCCCCATCTACCCGCTGGCCACCACCTGCCTTCTGGAAGCTGAGGAGATCAAAATTGGGATGTGCAGAGGCCTCAGGAGGCCAAAAACGGGCTCATTTTTGGCTTCCCTGGCCTCCAGAAAGAAAGGGAGAGGGAGAGAGAAAGACACACAGACAGACAGACAGACACACACACACACACACACACACACAGAGAGAGAGAGAGAGAGAGAGAGAGAGAGAGAGAGAGAGAGAGAGAGAGAGAGAGAGTCATTCCCCCCCCCCAAGGCAGCCACATCCATTCACTAACCTGATTTCTACCCCCAGGAGCATAACAAATTAAAGTTTAATTTGTGTGTATTGTTTAATGGACTGCTAAATTGGCCCTGCCCACCCAGTCACATGACCACCTAGCCACACCCTCCCAGCTGGTCTGGCCCCCCAACAGTCTGAGGGACCATGAATTGGCTCCGTTTTAAAAGTTTGAGGACCCCTGGTCTAGTTTGTACTGCAGACCACCAGATATAGGATGGCCAAGTGTGTGTCTTGAAATAAAATTATGTTGCTGAAGCCTGTGTGCATTTTGCATTAGTCTATCTGTTAGTGGATTTATTTATTTTTTTTACTGAAGTGATCAATTGAAGTTTGCAACTCACTGAAGACTTACTCAAGTATTGTGCTAATTTACCGAACACTACAGTTATCTCAATGTTCATGTACTCATTGTTAAAGCAGAAAAGTCAATCATGCTCTCCCTAAGTGATTCAAAATACTCTTTAAATGGCCAGGAATATTTTTAAGTTGAAAAGACCTAGTTCACCACATTTAAAAATGAATACTTGGATAAAGATTTCCAGTTAATTTTTTTTAAAAAACAGAAAGACTAACCTTTTTTGTAGAAAGAAAAGGTGGAATAAGCCCTCCTACATGTTATTACTAAATGTTTTCTTAATTCACTGTCAAAGGGAGCAGCCTCCTCTTTCTATTTTTGAACAGTGGGAATAGATAGGCAAAGAATATGAAGCATCAGTTCTGCTGCCTGAATGTATCAGCACCAACCATTCCCGGACAGCACTCTAGGTGATTTGCAGCTGTTGCTCAGTTCATCTCCTTAACAGCATAAAACATAAGTAAACTTATGATCATTATTTTGTTTTTATATTAAGAATCTTGAGGTGCATTGGCCCTTATCTAGTAGAAGACATGCTCTCAGATTTACAGAATCCCGAGTCCAAATTATATTTCGAATTAACAAAACTAAAATAAAGTTGCTGTATGTCTAAATTCAATTCCAATTGCTCTCACCAAAACTTTTATCATTTAAGCAGAACAGTTTGGGAGAGGGAGGTCAGTCATTATTATTAAAATAATTAGGAACTGAAAACCTTTGCAAATCACTCAGATCTTCCAGTCTATCACAATTTATCTTCTGCGGCTACAACACAAGTAATTCAAAACAATAGATGTGAAAGAGGTTCATGTATTTGTTGTAGCTCTTAATTATTTGTCTCAAGACATGCAGTCCAGTAATGGATTCAAATCCCGATGCTACCAGTTCGCTATTGGAAGCGTGTGGGTGCATGCGCTCGCTTTGCGAGCGTGTGGTGCTTCTGCGCATGCGCAGAAGGTTCTGTACATGTGCAGAGCATTTTTGATGATGTCTGCGTGGGTGGGTGGAGCCTCCTGCCACCGCCGCTACCAATTCACCCAAACTAGGTAGCAATCCACCACTGATGCAGTCATATTATTTCAACTTAAGGTGGTTGTGTATTATTTTCATTGACAGTGCTATTTTGAACTCAGAAGAATATAGAATCCTCGGTACAATAACATTCATTTCAACATTGTTTATCTTCAGTTTTTCTACCATATTCTATCTTATGGTCTATAAAAGTTTCTTATGGCTTATAAAACTACAACAATGAAATTTTACTTATACCAAAGATGAAGATATAAAGGAACAATATGACTCATATCAATTGGAAATTAGTAAAAAGTTATTGGCCACAGAAAATGATTAACAAAAAGTTTAGAGAGTATCTACCAAAGATGATTAAAACAACCTGATGCCTTCCAGATACTTTCAATTCCTACAATCCATTAATAGAAATGTTTTGTTGGCACCAAGTTACCTGAGGTAGATGGATCTTTAGTACCTATTTTACTTGATTTTCTAACCTATCATTATTTTGACATTTTCAGTTATTCTAGTACAGAGGGAATAGGGAAAAGCCTTGAAGGATATGAGAAAAATTTGGGCTTGAGCCCATTTCAAGAAACTAATTTGATTAAATGTGTCAATCAGGTCCCTCCCCAGTTCAGATGAGGAAAAAGGGAGGGAGGGAGGGAAGGAATCACGTTCAGACTTGCAAGATTCTGTAACAATAAAAGTAGTCCTTGCTGCTATGTTATTGGTTTCTTTAGTTTGCTCCTCCACATAGGCTCACATCTACTACTGTAGGTACACACACACACACACAATT
Organism: Arizona elegans; assembly: GCA_022577455.1. Lineage (NCBI taxonomy): Eukaryota > Metazoa > Chordata > Lepidosauria > Squamata > Colubridae > Arizona > Arizona elegans. The sequence goes on from JAKOOJ010000001.1 coordinate 268,348,654, forward strand.
TATATTTCGCTGATAAAGAAATAAAGGGAGACTAGTATAGATCTATTTCAAGCTATTTAGCTCTCATCAGCTAGCCATATCCTTACTCGGATTCGAATGTATATATATGTGAATTGCTTCCAATTCCTTTAGTAGTATATATTACATTTCACCTCAGAAATGGAAGCAAATAATTAATGACATGAGTTTTACTAAAGCCAAACCTTGAAGTTTTATTTCACAGTATCAATATGATGATTGTATTCAGATTCAGGAGAATCTCAAGCTAGTTTTTAGTGAAGTATGGGCATTTTTCTCATTGACATCATATCCGAATGTTGCACCTGCTGTCTGTATTTTAACTTTGCTCTGGAACCTTTGACCTTTTTCCCTTTTCCAGAATTTTATTTTAAATACAGGGGTCTTTTTTTAAAAAAAAACGCAATTCAGAGTGGTATGCGCTGAATCTTTGAGTAACCAGATATTGCTTGCATGAACAATGGCTTACATTCCAGTCATTCATAATACATGAGGGTATCCAAAGGTTTACTTAGCTCAACATTGACAGCAATGGAGTGTGACTGCACTCTGTTCTTTTAGTAGTCATCATTATTCTTCACTTTTGGCTAAGAGAGAACAACTTATGCTTCTGACTTGATGGCAGGAATCTTAATTGCTCATTCCAAGGTTTCCTAACCCCTTTATCCTCTACCATTTCTCTTGTGTTTTAGGCAGGGTGTGAATTGAAAGGGAAAGATTTTATTCCTGAAATGAACAGTATCTCTTAAGTCTCTGGCACTGGCAGGGGCACTGGCAAAGAAGCAACTGCATTTCTGATCACATCTTTCTTTGTAGCAGAAGAAGCATGTGTCCTTGCACTTTCTCAGTACTGATAGCTGTTATCTCTGCCTCAGCAGAAGATTTAGAAAACTGAGGTGAAGAGTCTAACTAAAATGCTGGGAACATTTTGTGGACAGAATATTTCACTAATACCGATCATTCCTTAGGAATCCAAATAACACATTTTTCAGAATTTCCTATAAAGGTTCCTATTATTATTATTATTATTATTATTATTATTATTATTATTATTATTATTATTATGTCATAAAAGCAATCTACAATTGTCTTCTGATTGAGACTTCTGTATTTATTTTTATTCCTTATGCCACATAGATAGCATATTATTGATTTTTTTAAATTTCAGTGTTGGATGGCTTAACGTAAATTTATTGATAGTTCAGCAGATGCAGTCTTTAAACATTAACTAGAATCATTTAAATACTTTCAGAAAGCATTTTGCAGATCTTTCAAAAGAGTCATAAGTAATTATGAAACCATTGGGAGACAGATTACTAAGTGTTATCTCACCAGAATATTCAGACTTGTCTTGCTGAAAAATTATTGAAGGAAGATACCAAAAGAAAGCTATTCATGACTTAATGCTAACATATGAATGCTTAGTTAATGAAAGGGAAGTACCAGAAATGTTGTACTGGAGAGAACTAGCTGTAATAATAAAATGTATGAGTTTAAGAAGAACTAAAATGTAACAGATACATAGCTTGGACTGGAAGTGGATTTTAATGAATACAGAATAATGCTAAGTAGGATTCAATGACAAGGAAAAACTAGTGGGAAAAAGGACTATAAGGATTAGAAATTCCTAAGAAAAGAAGTCTAAAGGGTGCTTTTTCAAGAGGCAACTAGACTTTCTTGTTTTTCTTTAAAGACATTTTGCTTCTCATCCAAGAAGAAGAAGGACCTTGGAATACTCATATCAAATGATCTAAGTGCCAAAGCCCAGTGTAACAACATTGCCAAAAAGGCATTAAGGGTTGTAAATCTAATCTTGTGTAGCTTCTTCTCCGGTAATATTACACTACTAACCAGAGCATACAAAACATTTGCTAGACCAGTTCTCGAATACAGCTCATCTGTCTGGAACCTGCACTGCATATTGGACATTAATATAATTGAATGTGTCCAGAAATATTTCACAAGAAGAGTCCTCCACTCCTCCACTCACAACAAAATACGTAATGCCACCAGACTTGAAATTTTGGGCTTAGAAAATTTAGAATTACGCTGCCTTTGGTATGACCTAAGAATAGCTCATAAAATCATCTGCTACAATTTCCTACCTGTCAATGATTACTTCAGCTTCAACCACAACAATACACAAGCACACAATAGATACAAACTTAAAGTGAACCACTCCAAACTCAATTGCAGAAAATATGACTTGAGCAACAGAGTGGTCAATGCCTGGAATGCACTACCTGACTCTGTGGTTTCATCCCAAAACCCCCAAAATTTTAACTTTAGACTGACTACTGTTGACCTCACCTCATTCTTAAGAGGTCTGTAAGAGGCGTGCATAAGAGCACCAGCGTGCCTACCATCCATGTCCTAATGTTCTCTTTAATTGTATTCATTTTATGTATTCAATTCATGCTTATATATATTATCTAATACTGTATGTATTCGATAAATAAATAAATAAATAAATAAATAAATAAATAAAAATAAATAAATAAATAAATAAATAAATAAATAAAATAAGCTTCTTCAGCTCTGAAGAAGCTTCTTGGATGAGAAGCGAAAGGTTGTCAAAGAAAAACAAGAAAGTCCAATTGCCTTTTGAAAAAACACCTTTGGGAAAACTATGATCTGGATGACTGAGAATCTCCATAGACACTAGGAAAGAAGGAACAAGACACTAAGAAAGGAGGTAATGCCTGTGCAAGAAAAAAACAGAAAAGTGTCAAAAAGAAGTGTGGTTGACTGAAGAGTTTAGTGATGATCTGAAATTTCAAAAGAATAAGGATGTCTTCAAGGAAGATTATACAAAAGTTGGAACTATAAATGATAAAGTTCAAATGGGTGAAAGACAAGGGCTTTTTCAGATATGTTCAGAAAAAAAGAAAAAGAATCTGTTTAGTGAAAAAGTCAATATGCTAACCTAGCAAGTAATATGGAAAAGTATATATTGCCCTATTCCTTTTTTCACTCAGTCTTCTCCAAAAAAATGGGCATGTATTCTAATAGAAAATTTGAAAGGCTAAAGTTGATCAGCCAGGTTGATAGAGACATGGTCAGGAAATATTTATTTTCAAGTCTCCAGAGTTAAATGAATTCCATCCTAAGCACTGAAGAAATCAATAGAAATATGGCGTTCAAATTATGGGAAGTAGTGGTTCTACTCTATACTATACTAGTCAAGATCCATTTCAAGTATGGTGTCCCTTTCTGATCACCAAAGCTGAAAAAAGAATGAGATCAAGAGAAGGCCAAAGGTTTATCAAGGAAGTAGAAACTAAGTTCTAGAAAAAGTAATTGAAAATACTTGCATGTTTATGCTGAGGGGAAAAGAAAATACCGAAGAATGTTATGATAACACTATCAGCAAAGAGAATGCCAGGATTTGTATATTCTTGTAGATCATAGGTGCCAGAATGATGGGCTTAAATTACAAGAAAACTGATTCCAATGGAATATTGACCTTGCTACCAAAATACCAAAATATACTTTTCCCATGGATCCACATGTCTAGAGAAGCAGTAGACTTTCAGTTATTAAATTAGATCAATAAGGCTAAATGGTTCTTTGTCCGGAATATCTTTCTTTAAATGCAGAGTCACTCTGTGAGTGAGATGGACAGTCTCTAACTTTTTATATATATAAATAAATAAAATATAACTTCTGCAACAGGCAGAATGCTGGACTTGATGCCTGTAATGCTGGTAATATTTTCTTGATAAAGAAACATGTTTCTGCCTGGCCTCAATACTAATATAACCCAATACTATGGCAACTATGAAAATAGCACTGTTTTAGATATTTAGGGTCTAAATCAAGGCTGTCAAACTCCCAACCCACAGACCAGATGTGTTATCCATGCCCATGCCCAGTTTAGTGAAGGGGGGAAAGTCCTGATACATCACATGATGCTGCCGTGACGATGTGAGTTTGACACCCCTGGTCTAAGTTATCCCAGACATAGTATGAAAAACAGTTCCTACGAGGGCATCTAGAGCAGGGGTCTCCAACCTTGGCAACTTTAAGCCTGGCGGACTTCAATTCCCAGAATTCCCCAGCGGACTTCAATTCCCAGAATTCCCCAGCCAGTTGGCTGGGGAATTCTGGGAATTGAAGTTCGCCAGGCTTAAAGTTGCCAAGGTTGGAGGCCCCTGCTCTAGAGCACTGTCTAGCCTAGCAGTATATATTCCTTAAATTACAAATTGAATTTATAGAAAATCTTCTGGGAACTCATTGTACAGCCTCTCTTTGGATCCTGGAGAGCATAGTAATGAGTCCTTTTTGGCAAGATATTCAAACAGGTAATGCTTAATTGAGTTAAATTTTTGGCATCCCATTTCAATCTGATCCCAGTCTGATTAGATATTTTTGTCTCCAAACATTCAGTGAAAATTGTTTTAAATTTGGAATGTGTATAAACCATTTTATACCAGCCAAAAGTCAAATAACTGATTTGTACCAGTTGAAACATTTGATTTATCTACAGGAGTAGTCATATCTACAGTATGTTGTGATTATCCAGATCTAGCATGGATTACTGGGCTAGTTATACCTCTCCCCAAACATTTGTAAACCAAAGCAGATAAAAGCACCAGTATCTTTAGTCATGATGGTAGATTTAAGGAAGAGAATGTGGAGACATTATTGAAGATCTTGTTAATCTCTTTTCTGAAACCTTTTCTTCTCATTTCTGCCTTGTTAAGGTAATTGCACCAAATAAAGTGAGGACATGGCCATAATATTTTTATATTGCTTGCTCACTCAGTGAAAATTATACAGGCTTTCTCTTTCTCTATAACCACAAACTATTCTTATCTAGAGTCCAGTTTAATTTTTTTTACGCTGAAATAAAAAGCCTGAAAATCACTATTTTTTCCAAATTGTATATCCCTAAATGTAACACAAATCACAATCACATTTCACCAAGTCTATCACAGATTGAATCAAAAATATCCAAATGCTTTCCACTATCGACTTCCAAAATATCAAGTCCCATGATGTATCTGGGACTTGCTTTGCTATAAAAGTTGCCCCCTTCTGCAGGAATAACAGTTAAGCTGGCACCTGGTGTGTCATGTTGTACTTCTAGATGAAAGCGTAGATTCCTGGCCAATACGTCTCCACAGCTCATTGATCTCCCTCTGAAGAAAGGCTGGTATGTCTCCCTACAGATTACTCGGCAGGATGATTTAAAGCTTGCTGTTGAACGATTTAAAGTCTGGTATTGTGTAGCTATGCACTTCATAGGAAGGAGCATGCCGGTAAGCTGTCACTGCTACTTCCAAAGAAGGGCATTAAATCTTGTAGCACGAGGCATGTGCTCTCAAAGTAAATTACCCACCAAAGAGAAGTCAATGAATTTGACTTGGGAACAAGACACCTGGAGACGTGGGAATTCTCATTCTTGGGAGAATCAAAAGACAGAAAGGTTGGAGGCATGGGACAGTCCTCCCATATACTTGGGTTTTACCTACAAAATCAGGAGTAGCTACAGTTCTTAAGGCTGAGAACTGGGCATGGGTAATTTCTGTGAGTATTTTCTTCCTCATCAATTGTTTCCATCCCATTCTGTGCACATGCCTGTTTCTCTCAATATCCCTCCACAGGTTACAATTCCCATGTCATACCCATTTCTTCATTCTGGATTCTGATGCCTAGAGGTTGACATACCTTTCCTTGAAGTCCCACCAATAATGGTTGCTGCTACCTCAAGAGCCGGAATTATCTTACTAAGTCGGAAATGACACCTGATCTTCCACTTTGCTTTAATTTATAAGTCACTCTCTTCTCTCTGAACAAGATTGGAGTCAGGGAGTGTGGAGTGGGGGTTAAATCATGCCAGTTTAAATTCTTCCCATCCGAGTTGCTGCATTTAAAAATCCAACAATTTGGTTGTGGTTAGTCGCTGTGAAGGAAATATTATTGATAAAAAATATGCCTGCTGCAGATCTGTTGGCTCAATCTTTAAGTTATAAATGCAAATTAAACAGTTTGTGGATTTTACTTTAAAATCTGATCTTCAATACCCATTGAAAAGTGGGAATCTCTGTACTATAAATCTCGGGAAATCAATACAGAATGTTTTATACCTTCATCTTAAAGAGCAAGTGCAAATTAAACTGGTGCTACGTTTTAAAACTGCAATAGAATTAGGAAGATTGCTTTCTTTTTGTAGAAAGTATTAAATGAATAAATGGATAAATGCCATGCTAGAGTCTTGGAACTACAACAGGTTAAACCCGCTGCTATCTGTCTGAAATTATTCAAGTCAGAATTGGAAAATGTTGTGAATAAAGGGTTTTAAACATTGAAAAAATATTCTTAAATACTACACTTCGGTTTCAAATACTTCTTTGTCTATCTACATACAAATGAAGTATGTGTGTAAGGATATGTCATTTCACTTCCCAGTTATTCCATTTGACTGTATAAAAAGTTAAAGTGTCTTTTTTATATTCACACTGTGTGTGTGTGTGTGTGTGTGTGTGTGTGTGTGTGTGTGTGTTTAAGAAAGAATGGGAGCTATTCCTTAAAGTCCTCCTGAGAGGACTTGTTGCTCTGACACCTTCATCTCTCAAGCACACAAACATTCCAGGCTTGCCAGTCTGTTTAAATTAGTCATGTATGACTAGACTCGGGCAAAGTGTAAAGGTATCTGCTCCAGGCCTACTTGGAGCCAGTCGGAAATGAATCTGTCTCCCAGTGATATTTCTTCAGACAAAATTATTAATGCTTAGTCGCATGGGAAGTCTCTATTTTTTTCTGGCTTGGGTTGAAGGATGGGAAAATTTCTACCAGGATAAACCCATGATCAGCTGGTGTTTGGTAGAGAAAGAAGATAAAATGTTGCTTCAGGGAAGTCTGGTTTCTTTCCCCCACCCCCACCTTTTTTTTTTTTTTTAATCTTGCTCATCTTGCGTGCTGTTTTCAGGCTTAATCACAACCAGCATTTTGTATACACTGACAATAAATAAGAGGGATGGAGAGGGGAGAAAAGAAACCCAACAGCTTCATTATGATGGAAACAAGGAACTGTTCTATTTGTCCAGGTTAATCCTCTGCTATCTGTCTGAATTTATTCAAGTCAGAGTTTGAAAATGTTTTGAATAATATTGTAAGCTTTAAGAGCTGTGGTGGCGCGGTGCTTAAAATGCAGTATTGCAGGCTAATTCTGCCCTTTTCCAAGAGTTTGATTCTGTGTGGCTCAAAGTTGACTCAGTCTTCCATCCTTCCATGGTCAGTAAAATGAGGACTCAGATTGTTGGGGGTAATATTCTGACTCTATAAACAGCTTAGAGAGGGCAGTAAAGTACCGTGAAGCAGTAAATAAGTCTAAGTGCTGGTGTTATTTAAACATTCAAAAATATTCTTAAGTACTAGGCATGGGTTCCATATACATCTTTGTCTACCTTCATACATGTGTGCACACAAAATGAAATATGTGTGTAGGGATATCTCATGTCATTTTCAAATTACTTCATTTGAGTGTATAAAAAGTTAAAGTGCCTTATTTATATTGACTTCATTTTCACCCTAGCTCTCGAGTAACAGAAATGGGGTGCATAGGGGTTTATTTTGAAGCTGGGAGGGAAAGCTAGTTCTAAATGCCTTTCCTTGATCATGAAATGTTGCATGAAAGTGAAGTTTGCCACACAAGGAAAATATTCATTAATATTTAACAATATAAAATACGTAGAACCACAGGTTTCAGGTTTCAGACTTTTATCAAAGAACAGGTGCATATACTCTACAGAATAAGCCTTTTACATTCTGGTATTGATAGTTCCAGTTATTTTACAGATCAATACTGATAGAATTCACCTCTGCTTATCACTAAGTTTCTCTCGTTTTTCTCATTATCCACAATGATGTCAGGATTTTTCCTGACCCAGTCACCACTAGCTCAGACTGCATGTTAAAGTGTTGGCAGGGGACAGAGGTCGGCCCCGAGGCCCCTCACGTGTGGGGTCCCTCAGGGGTCAGTCCTCTCTCCCCTTCTGTTCAACATCTATATGAAGCCGCTGGGGGAGATCATCCGTGGTTTCTGGGTGGAGTATCATCAGTATGCTGATGATACCCAACTTTTTATATCCACCCCGAATCAGCCCAGTGATGCCCTCGATATGATGTCCCGGTGCCTGGAAGCAGTGCGGCTCTGGATGGGGAGGAACAGGCTTCAACTCAACCCTGCCAAGACAGAGTGGCTGTGGCTACCAGCATCGCGGTTCCAGGAGAATATTCCATTGTTGGCTATAGGGGGTGAGGTGTTGCACCCTGTAGAAAGGGCACGCAATCTAGGCGTCCTCCTGGACTCATGGTTGACTCTGGATGACCATGTTGTGACCGTGACCAGAGGGGCATTTGCTCAGATTCATCTGGTGTGCCAGTTGTGCCCCTACCTGGACCGTGATGACCTGCGCACAGTCACTCATGTGCTCGTCACCTCCTGGATTGACTACTGCAATGCTCTCTACATGGGACTGCCCTTGAAGACCACCCGGAGGCTTCAGCTAGTGCAGAATGCGGCCGTGCAGGTAGTGATGGGAGTGTCCCGACACTCTCATGTTACACCCCTCCTGCGGGACCTGTATTGGCTACCGGTTGCCCTCCAGGTGAGATTCAAGGTGCTGGTAATTACCTATAAAGCCCTACATGGCTTAGGCCTGGGATACCTGGCGGACCATCTGCCAGGGTCCCATTGGCCAGACAGTGTCGGCTGGTGACTCCCAGGGAGCGACTCCCTGGACGACTCCCAGGGAGCGGGCCTTCTCTGTGGGCGTGCCTACTCTATGGAATCAGCTCCCCCTGGAGCTCCGGATGGCCCCTGACCTTCGCTCTTTCCGCCGTGACCTCAAAACATGGCTATTTGGCCTGGCCGGATTGGACTGAAGGGGTTTTTAAAGGGGATTGTATTGGTTTTTATATTTGAATACTGAATTTTATGTGTTTTTTATTGTTGCGAGCCGCCCTGAGTCCTTTGGGAGAGAGGGCGGCATACAAGTTTAAATAAACAAATAAATAAATAAATAAATAAATAAAAAAGTAATTTTGCTTCATCACCTTCCAGAGCAGTACTTGTCACTGTTTCCCTTACTTCTACACCATGTATAGTACATCTTGCATAAACCTCTCCATGCCACTTATCATTAATTCCTGGTCTGTATTTCTTTTGCTCAGTACTACCAAGAACTCTCTTAAATGTAGCCATGTAAGAAATCTAGAAATATTGTCTCTTTCTCAAATGCATGTGCTAAGTTCATGTGAGGATAATAGAACCCAATACTCTGATTACCTTTGGTCTAGGACAGGGGTCTCCAACCTTGGCAACTTTAAGCCTGATGGACTTCAACTCCCAGAATTCCCCAGCCAGCAAAGCTGGGAGTTGAAGTCTGCCAGGCTTAAAGTTGCCAAGGTTGGAGACCCCTGGTCTAGGAAGCAGTAGCACAATCTCCTGCATTCAGTTACTTCTGTAACCCACAGTGATTCTGAAATGGAATCTATCACTGTTTGAAGTTTCTAGTTTAACACATATCTCTCGTTGGTACAGCTCCCTTCCCTTTGTCCACTAGGTCTGTTTGATTTATACCCAGATATAGCTTATTTGTGGGGTCCTTGATTCCAATAGTTTTCTGTTATTTTTATGTTTTTATTTTACAATAATCATGTCCACCTGTTCATCTTGAAGAAGAATGTCTAACATTAATATAAGGGGAGGGGGAACATATGAGTTCTGTTTGTCTCTGTGTGTATAGGTAAAGATATAGGTATAGGTAATTGTAAACAATTAAATCTTTGGACTAGCGAACATTTCCAAGTGCACATTCATTTATTCCTTAATCCTACTTGTCCCAAATTTGACCAGAAATATTTTCATTCAGATGCCCCCAGGATAATTCACTTTGAATCAAATTAAGAGATGCTTTCCCTGCTTGTGCACAATTGGATTGTCCCAAAACATTTCCCTTAATGCTTAGCCAGCCCAAATCCTAACTCTTGGAATCTTGTCCTCACAACAGAACTATTCAATTTTCCACTTGGACTAATACCTAGCATTTCCAAGGAATTCATCTTGGAAATTCTGGACTTTATTTTTTTTTATTTAGCATTCTGAATTTAGCATCAGCATGACAGTTATTATTGCATTCTTCTTAATCAGTTATAGTTTATGCCTATATTCCATAGTTTGTATGTCACACATAAAAGAAAACAATATTGAAATATTGATTGCACTACTCGTGACTTTAAACACTTCAAATTAGAGATTATTTCATATCAATATTACTAAAGTTTACCATTAGTAATAAAGTGGCCACAGCCTTTCTGAGATCATCACCAAATAACCTATTGCTACCCTTCAAAAAATTGGAAGGTGAAATTACATTTAGTCTCTGCCTAATGTTATTTCTAAGGAACATTTCTTTCTTCCTGTGTGTGATGGATTCCTTCCCAAGACTGTCATGTTCCATAAAAACAGAAGTATTGCCATCTTGGGAGTGGGATGTCTCTACTACAGTCCTGAAGGCCCCAGGCAAGACTCTGTTATGCCTCTGTTAGCCTTTGCAGATCAGCCTCCCTTGGCTTCCGATGAACAAACATGTTGTTGCTATGGCTAAGAGGATTCATCAACTACGTCTCCTAAAGCTTGCATCTTCTGCAAGCTTTTATGTCCCTGGCTGTTTTCCTCAGCCATTGCTGCAGCCAATATAGATTAGGGTTTAAAAAACAGGAATGTGGTTTAACTACTGGGTTGTACTGCGGTGAAAGCAAACACAATCAAAATATGCACAGTTTATTGAAGTTTTGTTTGCATCCATGCCACAGGCATCTTATTTGGTCCTAGGAAACCATCATCTAAGTTATCTCTCACAACACAGCCTATAATGATTATTTTCATTAATTTTATTGTTTGTGGCTTTGGACTCTGTCAACATTTTAGTCTGAGGGAAAATACTCTTGCAAATAAATGCTTTTATTCAGATAGCCGATTTCACCATCGCCATCTGCTCTGAACAAAAATCAGAGAAATAACTTCTCTTGCTGCAGTTTTAGTAGTTTCTTTGTGTATGTGTTGGATTGGACTGTAGATTTTTCCATCTAAACAAGCCTCGGACAGCTTCCAGAAATGCTAGCATGTAGCCACACTGTCTCCTGAAATGCTCTGTTCTTTCCCTACAACTGCTAACAAATTGCCTGCATATCGGAAGGAATGAGCTTATAAGTCAAAATCGCTGTATGAGAAGAATGGTAAGGCCTTGCCAGAGCAAAGACCCTCCCTTTCATGAAAACATTAAATCTCAGATTCTGAGAGTTTGTGATAATAAAATGCTTCACTCAAGAGTTGGGAATTTACACCTCAATGGATGCCGTTGAGGCTCTTTCAAAAATCTTTTGAGTTCTTGGTTTATTTGTCACATACTGTACAAGTTCATTCTTCTAGTGAGGACAAGTAGAAAAATATGAAATAAGTAGCATAAGTATTATATATTTGTTTTTCTACCTCAAAACCAAAATGATTTAAGGATCGATAGATAGTCAGGGAGTCTTTATAGAGACATAGAGACACACTCATACAATATAGTGAAATATCTATTTGTAGTTGTGATATAACTGCAAATATACTGGATTTAAGACTAAGAAAGCACAACTTAAAGTCCACCTTCAAGTATAGTGACAATGACTTAAGGTCACTCACTGTCTCTTCCTACTCATGTGGTAGTGGTTGTAGGAGAAATTGGAGAAGGGATTGCTTTGGGACAGTTTACATTCCTGGAAGAAAGCAGGATATAAATCTAACAAAGCTCAGTAGGATATCAGTAGAATACTTTTCATTTTTGTTCTCCAATTTTCTAAGAGTCTAAAGTATATTTGGGAACATTCTAGATTCTTCTTGAGCCAACTTCCACATGAAGACATAGTTAGGCAATTATTACAGTGTTACTTATTTAAACTATAGAAATTACATATTGTGCAATGTATCTGCAGTTTTCAACAAGCAATTTCTGGGTAGTTTTTTTTTTTATATTCACTGTAATTCTAAGACTATTAATTTTTACAGTAACATGGAGCAGCTACAGTAATCACTGGGTTCTTTGGATTTCCTTGATGGTATTTGCTGATAATTTATGTTTTGCATACAGTCTAGATGATCGTATATTGAACTTGTCCTACAATAGTCTTGTCTTTTGCAAGGATTATTGACTTGATGACTTAACATTATGTATTGCAGACTTAAAGAGGCTGAAGAAGTATGTAGACAGAAAAAAGGAAAATCACTTTACAATATAAAACAAAAGCATGATTCTGGAATTGTAAGTATAATTATCTTATTTATTTAAATAAGATTTATTTAAATAAGATTTAAATAATTTAAATCTTAATATTTATATAAATATTTATATAAATATAAATATGTATATTATAATAATTTATTTATAATTAATAAATAAATAATTTATTTATTCTTACTATCTATTAAAAAATGTTAAATGTTAAACCAAGATGTAGAAGGTCTTAAAATAAAACTAAGCCGCTCACTAGATTTATGCAGTAGTGATGGTGATGGCAGTAGACTAAGCACCAAATAGCTTTAAATGATCTGTTGTACTCAGTTAACCATAATGCAAGATAAATGGTTTGTTTTAAGCATCTGGAGATTATATCTTGGGGAAAACTCAACTTCATATCCAAATAGTCTGATTTAATTGAATTTTGGTCTTTGAGTTATAGAAAAATTGTTCCCCATGGTTCTTTGTCTTGTTTGGGGCTATTAACAGCAAATCTTACTCTGTGACATTTCCCTGGTAACTACTTTTTAAACTATCCATTGTCAGACACACATTCACTAAGGATGTAGGTCACAACCACTTTGATGTGCAGGGATTTTTAATCTTTTCCATTGGGAGATAAATGTTTCAACTGTGTTTTATGCATACATAGAAGACTTTTGATCCTATAAGGTAGCACAGTTATTTTTCAGGAAGCAGAGTTAGAGAAATACTGCACAGTATCAAAGTTACTAAACAGATGCAGGACTGTGAAAATAATGGGATACCCTTTGGATGATATAACAGGTTTCTCAGTGTTTATGAATATGCTATGAAATACGGAATCTCTTCTTGCTCACTCTGTTCTGTGTCCTTCATTTTCAGAAAGCAAAGATAAGTATGAAAATATGAAAGAAGAAAGGCTTATGTCTTTGTACCCAGACTCAACACATTGATCATGCCTTGGGGAGGTAGGGGAAAGGAAATATTACCATTCAGCCCATTTGTTTTCTTGATTTTCTTGCATTTTGTTTCCTGTTTACACGGACTACTATGAACATTCACTGATAAACAGATTTGCACGATGGATACCCAGTAATGGAAGCTATTTGATATCTCTCTTACAGACACCCGATATACTACATTCTTTCCATCCAAACATTATTTTGCAATTTATATGGTAAAATACTAATAAAGACTAAAGTAGTCTGTGTAAGCAGCAGTATTTCAGTATGTCCTAAACATACTGAAAACTTTATAAACATCTAACTTCATATAGATGTTCCATTCTTGCAGGATTTTTTTTTTCCCTAAAGCAAATACATTACAACATTGCATTTAGATTAGGGAGAATGTTACTTCTCAAGAACTGTTGTATCTATTTCCTATTGACCTTGTAAGTGTACTCTGAATTGGTAAAAGTGTTTCTTTTACACTCTAAGCCATGATCTACTTCATTGCCTCCTGACAAAATATGTCATAAATATGACATTCAGCCCAGCTATTGTTATAATTGACAAAGTTGATCATGATTTGCTGATATTGATGAATGGAATGAAAACAAAAAGGGGAAAACCCAATTACAGTTAAGCACAGGACTCACTTGGTAGATACCAAACAATCTCGGGTATTTCAATATTATATTCATTGAAGAAACTGTTTGCAGAGTAACAGGAAACTTGTGGTAGACTTTCTATCAAACTCTTGAGTTAAAAAAAATTAAAGAACTAAAGATCTTTCCCTTTTCTCATTCTAAATTATGAAGGATTATTAAGAGCCTTGGTTTTTCTGGTGATAAAACAAAGATGATTACTTCTGTTTGATCTCACATTTTATTAAGTACTTGAATTACAAAAAGTACAGCAGATGCAATTGTTTTGCAATACTTCTGTCTCAACTGCTAAAAACGATTTAATGATTGGGCAGATCTAGTTTACCACATTTTCTCCACACTTTCTAAGAGCAACTTTTTAAAAGATTTAAAAAAAAGCCAAAAGTAGGGAAATGATGTATATATCTCAATGCCTCTTAGCATAGAAGGTGCTAGAGTGATGCAATTTCTAAGTTTTGAAATATTTATTTTTCTCCATGTAACCCACTATATGATACCTGGTTGTCCAGAGATTAATGTGTGATTCCAGGAATCATAAGGGCTGCATAAAATATGACCTCAGGAATTGAATTTTTAAAATACCAATCACTAAAAAATATATTTTTCCTCCACTGGGAAATGATTTCCTGTTACATAATCAGCTTGAAACTCTTATCATCTTTCAGGATAGCCCCAAAACTGCATTATATGATCCAATAGCATCAAGAATAAAGATTATTTCTTTGGGAAAGGGAAAAGAGAAGATTGTTACAAAAAGACCTATCAAAAGCAATTAAAGAAGCAAAACATATTTTAATAGCACTGATTAAAACTCATGTTTGTATTTATGTAATTTATAGTCTTTTGCTGTTTCTGCATTTTTTTTCATTTAAATGCATTTAAAAACATTGAAGCATGTTTCTGTTTTGTAGATTTCCTGTTCCCTTCAGTATCTACTGTGTGTATATTGCCATTCTAAACTGAATAATGCTACACTTAACAAAGATCGCTATGTGCAATATTGTATTTAGTGTTTCTATTCCAATTTTTTTTAGAATGTTAATTTATATGAAAAATAAAAGAAATAATGAGATCAATGTTGTATTATGCATATAGTACTTCAGTTTTTGTGGCTCTGAGATGATTAACAATCACTCTTGATTGCAAAAAAGTGATTTTTTTTATTAAACAAAATTAAAACTTCCTCTTTTGAGAGATGTACAATATAAACATCCATACCTGGGAAGATACTGGAAAAGTATCTTTGTAAAAAACAAATCTGCCAACACCTAGAAATGAGTAAAGTAATAACTAGCAGTCAGCACGGGTTTGTTAAAAACAGATCATGCCAAACCAATCTTATTTCATTCTTCAACATAATGGCTAAATTAGTAGACCAGTGAAATACTGTGGACATAATAGACTTAGACTTCAGCAAGCCATTCAACAAAGTGGACCACAACCTACTTCTTCGTAAGCTAGAAAAAAGTGGGATAGATAGCTTCACCACCAGATGGATTCGCATTTGGCTGACAAACCATACTCAACGAGTAGTCCTTAATGAGTTTAAGTCTACATTTTTTTAAAAAAAATTGATTTATATGCCACCCTTCTCCAGAGATTCAGGGCGGCTTACAAAGCGTGGAGAGAAGAAAGCAGTGGGGTGCCACAATGTTCTGTTTTAGGGCCAGTATGCTTCAATATCTTCATAAACAACTTAGATAAGGGAATAGAAGGGGAGCTCACTGAATTTGCAGATGATACTAAACTGGCAGGAATAGCTAACACCCTAGAAGATAGGCTCAAGATCCAGATGGCTCATGATAGACTTGAACACTGGGCCCTATCTAACAAAATGAAATTCAATGTAGAGAAAAGTAAAGTCTTACACATAGGTAAGGAAAACCAAAAGCACACATATAAACTGGGGGAAACCAGGCTTAATAGCAGTCCCTATGAGAGGGATCTTAGAGTATTAGTGGACAATCAGCTAAATTTGAGCCAGCAGTGTGTAGCGGCAGCTAAAAAAGCCAATGCAATCCTAAATTGCATTAACAGACGGATACAATCAAGATCAAGTAAGATACTAATACCACTCTATAAAGCCCTAGTAAGACTACACCTAGAGTACCGCATCCAGTTTTGGTCACACTATAAAAAAGATGTTGAGAATCTAGAAAAAGTGCAGAGGAAAGCAACCAGGATTAGGGGACTGGAGACAAAAACATATGAAGAACTGTTACAGGAATTGGGCATGGCTAGCCTAGTGAAGAGAAGGACCAGGGGAGACCTGATAGCAGTGTTCCAATATTTGAGGGGCTGCCACAGAGAGGAGGGGGTCCAAAGCACCTGAAGGCCAGACAAGGAATAATGGATGGAAACTGACCAAGGAGAACAACTTTTGGAAGTTGTGGGAGCTTCATCACTTGAGACTTTCAAGAAAAGATTTGTCAGAAATGGTGTAGGGTCTCCTGCTTGAGCGGTGGGTTGGACTAGATGACCTGTAAGGTCCCTTCCAACTCTGTCAATCTGTTAAATCTAAAACAACACATAAAGGCAACACCAAGGGAAGAATGAGAAAAGAGATATACAAGCTGAGGCATGCTTTCTGGCTCAGTTTAGCACTTAGCAATAGCAATAGGATTTAAGACTTATATACCGCTTCATAGTGCTTTACAGCCCTCTCTAAGCGGTTTACAGAGGCAGCATATTGCCCCCAGCAATCTGAGTAATTTTATTGGTCTCAGAAGAATGGAAGGCTGAAACCATGAGCCAATCAGGATCGAACCCCTGGCAGTTAGCAGTGTTAGCCTACAATACTGCATTCTAACCACTGTGCCACCAGGGCTCCATTTGTCATATTGTTCTCAACCTATTCAGATTTAAACAAGGGGAAGTTCCTCTAGTAATAACAATAGCATTTAGACTTATATATTGCCTTTACAGCACTCTTTACAATTTACAATGTACGTAGAAGCATTGTTTGCATATTGCCCCCAACAATCTGGGTCCTCATTTTACTAAACTTGGGAGGATGGAAAGCTGAGTCAATCTTGAGCCCCATCAGGATTCAACTCCAGGCTGTGGGCAGAGTTTGCCTGCAATACTGCACTTTAATCACTGCACCTCTAGGTCTCTTTCGCTGTATTAATCTAACCATACTTCATCTATCTCAGCCATACCCCATTCAGGCAATGCATCCTGCTCTGGATTATTGAAATCTACTTAATCCCATTTTCTAGATTGAAGTTGTTAACAAAATACCTGGAGCAATATTGTCATTGTGGGTATTGGGCAGATATAAGAAATGCATCCATTTTAGCTTTAGTCCCACCCATTAATGAAATTTAGTCCCACTCATTTAACTAAGATACTGTGGCCCTTACCAGAAAAAAAGAATCCCATTTCTAACCTCTAAACAAGCATTACAGTGCAAAATAGCATCCTCTTCTGCTTTTGTCGACTGGTTGCAGATAATCTGTGTAACATGGCTTATTTTTAAAAAGTGCCATCCTATGACATTCATCCGTTCTTCAAACGAATGCAAGTCATGTTTTGGTTTTGTTAGTTGGTTTCTACTGACTTTAAAGGCTAACTATATCATATTGCTTTCTTATCTCACCGCAGCTATGTATGGTGCCAAGAAAAGAAGCCTAGAACAATAGATTGAGGGTAAGAATTAGAGATTATTGTGCCAAAGTGCTTTTTCAAAAGGCAACTGGACTTCCTTTGTTTTGCTTGAAGACATTTTGCTTGTCTTCCAAGAAGCTTCTTCAGTTCTGACAGACTAAAGAACTGCCAGAACTGAAAAAACTTTTTGGATGAGAAGTGAAACATCTTTGGGGCAACCAGGACCTGGATGATTGGGAATCTTGATAAACAATTAGAGATGATGGTTTTATTGTCACTGGTTTGGCATGTGTAACTTAGAATATATTACTATGTTTGCAAATAACTCTTAGTTTCCAGGTTCTTATTCCAAACTCTCTACTGAAAATTCAAAACATGGTTATTGTAAGAATATCTTACAGTACAAGATTGGCAATTGAAAGCCTACCCAAGACAAGAAGCTGGATTATCTTTGTATTGGGCATTATCTGTAAATATGACAATTTATAACTGATGGATTAATCTATCTACCACCAGATGGCAGACTAATGTCTTAAAATATTAGCTTTGAATTAGCAAGAAAAATGGTTTTATCTATTTGTAAGCTTTATATCATACTGAATAGCATTATTGCCAGTAGCTCAGATTTCTTTATCTTTCAATGTTGACTCAGCCTTTCATCCTTTCGAGGTTGGGGGCAATATGCTGACTCCGGAAACCGCTTAGACAGGGCTCTAAAGCACTATGAAGCGGTATATAAGTCTAAGTGCTATTGCTATTTCTGCATTAATTTATGTGGTTCCCATCATTCCAATTCCAAAGGCCATGTTATTTGGAACCATAGGAGCTATTGTAACACAACTGGAAAAGATGCCAGCTTGGAGAAAGTGGCAACACTAGTTCCTTAACAATTCAGTGCAAGATGTTTTGCTATAAAGTTGAAAAACAGAATACTATGCAACAAGAATATAGGGGTTTGTGGTGGTTTGGGAAGAACATAAAGTGCCTTTGATTCAGATTTAACCAAACTAATTTAATCCATGAGCTCAAGTTATGCTTAGGAATGTGTCTTGCCAGTTTAGCTTTTGTAGGCAACGTTGAATGAAGAACTCATGATTCCCAACATTAGGCATGTGTTGGTCTGTTTATAATTCTGCTTGCTGCCTAGTCTATAATCATGGCTACTATTGACATTAACCCATTACAACTCAGGAATTAGGCTAATCCAGTTCCTTACTGGGCAAGATTCAGCACCTCTGCCAAGCAAAGAGCTAAAAGGAAAAAGCTGTTGAGATAAGGACTGGCTGTTGCCTAATTTGGATGACAACTCTGGTTATAACTAAGGTGAATTGCTGATTTCAATGGATCACTAGAACTAAAACTGGATCCAGTTCAGTGCCGCTTCTATAGAAGAAAAACTTCACGTAAGTGTCTATACCTTCATGTAAGGGAACCTTGCAAGATTCCTTTGTATGGAGCTGAACATTATTGATTTCCTGAATTAGACCACTTCTGTGTTACAAATATTGATAAAATATCCTTGTTCATATTTTTTGGGGATATGTTTAATTTTGATCCCAGAACACAAATCTGTTCCAATGGTTATTTATTGTTCCATGTCATGTTTAGGTTAATACTGCTTTCATACCTAGCCCTACACCTTTCACTAAAAACAATATCGAAAGTTGCAATGAGGAACAAAGTTGAGATGTTAGAAAGAAAAGTCAGTAGCCCAATTTTAGTACAGTTGTAATGAAAGGTTTCCTTCATTTATTTCCATTAAAATATTTTCGTATGACAACAGCTCCAACTGCTTATCAAAAGAGTACAGTAATGTTAACCAGGTGTCATGTTAATGTTACTTTGAAGTTTGTGTACTTACTTACTATTACTTTGGAATAGAACAATCATGATGCCCTTAAATTTATTTTCATCCATTCCAAAACAATCAATAAACCCAGTTTATTTAAGAATTGAGGTTTTATATATATTATACATAACATACATTGCATTGACACGGGACCTTTAATTTCTGATATACAGCCATATCCTTGGGGTTGATGACATGCAGTAAAACTGGAGAATTAAAACTTCTCTGTCTGTGATATAACAGAAAATTGGAAATTAATGTGTGCCTATTACATTCACAGTTTCCATACATACAATATCAGAGTGATAGTTTTCACTGGTTATTTTCAGCTACACGTATGCTGCTTTTAACTGAAATATTCTATAATGGCTCTATATTTTAATTATGTCATATTTAAATTAAGTAGATGAAGAAAACTCCCTAACAAAGATTAAACTTAAACTCTACGAATATATACATGAAACAAATATACATGAATTCCATATATTTCTAAAGTAGCTTTTTTCTATAATTTAACAATAATACGCCTAAAAATAATTGTTATATTTATAATATTTATTCCACTTCATTTTCATTTATAAAACAAAATTTAAATAGTATGAACTATTACAACATTAACATATAACTCAACTCTTATAAAACAACCCGAAAAGCATTCCCCTATCATAACAGATCTGGTTTGTTTGTAACAGGCTGGTAAAGAGCTCCCTCTAAATAATCATCCTACATTATTGTTTGAACAATTTTTTACCAAGTCCTAACAATAAGAACCAAATGTTCTTTTTCTCCAAGAAGCAGTGTTCTTGGGCAGCAAGCTTGTACATAAAAATACAGCTATCCTAACTAGTTCTTCCCTAATATCTTTGATAGAAATCATAAATTATGATCATTAAACCACCAAAGCAAGCCCCATTCTTCTTTACTGTACTTTTCTAAGCATGATATTGTTCTTATGTAACATCAAGGGATTGAATTCTAAGACCCACATACCTACCCAATCTCTTCTTCCTGTGCCAATTGCCAATAATTGACAAGCCTAATGGAGATCACTCACTCAAAACCTCTCAAAGTAACCTGTCCAGCATAAAAAGAGAACTATGCCTTTGAACCCTTGAGGTGGCATCAATTTGCAACTTTGTTCAACCCTTTCTGATCACCTCAGGAGGAAACTAGTAGCAAAAAACATATTTGAACATTTGAATACTTTGGCTATACTTATCACAAATGCAAACTTCAAGCCATGCAATGGGGTCACCATCAGAGTTACCTATAAATTTTCAAAGGAATCTCAATGGTAACTTCTGGACATGCAAAACCCTAACATGCAACCTTGTATTAATTGGGTTTATCACGTTTTCATACATTAAATTTTATCCTATGTAGATGCAATTTTGTATAAAGGAAACACAGTTAATTTAAAGAAAAAAATACACTATGTTGCTTGCTTTGTGCTATGGTATTGCTATAGATCAAACACAATATTGCTTTCACAAATGTAGTCACTCAAAATAGATGGAGATAAATTCACAAAAGTGAGTCTAGGGAAGGAAAATTAACACTTGCAAAATCCTGTGGGCTGTGAGGGATAATCTGCTCTCATATTTAAGATTTATCTCAACCCTTCAAATATTGAGTCATCTCACAAATTATACATGCTTATGTCTACATTAAAAAGTTTAACAATTATTTGCGGTAACATGACAAATGAGACATTGCTGTAGTACTCTGTATTTGAGACAATTTAGTTCAAAATAGGGATAAATCCACTTCAGCCTTTTCATTGGAAAGTGCAAGCTGATATATCCATGGAAGATAAGGCTGTTTAAAAGGCACACAAGTCTTATCAATCAAGACAGATCACTGCTTCCCTTTGCTGTTCCTAACTATATCCATCTCACGGAAGACAGGATTAAGTAGTCAGAAATAAACCAAAATGTTAACCGAGAATGAGATAGGAAAATGACAAATACTTCATCCAGCCATTATTCATCCAAAAGCGTGAAGTGAAAGCCAAAACAATTTCCACACAGTGGAAGGAAGAGTTAATTGCTGAATTTATATCACTGGCCCCCCCAAATGTTCACCTTCACATCAGACAATGACTTCTCACTTAGTGGCAAGCCCAGTGGTCAAAGAGCTGTTTGGGTAATAAGGATGGCATGTTTTGATCAGGTGATAGCAGCTTTTATTTCCAGTAGGCAAACAAAGCAAAGGACACTGCTGTAGAAATGTTTCCAAAATGAGTCAAGGAAAAAACAGTCAACCAGTTTCGTGTCTGAAGAAAGGGTTTAAGGCAGAGTCAGCTGCCAACTCTCACTTTTATTGTTTGCCTGTACTACTCAGGCTTACCGACATACATCGGCATTGCTTGACTTTCTGGATCTTCTTAAGTCGAAAAGGTGGGTCCAGTTCAGGGCACTCTAGCTCCACTGTGAAGGAGGTGACCTTCTGAGGCTTGCAAAAGGCACACGATTGGAAAGACTCTTCCTCTTTTTTTACATGCCGGGGGATATAGAAGGAATTGCACTGGCCATAGCAAAAGCGGTTTATAATTGTGCGGCTAAGGCAGCCCTCCTCACTGACAGTCTGCCGTAAGGGCTGGGTTTTACACCAATCACTTTTCAGATATTTCCTCTCTGTAACCACCAAAGCCTCCTGGCTGGAGGCCAGCACTTCTTTGTTCAGATGTGGCCTTCGGTCAGAGTTATTACTTCTGCTGCCTTTGTAAGGAGAAGGGATGGCTCCCGCAGGACGATTCTTCCTGGGTTCTATCACTTGAACCAGAGTGGACATGAGAAACAATGATAAAGCAAGTTTCCAGATCATCCTGCAATAAGATACCAAAACAAGGATAAATGTTATCCCTCTAGAAAACAGTCGAGACATCATGTATCATTCTAAGCATTTTAATTCTGCGGGTCTTATTCTGCACCCACAAAGGATTTTTAGGAAATAACTCTGAAATAAATAAGCAATTGAAAATGGAAGAGCAGAATAGTATACCTTTAGGACTTTTTTTAAAAAAAGAAAAAAACTGGCTTGACTTCATTAACAGCATCACTAATGCATCTTTTGGGGGGCTCAGAATCTGTTTTAGATAGATTACTTCAATCCAAAATTTATTTTTATTTTATTAAATTTATTGATCTCCTATCTTACCACAGAATAACCCTTAATAGTTCACTTCATTTCTGGAATTAAACTTTTGAAAATATCAATTGCACATTCATAATTAGAATATACATCATATACCTGGCAGAAAAATTACTTTGCAATTAAACCAACTTGTGACAAATGTTCTCCTAAAATATCACACCATTATACTGTATAGTTGTCCTATAAGAGATTGTAATCACCAAGGCTCCACCCTTTTCAAAGGGGTGGAAGGGTTAGACAGAGCTAATTATAATGTGATTATAAATATATAATCATGAATATATAATATGAATATAGTAAAAGAAGTGAAATGAACAGAATTAAGTTACCAGGGCTCAATATAATGGAATTAGTCCACACCATTCTTCCCAAGCATAAGGCCAAATACAATAAGAATGATGCTTATAATAACAAATATTTCCAGATGCTTCAAGTAGACTCTATATTAGAGTGACCTGAGATGGACTCAGACAAGTATCTGCCCTCGGGCTTTCCTTTTGGCCATGCACTATGCAGAGAGACTGGAAGAAAATGATTCTCCGGCATAAAACTGAGACTGCTCACTGATTTGCATAATTACAGAATTTAGGAGCACAAGCACAAACCTGCCTTAGGTTATTGTATATTTGGGAAGGGAGGTATTTTGCATATGGAGTTGATTCACAGAAGAGAATGTGAGTTTAACTTAGGATGTGAACGTTTTGAAGCTACTTACCTAAGCAGAAAATTGATGCCAAAATCTTGAGCCATTCACACTTGAACTTCTGGAAGTAGAATGGACTATTGTCTTAGTATCCTGCAAAGAAAATAATCATTAAAAAAGATAGTGAGCACAGCTATTTTATCAACACAATTTTTTGCATAATTTAAACTATTTATACATTAAGTTTGACTTATCCTAATTATGCTTCTTCAGTGATCTAAAATCTTGAAAAAGATGTTTATTTCTAGCTGTTGTAGAATCAAAATCCAGCAGAAGTCGATGAGCTTTTCTTGTAAATAAGTGTGCTCAGGATCACAGCCAAAATGTAAAATGATTACCTCCATCAAAAGACTGGCTTCAGAGAAATCATAGCACTCTATTTGCCTAACACTCAGCTATTGTGGCCAAAACCATTGGATCTCAACTGGATATGCAGAGGCCAAATTCCTTTCCAATCAGCTAATCACAGCCTTCTCTGGAGATGCAACTGAATCTAGTATTATTCCTTTCCTTCCTTGTTGCCAGACCCAAAAATATACAAACAATGAGTCAGAACTTCATTTGAATCAAAGCTTATTTAATTGTTCTAAATTCAAGTGATTGGAAAACAGATAGACAACATTGGTTTGGATATTGGGTTTTCCTATTTATTCATATGAATCCAAAAGCCTAATGCAATTGTACAGATTATTGTAATGAAATAATCCTTCCCTCCTTTTTCTTTCTAGCGACAGAGCAGAATTTTTTTAAAAAGTATTAATTAAACATCTTTGCACACAAGAAATGCAAATGGTGCAAATGCATTTTAATGAAGTATTTAACAAAAGCATTTTCCTCATTCTATATCAGATTCTAAAAGTTCACAAGAATTCTGCTTTTTGTCTATTTCTCATAGGTATCTTTGTTAAGAATTTTGCCAAACAAAAAGCTGGACTACTGCACTTCAGTCAATTTAGGATTTCTCTTGAAGACTATTAGGAAGCTTCAGCTGGTGTGGTGCATAAGACAGCCTGGATAGTTATTCTAAAGTTCCCACACATAATGCATTTTCTTTGGTAACTGAACTACACTGCACTCCTCTGGAATCTATATTGATCCCCAAATTCAAGATGCTGGCTCTATCTTTTAAAATTCTACATGGCTCAGGATCAAATTGTCTTTATGACTGCCTTTTCCAAACTAAAACTATCCATATGATCAGACTGGAGAGAGAAAGCTTGATGAGAGTCCCATCAAGCCTTCTCAATACTGGTTGAACTATGAAATATTTTGCCCCCACATGTCTGGACCACCCCATTTTTGCTGGACTTTAAAATGGCTAGAGAGATGTGCCTATTCAATAGACCATTTGGTATGAGGACTCACTTCCCATCCATACCCTGTTGGCAGAGTGTCTTTTGTCTGTACTGGTACTTTCACCAATCCCTATTGGTGAATATTACTCAGTGTCCCCAAGCCACTGTGGACAACAGTGCCGGATCTCAAAAGTAAGTTAGTGATTCCTCTTAGGTTGACTTCAAAATAAAATGATTCAGAGACACCCATAGTGGGTTGAAAGATGGGCAGCTATATAAATGTTTAAAATAAATGCAATAACAAAATATATGTGAAATATATGAATATATTATAAGTTTTAATGGTGAAATCAAGAGGATCAAATCCCCTTAGAACTTTTGGAAGAAAAATATTAGAAATTCTAGGTATAATGAAAGAGTACTGCAAATCAGGAAAGTACCATCAAGGACAAGAATTTGCCAATATAGTTTGAAAACAGAATCAATACAATCAATCAATCAATACAATCTTTATGAAAATATTATTCCATCAGAAACTGAAAGAACAAACATCTTTGCACACAAAAAATCCAAATGGTGCAAATGCATTTTAACAAACTTATGATTCATAGCAAGGAGAATAAAAAATAAAACAATTATTTTTAACACCAAGTTCAGATGCATTTGGATTGTTGGATTACAAGGTATCTGTGCATGAAGTGACATTTTTATTGTCATCTCATGTGTAGAGGTTGCCAAGGTAAAGGTTACCAATGCAGTTTTAAGACTTTATTATTTGAGAATTCTTGAGCTCTAAGGTGAAAGTAATGACTGCTCTAAAACTATCTGATTAGAAAAGGTATTTTGTGAATGAGAAAACAATGAAGAAATCAGTGCAATATGCTACTCTGGTTGTTGTTTTTTAAAGGAAAAAATAGGGAAGAATACTTAGGAAGAAATATTATTAAAATCACCAATATTGTAACCCTCTTAAAAATAAAATTAATGTGATAGAAGTGTACAAAATTATGCAGAGAGTGGGAAAAGCTTCTATTTGTCTTTCCCTCAAAGAACTAGGGCCCAGGCTCACCCAATGAAGTTTAATTATGAAAAACTCCTAATAGATAAAAGGAAGTCAATTTGCTAAGACAAAAATGTAGTGATGCCTCCCACTTGGATAGCTTTAAAAGGATTAGGAGGATTAGATTATCACTGGCTACCAGTCGTGATGACTCCAGATTACCTTCAGTATCAGAAGCAGTAGGGCTGTGATTATCTGTTGCTGGAGAACATAAATGGGAGATTTCTGCTATGTTCACATTGTACCTGCACGTTTTCCACAGGCATCTGGCTGCTGCTAGCTACAATCGGTACACATATCGGATGAGTCTTTGGGTCCGGTCATGCTACAATCATTGCTTTCCTTACATTAATGATGAACAACTGGAAGCAGCAGAGATTGTGCAGAAATTCCACATTCTCACAATTGGCATTAAATGGGGGGGGATCTTAAATTTATACTAGCCTACAACAGAGGAAAGGTGGCATACTGAGGAATTAGAAATTAGAAAGCAGAGCCCATGGAAGTATCTCATGGAAATGCAATATGAAATAATACTGTAATAGTCAAAATGAAAACAATAGGAATTGTCTTTGTATGTATTTTTGGCAAAGATTCCTCTCTGTTACCTGCTTGTCAAAAAACAATCTTAAAAGATTCTGCATAAACAGCAAGCACTCTTATATAAAATTGAATAGAAACTACTGTGATTCAATATTCAGATTATACAGAATGCAGACTAACAGAGTTGGAAGACCTTGGTGATCCAGGAGACCCTATACCAGGGCTGTCAAACTCCCACCCCGCGGGCTGGATGCATCACACGCTGGCCACGCCCACGCCTGGTTTAGCAAAGGGGGGGGAATCCTGATACGCCATGTGACGCTGCGGTGATGTGAGTTTGACATCCCTGCCCTATACCATTTCAGACAAGTGGCTGACCAGTCCCTTCTTAAAACACCCACAGCACCCTCAACTTCGGAAGGCAAGCTTAGCTTAATTCTGTTTTGATTTTGTAGTATTGGAGGTTAGAATTTTATGAAGAGTTGGGGATCTTTTAGACTTTGCTTTACATTAGTCTGGAAGGTGAACAAAGAACAAAGTAAAGTATAAGTAATAATCAGGAAGATGCACCAGTAACATCTATCAAGCCCAGTGATTCATCATTCAAACTAAAAAGTAAGACAGCCTTGGAAATTTTAATATTAAAATTTGAGATTCTTGCTCATTCTAACTTTTGCCAAATCTCAGGATACTATACTAAATTCTCAATTTCAGAATTGATGAACATCAGCCTTTTAGAAAGGAGCTGACATGGGTGAGATCAATGAACTTGGATCCAGCTTGAGAAGCAGTATTTGCTCCCACACCAACCCTAATGACTAGACAACATGGGGATAATCACCAACTCCTGAAAATCACTGTTCAAATATTAGAAGAGTTATACATACCTGGCAGACTGTATTGGCAGCACTGCTTCCTAAAGCATTACAATTACTAGGCAAGGCTGACAAACATCTCTTTACCCTGTTGTTATTCAAAACACAGTATTGCACTTCAAGAATACCTCAAGCTTTCCTTTAAATCCCAGTATTGGCAGCTGTCCAAGTTACAGGTCAAGTCTTCCAATACTGCTTTGCCTGAACTGTAAGGATTTAAAACAGCCGCTTCATACACAATGTTCAGCCAACACAATAACATTTTAAATGTGGTGAACTGGAGATTAAACAATTACAATTTTAGTTTTCTAGCTCCACACAGCACAATAGTCCCATCATGTCCTTACTTGCTAAAATAAAAAAAAAATCTATTGGCCATAGTATGACATGGATTCTATAATACTTAAAATGTTGCTGAAGAATGTCGCCTTAATATTTATGTAATGCCTAAATTATGTATTCTGTAATATGCTGAAAACTGCCAGAGTTCTGTTGCGTAAGTCAACCTTTCCAAAGCTGTTAAGACTACAATTCCCACAGCCATCAATTCAAATGACTAGGAATTATGGATGATGTAGTTCCAACAAATTCTGAGAGTATCAGCTTCGAAAGGCCAAAATAGAAAATGCACCCACTCTTTATTTACTCCACAATTTGGGGGGAGTGAGGGCAGGGGTGAAATTCATCAGGTTCTGATAGGTTCTGGAGAATTGGTAGTGGAAATTTTGAGCAGTTCAGAGAACCGGCAAATACCACCTCTGGCTGGCCCCAGAATGGGGTGGGAATGGAGATTTTGCAATATCCTTCCCCTGCCACACCCAAGCCACGCCCACCAAGCCATACCACACCAAGCCACACCCACAGAACCAGTAGTAAAAAAAATTGGATGTCACCACTGGATGAGGGGCAGGGAGATGCCTTCTGCTGGGGATGCCTTCTGCTGATTATGCATTATCCTGGCTCAACCTTATGATAATGGCTAAGATTATCTGTTTCTGTTTCAATCATGGTTTTGATTTTAAACAGTCTTCCCCTGCCAGCCTTTCTCAACAGTGCCCATGCTTCTTGGGAATGCTGGCTCCATAATCCCAGCATAACTGCCTGTTGGAGG
Organism: Arizona elegans; assembly: GCA_022577455.1. Lineage (NCBI taxonomy): Eukaryota > Metazoa > Chordata > Lepidosauria > Squamata > Colubridae > Arizona > Arizona elegans. The sequence continues at coordinate 268,376,751 of JAKOOJ010000001.1, forward strand.
AAGCTGAATTATATCCAGTAAATCCGAGTCAACTATTCCATTAGTGCTGAGCTTCTGTTCTCTCTGTTAAGACAATGCATTAATTTAAACATCATCTGACCTACCTAGAGGCATAAGATCATTTTAACTGGATTCATACATTGCATAATAAACCATTGTTTATTTAGCTAGAGAAATTTAACAGAATTCACTGAACCATAAATTTATAAAGTCATAATATCTGGCTTCATACCACACACTAAAAGAAAAATCAAACAAATTATATTAGGGTTCAATATAATATGAGGTCTCAGTCTGTAATTTGAAACTCATCTATACTGTCTTAGCTCTTAAACCCAAAGCCTTTATTTTTTTTTTCTTTTCTTGTGCAAGGAGGCATGTGTTACAGCACTCTTTCCCCAAAAGGGAGAAACCAGACCAAAGAGGTATGAAGTAAAAATGGCTTGGGTGAACATTCCTGTAATGTTTTGAATCTTACAGTACAAGCAGAGCTTTCAGAAAGGGCCATCAAAATAGTAATTTGGAAGATGAGTGCTACAACTGTGGTTGATGACTGGCAGGCTGACCAATGGATGCATGTCACACTCCTTCTAGCCTCTCCGATTCAGAGCTGTATGCAGCAGATCTCTAATTGCCACAGATGCAGACACAGCACTGAATCTTAGTTTCCATAGAAACTACGATTTCAGGAGGGAGGGGAAGACGATATGTAGTGATATAGAGTACTATAAAGTTTTTATTGGCACATTTGAAAAAATTGGCCAAGTAAGCAGCAATAAAATGTTATACTATAATGAGCACTTTTCTCCAGTTTTGTAGGAGAGAAATAGAAAATGTCTAGGAAAGAAACAGCAAGCTATTTCTGATTACACATGTTTATTACACTGGATTAAATGGGTTTGGGATAGCCTTCCAGATCTCCTGGGTGTCTCCTCAGTGTCCCCTGTGGCCAACAGGAATGATAGCCCAACACATCCAAAGGGGAAAAGTTTGGGAAATATTTATTTAGAAAATGTCTTCAGATACACTATACCTTTCCTTACAATGGTTTAGGAAGTTAAAGAATCATATAGCATACATCTTCTCCAGTAGATACATAAGCAGAAAAGATAAACCAATGAGAAAACATATCTCCTATTCCTTCTCTAACCACCCATCCTGAGCCTTCCTTTCCATGTACACGTTCTATTGTCAGATAGTTGGTTTTTGATGTTCTCTAAATTTTCTAGATTTTTTCACCTCTATCCTAAAGTAACATTTCATCTGTCGAAAATGCAGCACTGTGCCCTCTTGCATCCTCCCTTGTCCTTCTTTTCAATTTACACAACTTTAAATACTACAGAAGTAGATTAATTCTTAAAGGAAAAGTAGGGAAGGGGCACAAGAACATTCCTGATTAAATATTAAGAATTTTTAACTTAGCCACCAGACAGTCTGTTGGCTGCAGCTCTTCAGAGTAAGCAATTTATTTTGCTAAGAAGAGAACTGGTTTGCTCAGCTTATCCTTTATTAAACGAAAGAGCACTCACATTCAGAGAGATATACTCTTTCAGAAGCAAATGAAGCCGTTTAGATTTGCTATGATGAAATCCCTGATATTTTAAAAGAAGAGTGATTGTTTAAGATGCTTTATGAGTACTTCAAGTAGAAAAGGGGAAGAAGATTTCATTCAAATACAGGATGATTTTTTAAAAAAAAAAACATTGCCCAACAGAAGACAGCTTTGCTTGTGTATCAGCACAAAGTTTTAACAATCAGATGAAGCTAAACAGACATCTGGAGAATGGAGATTATGACACTGAACTTCTAAATGACAACAATCCAGAGAAGAACTTAACATTAACATGATTTGATATTATACTTAAAGACTTCCCGTATACCTCAGATCTATCTATAGATCTTCTGCCAGAGAAATAGTGCTAAAGAGAAGCAACACATATATTTGTTTTTGTTATTTTCATTCTCTGATTTCCTATACTCTGTTCAACAGTAAAATATGGATGCATGGTTCGCGCACTGACTTTACTTCTTGCCAAACTAAAGTCAGTATTTTAGTTATTGATCCTGCTCAAGGGGACAAAATCCCGGAGGTTTTTTTCCACCTATCCTATTTTTCTATTGTTTATTATCCTGTTTTTGTTTTGTTATGTTTTCTTTAAAAAAAAACTGAAGCACTTAAGAATGGAAGGGAAAGAATTTCCTCACCAGAGAGTTTTGAGTGATAACTGGGAAAATGTGGGGGGTGGGTGAATAGGCTTTATTTCATGTATCAGTGTATTTTTATGAATCACCAACATACAGGAATGCACATTTAAAAATGAAAAATTTCTACTGTACTGTATTTCTATCCAATCTCAAACATTAACTATGTTTAATATTCTACACAAAAGCACCCATTTAAATTTCTGAATGTAGTAAACAAAATCAATTAAAATATTAGCACCTTGACTTAACCGGCTCCTACAAACTTTGTAGCATGGCATTCGGTCTCTTCCCCACTCCATTCATTGCAATTACTATAAACCTCAAAGTTTTCCATTCATCGTACTTTCCTAATAGTTGGAAAAATGACAAAATCTGAAACCAATTTCAAAACATGGTTTAATATCCCATCTCACTCTGAAACTCTTAACCACATTTTCCTAATTTGGATGCAAGAGAATGTTTAATTGAAAATTTCCTGGCATGTTACGATATTCTGAGAAGAGAGAACAACAGGATGAGAACATAGCTAGTTAGCTAAATGGTACTGAATCATTCAAAAGTCCTCTTTGAGTCAGGCATGTTTTTTTGGAAATATCCATGTTTAATTTAAGCATAAAAAGAGGAATTTATCAGAGTAACACTCAAATAAAACCACATTAGCTTGAATGCTAAACCCTTCCTTCTGATCTCATGTAACAAAAGTCTGTGTATTGATTACTGCTTTGCCCTTTCACTGCAATGCCTGCAAGTTTTTGTTTTCTTTTTTCCCCCCATTCATCTTAGCAAATGCCGTACCAGGCAAATTGTTGAAGCAATGCAGAGCTGACCCTAATCTTCCTTGGTGCAATGCAACCCCCTGTACAAATGAAGAATTTAGTAATGGTACCACTGGGCAGTAATTACGGCTAATCTATTATGAGCTATAGATCTATTATTAGATCTTGGTTAAAACGAAAGAGTGTGTGAGTCAAAAGTATAACAAAGGGACTGATTTTTGTGAACAGTTCAAGAGTGCACTAAAAATCAAATAAAAAAAATAAGTAAAACTATTTGATTTCTCTTTTTATTTAAACTGGGAGGACAATGGGAGCTTACTAATGAGAATTATCATAGGTGAATCCAAGTGCACCTTCATATAGCTCTGGAAATTTTCTATAAGACTATATTTCGATTTCTGTTACTTACTTACCTAACAACACTAAACAGTGCACATTGCCCAGCTGAAGCATTCTAGGATATATCACAAGAATTTAAGAATTTGTCTTACATTAAGGGCTTACGTACAGTCTCCTTTTGCCCCATAGCCAGATAGCTTCTGAAGGGTATCTTCAAAGCAGTATCATGGCACACTTCATTCTGCTTCTGAACACAATTTTCCCTGTTATAACCTCATGTATTCCTATACAATTAGGCTACAGCATATTACTTTCTTGCAGCTACAGTAACTAAGCAATTCACTGACTATTTCAAAGAGGAAAGAATCTCTGGACTATTTGAAAGCTTAAGATAAAACCCTTTTGGGTCTCTCAGGTGACTGGAAAAAATTGATATAGCTTGAATGAAGCTTTAAAAAAAGAATAAATAAAACAATATTATTAAAGTTCAGAGGGGAAAAACTACTTTTAAAAAAAGTTCCTCCTGGGTTTCAAATCAGCAACCATAGTCAGATAATTTTTATTATAGATTTTAACATAAGTAAAGATAAACATGAAAATAAAGAAAAATTAATAGAAAGAAAAAGTGCAGAAAGCAATAGAAAAAGAAGTTATATCTGAATTTTGATTCACTTATGCCTATTGTCATTCAACTTTTGTTGTTTTTTTTCAGTTACATTAGAGACAAAAACCACTAACAGGTGGGGGCCACACTTCCCCCCACTATATATGTGCTGAAGGTAGCATTCAAATAGCATAATTACAATTGTTGCCCAGAGTCACTTTTGGTGAGATGGGCTTACTATATACATTTGATTAATAAAATAAAGTTAATTAAGCAATACATTTATGCTAAATAAGGATCCCATGGGCAGGGCAGTGATTCAGCATCATCATGTAATAGTATACAATGAATGGTGAAGGAGAGTCAATTTGTAGAAATTTCTCTTCATTTTTTAAAAAGATATATTAAGCCAGTTTGTTGGCCTACATACTATTCAGAAATAATAATAATAATAATAATAATAATAATAATAATAATAATAATAATAATAGTAGTAGTAGTAGTAGTAGTCAGCAGCAGCATCATCATCTTGGGGGTTATAGTCATCAAATAAAATACAAAAAAATAACAAAAAATATTAAGGAAATCTGGAAAGAATCTTCTAGGAGAAAATAGTAAATCAATATTTGAAAGGATTTTGACTCAATAGAATTTTAGTGTGTTCCATATACTACATATAATAAAGAGCGGTCATATGTAGATTTGCAGGGATCTGGCTCAACAGGGTACCTTAGAGGCTAGGTGCTCTTCCTCAGTGAGGCCTGTTGACTAAGCCTGGACTAAGCATCCAAGGCAGGAATTTTCTCATTTAGCAATTTTGTCAGTTGGATATGGCACAGCCTCATGAGTTACTTCAAGGAGATACTTCAAAGATTCATCAAGGCAAGCACCCTATTACAGAGTCAAGATAGAAAAAGAAATGCCTCATTTTGCTCACTGTCTTCTCAAACAGAGGTCTTGGGATTCAGAAGCTTGCCAGAATATAAACCACTCCAGGAGAGAACAAATGAGATGACCTATCAATTGTGCTGACAGAAAAAGAGTGATCTATCTGCTGTAGAAAGTTCTTCCATCCATTCTACTTCATCACCACTTTGACAGGCTTGGAAAGGTTCTGCATGAATAAGGAAAGGAAATTCTTGATGTTTGTAGAAGGTTGTAATATGCCCCTAAATTTTGTAAAATTTAGTAAAAGCTAGACTCTAATTACAGCTGAAAGAGGATTTAACTTCAAAGGAATCTACACTGATGATCCAGACACTTGAGCTTGCTGACAGCCCAACAGATTTTGCTCTCCATACACCATAAAAAGTGGTATATTGGAGGTAGTCCTCGGTTAGCAACCAAATATCAGACTAGACATTAAGTAAAGTAGTTACTAAGTGAAGCAGTGACTGTGCTTATGATCTCACTTCAAATTTTCTTTGCTTTACAGACTTGCAAAGTTTATAAATTGCAAGGATTGGTTCCAATGTTACTTTTTCATCACCAATATAATGGTGGACAGTCACTGTACAAGGCAGTCACTAAACAAGGATTACCTGTACACGGTGAGTTAGATTCATTTTGAAGAAGAGTACTGTGCCATTGAAATGATATAAACGTCTTCATCAAAGCAAAGAGGCAATGCATTTACCACAACAAAGCACTCAATCTTTCAAGCTTCCGCACTATTGGGAACATTACAAGCCCTCTCCTCACAAGCCTTCTATCAGTATCAGGCTTGACACAGCTAAAAGGCTGTGAAGAGTCTACTTGCAGCCATCTCCACCAATATGTGCCTGTGGCTTTCATTTCAGAAGGAGGCAGAGAGGTGACTCCCAATCAGCCAGTCAAGCTACACACACAACAGAGCTGAAGGAGTTTTCTGAGTAGGGGCTGTGCCTGTAGAACAGCCTCCTCCAGCTTTAGCAAGTGCCAGCAGATATTGGAGGGGCTGTGAAGCACAGACAAGCAGAGCCACATGGCTGCTTCACTTTGTTCTTAGAAGCCACGGGGCGCCATTGCATCTCAGAGAGACTTTTGAGTGGGTGCTTCATTTGAATCTTCATCAGAGCAAAGCACCTCTTCAAAGAATTCTGCAGCTCTTTTGGGTATTCTCAGAGTAAGAGGCTTTTTTAAATGACACATAAGAAAACTTTAAAATCTGGGCATATGACAAATTGCCTCACCAGCAAGGCCTGCTCTCCAAGAGTAAAGAAGAGGACCCACCCAAGAAACTTGTAACCTTACTTTATGTAACATCAATACTCCAGAACCCCTATACTCTGTAATAAATTAATCACTCCTCCGATCAATTTCAGGAGGAAACTCTATTTGTTTTTTTTAAACCTGCACAAGAGAAGATGGAATAATAAATGCTGGAGTATTTTGCAGGGTTGATATACAATAATTAATCCCTTCTTGGCAAATTAATTAAGTACATTCTGCTTTAAATTACAGAATGCGCCAAATTCAAAGTCCATTGGCAATGATTGTTTTCTTACAAAAAAGACAGGGTGACCATCCACAGTGCTTTTGTAGCTCCAGTTCTAGAAAGGCTACAGACTAGAATTAAAAAACAGGCATTTGAGTATAATGGATCCTGGATGGAGCACAAGCTCCTCTCCCTTGAGAGTTCTTAAAATGGGAAATAACTTCATTTCTTTCCCAAATTTATAGCAAAATTAGCACTTGCTTCAAATAAATTAGCAAGAGAGGAGAATGAGAAGGTTCACGAAATGATAAAGGCAGAAATAGAAAACGGTGGAAGGGATTGTTTTCTGGTGCATTGGCCTGTTGAATAACTCCTGTATCAAAAAAAAAAAAAAAAATACATTTTTAAACTTGTTTTTACAAAGCAAGTCAGCCTGGCAACCTCTGAAAGCATGTTTTTCCTCTTCCAAACCTTGGTAATCATGAAATTATCAATCAGTTTGGAAAGTACAAAACACATTCAAAGAGAAGAAAAAGAACGTAGCCAAAATAGAATGGATAGCTGCTGGAAAACATCTTGGATAGCTTTCTTCATATTTGTGAGTAGCCATTGTAGTCAAAACACACTCCTACCTAGACAGTAGTGAGAGTCCAGAGATAAGAGTAAATTAAAAGAACCCCTAAATTATGTACAGTTTGTATTGAGATTGTGAACAGTTCAAACAGGGTTCATTTCACTCTAGGCTGTGTCCAGTATTTCACCCATTCCCAACAGATAGCTGAAAATGTGTCTTGCTTGGGCACTGGGTATGTTTGCTCTTAAGAGAATAAGCCTAAAGGAATCCAGAAGGAATGTCCTAAATGTGCCTTATTAAAACACTGATATTTTCTTGATTAAGTTATCTCTGTAAGGAGGTTTTGTAAATATATACGAGAGAGATTTGGGTAAATATATGTGAACTCTGGCTTCAGCTTACAGACACATTTTAAAGTCAGTCAGATGAGTTGATAGGAAAAGGTGACCTCTACTGAAAAGGAGGGCCTGGGTGATTATTACTAGAATTATTTGCTATTAGTTTCTGTTAAGGCTGGACTACCTAATAATTTAGGGAAAAATTACTTTCACTCCTAGCCAAACTCTGAATTCTTTTAGTTCTCAGCTTATATTATTTAATTGGGGGTAAATTCCATTGAACATTGAGGTGAAATGACTTAGTTCTGATTTGGCATGTATAAGATTATACTATAAACCTTCAATTACTCCTCTCATTTTTCTATCAAAATATGTTAGTCTTTTTTTTCCCCACATAATATCATATTTGGGAGGAACAGTTGTTGTAATTGAGAACTAGTTTGGTCTAGTGGTTAAAACACCAGACTAGAAAGCAGGAGGCCATGAGTTCAAGTCCCACATTAGTTATGAAAGTCAGGCTCTGGGTGACTTTGAGAGAGTCACTCTCTCTCAGCCCAACCCATCTCACAGGGTTGTGGGGCGGGAGGGGGGGGGAGAAGGAAAATAGGTTGGATATGTTACCTGCCTTGAGTTATTTGTAAAACAATAAGGGTGAGACAAACAAACAAACAAACAAAAGTTATTTCTAGCAGCTTTTATAACAACGTGAGAAATAAATTTCACTACTGCCTACGCTACAGCTTAAACCAAACAAGCCATGCAACTATCTCTTAAGTTTTTCCAGTTCTCCTTCCTGCAGAAGACATAAAAAGAATGTCACCAAGATTCATTGCTCCCCAACAAAATAAAACCCCTACTGTACTGATTCAGAATAAAAAATGAATCCCTCTAATAGAGTTTCGATTACAGGGATTCTCCCAAAGATACCTTTGCAAATGCAATAAATACTTTCCCCCTGTTGCTTGTCACCTTCTTGCCACTTTCTCCCAGAAATAGACCAATTGTTTCATTGACTTTTTTCTTGTTTTTAACATGTTGGAAGAAGAATATAACATGTCATATTAAGAGGGGATCTGGTATCACAGAAGGTGAGTTTCTAATATGATTTTCTTGCCCCTGAAGTTCTCAGCAATTCACATCACGCTTGTGGACTTTTCATGGACATGTAGTTGACCACTGTATGCCAAACACATGGATCTCCAAATGCCTTGCTCTATACGAAGTCAACAGAAAACTAAGGCCTTCCTCAAAAACAATGCTGGAAGTCAACTCAAGACAGCTTATGGAAGTAACCATTATGGTGATGCACTCTCCCAACTGCAGATCTATAGAAGCAGGGATCTACCACACTAGACAGGACCCAAGGTGCAGATTATGCAGAGAAGCCTCAGAGACACTCCAATACATAGTGGAAGGATGTAAGATGCAGGCAGGAACACCATACACCAAGCAGCACAAATAGCAGACTTTGTGTACATCTGTGCAATGTATAGGCTACATCCTCTCAAGTCCAAATAGAAATCCCACAGAAGCTCATGAAAAACAACAGAGCAAAGATCCTGTGTGATTTCCAGATTCAGAAGGACAGGCAAGTACTGGCCAATCAACCAGACATTGTGATAATATAAAAGGGCCAGAAAAACAGCAGTGGTGATAGACGTAGCAATGCCAAGTGACAGCAACATCAGAAAGAAAGAATATGAGAAGATGGAGAAACAGGGCCTAAAGCAGAACTAGAGAGGATGTAGAAAGTAAAAGCCAAAGTGCTGTGGCCCGTACGCGGCCTGTGCAGCTAGTAGCCGATTCAGACAGCGAGGAGGCTGGTGTGGTGCTGTGCGAACAGCCTGTGCAGCTGGCACTCGAGTCGGACAACGAGGAGGCTGGAGAAGATGTGGTGCCAGAGATGAGATTCAGCCAGGGCCTTCAGAACCTCCAGAAGCTCCCTTAAGTGAAGAGGACGAAGAGGAGGAGCCTCTTCTCGATGCACGGGTGCGGAGAGCTGCCAAAAGGCAGGAGTGGCTCATCAGGAGGTCTCATCGAGAGTAAGGCTTGGCCACTCCCTTAGACTATTTAAGGAGGAATGCTGACTGAAGCAATTTGCAGGGAACAATTTAGTTCACATATCTTCGTGTCTTGTCTTGCTTATCTTATCAGCTTCCTGCAAATTGCTTCTGGGAATTCTGCCAACCATAGTAAGCTTTCAGTTATTATTCTTTGAATTCTTGGCGGCTGTTAATGCAATTAATTAACAGTCGTTGTTGTAAAAGACTGGTTTATTCAGTAAACTAAGGTTTGAACGGACTTTGTGTGTGCTGTGTTCTTTGAGGTCCGTAGATGGGGCAGAACACAAAGGGATCCCAATGGTGGTAAGAGAATTCAGGGCTGTGACTCCTAAGTTGGGAAATGGTTCCAACAGATCTCAGAAAAATATCTGTCCAGAAGAGGGCAATTCCAAAATTCTGTGCAGAACCTTCAAACTCCCAAGCCTCTGGTAAAGGACCCAAGACTGAGAAAGACGCATACTACCCCATAAGGGTGAGAAGGGAATTATATAGTCATTATATAGGTTTTAAACAGGTATTTCTCCAATGGAAGAAAATATGTATAACTCAAAGTTGAAATTTTTGATGCTCTCTGAGCTTGGTTGTTTGCTTACAGATGTTTCATTACCTAACGGTAATCTCAGTGCACTCAGGAAAGACCACACCGATGTTATCTAGTTGGGTAATAAAACATCTACACACAAATAATCAAACTCAGAGAGCACTACAAACGCCACAAGTATTTCTGACATTTTATATATTAGGATCATAGGAAAGAGATAGTGTAGGGCCACATCTACTGTTTTCTGAAATTTCATATTACATGCAGCAATCAAGAAGCGGGCAGGGAGGAGAGAGCTGAGCATCATAATTTGACTATGGGTAGTTGGGAAAGAGGGTTAGCTCTCAGTTGTATGTCCCCAACTGTTTGACATTCAAATGCTAGATGCTAACAATCTGCTTCCAGAGAAGCAGCTTTCTTTTGGTTTTTCTTTCTTTCTTCCATCCCTAATGTAGACTTTTCTCATTTAATCTTCTTCACATACAATGGTCACATGTAACATCCCAAGAGCAATAGGCTGCCCTACTCCAATCCCCCAGTTTTTAGAGGGGGACTATATGGGGACAATGTTACTTCTAACAGAAAGTTGTTTTATAACAGACACAGCTTTTTAAAACAGTACTTGCAAGTCTGGGCCTCCTGAACTTCATGAGAATGGGGTCAATACTAAATGGAGCTCTGGTAGCTCAGCAGACTAAAGCGCTATTATTAACATCCACTTACATCTGCTGCCTGCAATTATTGCAAATTCAAATCTCACCAGGCTCAAGGTTGACTCAGCCTTCCATCCTTTCTAAAGTAGGTAAAATGAGGACCCAGATTATGGGGGCAATAAACTGACTTTGTATAAATATACAAAAGTATGAAGGCTATTGCTTAACGCATTGTAAGCTGCCCTGAGTCTTCGGAGAAGGGTGGCATATAAATCAAATTTAAAAAAAATAAAAATGAAGAGCCAGGTCGTGGTTGTCCCAAAGGTGCTTTTTCAAGAGGCAACTGGACTTCCTGTGTTTTTCCTTGAAGACATTTCACTTCTCATCAAAGAAAATTCTTCAGTTCTGGCAGCCATGAATCAATTCTCATGTTATAGATTTGCTATCCAATGAATGATAATGTCGGAACTTATTGAAAACTTCTGTGCACAGACTCTTTCTGTGATTAAATTTTAGCCTGTTTCACACATCCAACCTATAAAAATCTCGATATTGGTTCAATAAATTGATTGCATTTCTGGCACAGCCTGAGGTAGCAAGATACAACTGAGAATCATATTATCAACATATATACAAAGGAAGGAATTGCAAGGTATGATCTTGTGGGTCTAGGATAATCTACCATGGCCAACTCGCTGCAGGACAATTATCCATGGACAACATGCCATGGGACAAGCGTTACAGTAATGTCAACAAAATGAGGGACTAGAACCATGATGGCGAACCTATGGCACGCGTGCCACAGGTGGCATGTGGAGCCATATTAGTGGGCATGCCAGCTCAGCTCTGGGGTGCATGTGTGCGCTGGCCAGCTGATTTTCGGGCCTTCTGGGCCCACCAGAAGTAGGGAAACAGGCTGTTTCCTGCCTCTGGAGGGCCTGGGGGGGGGTGGGGAAGGCCCGTTTTTTTTCCCTACCTGGCTCCAGATCCTCTCTGTGTATCTGGGAACGGCGAAAACAGCCTTTCCCACTTCCTTGGAGGCCCTACAGAGGCTCAAAGGGCCCATTTCCCCACTCCCGGTGGGACAGGAAGGAACGTTTTTTCCTGTCCCCAGCCTCCAGAGACTCCTAGAGAGGCTCCTACAGACTCCTAGAGAGGCTCCTACAGACTCCTAGAGAGGTTCTGGAGGCTGGGGACAGCAAAAAATGTCACTTCCTGTCCCACCGGGAGTTGGGAAATGGGCTTTTTCAGCCTACGTAGGGCCTCCAAGGGAGTGGGAAAGGCTGTTTTCGCCGTTCCCAGATACACAGAGAGGATCTGGAACAAGGTAAGAAAGAAAAACGGGCCTATCAGGCCATCATGTGCCAGGAGTGGAGGGGAGGGGGAGGGGGTTGTGCACACGTGCGCGTGGGCACGTGCGCGCGCGACCCTCCCCCGCCCCCCCCCTCTCCTGGCATGCGATGGCAAAAAGGTTAGCCATCACTGGACTAAAATCATCAAAGAAAGGCTGCAAAAGGAAGGGCAAAATGACATGTGAATGACAAAAAAATATATATTTTTTAAAATATTTTAAATAATTAAATTGAATTGTTAAATTTTCCTGCAGCGAGTTGTCCTGTGGCGAGTTGGCCACAGTGAATTGGCTGTGGCATATTGTTCCATTCTGTGATCCTGTGTACATTACAATATTGTTGTTATTTTGTTTTTAAAATGTGCTTTAATATGACTGCATTGTTTTCTTGGCCTTCTTGAATTTTTTTTCTATTTTCTACTCCTAGAGTTTTCTGAAGGTCTCATTTGCAAGTACCAACCAATTCTTAAATTAGTGAAGTACAATGACTGAGTGCCAGTTTGGAGTACAGGTAATCCTTGACTCATAAACATTCATTTAGCAACTATACAAATTTGCAATGGCACTGAAAAAAGCAACTTATGCTCAGTCCTTGCACTTACAATGTCATAGCATTCCCACGTTCCTTTGATCAAACTTTAGGCACTTGGCAACTGGCATGTATTTATGAAGGTTGCACGATCCCAGGGTCATGTGATCACCATTTTCAACCTTCATAGCCAGCTTCTCATAAGCAAGGGGGAAGCCAGATTTGCTTATTGACAATGATTCACTTAAAAACTGCAGTGATTCACTTAACCATCTTAAAAAGGTCCTAAAGATGCACGTGACTCACTTAACAACTACTTTGCCTAGCAATGGAAATTCTGGTCCCAACAATGTCATAACAGTGATCGACCTGTAGTAGTTAAAGGCAGTGGGCTAAAGCCCAGAAGACCATGAATACTAGTCCTGCTTTAGCCACAGAGCCAACTGGGTGACTTTGGGCCAATCATTTTCTCTCAACCCTAGGAAAAAGGCAACCTCTGAAAATCATTCAAGAAATCTCACCAAGAATCAGCATGAAGGCTGTACAAATAAGAGTACAAATAAGAACTGCTTGGTGAACAATATAGGTCAGTATTTCATCACTTAGTAAAAGTCACTGCAACTCTTCCCCAATTCCTGTTATGACACAGATGGAGGCTGTGTTTAAATACAAAGATATTCTGGAATCAGGCTTAATCCTGACGACTGCATCAACAAAACCGAGTCATGTTCTCGGCAACAATTTGACTGTGGTTTGCCACTGCTTTCTTCTAGAATGGTGTTTTGATATTGTTGGTTTGTCTGTTTATTTCCCCATCTGGTCTACAGTTGTAGAATTTCTTGGATGTCTTCTGTCAAAGTATTAATCAGCCCTAACCCTGCTAAACTTCTAAATCCAACAAGTCAGCAGGTGCTACCATCCACAAAGCTAGCTAAGAAGCTGTATTAAGATGTGACTCAAGGGTAATCAGCTCTATAAAAGTCAGCAGGAAAGGAAAGATTGTTTCATTTTCAAAAATAACATACAATATGAAGAAATGAAATAGGATAAGAAAAAAAAATCATGAGAAGGAAAAACTCACTGGAGTCCTAATGCCGGGAAAGACTAAGGGCAAAAGAAAAAGGGGACAGAGAACCCAGTCACTGAAGCAGTAGGCGTGAGCTTAAATGGACTCCAGAGGATGGTAGAGGACAGGAAGGCCAGGAGGAATGTTGTCCATGGGGTAGCAATGGGTTGGACATGACTTCACAACTAACAACAGCAAAAAAATAAATGATGGCAAACTTAGTTATCAAATATCCCGTTATCTTCAGGGATGGTATTAAGAGAAGGTGGCAATCTTATTTATAATATATTGCATAAAATATCTCATAGGGCCATGATTAAGACTCCACATTTCCTAGCCTTAGTCTCCGCATATCACAGAAGTGCAAAAGAAAGAGGAACCTTTCCTGAAAGGTTATATAGGATGGGTTGATTCTCCTTGAAGATGCTTCTGAGAGTGCCTAGGCTATTTAGGACTTTATAGGGCAAAGCCAGCACTTTGAACTGCACAGCGCACATCGCTGGTAGCCAATGCAGAGCCCACAACATTGGTGCTACATGTTCCTGATGTGCTGAACCAGTACATCCCAACATACAGGCTCCTGCACTTTGACCAATTATAGTGTTTGAGTGGTCTTCAAAGGAAATCCCATGAATAGCTCATTGCATTGGTTTAAATGTCACTGGTGCAAGATCTTCTTATTCCAGTTGTTGCTGAATATTTCAAAAAGCTCTGATATGGCCAATGGGAGGAATACAGAATCCAGAGTTTCTGACCAGACTTATTTTGTGTACTTTATAATTTTCTTTGTTGGCTCTCTTCATTGTTTTAAGCTACAGTCATTGAACTAAATGTGCCAATTGCTATTTGATAGAAAAACAATCTAATTTTCCATAAGAACAAGTAATGTTTCCTACACAGCAACAAATCCAAACAACATAATACCATCTCCTACATATTCAATTTCATTTCTCAAGCAAACTCAGAAACTTTGCTAAAACACCAGTGGTTTCTTTTGATAGTTTGATATCATTAATTATTCTTCCTGTTATTACTACATATATTGCCTTCCTACCATCAGAACAAATTGCAAGATAACTCTACTATATTCCTCACATCTTATTAAATCAGCTGCTCTAAGCTAAAGAACTTCACTTATTCTATTACTCAATTACTCCCATTCATCTTGGCACATAAACAGTGTGCCATCCTGTGCTATGTTTTTAAATCTGAGAAGCAGTAATGTGACCTTTAACTTTGTTCTTTAAAAATACTCTTATACAGATACACTGCATGATTTGGCAATCCGCAATAAACCCAAGTTTTCAGACTATTCTCTTTCAATTAGACAAGATGTCAGTTCTACAACTGCCACTGAACTATAAGGTTCTCCATACATTCTCAGTATGAGTATAATTATATCATAGTTACTTTTATTTTTGAGATTGTTTATCACTTTTTCTTCTTAAATATTAACCCCGGTCATTAGTTCCAAGAATTAAATAATATTGGAAAGCAACAATAAAAAGCAGGATAATTTCAGAGAACTCAATAAAATGACGTTACAAATTTCAACCTTTGTGAAATCTGGCACAATTGTAAAGGGCTGGCTATAAATGTCCACATGAACAATCTACAAAATGAACTGTAAACTTCCTAATATTGCTTGTCCATGTCCCCACAAGTACAATGTGTGTTTATCAGTTTCCTCTTGAGTTTCAATGTCCCTTTAACTCATAGTAAATATACCACTGAACTCCTTTGAAATAATACATTTTACTTGGAAAGAAATGATGGCTACGTCCAGGAAAGAATTTGTCTTGTATAATATAACATTTTCCAATGAGACTTCAAAACTTCAAACATCATATGATTATAAAAAAGAAACAAACTTGGTCTATAAATGTTGGATTTAGATTGCCTATAATGACCTCTCTAGATGAAGATCTCAAATCTTTGATGAATTTATCTTAGGCCAGGGTTCTCCAAAGTGATCAATATTAATTCTCAAGGATCAATAGGAGTCCCCAAGGCATCAATAAATGGCTGCGGATCAACAGGAATATTCTATCTTTCTGTACTTATCTATCCATCTATCTACAATGTTACATTAGTCAGGAGTGTACAGTGCTAACACAGAGTAGTTATTTGGCTGCCTAAGACTGCTAGCTGTTTGATTCACGCTCGACTGAACCTGAATATACTGAATATAATGAACCTGAATATACTGAATATAAATAGACTGAACCTGGAAGAGTGTAGTGATTTACACTCTTGTGTAAATTGTGATTTAAAACTCATTCTCCAACCAAATATCAATGACCTTATTGTCACTCATCAGAAGCATCATTCCCATTAATGATAAATATATATTAAATCTTATATTTTTCATATTTAAATATTACCTATTTTAGGGTTATTATTAGAGTACTATTAAAGTAATATTTATTAATTATATTCACATCATATAAGGCTAACATCTTAATTGTGTCATTATTTACAGTTACCTACTACTGTAGTTTAGCCAAAAGAGAAAAAGGAAGAATGTTTAGCTCTTGAGAATCTTTCATTACAGTCCTATCTATACTGGATATTCTGGATAATGTTGGTTGTGCAGAAATATGCATAAGATTACTCTGGAAAAGTAACATTTCCATATGACTTTTGATTTTAAAAAAATATTAACTCAATTTGTTGGGCTCAAATTGAAATGACCTATAAGCTCTGCAAATAATATATAAATTTGCCTCAAGAGGTCTGACATCTCTTTCCCAAAAACCGCACAATGACTGTGAGACTACACAGAATTTAACTGAAAAAGCATGTGTGGAATTGAACTTAAGAGGCATCAAGAGCATTTTTGTAACACCATTCCAGACGCTATACTTATAACCAGGCAAAAATGTACAGAGTTTAGACTTAATAAGAGTTAATCATGATTTTCCCAACAAGGAAAAATAAGAATACGCAGGTTTAGAAAAATATTTAAATTGAAGCATAACGGGAACAATATGGATACAGAGATTTTTTAATTTTTTTGCCACAATAACAACCCTCCATCTCATGGTAACTCAGTGAATTACAAAATAATAACTAGTAGACTAAATTTGGAGAATGGTTAAGATGATGGCCTAGAAACCAGGAGACTGAGTTCTAGGTTTCTCTTAGGCATGAAAGCTGCTGGATAACTTTGGGCCAGTCAACCTCTCAGTCCAACTCACTGGGTTGTCATTGCAGGGAAAATAGGATGAGGCAGGAGTATTAGGTTTGTTCAATGCCTTGAGTTATATAATAAAAAGATGGGATAAAAAACCTAAACTTGAATACATGCATATAATAACTTCCCCAATTCATAAGCTTAAAGGATATGGTGATATCCAATAAAATGATCCACAGATGGTAGGCACCAACTACTTATAATTATTGTTGACTTCCTACAATAGGAAGTCAACAACAATTATATCTTTGCTGAAGCAAAGACAGCCATCCTGAATGATTGAAGCCACAAGGCAGACAGATTCACGGGATTTGTCTTGAGTTTCCTGCAGATCTGCTAACTAAAGCAATGAGGAGCCACTGAAAATCTCCCTGGTGTATTTAAGTATTTTTATTACTACTGTCTGTTTCATATGTGTGTGCCCCTATGTATAAGACACAGAAAAGGAAGAAACTAGAGGCTTGTTCTTACTAAGGAGCTTCACACCTTTCTTGTTAACTGCAGTTTATTAGATGTGCAGCTAAAACTTCCAGATTATAATAAGAGGGAAAAGACAGAAAAATCTGATACAATTGAAGAGCGAGAAGCACTTCTTTCTCAGAGAACATCAAAGAGATCTAAGCAAACACAGTCAAGATTTGCATATTTTCTCATTACATAATTCCCTAAATTCAGCAATTATATAAAGCAGAGTTAGCAATTTCTAAAGCGATAGCTGAATTATCTGTTGGAACACAAAAAAACACTCCATTGGATAGTTTATGTTCTCGTCAGGACCATTCCTTTCCCTTCTTGAAGATCCTTCATCCCTAAAGGAACAGATTCTGAGTGGAGGAAATAAGAACCACAAAGGAGATATTTATAAAGGAAAGACTCATCCCTTTCTCTCAGGTTATTTCCTCCGCTAAACAAAACTTGTCTTCTGCAGGACTCTCCCATCCAAAGGAAACAGATTCAATTCCAATGGTATCACAAAACTATTTACTGTTGTTTTATTAAATTGGTTGTTCTAAATGTTCTAAGTTATATTCTCTATTTTTTTAAAAAAAAGTTTAAAAAAAATAAAAATCTGTTGCTAATGCAAATTTCTGACATCATTGAAAGACTAATTTTAAAAAAATCTTGAGAAGATATAGCTATCACACTTAACATAATTGCTATATTAAACATTTAGCATTAACACTGAACAAGACTTCCTCTACTGCTTCCCTGAATAATCAGCTCTCGATAGGAAAGCTGACTCTTGAAAATATCAACCATAGGTTCATTACTCACTTCCAGTTTTAAGTCGAGACTCTCACATCATTTTCTAAAGTATATCCAAGAGCTTCCAAAAAGTTACATTACAAATATCCTATCAGTCCAGTGCTAGATGAAATCATTTAAGTGATATCTTGTACCTAATAAGTGTAGTTTTAACAAATGTGTCCCATGTTCCCCAGTTAGCTTTGGGAACAAGCAATGTATTCAAAAGACTTACATTAGAACTCTTGCATCTCTACTCCAAAGGCAGTCCCACTGAGTTGAAAGCAATTCATCTTCTGAATTATTTACTAAAAAAAAAAGCCTTTGTTTTTAAACTAATAACATTTGACTCCAACTACTTGAGTTGGAGGATTCATATATATGACAAATCAGCAAATCTTACAGTCAAAGAATTAAGCATACTAAGAGAGCCAGCTTTACAGCTCTTTAGCAAAAAACTAAATATAAGTTCAAAGGGGCAAAATATATATGCTCCCAGCTGCAGTATCTTTCACTACACCTGAAAATGCTTGGGATCAGGTGTAAATCATTTCAGTTTCCAGCCCACTAGTTTTAAGGTCTATGGATTGGGTTGGCCATTTCCTTATCAGCCTTCATTCAAAAGTACTTTCTTTGTCTCTACTTTCAAGTTTATAATAAACAGATAACAAAAGGAGAAAGGCTAGAAAAAATATACCCACAGAGGTTAAAGCAAATTACATTTGCTTGGTTTCAGTCCACAGCAAAACATACCAGAACAATGATTTCAACAATATTTGTTTCCTTACCTTATTCAACATGTTAAAAAAAAGAAAATAAACCCCACAAAGAAACACAGTGCCTGCATTGTATTTGTGCTGGTGGGAAGTCAAGAACCTGAACGGATGTTAGATTTCATAGTGAATTAGCATGCAGCAGCACCACTGTGGTCTGATATGCAAAGTGCTAATTAAGGCCCAGTGAGTGGACCATGCACCTGTTGCTATTTGATTCAGAAGGCATTGTTTGGATTCCTGTAGATTTACATCAAAAACCATTTACTACAGCGATTGGAACTGGCTGGAACCCAGGTTCAACTTACAGTATTCAAGAGGCTTTCAAAGTGAGTGCTTGTCCACATTCCCATCCTTCTCTCCTTCCCTCCTCCCTCTTTTCTCCTTTAAGAAGATTGCTTTCTTGAAAATAAAGTCAAGCTATACATTTTATCCTAAAACCTTCCTTAAAGAAAGCTACTTGCACACTCCTGCACCTCAAATTAAAACATTCTCCAAGTTTCTGTGTAGGACAGCTTGCTAAATTTTTAAGTCAAATTCAAAAACTATCAAATTTATTTCCAATTTAAAATGAAAAGTTCCTTCGGTATCAAGGATGAATTGCTATCCCTGTAACACTCCTGGTCCAAATCCTTAAAATCACATTCTGTGTTTCAAAAGCCTATGATGATAAACTGGTGTAAATCCTTAGAACTTTTTTTTTTACTCCCTGGTTTTTCTTTTTAATCCTGATTTAGGATTAATTACGCTAAACCAGGCCTATCCAAAAATCATTTAATCCTAAAACCGGGTTTACCCCAAAGTACTCTGTGTGTGTGTGTGTGTGTGTGTGTGTGTGTGTGTGTGTGTGTAATCAAAGTGAAATACAGTATTATAAAAGCTTTAGCCTTTAATTTTTACACGCGCAGCGACAAGAAGAATGGTCTTCGGCTACGGAACGCAGCCCGATCCACCCCTTTGCTTCAAACAAACCAGGATGTAACGCTGTGGCTTACACGTCTGCTTGGTAGTTCATTATCTTAGATAGAAGCCGTGATTTTGATTTGAGAAACGCGAAAGCCTGAAGGGCGCAGGGCAGCTCACGAGCAGAAAGAGGGCTGGGATGAAATATACATTATCTCCCACCACCACCACCACCACCACCACCACCAAAAAAGAGGGGGTCGAATCTTCCCCAAAGGCGAAGGGGAAAAAACACGCTTCTGACCCTTTCTTTTATGGGGGGGGGATTCCGATGCCCACGCGCGTCTTATGCCTGCCCCAAAGAAAGAAAAAGGGACTCGCGTCCGCCGGCGTCTTGCTTCCACGCTTCCCCTCTTCTAGTTCTAAAAAGGCACCGCCGCCACCTCCAAGCCCCTTCGGACGGCGCGGCTTTACCTGTCAGCTGCGGAGGCGGCGGCCGCCGGCCCTAGTTTTTCTCTCTCCAGCTCGAAGGAAGAGCTTTTCGCTGGGTTCCTTTTCCAACCCCGAACGGCTCGGAGACTCCCGAGTAAGTCGGCGAGTGCAGTGCTCCCGGGACGCGTTTTCCTTCCCGAGAACGGCCGCGGTGCCACGCTTCGCAGCAAGCCAAGGCGGGAGAGCCGTGTGGAAAAAGGGCTGCTCTGACTCCTCTCGGTCACCGCATGGGGATATTGCCGAAGTCTACGCTTTCTTATTGGCTCCGGTCACCAAACAAATCACACTCGCCTCCCCCTTTCGGAGCCGCTCAAGCGCTCCCTCAAGTCCCTCCCGCTCGCTCGCCAGCCCGCTCGCTGCTTTCTGCTCAGGAGGTTGTTTCTCCTCCTGGTTTTTTGTTTTTTTGTTTTTTACAAACGCTGCGGCCGCCCTCCGGTCAGGCGCGCGCGCGCTGCTTTTTCTGGGTTTTTTTCACGCTTGTCCGAAGGTTCGCTTTTAATTCACCTGCAGCCCTCGAGTATCTTGTACCGTTGGATCCGCGGGGCTTGCCTAGAAAACCATTCTGCCTCCCCTCCCTCAAATCATTCCTAAACTTAACTTTTCCGTCGTCAGCATCATCCTCAAACTGCTTACCGTTGAGGGAGGAGAAATAGATACTTTAAAAAAAAAAAAAGCCAAAGGCTGCCCGAAAGCTTTAAAAAAAAGAGAGAATTCGGGGAGGGGGTGCAGGGACTGTTCGTTGGGCTCTTGTCTGTGGTCTTGGGAAAACTTGCCCAAGGTATTGGGGGAGATTATTTTCGGAATTCACTGCATCATATTAACATGATGCAAATTTATTTATTTATTTATTCATTCATTCATTCATTCATTCATTCATTCATTCAATTTGTATGCCGCCCCTCTCCGAAGACTCAGGGCGGCTCACAATGCATTTAAAATCATTATAAAAAACATTTAAAAATTAAAAACATTAAAAACATTAAAACTCATTCACATCATTCATGGCCGGATCTTGCCGGAGAGCGAGATCAACGGCCCCAGGCCTGTTGGAAAAGCCAGGTCTTCACTGCTTTTCGGAAGGCCGATAGGGTGGAGATGGTCCGGACCTCAGGAGGTAACTGGTTCCAGAGAGCTGGGGCAGCCACAGAGAAGACCCTCCCCCGCGGGCCCGCTACCCGGCATTGTTTAGCTGTCGGGACCCAGAGGAGACCAACTCTGTGGGATCTTACTGGTCGCTGGGAGCTATGTGGTAGAAGGCGGTCTCGAAGATACCCTGGCCCTGAGCCATGTAGGGCTTTAAAGGTAATAACCAACACCTTGAATTGTGACCGGAGACCAATAGGGAGCCAGTGCAGCTCGCGAAGAATTGGTGTAATGTGGGTGTACCTAGGTGCACCCACGATAGCTCGTGCGGCTGCGTTCTGGACCAACTGTAGTCTCCGAACACTTTTCAAGAGTAGCCCCATGTAGAGCGCGTTGCAATAATCTAACCGTAATCTAAATGATGTGAGGTGGCAGAAGGTCACAACTTTAGGATCCGAAACTGAAAGCAGCAGAGGAAAATGTCAAAGCTAATGCAAGTTTCCTGGCGGCTTTTTCCATTGTTCCCATAAAGCTTTAGACATTTGCAATAGAAGATACTGTTCTATATAATATATGTGATTAGGAGTGTGTTTGGGGGAGAAATAAGATTGAATCAATTTTAAAAGGATGCAGTTAAATCAATATCTTTTTTGAGTGGCGCTCACAAAAGAAAAATTTGAAACTCCTTCATTTAATATTCTGATTCAGTCTAGGAAAAATATATCAGAATCCAGGTTAATGAAAATGGAAACATTGTGTTTTCACATCATTGATTTGAAAATACTATTGAATATATAACTTGCAGATATGATCTTTTTTCCCCAGAAACATGCTAAACAGAGGTTTTTAAACTTTTTCAGTCTAAGGAACCACACAGAACCAGTGGTGGGATTCAGCCAGTTCGCACCACTTCGGGAGAACCGGTTGTTAACTTTCTGGGCAGTTTGGCAAACTGGTTGTTGGAAGAAATCATTAGGGCAGAGAACCGGTTGTTAAATTACTTGAATCCCACCACTTCACAGAACCCTTGGATTCTGTAAAATACAACTTAGCCCTGATAGAGATAGTTCACCTGTCCAATTGGCTGACCTGAGTTACACGTAACACTAACAATAGCAATAGCACTTAGACTTATATACTGCTTCATGCTTTACAGCCCTCTCTAAGTGGTTTCACAGAGTCAGCATATTTGACCCCAGCAACCTGGGTCCTCATTTCACCACCTCAGAAGGTTGGAAGGCTGAGTCAACCTTGAGCCTGGTGAGATTTGATCTGCTAAATTGCAGGGAGCTGGCAGTCAGCAGAAGTAGCCTGCAGTATTGCACTCTAACCATGCGCCATTGTGGCACTAGGCTATAATGACACTGTTCATACATTCTTATAATATGTAGTGTGATGGCCAAATTAATTTGTTAGTAATTAATACTATATTAACAAACTGATAGTCAAAAATCCTGGCTTAGTGTTACTTTGCTTCTTAATATTTTATCAGTTACATGCCCAACCTTGTTTGTGCTTTAAAAGTTAAGCAATGGCAGGCCTAAGTACACGTAGTCCTTGACTTATGGCCACAATTGAGCCCAAAATTTCTGTTGTGAAACATTTGTTAAGTGAGGTTTGCTCCATTTAACAACCTTTCTTGATGCAGTTGTTAAGTGAATCACTGCAGTTAAGTTAGTAACATGGTTGTTAAATGAATCTACATTCCCCATTAATTTTGCTTGTCGGAAAGTCGTGATCCTGGGCCACTGCAATCGTCATAAAGAGATGCCAGGTGCCAAGAGTTTGGATTTTGATCGTGTGATCATGGAGATGCTGCAATGGTCATAAGTGAAAAATGGTCATAAGTAACTTTTTTCAGTGCTGTTATAACTTTGAATGGTCACTAAATAAAATATTGTAAATCAAGGACTACCTGTTGTAAAGTATGGGCAAAATCAGAATTCCCAGGCTAGACTGGCAAATAAATAAACAACAGAGTAAAGTAGTAGCAAACCATTTCTGCACTTTAGCTTTCTTGGCGATATGGGTATCACACGCAATCAAGCTCAATTCAAAATAAACTTCACTGTTCCATTTCAAGAGGCCCTGGGTGTGTGGAAATAAATGATAGTCTTCAGGTGCTGTGAGATTATCTGCCTGAGTTTGGTATCTGCTTAATGATCTAGGTAGACTTCTTAGTGTGAGCAGTTTTCAGGAGACAAGACTGCCCACTTACTGAGGTCTTGCCATACAGTTATATGAATGACCCAACAAACCAGCAGTGAATGGGGAAGAGGAAAGGGCTGGTACTTATGCAAAAACCAAGGCAGGTGCAGTCTTCCCCACTCCCACTTCTCATTCGTGTCAGTTATGGCTGAAGGTTGTGTATAGCAATAGTAACAGCAGACTTATATACCACTTCATAGTGCTTAGACTTATATACCACTTCATAGTGCTTTACAGCCCTCTCTAAGCAGTTTACAGAGTCAACATATTGCCCCTAACAATTTGGATCCTCATTTTATTGGATCTTGGAAGGATCGAAGACTGAGTCTACCTTGAGCCATTCAGAATCAAACTCCTGGAGTGAACAGTGAGTTAGCCTGCAGTACTGCATTCTAATGACTGCACCACCATGGCTCTTGTGCTAGGTTTTGTACTTCAGATACCCTGGAATGGGGGAGACAAGTTTGAGGAGGGCTCCCTTAAGGATCTAATATAACCCCACCCCACCCCCAAATAACCAGAAAGTTGAATGAGGTACTTTCCCCTCACTGTGCTGTCTAGTAAAATGAGATGAAGCTTTTGTAAGACCTTCAAATCTGCATTTACCAGAGTGAAATGTTGTAGGAAGCCCTGTAGGAAACAGATTATCTCTGGCCATTCAAGTCAGACATCAGGTCTAGATAAGACACAGAGATAGCATTAGGCATACTTGTGGATTATTTCTGATAAGACCAAGATAGGTGTAGTGTGATCCTCCTGGTCCTGCTTGATCTCTCAACAGCTTTCAATACCATCAGTCATAGCTGTCTGAGCTGAGCTGTCTCTAAGAGTAAAGAGTCTATGGTTTTATGGTACTCCTCCTATGTTAAGGAACAGGTCCAGTTAATAATGGTGTAAGAGGAGAAACTGTGCCATGTGCACCTCAATTGTGGGCTGCCATGGGACTCAATGCTCCACACTCCTATTCAAAATCTATTCAATCCATAGGGAAGACAAAGTGTCAGACAATCTGGTCAAATTTTATTACTATTTTGATGATGGTGAATTTTACATCTCAAACCTGACCAAACAAGTAATGTTGTCAAACTCTTGTCCAAGTGTCCAAAGAGTCTCAGAATGGGATGGGAAACAATTAGTTCTGAATGGGACTGCATTCCCCCAAGCCCAAGGTCTTTGCACAAGACTCAATGTCTTTGCGCAGGATTATCTCATGCACCATTTGCAACCTTTCCTGGAATGGGAATTTTTACTCAATGTCATACCTTAGTTTCAACTGGACAACTTATCCACTGGACAATTGCCTTGTGGTTTACAAGGAGTTCCTCTTAAAGATCATTCAGAAATTACAGCTGGTTCAGATTATAGCAGTTTGAATTGTTATGTGTACACCTGGAGGCACCTACATAACACCTACTTTGAGAGCTGTATTGGTTGGGTTCAAGGTGCTGATTCTCACCTTTAAAGTCCTTCAGGATCTGGGTATCAGTGCGACCACATTGTCCTGATGATTTCTGCCTACCTGATAAGATCTAGTAGATTGGGCTCTTTATATGTCCTCTTAATTAGAGAGTGTCATCTACACAGAACACAGAGACATGACTTCTCAGTCCCTTTCACCTTGTCTGGAGAACCATCTATCAGATATTCAAAGAGCCCCCTCCACCTTGGTTTTCAAAAAGTCAATGAGAGGACTTGATTGTTCCATCATATATAAGCCTTGAGGGCAATGATGCTATAACTATGATCCCCCCCCCCAAAGATAAATTAGCCTTATTAATGTTCTGCGTGTTGAGTTCTAGCTTTTATATAAAGGTAAAGGTAAAGGTTCCCCTCGCACATATGTGCTAGTCATTCCCAACTCTAAGGGGCGGTGGTCATCTCTGTTTCAAAGCCAAAGAGCAGTGCTGTCCAAAGACGTCTCCATGGTTATGTGGCTGGCATGACTAAACACCAAAGTCACACGGAATGCTGTTACCTTCCCACCAAAGGTGGTCCCTATTTTTCTACTTGCATTTTTTATGTGCTTTCGAACTGCTAGGTTGGCAGAAGCTGGACAAGTAATGGGAGCTCACCCCGTTACGTGGCACTAGGGATTTGAACCGCTGAACTGCCGACCTTTTGATTGACACACTCAGTCTTAGCCACTGAGCCACCGCATCTCTCCAGCTCTTATATAGCTGCTTACAATGTATGGTTTAAATTTTTAAATGTTGACAATTTAACAATCTTTTTTTAAATCCCAAATCACGGATTTGAGGAGTTGGGTACCAACTCAAAGTTGACTGATTGATGAAATCTATAAGACTGTGAGTAACAGTAAAAGGAAATTAAAAGTAGTCAGTGTGGGTTTGGTGGATTAAATACAAGCACACTGTGTAATGGTATATATGTATATGAGAGAGAGGAGGAGGGGAAGCAGTGCTTTCATCATATCAGTTTCATACAAACTAGTCATCAGCATATTATATCTTTTCTATATACAAATGAAAAGTTGATTAATTTGGGATACAATTTAATGAGGAACATTTACTGAACATAAAATTGTATGAAGTTGAAATTTCATTCTTCAATCAGATAAAGCAATCTCTCAATTCTGTCAACTATATTGTGTTAAAATACTTAGAATATATCATTTAAATACGCAGAGTGGTTCATTAAAATACGCTGAAAAGAATATAAGTAACATAATTTCTTCTCAACATATTCCATGCATCATTCTAAATAAACCATCATTAAGTTCCTTCCCAAACCTTACTTTTTCATTTTTGTCTGCTTATTCATTTTACTTGTTTTACAGGAGTCTGTTTAATTTGTGTCTGCCTTATTGCTTATTTAATCTTTTCATTTAGAATTATAATGACCTTCCACAAGTTATTGTAATCCTATTAGGAACACAGGTATTTCAAAGTCACTTGACTTTGCAAATATTTTTATTAGCTCAATTATCTGGCTTATTTGGGGGCCAAGCAGGGATGAAGAATCCCCACCCCATCCCCCAATCCTAGCAAAGGAAATGGTCGTTTTTCATTCTAACAAATTAAATGAAAGAATGGGGCTTTGATATCTTGAGTCAGAAAACAAGTTGTTCTATAAACATAGACACAATGATATCTGGTAGCTTTCTTTAAATTAGCATCCTCCATATATGCTGGACATAACTGCCGCCATCTCCAGCTAGCATTCCTAAGTCAAATAATTACTTTCCAGCATTCAATTTCCAACTGTTTTATATATCTGTCTTTAGGAGAGAGCAATGTGGGTATAGTAGTTAAGATCCTGGACTAGCAGTGAAGATATTCAAGTTCTACTTCTCCCTTAAGCATAGAAGCCTGTTGTGTAACTTTGGACCAGTTGCTTTCTCTCAGTCCTAGACTGGGGAATTTAAAAAAAAAAAATCTACCAACTTGCATTAGACCAGGATGGTGAATTATAGAACATAATCTTAATGAATAGATTTTCATTTTGCAATGTATATACACATGCATACACATATTAATGATGCTGTTAAATGAGTCATTCCGGTTTTCTTCCTGATCCAATTTGGCCATGTACCCCTCTCAAATTTGAAGTTGGGGTATTTATTATTTATTTGGCCAGGAATATAATGCATAGGAAAGAGTTAAATGTCCTCTTCCACTCAGCCATTTCTCCGATTCTGAACCATTTGCATCCATTTTAAATAAAATAAGTTATAAAGGAGAATAAAATACCGATAAGCCCCATCACAGTTATTGTTTTATGTTCCATGTAATTTGATATGTTGCAATGGAGATAGCTTTACCTAATGGTAAAAACCTTCTAGACAGTTTCTTGCAAGATACCTAGAAGCCAAGTTTGACTATCAGTTGCGGGGGGAATGAATGCAAAGTGCTATGAAGAACAGTTAAAGAGCTGATAGAAATGTTTAGCTTGGACAAGGGAGACATGATAGCAGGCTTCAAATAGCTGAAAAATTGACAAAGGCAGACAGGGGGGCAGAGATATTCACTCTTTTCCAGAGAGCAGGACTGGATCAATGAGCAGGAAAGACAAAAAAAAGCAGATTCCAGCTGACTAAGCTAGTGAATCTATGTAGGAGTAAAAGCTGTGAGCAGCCTTTTGATTGCATGGAGGCCTGGAAAGCCATCTGGTAGACATAGAGTAGCAGTATCCAACATCACGGAACTTGCCTTGAGAATGGAGTTGGACTAGAACAATGGTAGATAATCCACAGATCACATGCAGCCCTCAGCCGATTTTTATGAACACTGGAATCCCCCAAGATATTGTTTAGTGGGACATATTTTTAATTACTAGTTTTACAGACTGCTCTGTTAACTCTAGCTGTTTACTTCCATCATCTATATTGGCTATATATGTTAGCTAAGAGCTAACTGAATCTGTTTTGGAACACCAGATTGGTATTAAGAGCCTTGGTGGTGCAGTGGACTAAAGTGCTGTAAGTAGCACGTAGCTGCCAGCTGCCTACAATTACTGCAAGTTCAAATCTCACCAGGCTCAAGGTTGACTCAGCCTTCCATCCTTCTGAGGTAGGTAAAATGAGGAGCCGGATATTGGGGGCAATAAGATGACTTTGTATAAAAAAGAACACCACTTGGGGGGGGCGAAAGCCCTACTAAGCACGTATATACAATGAAGGCTTTGCTTAACACATTGTAAGCCGCCCTGAGTCTCCGGAGAAGGACGGCATATAAATCGAACCAATAAATAAATAAATAAACAATAAATATTAGGTGCTTAATTCTAGTTAGTGTGAAAGAAGCATATTGCTCATCTGGTCAGGTTTAAAGATACCAGAACTGATATCATCTCAATCCAACTGATTGATTAGTCTTTACCTGTAGCTGAGCCCTATTGATCAGTGGAGGAATTGAAAGAAAGCTAACTTGAGGGCTCTTGTGGCTTTGATTCTTCTACTGCAGGGGTGTCAAACTCAATCCCATCGCGGGCTGCATTAGGAGTTTGCCCTTGAGGGGTTGGGGTGGGCGTGACCTGGTAGCCCCAGGCCGGCAGGGGCCGGTTCCTCACCATCTCTGGGATGGCCCCATGGGAAAATTCTGTGGCCTATCATGGACCGAATCTGGCCCACAGGCCACGTGTTTGACACATCTGTTCTATATTATAGAACATTAGGTATTAGGTATTATAGTCCATTGGGATTTTAGTCCATATAGATGGAATAAAATGGCAATCATGTTGAAAACCAGTGAGTGTGCTAGGCTTTCAAATTGAATCCTTTCTTTTTTATCGATCACTTTTGCAGCACTTGCCAAATTGATATGTTCTTTTCCACTGTCATCTATCTGTAGTAATCTCTATCAATAATTCCATAGTTTGAGTGACATCCCTCTAAGTCCAGGTTTCTATAGTATTAGTAAGAGTTCTCACATTCCATCAAATTAAGCTGGGAGTTGAAGCAGGCAGGTAATTATATTCTCGTTCTCAAATACATTGGAATGAAGGAGATAATATTTTTTTTTTCTGGTAGGATTATCATTGCCTGGGCAAAGGCACACAGTTACTGTCAGTGTGTGTTTGCTTATTGTGTTGCTTAGGCTCAGAGTTATATAAATTAAACTTAGAATTTTGTCCCAGTGCTAAAAAGATACCTACCAGGCCAAGAGGCGAAATAAACAAGAAGCCAAAATTAATGTCTAATTTAGCCGTCAAATAACCATTCTCTCATGCTGCACTAGAAACATTGTGCCTCCATAATGAGAGTGCTGTACAGTTTTCACAATGTTTATGTTTCTTATCTGTGCATATGTGATTTCATTTAGATTACATTCTCAAGTTTAGATGAGCATTTAAGGTATATATACATTTAGATATCACGTTCATTTATTACCAGTGCACACCAGTGGTGGGTTGCTCCCATTTCGGTCCGGTTCTTGCAAACCAGTAGTAATGGCAGCAGGAGGCTCCACCCACCCACCAGGACATCATCATGGACAATCTGTACATGTGCAGAAGCTTCTGCGCATGCGCAGAAGCGAGCAAGTGAAGCACGTGCACACTCCCATTGTGAACCAGTAGTAAAGGTAAGTGGAACCCACCCCTGGTGCACACCTAAAATGAAAAGTAAGAACATAATGAAAAAGGGGCTGCAGCTGCAGTACCATGGAAACTGAAGCATCTTTGCTCTGTCTAGCCAAAAAAGAAATATTGAAGGAAACCTTCCTGCCTGCCTTGCCAGTTTTTAGAATGAAAAAACAGAAACTAACTAAACAGAAGCTGTAACCAGTCAGTGCTTGGGTTCCCAAGGTAATACTGATAAGGGAAAGGATTGTCTTTGGTTGCTTTTGTTATGTGGCTGTGACCTCCCTGGTTATAAATTTCATTCAGTGGTTCATTTTACTGGCATGTGCACATTCTGCCACTGGA
Organism: Arizona elegans; assembly: GCA_022577455.1. Lineage (NCBI taxonomy): Eukaryota > Metazoa > Chordata > Lepidosauria > Squamata > Colubridae > Arizona > Arizona elegans. Next base: position 268,406,490 of record JAKOOJ010000001.1, read on the forward strand.
TTCTTAAGATCCCCATTTTGTGCACTTCTCAAATGTGTCCCAGAGGGAAGAGGGGAAACTCTTTGGAGAAAATTGTCAGAGGTGGGCAGAAAGAGAGAATGATAAATGAACTTCATGATACATCCTGTTTCCATTTTTTCTGCACCCCTTTGTGGTTTGATGGGTTTTGAAAGACTAGGCCTGTGATGGCGAACCTATGGCACGCGTGCCACAGGTGGCACATGGAGCCATGTCGCCTGGTATGCCAGCTCAGCTCCGGCCAGCTGATTTTCGGGCCTTCTGGGCCCACCAAAAGTAGGGAAACAGGCTGTTTCCTGCCTCTGGAGGGCCTCTGAGTGGGTGGGGAAGGCTGTTTTCGCCCTCCCCAGATGCATAGAGAGGATCTGGAGCCAGGTGAGAAAGAAAAACGGGCCTAACGGGCCAACGCATGCCAGGAGCAGGGGGTAGGGGGGTTGCACACGCATGCACAGGGCGGGGCATATAGAATTATGGGTGTGGGCACATGCACGTGTGAACCCCCCACCCCCACCCCCACCCCCTTCCTGGCACGTGATGGCAAAAAGGTTAGCCATCACTGGACTAGGCATTTGCCAGTTTTTTGTTAAGATGCCATGGAGCTTTGGGATTTTTAACAAAAAACAATTACATCGAGACCCTAAGATGATGTTCTGTCTGGAGAAAGTGTAGAAGAACTCTTTTACCCCTTGTGCACAAGCATTGCATGAGCAAGTGAAACTATATCTGTAGACCTAAAAATGCTTATTGGAGAGCAAGTTCATGGAGTTCATAAGACTTCTTTCTAAATAAACATGCTGAAGTGTTCTGCTCATACAGTATATACATAGCATGAGAATATTATGGGAGCATATCTAGCCTAACATTATAAACTTCTGGATAGGCCTTTAGGGAAGATCAGTGGTTGCTGTTCTGCTCCTTTGGATCCACAAGAACTTTCATAATCACGAGAAGAGCCTCGTGAAAGTGCAATTACTTCTAAGAGTTATTTATGAACCACTTGTGTAGTGCAATCCACTTAACTTCAAGAGTACCACTTCAGTGTGAATTGTTCATTAGCTGGGTTTTTTTTCCCCTTTCATTCACAACAAGCATGAAATGCCCCTGCTGAATGAAATATTATAAGTAAATATGTTTAATGTTAACACTATCGAAGTTTGCTTTCTGGCAGCATATTAAGTCAAAAATTATCTGTCAGAGATATTTGATTATATACTTATCCATAAGAGACAATAATGCAAAGACATTTTACTGACATCAGTTTTAGGTTCCAAAGACCACCTAATCCTAATTGAAGATTTGTATTTCAGGACTATCAGGATTAGGACCTAAAGAGAACCGAATTCCTTCCATAATCCAAGCTATAAAGAAGTTGGGTCTGGGTTTTGGCTCTAGTCAAACTTTAGCAGAAAGCTCACACAGATAAAGAAAATAGCTGCTTGACCACCAGACAGTCTGTCAGTAATGTTTGCTAAGGACATGGGATAATACTAAAACAACTGTTCCAGAACTGCTTTCAACAGACACGTGCTAGTTGCTATTAGCAGACAAGGCCAGAGAATGTGCCCTTGTCCTGTAATGACCCTACAGGAGAGATTCTACCTATTTTCTTCCACATCAGGCACTACAGGTTGCACCGGACACTGGTTTGCTTTGAGCAGACCCATTGAAACAAGCAGGAGTTCCACTGATTCCTGAAGGCTGGCTGGCTGGCTGGCTGGCTGATTGATTGATTGATTATTGATTGATTGCATTTATATCCTGATTTTTTCCTCCTAAGAACTCAAAGTTGCTTACATGGGAGATAGAGATATAATTCCCACAATCACAATTCTGTGAGGCTGGTAGGGCTGGGAGAGAATAATGGGACAGGTGTCATTCAATGATTTCTGTGCTCAGCCAGAACCTTGGTCTCCAATCCGGCACCAGAATCACTACCCAACTCTAGCTGTGGATCCAATGTTACTAGTTTTAAGCTCTGGTTTTTGTCCCACTAAGATGTTTCTTTTTCTATAAGTCCATAAAGCAGAAGTGGACAGCATATGGCCCTCAAAGAAACCCCCTAGCATCAGAAGGTGTTGGCCACTGTGCTATCCAGGCTGCTAGGAATTACTGTGTTTCCCAAAAAATAAGACCGTGTCTTATATTTTTTTGAACCCTGAAATAAGCGCTTGGCCTTATTGCCATGTGTTCAAAAGCCCAATTGGGCTTATTATCAGGGGATATCTTATTTTGGGGAAAACAGAGTAGCTATTAGCCCATCCCAACCTAGACAATGTTTTGAAATAAAAATGCCAAGTTACCATGACATGCACTTCTCGGTAAATTGCTCCTCATTTTCTTGAATTACCCCAAAAAAGTTTGATCAGATATTCTGTTAAACTCTAGCTTATCCTTCCCCAGTAAGGATACGTTGGAATTACAGTTTCCAGAATTTCTTGCTGATATGCTGCCAGGGAAGTACTGCGCTTGTAGTCCCAGTCTAACACATTTGGAGGACAACTAGCATGTATTCTCATTGCTGAAATATGCAGATTAGGAGAATGTATCAAGGAGAATGCAAGGAAATGAGTCTGGCAAAGCAAGAGGATAAAAGTAGCTAGGGAGAGAAGACGAAACTTAATGAATTATAAACATGGTATTATTTACTGGAACTACACAGTAATCTTCATAAGTCACTCCAATGGCAGCTTTATGAAATCTGGGTTCCATGTGGTAGTTCTTTAATGTGTATATCAAAGTTCTAAAAATATGGTGAAGTATTAATACCACAGATGATGTACATCAGATGGCTCATCTAATCAAACATTAAAATTATAATTTAACCACAGTTAAGAATGTGTGATGGGAGGAACTGAGCATGTTTAACTCTCATTTTGACATTGGCTCGTCTGGAACCTCTGCATTAGCCTTTTCTGGATTGTGCCCAAAATGGACAGCATGTGGAGCTCCAGGCCTACATCTGCAGATAATGATTGAATGATGAGTCATAAAAAGCATTAGAAACAGAGGAGTTCATGAAAAGGACCCATTCTCTGGCAAGAATTTGTGCTCCTTGCTTTCATCCCTATTTTCACATCTGTGGAGTCCTGACTCATTCTATTTTCAGGCAATAGGTGGGTCTCTGAAATATTCATTAAAATAATACTGAAATTGTGATCCTCATTCCTGATGGGTCAACATTTGTATGACAGGGATAAATCAGTAGGATCGCTATCAATTCAGAACTTGATGAAAAAGTTCTTAGGAACTTGGAGGTCATATTTGGTCTAGCTGTGGGTAAACAATTGCCTTGGATTTCTGGGTGGAAAAAAATCAATACCAGGGTATAGGATCAAAAAGTCTTTATTTGCTGTCCTAAATTGAAAGTTTAGTCAAAGTTTTACTGCTGAGTTTGATGGACTACTTCCCACATTTTGCCCTTTTTCAAAGATCCATTTGCCTATGGATATATGTTTCTGCTGATGTTTTTAGATTGTACATCCATCTACAAATTTTATAAATTATTCCGCTAGGACTGGGAAATAGACCTAATTTGGGGCTTATAGAATAATAGAAGAGCTGCTACCATCAAAACACCCATTTACAGAATCCATTGAGGATTAATATAATATAATATAATATAATATAATATAATATAATATAATATAATATAATATAATAATATTATATTATACTATATTATAATATAGTATTATAATATAATATAATATAATATAATATAATAATAATATAATATAACAATATAATTATTACAGTGGATGTCATTTCCTGTTTCCATTCTGTTTTAATATGGAGAACATCTAGGACTTGAAATTGATGGGACTTTGCTGTGACTCAAACAACTGAAGTCTATTGTTCCTGAAAACATATTGCATTCAGTGGGAATTAATTATTACTTTGGATAATTTTTTTGTATAAAGAAGATTATTAATTACACTAATTGAAGAACAAGATGAGAGTCATTGTATACTTCCAACACAACAACAAAATACTAATATTCACAAGGGAAGTTCCAGAATAATAAAGCATACTAATTATGTCATCCAATAAAGAACTTTTAAGGAAAATCTGCAAAATATAAGGAAAATAAGTATACATAAATAATATTGAATATTAATGAAAGGCTCTTACAATCTATAACCTAGATAAAACCACAGAAAAGGACAATGGTTATTGATGTTCTTAGGCCTTAGAGTATTGTTTTATTCATTGTTTTCACCACCAATGAATCTATTGGTTTAACAAATGACTTGCCAGAAGGATGAAGAGGAAGGAAGAAATCCACCTTTCAGTGGATTTAATTTTATCATAATAACTTGTAAATATAATTACCACAATATTATATTTTGGTAAAATTCCCCAACCTGGTGCTTTCTAGAGATGGTGGACCATCTTTTTTATTTCCAAGCCATTTTATTACTGCCTGGGAATTCTAAGAGTTTTAGTCCAAGACTTCAGAAGAACAGCAAGTTGGAGGAGATTGTGTTATAAAATCAGTTACTGCTTATCTTGCCATCTAGTGGTCACACACACACATCCTTTTTCTCTGCTTCTCTTGAATGCAACAAGCAGCTCAGGGCTTTCAACCTGCACTATATTTGTGCCTCACAAAATGGGACAAGGGTGGAGAAAGGATATTCATATTTAGTGAAGGACAAAAAGCTAGCCACATTTGATGTCTCACAATAGGTATGAGACTCTCCTTGGTGATGATGTACCATAGATAGAGTGTTATGAAAAGAGTTGAGAGAAGAATCTGAAGAGAGATAATACAGATGTCAAATGTAAGATCACTGCTGATCTTCTTAACCATTTCTTGCATGGGATAGGAGTTGGTATGTGCAATACGTCCTCTTTTACTTTCATTGTAACAGACACTACCTTAAGCATAGGAGTGTAGTAGATGATATTGTATGCATAAGTGCATCAATGACAGAAGTTTTGTAATTTGTATCATTTATACCATGATTTGAGATATTAGATTTTTAATTGTTTAATGGGTTTTAGTCGTAAGGTTCTTAATTTTTGGCCAAAGGGTATAATTCTTTTAAATTTTTAAATTTTGTATTGGATGTTTTTTACTTGGCTGTGCACCGCCCTGAGTCCACCAGGAGAAGGGCGGTATACAAATTTAAATAAAATAAAAAAAATAAATAAAAATAAAAAAATATGATGGTGCATGTGATGATGTCACTTGCCTGTTCCTCTTGTGAAGATCTATGACTTTAAATCTATGACTTTCATGAAACTAAGTTGTGCTGCCTCATTGTTCAGCTTATTTCATGCTAAGTTAGCCAAGTTCCTAACTTGGAGCCCTCCAGATAGGTTGAGAGTATAGAACTTGGAACTCCGAGCTAATATAACTGATCATTTCAGGGACTGGACTTCCTTGGAGGGCTGTGGATTGGAGAATGCAGCCTTAAGAGCTTCCAGCTATTCTTCCAAATAACTGAAACATACAATGAAAGCATAGACTCCCCATATGATGGTTCCAAACTATGCACCTTGAAGTGCATACCTTAAAACAGGTAAGGCAGCTGGTTGTCACCAAGGCATTGTGTAACACAGGATTCTTGTATCTTGCCATTCTCCCAAAGAGAGATATGACCACCAGTTCTCTTATAAATAATGCTGCTCTCAGATATATGTTTGTGTGTCTAGATATACACACACAGTTCTTGTAAACCATATACTTCTTTTCATAAATATTTTATATGACTGCAGCTTCATCTCAATTATAAATGTTTAAAGTCTTCTAATACTTTTGCTGCCCTTCTAAATAACTATGCTGAGGATTTTTTAAAATCTTTCATGCCACTAGTTTTTTTTACTGTACTTCATAAGTTTTTTTCCCATGGTTGTGGTTGTTATTTTTGCTATTATTTTCTGAACAATTTGGCCTCTCTTAGATTAGCAAGATTGTCCAGCAACATCTTTCATCGGCTGCAGCCCCTGTAGTTCACAATTTCAACTACTGTCTCTATTTGCTTGAATACTTATTGAATACCTTGGAGGATCAAAGCAACAGTTTTTTCTGGCACATTTGGAATAAACCTGTGCTTTATTGTGATTTTCATAAATTAAATACTGTTCTCACTTTTTTAAAAAAACTCTTTCATTAGATAAAGAAGGAGATGTACAGACGATGGTGAGTATTTACATTCTCATGAATCACTCTAAGATAGGGGTATGCAACCTTGACAATTTTAAGTTAAAGACTTGTGGACTTTAATTCCCAGAATTCTTCAGTGAGCAAGGCTGGCTTAAAGTTGCCAAGGTCTATGCCCTGATGTGATTTGTCAGGTTTAGCTTGAGCTGCTGTATGAACCCAGTCAAGTCAACCCAAGCATTAGTATTCATGCTGCATTACAATATATATATATATATATATATATATATATATATATATATATATATATATATATGTGTGTGTGTGTGTGTGTGTGTGTGTGTGTGTGTGTGTGTGTGTGTGTGTGTGTTCAAAACCAGCAGCTCTCCCCAACCTGGCACTATTCAGGTTTATTCCAGTCTCCACCCTAATGTTATTATCCAACTATGCATGGTGGAAAATGAAGGCCGCATACAGTATGTGAAAGATACATATTGGCAAAAGACAATTTAGTTTCATATATATGTATACTGTAGATCTATCCATTGTAAACAAATGTACACTATTTCTTCCAACCAGAAAACATGTATTTTTCTTTTCCTGCGGATAAGGGGATAAGCAGGGAATGTGCTGGTTTTTTATTAAAATGTGTAAGTCCCTCAGGAACATCTATAGCAGGGCTGTCAAACTCGCGGCCCACAGCCGGATGTGTCACACACCGGCCACACCCACACCTAGTTTAGCGAAGGGGGGAAAAGTCACAATACATCACATGATGCCACTGGGACGACGCGAGTTTGACACCCCTGATCTATAGGAAAGATCCAACATGTGAAGATGGTGGTCATAACCATGCAATTGAAGTCTTGTCCCTTTTTATACAGTTGTAAAATCCATCTTGACTTTAATTTAACTCTCCCTCCCAGCAGATATCCCTAAAGTCCCTGGTATAAATTTGGCCACAGAAGGTTGCTTTGGGACTTTAATGAGACTCACTGTCATTCTTTGATCAACACTAGTTTAACAGTAGCAAAACTGTATAATCTTTTCTTAGAGTTTCATTTGATTCTATAGAAAGAAATTAGAAATTCGACTTCATTTTTGGAAGTGGGCAATCTAAGCACTAATTACTCTAGGTTGAAGAAAGATGTAAGTGCCTCTGGTCATTCATCTCCTTTCACAGGCATGTGTATCATGGCAGGATTTCAAAGAGCATTTGAAAGACCTGAGGATCAATGGATTCCTGATTCATTCATGTTCATATCAGCATTCAGTTGTGTATGAAACAATAATATGAGAATAGGTAAAGATGTCCTTAAATAAACATTTAACATTATTGGTTTTTTATTTATTTTTTTCTTTTTAAAAAAAATCTTGTTATTTCTGGGGATCATCACAGCAATTATACAAGGTTGGGATCAAGGCCAATGTAATCTCTGGGAAGCAAATGGTCCATAGGGAGGGATCACAAAAGAAAAGGCTCTTCTCCTTGATGACATCCATAACAGATGGGGCAAATGCAGCATGCTTCTCCTGCTGACCTTTCGGAGGTAATCTGGGAAGGTCATCTCATAAATGACCTGGTCCCATGAATGGCTTTATAGGTCATTATCAGCACTTTGAATTGAGTCTGGAACAATAGTTGCAACAGGGGTGAAATCCAGCAGGTTCTGACAGGTTCTGGAGAACCGGTAGCGGAAATTTTGAGCAGTTCGGAGAACTGGCAAATACCACTTCTGGCTGGCCCCAGACTGGGATGGGAATGGGGATTTTGCAGTATCCTTTCCCTGGAGTGGGGTGGGAATGGGGATTTTGCAGTATCCTTCCCTTGCCACGCCCACCAAGCCATGCTCCTCAAGCACGCCATGCCCACCAAGCCACACCCACAGAACTGGTATTAAAAAAATTGGATTTCACCACTGAGTTGCAACCAATAATATTGAAAATAAGTTAAATAAAAAAGAAGGTAGGAGTATGTAGTTTATAAGAAGTATTTGTTTGTTTGTTTGTTTATCTTGTTTGCCACCCATCTCACTGCAAGATGATTCTGAGTGGCTTTTTACAGTCAATCCAAATGTAGCTATTTCTGTTTTGGAATGCATACCTGGCCATGTTCATATTAGGTATGGTTTTCAATAATGCATTCTGGCAAGGATTGCAGAGTTTGAAACCCTAGTTAGAAATGAGCCACTAAAATCAGTAGAGCAGTTAATCAAGGCTGGTAAAATATTGTGGGAAGTGGGAAAAGAAGCATTTGGTTTATCTTAGAAAAGGCAACTTAACGTAATGGCAATGATATGGGAGGAAAATGTTTCGAAGAGGCTCCACCTTAAATTAAATCACAATAATCCAAGCTGCAATTTTACTCTCTATTTACTCTATTGGTGGTTCTTCTCCAGCGATTTGGCTACATGGCACTGTGGAAGTAGAAAAGGAAAAACTTACATTTAAAAGAGGTATTGATTTTTTTTTCTTTCATTTTCATTCTAAACTGAATGGGATGCTTTCTGCAATGACTCAGCATAAATTAGGCTTTTGTTAAGCATCACTGCCTTGAAGGAGGTGCATGGGAAGTATTTAAAAAATGTCATGCAATGAAGCCCTTGAAGGATTCCAGCTGAAACTTGGCAAGGTTAATCTACTCTAAAAGGTTTACTATCCCAATTTCTTCATGGTCTACCCAAAAATGAAGCAGTTGGAATAAGATGTTAAACAGGTAGACCTCACTCACACAACTTTCCTGCTCCAGAATAACTATTCCCACCTAAGAGACTTCAAACTAATATGAATTCCTCCTAAATATCAGGACAGTTGCCCAAGCTGACAAGATATTTCAGATGTTTTAGCCAGAGCTTGGACTGCAACTGCACTGACGGGGATTTGTGAGGGATAAGTTATATAAACTTTTCCTAAGTCAAAAGGCAATAAAGAAATCAGGCAGGCTTCCCTTGGTATACAAGAACCCATTGGTATTTCAGTCTGAAGCAGCCAGCATATAGTGTCCAGACAATCTTATAAAACCTATTACACTCAAGAAATGGTGTTTAAAACTCATTGACCTAGAATATGATTTTGCATTTTACAGACACACCATACACCATTTCCTAAGTAGACAATACCAGATCCTTGAATCATTTATTCCACCCAGATCATAGTGAACCTAATTTATGACACTTAGCCACATCTTTCTTGTCTAACGTTTTCAATAAAGTATCTTTGGCTTCGAAAGCCAAAACAAGCAATTCAACACACATACACACATAAACACATATCAGAACTCAAGTAATCGGACCAAAATATATCCTAATGAGAGAGCCTCCTATTATTTTTAGGAACATCTACAAGCACCCCAGTGATAGTAACACTGCTTGCATTGGTTCCAACTAGTATTCAGGGTCCAGCTGCTTTTCAGCCTGAGTCAGTATATAGCCCTTGTGATTAGCATTTATAAAAAATAAAGTTGCCAAGCTTGAAATATTAGGCAGAATAATTAAAATAGCAGCAGAAGGAACAATTAAAAAAAGGATTCCTCTGATCTCCAGGACCCTAAGAAAGTTTCTCACCAAGTCAACCTCTGATGACTAAGTGAACTTTCTACATTATATTTGTGCAAATGCCTCTGCCATCTTCCAGATGCTTTTCCCCCATATCCCAGACTAATTTACAGACACCAGGATTACTTGATAATCCATGAATTTCTAACTACAGTTTAGTTTAGTTCAGGGGTGAAATGCTACCAGTTTGCACGGGTTCGGGTGAACCGGTAGTGATAAAAGCTACCAGTTTGGGCAAACCGGTAGTAAAAAAAAAAGCTACTGGTTCATCTGAACCTGCATCTCCGACAATCAGCTGTGCCACACAATTTATATTTGCTAGAAAGCAGGAAATGCTTTCTAGAGAATCTAAATCATGCGGCACAGCTGTTCCCCCCTCACTTTCTACTTACCTTGTTAAGCCTTCTTTTTCCACGTGAAGCACACATTTGGTGCGTACTGCGCATGCACATGCATGCAGCATGTGTTTGGCGTGTACTGTGCATGCATGTGCAGCATGCTTTTGGCACGCACTGTGCATGTGCGCTCACAGTATTCTTTTGGCATGCACTGCATATTTACATGCGCAGCACAAATTCGGCACACAGTTTGCGGGGAGCAAACTGGTGGCAATCCGTGGAGGATTTCACCACTGGTTTAGTTTAGTTTAGTTTAATCTAGTTTAGTTTAGTTTAGTGTCACTCTCCTAAATCACTAAACTTTTCTTAAGTAATATTCTAGATATTACAATCTCTATATCTTTCTAGAAGATTGAACTATGCTATGTTATCTACAATATTTCCTAGAAGCTTGGTATTTGTTTTTGTTCTTTGGTCCAGAATGAGGAAGCACCAATAGTTATTGGCAGATTTTGATATGCCTATGAAATATTGTTTCTCCACAGGCTACCTGGTTAGCTGCATGCAATTCATGATGCAAGTTGCGAGTTACAAAACCCTTCATGGCATAAGGCTCAGATGTTTACTGGACTGCCTCTCTCCCTTTACTTCTGATAACATCTGACAGAGTGGGCATATTACAGGTCCTGTCAGTTACGCAGTGTCATTTAGTGGGACCCAGGGGATGCATCCTTTTGGGATGGCAATCTTTTCCTCCCCCCACCCTTTTTTTAAATTATTATTTCTAGCTTCTTCTGCATATCTTCCTACCACTTGCCTACTACTTTGTCAGTTAGAACAAAGACAAATGTGGGAAACAGGTAATCTTCTTCAGTGGTGGCTCCTATCACATAGTTCGAAGAATGTCTGTCAATTTGTGTTTTCTGTGGGGAAAATTTTAAGACATTCCTGATGAAGTTAAACCCAATGCTGCCATCTGCTGGAGTGATCCACTTCTGGCTAAGGGTAGAAAAGTATACACTTTGAAGCTGGCTTAGAAAAAGAACTCTGGTTTATGATTATTTGTTGTTTCTCCAAGCCTCATGTGAGTGCAGAAAATCCCCTCCATTTATGAAAACAGCTTTTTTCAAGACTTCTCTATGTGGCTGCATTAAGAGTTTCCTTCTGTGCTTTTTCTTTTATATGTGGAAGTTTGCATAGAATTGGGCTGCTTTAATGAAGAGTAGACTTATTAACTTGGGAATGATTTCTGAATGATCACAAAAATTTAAAAAAATCATGATGAAGTCCACAAAAATGAAGTTATCCAAGCAAACTCCATTTTATCTCCTCAGAATCTGTATCGAGCTTTACTTTTTACCTTTTTCCCAGTCATGAAAGGAAAAGGATATCTGAATTCCCTATTTGATGAATAAACATTCAACTTGATAAGCTGAATGTGGGAACTAATTTCCACAATAGCTTCAATAGGTAATTTCAAGGCTTAAAATGAGCCACAGTTACCATGGGATGAGTCCTCAATGTGTTTTGCCTGCTAGGGTTCAATCCTGAAACGTGCCTCCAAGCATAAGCAGAGCGCCTGTCCTTAAGCAATGATTGAATCCCATACTTATTTTGTGTAGAATTTATAGCTACTTCATCAACTCCACTTGCATGAAAATCAGTGTGCGACTTCTAACCTTATTCCACCTACAGAAGAGAGTGGGAGGCAGAAAAATAACTTATTATGTATTTTTATTTACTGTATATTCCACTGTTACAATTTTCACAAACAACTTGAGGTAGTGACAATGTCTAATACTCCTTCTTTTTCATATTTTCCCTAAAGCAACAACCCTGTGAGGTGAATTGGGCTGAGAGAGAGTGACCAGCATAAAGACACCCAACTAGTTTTCATATCTAAGGTAGGATTAGAACTGACAGTCTCCTAGTTTATAGCCTGATGACTTAACCACTAGACCAAACATATATACACTCACACACTTCCTCCATCCCTCCCTCTCCCCAACTCTCTCTCTCTCTCCCCTTGCATCATCCCTTAACAACTTCAAGGGGGTCGTCCAACTCCCAGAATTTCAGGACTAGAAGTCCACACTTCTGAAAGTTGTCAAGGTTGAAAAACATTGATTTACACCATAAAATTGGCTTACATAATATGCTGAGCCATACCCACTCTCCCCCGTAAAGCCAAAACAATGATTTGCAACTGCAGAGGCTGAGTTCATTCCACATGCTAAAGCCAAACCCATGTTATGCCTTAATAATGTGGGAATCATGCCATAATGTGGTTGCCTTGATTTAGGGCTTAATAGGTTATGTGATCTCAGCCTCTTAAATTTCTATATTAGAGGCTATGGCAGAGTACAAGAAGTGGATCCAAGCCCAGGGCAGACTTCCATTATGTCTTTGGGAGCAAGACATGCAGGAGTCTGTAGCATTTAATATGTTGGGACTGGCAGGGTAACTGTTTACCAGCCTCAGTTTATCTCCTGCAACCATTGGGTTCTGTTTCTGAATGTTTCCATCTTGTCACTTGAATCTCCATCTTCCCTCACGTGTATATATGTACACTCTGCTTGCAGGAGGTTACAAAAAGCTGCAGTATTTCTGAGATGGCTTTCACAATTTCACAGTGGGAGTCATTATAGGAACTTTATTATGAGTTGTGAACCCAGAGATTGATCCCAGTAGGACAGTGTTATTAATCAGCAGAACAGCTTGCTGATGATTGAGAAGGTGCAACATTAGTCCAAGAGAGAGCCTGTCACATGTTGAGAGGATGATTTTGTTTCTTCCTTAGATGATAGGGAGAAAAATGCATAGGGAGAGAAAAACAATACCTGTTTTGAGTTAACCCTTACTGGATATTGATTCAAAATGGTTTTAAAGTGGGAGGCCAGAAATAGCAATTTACCAGTCAGAAATTTTGTTCACCATTGTGCATGCCATGTGTAAATTTGTGTACCAGTGAGTATATTTACACCCGAAAAACCCTCCTGGAGCTGTGATTTTGCAACCAAAAGCTGAATGCATTTGAAATAATCTAAACTTCAAACTGATGGCTGAAAGTTGTACTGTAACTTTTTGGGGGGAAATGTTTTCTATTAAAACTACAATAAATTCTCCAGGACATAAAGTAACTAAATCATAATAGTCAATGTGCTAGGAATAAAATATTGGCCCGTCCTAATAGAACCCCACACAGTTGGGTTGGTTGGTGCCATGAGAGCCCCCCTCCCCCTTTGATTTGCAATTTGGGTAAATTTAACTTCATTTTAAAGAACCCCCCCCCATCTTTCCCTCACCTCAGGCAAATAAAAATGTCAAAAAATGTGAATGGAAAGTACTGTATGTTGTACAGGAAACAAACTAAATATTAAAGAATGGATTAATAATGTGAGCAAATTCAGAATGATCTGGCAAAAGGATCAGAGTATGGTGGAAATGGCACTGTTTGCACTTTCACAAGTCACTTTCTCTGACAGGAGGGTAAAAACGAAAAATAGCCAAACTGTTATGGAGAAAGCTTTGACTGCAAACTAGTCTGATATAAAAGTCTGGTGTCTAAAGAAATAAAAGCTTACTGAGACTCCAAAACTGCTTTTCTGCTATTGGGCAAGGGAAAAGGAGAGGTTGATCAACAGCAGGAAAGCCCAAAAGGGGGAGAGAAACTTATGGGGCTAGATACACTATTAGTGGATTTCCTATAAAACCAAGAACTCCACAATGTTTGAGGAATAGGAGCCCATTTTGGTGGACATTATCCTTGGCCATGTTGTGGCACCAACCAGGTCAGGGAAACATTGTCTTTTCTTTGTGACTGCCACACCTTCTTTTGTCTCATAAAAGTGGCATTCAGAACCTGCTGTTTCTTCTCATTACATGGAGGTCAGGGAGAAAATTGAAGGTGTAGGCCAAGACGAATAGGCATACCAGATTCTGTCACATTCTTTGGCTGTTAGATTTTGACATGTGATTGGAAAAGTCAAAATCTATGACAACAAAAATGTTTACAAACTGGGGAAGAAGAGGTGGAGATCTCCCCATTATACTGCAATAAGACCTTTTGACTGTAATTCTAACAGTAACCAATAAAGGAGAATATTTGTAGTTCAGGATTGAAATGAGGGGTCCTTGGTGCTCTCTGAACTTGGTTATTTTCTTGCCGATGTTTCATCAGCCAAACTAGATTAACATCATAAGTGTTATTCCTTTCACACCCAGATGAAGGTATAATATGTTAGCAAATATAGGTATGTGTGATAAGTCAAAGTAATTGGGGGGCACAGAGATCCTGTTGAAAACATTCCTTTAGTATGTTGTTTAAATCCATTCTCTACCTGTTGATAATTACCTGTAACTTCCTCCTAGATGGCTTTTAAATTGGTTAATGTAATTGTTGGCTTCTGACCTTAACTGGAGAAAAAAAAAATAAAACTAGCAAAAAAAGAAGAATCGGTTGATGGGAAGACAGTGGTGGGTTGCCTCCGGTTCAGACCGGTTCGCAAGAACCGGTAGTAAAACTGACAGGAGGCTCCACCCACCACCCTGGATGTTATCATTGGCAAACTGAGCATGCACAGAAGCTTCTGTGCATGTGCAGAAGCAAGGCGTAAGCGCGATCCTTTTGCAAACTGGTAGTAAAGTAGAACCCACCCCTGTGGGAAGAGGCAGGTTAAGTATTTTGTCTATGTTAAAAATGCTGGGCTGCACAATACTTTATTTATTTATATCCCACTTGTATTATTTTTACAAATAATTCAATTTGCACCATCAACAGAGTTTTGGAATCCCACATTCCTTGAGTAATCTGTAGCTCTGCCCTTATGCTCAGGATCCTAATGTTACTTCAGATGTATTCAATATATTTGGAAATTGTACAGCACATTCACAATAAAAGACTTCTCCTTTTATGCATTATATACCAACTAATCTAAGATTGTTACTTTGGGTATATGGATGACCCCAAAACTTGTGCATTATTGCTCTCTACTGAATGTACATATCATGAACATTGTCCCAAATATGATTGTCACATTTATACATTATCTGAATATGAAACAATAATTGGAAGCAGCAACCTTGAATTTTCTTAGCAAACAGTTTGAGGGTGGGGTGAAATCAGTTTAGGAGTTTTGTCATGGATGGTTTTCTTTAAGCTTTTCCTAGTAATTTGTTTTTGTTTTCTAACAATGTGTCCCTCCACAATCTCCTAAGTGACCACTCATACAATTTGTTTTCTGGCATTCTGAGAATTTCAGATTATACTGATTGTATGAACATCTGGAAATTATCACATACCATTGTTGGCAGAGAACCTCTGTAGTTCATCCAGCAGACTTTAAGAGACACAGTCTTTGGTAAGAAAAACATCTCTTTTTCAAGACCATTTGGGAGAGATTAACGTCAAGACACCAGAAGGGGACATTATAAGGACAGAAATAGATTCAAATGTATACTAACAGAATATTTCCATTTGCAATTTGGGATGTCAACCTCATGCTTTACATCTTGAACAAGACATTCCTGTTCTGTTCAGGACTGCAGTGGTCCAAATATAAGATTATCCTTTATACTGCTGTAGGTGGTGTTGAAGCATAACTTTTGCAATGCCCAATTAACCACTTAGATTGCTTGTGCAATTGAACTGGCTTTCCTTTTAGCAGTTGCTGAATCAATCGCTGTAATGTTTATAATAAAATACTAGGAGCAGCAGCTTTCCAAAGCAAATGAAATCAAGGAAACAAAACTGATGTTGGCCTAATTCTGTGAATTGGTAGACCAAGATACAAGGAGTTGAATCCAGACAAACACATGTACTCCTAACCACAGCAATGCCAAAAAGATGAAACAAGCAGTATGACATTATAACACATGTTCCACCCTTCATATTTGCATGGATGTTTGCATGGATGGAGTTTGTGTTTCTATTTCGCAACAGACATTTTGTTACTTGTCTCTCCTCCCACCATGCTGGCAGATGTTTACAGTTCTAGAACCCCATAATTGTCACTACGTGTGTTTTTATCATATTGTTGACAGCTGCCTTCCTTACAGGAATGAGGTTTAGTGTGACCATTATTGAAAAAAATGAATATTGAATGCAGAAAGTTTTGATTTGGAATTTGGATGGCACGCTTACTTATTTTATGACAGCAAAGTGGATAAAGTATTTAAAAGCCATATACTTAGAGATTCTTTGCTGAGAGTTTGGAAGAAGCACCGAAACAACTGGAATTACAAAATACCGCTATGGCTGGATCTTGGTCATACCTTGTGGAATACAAATATAATGTCACTCGGGGGGTTTTTATATAAAGAGGTTCTTTTTGCAGACGCGGGCAGATGGCAGCTGAAGACATTACAGACATTGTTGGCTGAAGGGATTAATTTAACTTGGTTACAATATAATCAATTGCAATTGAGATGGAAAGAGGACCAAAAAACTGGTATTATGATGTATGAGGAAGAATTAGTTAGACATATAAAAGAGAAAGGCCCAATGCATATTAAAAGACTTTATAATGTTTTGTTAGAAAGGGATTCAGAAACTGAACTAGTTAAAGACTGTATGGTTAAGTGGGCACAAAATTTTGAGGAACCAGTGATGTTGGAAACATGGGAAAAAATTTGGGTTCAGAATGTTAAATTTACACAGTCGCAGAATCTGCGGGAAAATTTCTACAAAATGTTTTATAGATGGCATTTAGATCCAAAAAAATTGTCGTGTATGTATCCTAGTGCCCAGCCTAAATGTTGGAGATGTGACTGCTTAGACGCTACATATTATCATGTTTGGTGGACCTGTAAGAAAGTTAAGGCTTTTTGGATAAAAATTTGGTGGGTCATGCAGAATGTTTTGAAGAGAAAGATTCAATTTTCTCCACAACTGTTTTTATTGGGTATAGTTAAGGGTTTTACATTGGGGGAAACAAAAATGATATTGTACATGATAACTGCAGCAAGATTGTTGATAGGTAAATACTGGAAAAATGAAGCGCTGCCTTCGATTGAGGAATGGACTTTGAAGATGGCCAGTTTTGCGGAGATGGCGAAGATTTCAGCATATTTAAAAGACTGTTCTCAAGAGACTTATGAATGGGAATGGAAGAAGTGGATAGATTATGTTCAGAACAAATATCAAACTAGGAAGTACCAAATAGCTTTTATTTGAAAATGTTATATTAAGATAGAAATATTTCAAGGTTGAGGATGAAAATTTATTTGAAAATGTTATATTAAGATAGAAATATTTTCAAGGTAATCAGGATGAAAATTTATTTGAAATTGCTATATTAAGATAGAAATAGGTTAATGTAATGAAGATGAAAATTTGTAAGGGGAGGGCGGGGTTCAAGTTTTATATACAAAAGAGGGTTTTTCCTTTTATTTGACATGAATATATTGTGAGGAAGTCTGGGGGGAGGGGTGGGTTAGGGTGGGTTAGGGAGGTTGGGAAGTTTGGGGCGGGTTGAGGGGGGGGAAAAAGGGGTGAAAATGTAATTGTAAAACTTTTGCAATAAAAAAAAGAAAAAAGAAAAAAATGAATATATGGCCAAAAGTTATTGGGGTTAAATACCCCTACCGTACCTCCACGTTAGCTTGTATGTTTTTTCAGGTGACATTGCTAAAACTGTAACTGAGAGTGCCAACATTACTGATGAAAAGAACCTTGACTAGGATTTTTCTGGTAACATAAATATAAAAAAAAAAGAAGCAAAAGTGGGAAAAGACAATAGGCTTACAACAGAGACACCGTGATGTCAGGCTCCTCTGTAAAATTACATGGAAAGCCACATAGTAAGACGTCATCTGGATTGTGACAGAAAGCCTAATGTACAATGAATCTATTTTGTCTTTTTATAAATTTGCTTAGATTTAAACTTTGAAGAACACTAATTGGATAACTTTGAGGGTCCTTAAATAAAACCTATGGATCTCAGACTTCCAAGACTTGAGAAATGTTTTACAGCATCTATATCTAAATCCTGAATCTAAACATTTTTCTGTTCATTACAATACTTATCCACTGGCATGGATGAAAAAATCCTTACAATGAACATTACACTGGAATTCCAATGAAAATAAAGGTCCGATAATATGTGAATAATGGGGAAGGGGAAGACTTTTTAATGTAATTTATCAATCTCACTCTCCTCTTTCCCTGTTTATAATCAACTTAAGTTTTCCGCAGTCCTCTTGTAATCAGGCATTTTAAATATCACTGAAATAAATGAAATATTTTGAATTATTTCATTTGTGTTTCTATCAAGTCAAGAAGCTTAAGTCTGCCAAACAGAAGAGATTCTGCATATTTTAATGAAAGATAAAACAACAATATAAACATACACAAATTTACAGAGAAAAGATCAGTTTTAATACATTTGGAATAAAAGGATTTCTTTTTTCCCCCTTAAAATATGGTATAAAAATAAATGCAAGAAACATTAACAGAATTTACAGACAACGGACAAAGACACAGACTTTCTTTCTTGATGTGAATACATCTGTGAGACAGAACCTTCTGTGCTAATTTATTGTGCAATAGCTGTGATGCCATATTAGGTATATTTATTAATATATTCTTTTTTTGTACATGTCTTCCAGTTTGTGAATGACAGCATTGTAAATAAATTGTGCCTAACAGAAGCTTTTTTTAAAAAAAAAAACTGTACTGGAAATTGCAGAAAATAAATAGACACAGATCCAGCTTGATATGAAGGCGAAAGTGAGCAGAGACTTTTCAAAATGGAGGCATCAAAAGATTACAGTAGTGAGTTCCTTGGAGTCTGTAATGCCTTGATATACACAAAAGAAAACAAGTCAGGTCCTTGCTCATGCAACATCTTGTTCTATTGTCCTCTGATTTCAGGCAATTAGTGAGCTACGAAGTATGTATAATGACTGAGTCTGCTTCCATGCTACAAGATGATCCTTTTAGTAGGACTGCACTAGACTGGTTAATCTCTTTGATGTGAGCGATTTCCCCTGAGGAAAAGATAGAAACAAACAAACAGAAGAAAACAGAAGACAGAGGCATGTTCACTGAAAACCCAGTTCATTACCAAGCACCTACTTGTCCGGCTAACATTTTTCACATGGTGACCTTAAATATGGGCTGCCTGTCCTTGGCTTCTTTCCGATATGAGCAGCATATCACTTGGTGGCTGCACTATCAAGCAAGACATTCATGTTATTTCAGGCACAACTGCAAAGGTGGAACTTTGGACCACCTAAAATAAGAGAATCAGTTGTGGGATTCAGCTGGTTCCGTCCGGATCACACGAACCGGTAGAAGTGACTGCTGGAGGCTCTGCCCACCCCAACTGGACATAATGCGCGACTACTGCACATGCACAGAAGGCTGTGTACATGCGCAGAGGTGGCTCGTGCAAGCAAAGCACACGCTCACGTTTGTGAACCGGTAGGGAAGGTAAGTGAATCCCACCTCTGGAGGGGATTCACTGGAATTGGTTCACCAAACCAGTTTCCAATCATCATCAAGGGAATCAGAACCAAATGCAAAGAACTCAGGGGAGATAGGCCTGTTTTGATCAACACAGGCTTGACTGAAAAACCACCATTTTCTTGGAACTCTCACACTTCATCCAGTGGAAGCCATTAAAATTACATTCTAAAAAACATCCAATTTCACCTGCACATTTTCAGATTTCCCATTATCTGATGTTAATGTCCAAATGTCAGGTTCAATGTTCTGAAGACAGCAATGAAGATCTAAGCTTCATTATGAAACCCTGAATTTTAACGCAATGAGTTGAAACAATCAAATGGCTAATTCACTATGCACTATTGCTGAGATGGCTTACATTTTAAATGCAATCCATCATTTATATTGATGATGATAATTAAATACATATAATCCCCCCAACATCAATTCTACATTGTTATAAAATCATCAGATCCAATCTTTCCTTTCTTTTGATGATTATCACTTGAATATATTAGCAATAATGCCAAGTATTAATGACATCTCAATGATATAGCAAATGGTTGTTACGATGAGAAAAACAAAATCATTTGAATTTCTCATATGATGTAGAATGTAGAGCTGAAAGCAATGGGCAGCACCAATTTATATATTTCTACAAAACCACAGAGGTTTTACAGTTCCAAAACCCGATAGTTTCAGAGTCACTAATGGAAATTATCCAGGTAATTTCTATAACTCTCCTTTTTCTAATTTCTACTCTAAGTTCATATATAATTACACTAAGCTATACTTTCTTGACACTGAGATCAACAAGATATTTGAAGCTATCACACCCATTTCACAAATTCTGAAATAAACCATGTCCACACTCAAATTATCTTGTGAAGGTAACTCTAGGGAGATTCCTTTGCTGTTAGTATGCCATGTCAGCTGGTAATGCTATCTACCAAATTGCCTCATCAGATAAAGTTGTATCTGGTTTTTATAATAGTAGCCAATTGGTACAGAAGCCCAGTAATCAGAGAATGGGCATCAGTATATATAATACAAGTATATCTGCAAAGGAAAGTAAACAATAGGATAATAAGATTAAAATGGTATTCATTTAATTGAGCTGGAATGTTTTTATAAACCTAATTAGTTATTTGATGTTCCTCGTGTTTCTTAGAACTTCATGATCAATAGATTGATTAAAGGAAGAAAACACTGTGTTAATTAAAAAGGACACAATTCCTACTGACCTACATAGTATTAGAAGGGTCATTTTTCATACACCTCAATACTTTCTCTCTCACTGAATGTCTGCTGTTGATCCACTGTTGGAAACATTCTATAAGGAAAACCTGCTGGAGCTTATGCATTTGATACATTAATCTTAATAAGTGGATGGAGTTACCATCTTTAGAATTTCTCATTGTGTTAGTTCTTCCACTAGCATAAAGAAACGTAATTTACATTTGGTTCTCACATCCTGACAAGCAAAGGAACTGGCTAATATAAAACTCCCAGCAACCTACCCCTTTCTTCTATCCTTACTGTCACATCTCATCAAATCCCAATTATACTTCTGGTGAGGATACTGGACATCCAAACCCTGTTCTTAGTAGTTCCAGTAAGTCTCATCTGAATTAATAGCTATTTTTCAGATTTCAGATGGACTCAAGCCATGCCTGGAGTTTGTTGAAACTTGATCATATATGCTAGCAAGAAAGGAAAAATACAGGAAGTTTTGTTACAATGGCACAGCGGATGTGTGGTTATGGCTTTGAAAACTCTCATAGCTATTGCCAAAGAGGATATTTTTCAGAGTTCAGAGGTGACAATCTTCTGTTTAAGACTTGGGCTTAATGATTGCACGAGTTAGAAATTCTCAGCAGATGATAGCATCTGAACTTGTCGTGATTCAGAAGCTAAACAGAATTGTACCTGGTTAGTACTTAGAGATCTTCAGACAACACAACGTTCCAGTAAGGCTGCCTTCTCTAGGTTACATTGGGAATTGAAACAAAAAAAATAATCCCTAAAATAGCCCAAGTTACCTCTGCACTGCTGCCAATAAGCAAGCCACCAAGGGTTGAATTTGACCTGAAGGAGATCATTTTATAGTTATAATAGAGAGTTCAGTTACACATCTACAAATGTGCTGCTTTTCTAGGTCCTTTTTGCTCCCAAACAATAACAGAATTCACAATGTAACATGCTGTGGTGAAACCACCATGCAAAAATAGGGGTTTTTGTTTCAAACTCTCCACTATTTTTTGTTGTTGTTTATTTGGCCGACAAGCAGGGGTACAATTCTCAAACAATTCTTAATCTCTAAGGTTATTTAAAAATAAGAGGATCTGGATGAGAGGATTATGAAACCCCAAATGCAGTAAATTCTTAAATTTATATTTCATTCTATTACTGTTAGGTTCGACTCTTTCCCCCTAAATATCCAATTTCTAAGTCCCATTCTCCAAATACCTAATTTTCCTTGCAAGCATTCAAAGTACTTAAAATCATACTGTTCGTAATAGAGATATACTATGTCTGCTATGGGGTTCTTATCATTATATTAAAAACATTTAAAATGTTGCTTATTTAGAAATTTTTAAGGGAATTGGTTTTATGAAGACACAGAAAACAAAAACCATGATCTTTGCTGATGGTCTTCATAAATTATCATTTCAGTACACACAGCTTTGTTAACTGACTGCAACAGCAAAAGCCACAATACAGCACACTTATGCACACTCACACACATCACATGTGCACACAGGAAATGCACACCACTCGGCGGACAAGGTCAACAAACTGGAGTAGAAGCCAAGATCTTTCTACCTCTTTTCATAACAGGTTAGTGCTCGCCCTCAGTGTTGGTGTACAGTTTTTATGGCAGGGAAAAATTGGGATGTTTCTGCCCTACAAAAATAAATGTGTTGAATGCTTTAGTTTGAACCGGTGCAAAGATTGAAAAGTGTGAATCCAAAGGCATTGGCACATACATTGTAAAGAAACCCAAAGACCTGAGTCTATGTTTTTTTTTAAAGGTGGCTTTGATAAGAAAATGTAGGGCGAAATGGATCCAGTCTAATAACATTCTAGTTGTCATATTCTCTCTTCTTAAAGAAAAGGTTTCTGGGGCAGCACCAAGGTGGCATTGTAAAACAGCTTCTTTGCTCCTGCTGTTTAAATTATTTCCAGCAGGGCCTGACTTGTAACATCGCCTGATAGCTTGAGGTCAGCATCAACAAAACCCACATAATATCGGAGGACAATCTGTCAATCATAAGGCTCACGAGGTTATAAACTTACCACATTCCGTGTGAATTTCTCAAATGATGTTCGGCGATCCAGTGTATTTCCCAACTTGTGAAAGAAAAAAAAACATAAAGGGGAAACAAAAGCAAAAGAAGCAAAACAAAACAAAACATGAAAATAAAAGCACAATGAAGCAATGGGTTGCTAAAACACAAAAGTCATAAAAAGAAACCCACAACACAAAAGCAAGTGTGGAAGATGAAATGCTTGTAGAAATAGAAGGGAGAATATATTTTCCCCTACAATTTTCTCCTGAGGCAGAGAATCAAAGTGCACAGAGGGGTATAGGCTGCCCACCTGAATGTAGTTTTAGGAATGCAGAGGATCACAGAAGAGCTGGAAGGGGCGGGGCAGAGAGAATCACACTTGGCAACCAGAGCAGTTGTCCTATGCTTCATCCATCCCCCACCCCCACCCCCTTACATGGATGTCTGCCTGGGTCAGCTTTGACAGTGCTGATTCACTGGGTGAAGAACAGCACTGACGTACAAGATCTGAGGCTTGCTTAGAATCAACTGCCAAGCCGATCAAACTGGGATAATACAAAACAAAACATGAAATTAAAACAGGACAAGGAGCCCTGCACATTCTGCCAATTACGTGACCACTTACACAATCTAAAGAACATAAACTGTTTTTTAAAAAAAAGACTAGCCCTCTTCTGTTTAAGAAAAATCTCCATTTATTTACTGTATCTCAACTGCAAGGAGGAGTGTTGATTTTAAATAGATTTCAAAGAACACATGCCATTAAAAGTTAGGGCAATGCATTGCTTTAAGCTCCTTGTATCTTTTAAAATGCTAAATAGCACAGCTGGATCAGATCCCTGATGTACAGGAAGTTGGTTATCTCTTTTCTCTGCTGCCACGGGCCCAATAAGATGCCCCATCATATTGCTATTAGTCCCCAGAGCCAAGGCAAGTTTTGGAAGGGAGTTTATTTTTATTGTATTCCTAGGCAATGCCTTCTCACACTTGCTGTTTGGATGGTTTATTTTTTTTTGGGGGGGGGGGTTCCTATTGCTTTTAACCTTTTAAGGGAAGGAACATGAACTAACTACAAAACTGGATTATGAATTTGCACTATTGGATTCCTTATCTTCTGTCTTCCTAACTTTACAGACTGACACAACAAATCATTCCTATGCAAGCATTATTCATTAAATTCATTAAACCTGCTCTCCAATGTTTCTGCACTATCTCCCCCTCCCCTGGATCTTTATACATTCAGCACAAGGATCTGAAACAAGCTACATAAGTACATTATGTTGAATCCAGAGATCTGATAATTATGAGCTCTAAATTATCAGAGTTAACTGAACCTCCTTTTAAGATCTCCATGTAGTGTGTAAGACCAGTGGAAGCAGGTTATCCATGCATACCCATTTTCTACAGACCAAATAAGTTCTCTCTGTGCATCCATGTCCTTACAGGGGCTTACACAAATGAGCGTCCCAGTAGATGGGTTCACCCAGTAGTAATAAAAGAAATAATTAGTAACACAGAGCCTGTATGTACTATGCTGCCCATAACACCCTAAGTGACATCCACGGATGTCCAAAATTAATAGTCATAGTAATAATAAATAATAAACAAATATTATAGTAATAATAAATATTTTGAAGAAATATAAAAAGTAGAGCCTAAATGTGTTGTAAGTACACATTTAAAATTATTTGTTATTGCTATATTTTGGAACATTAAGCTCACTGTCTGTTCTTTCATTGTATACTCCTTCCTTACTGTCACTATCTACCTGTTCTGACCCAGCTCCCCAAACACAACTAACCCTCTGAAGTTAAATCAATGATTCCTTTATTAGGAGCGACAGCAGCCTCAGCAAAAAGTTTCTCTCTCACTGCAGGCTGACAAGTCTGTTTGGCAGGTAGATGAATAGTTGTCTGACACATCTATTCATCTCTGCCCCCTGCCTTTTATTCCCAGAGCTAGGGTGAGACTTTGCTAGCAGCAGTGGCTCTTCTGTCCCAAGGATCAGCCCACAGATTTCCACTGCTCTCCTTTCCTCTGCTTTCTGCACATCCATGCATCAGGCACTGGACCCAGCTGTTCCTCCTTTTCCTCATCAGCCACCTCCAGACCTGGAGACTGTTGACTCTCCATCTGAGGGCTGATGAACGGCCCAGGCGCCACCTCTGTCTCTCTCTCTCTCTCTCTAACACTCCATTCTCTCTTCCCCCTTGGAGCTCTCAAATTGCCTTGATGCTGACCCTGACTCCCACGCCTCCTCGTCATCTGATTCGGCTGCTAGAGGGGCTGGCGGCTGATAGACTACAACACTACCTTTCTAAGGAGGCCATCCTACTGGAACTCTTTTTTTTTTCCAGACACAGATCCTGAACAAGACTAAGAAGAAAACCTAATTCCCAGTAACCAAGGATTTATCACTCTAAAATTTCTGCATTTATTAGATATGGATTGAGTTCTTATTGAACTTAGTGGAACTTACCTTTGACTACAAAAAAGCTTAGATGAAACAAATTCAGTGTTTGTAGCTTTGTACAATTAAATTATATCTGCTGTGAAGTAAAGAAATCATACTACATCGACTATACTTATATAACTTTCTAAAATGTTTTGACCTGCTCTTATCTGTTTTCCTAAGTTATAGTCCTACAATTACTTTCAGAATGATACAAAATAAATGTCAACATGAAATTAATTTGCTCATGCAAAGATGCAAAATAAATATAGGCATGGATCCCACCATCATTATGGGATGCTCAGATTGAACTAAACTCTTCACCTACCAGATATACAGCTCATTTACCCAAAGAGAGAACGATAGATGGGAACCACTGCTGAAAGAATAGAAATACATAGAAAAGATGGAATAATACCTTCTTCTTGGCCTGCAGTAATTCCTGGTAGGCACTGGATCGTATAAACCGTGGATATGAATCACTTTTCATCAACTTGTAGATGTGCTCCTAAAATAAAAGAATATAGAAAAGTTTTCACTTTTGAAATCTGATCTTTTGAAAGTAATTTTTTTTAAATAAAAGAGAGGATGCCAGAGAAATAGTGCAGATTATTATGTACATGTGAAATTCATTCCTAGGGTAGCATAGAAATCTGGTTCTGTTAATACAGTGCTTACTAAATGATTTCTAATAAAGTTGCAAACTTTAGGGTTTTCAGTTAAAGAAATTAACAAGATTTGGCATCAATCCAAGCATTATGAGAGTCTTCTGCACAAACTAGTTTTTCAAGGGTTTTGTTTCAGCAAAAAGAGGCTTTGAATGGCCATTTATCTAATTTGTATGAATTAGTTAATTTTACACCAGTGTAAAATTTAGTGCAAAAATGTCAGGATACTCAAGAACTTTGGCTCTGTGATATTCTCAAACTAATGATTGTTTAAGGAAAATCTACAAGCAAAAGAGATTCTTGCTGGATCACTGAGTCGGGGTCATCACAATCAGTTCGGTCTGATGCCATATTGCATTATGAATGAAAAGTTAATAATGCTGAATATTTTGTTGACATCTTTGTCACGTCTACAGGAGCAACTATACGGGAGAAGCAAATGAATCCTTCGCAAACAAAGAAAAAGAGAGAAGTGAGTGCTTTTTGAAAGCAGACTGAGAGACAACACAATGTGACACAGAAGATCAAGTCAGAGCAGAAGTTTGATTGGAAGTTGGCTCATCAGAAACCTCTCTTCGGCAACCCTATTGCAGGACATTGAGCAGTTACAGACTTTCAGTGTTCTGCGTTTCACTTACCAATAAACCAAATATTACAAATAAACCTCTTCTAACCGAGGTGAAGAGTTTTTGTTCCTAGAATTTTTTACTGCTCAGGAAGGTGGGGACGTGGCTAGCAACAGTAGTGTTTTGGACTTTGTATTATCTTATTTATGTTTTTAATTTATACAGCTTTATAATTGTCAGCCACCTAGAATTATTGTGAGGTAAAGAGCCTTGATAGTACAGTGGTCTACGCACCCTGTTATTAACACAGCTGCCTGCAATTTACTGCTGGTTCGAATCTCTCCAAGGCTCAAGGTTGACTCAGCCTTCCATCCTTTCTAAGGTAGGTGAAATGAGGATCCAGTTTGTGGGGGCAATAAGCTGACTTTGTATAAATATACAAAAGCATGAAGGCTATTGCTTAACGCATTGTAAGCTGCCCTGAGTCTCCGGAGAAGGGCGGCATATAAATCAAATAAAAAAAAAAAAAAGATGGGCGGCCTATAAATTTTATAAATAAAACAAAACAAACAGTGTTCATTTGGCTTATAAAAACATTTATTTATTTCTAGGATTACTTACTTGTCCTACAGCTAATGTTATCCTATGTGATACACATCATAAAAATATAAATAAAATTCTGTATAAATCAAAAAGTAA
Organism: Arizona elegans; assembly: GCA_022577455.1. Taxonomy (NCBI): domain Eukaryota; kingdom Metazoa; phylum Chordata; class Lepidosauria; order Squamata; family Colubridae; genus Arizona; species Arizona elegans. Next base: position 268,433,635 of record JAKOOJ010000001.1, read on the forward strand.
TAATCTGTGACGGCAAGGCATTTTTCCCAATCACATGCCCCAGGTGGTTATCCCCACAGGGGGACGCCAAAGGTCCCCAACCGATGAGGGCTGAAGGAAACAAAGTTATCCTCTCTGTGGCTGACCCCCCCTCAAAAAAAAAACCCCTTAGCCTTTTTCAAGTGGATAAAATCAATTTTATTTTGTAGAGGTTTTGGATGCTGGTACATTTGGGTTTCTAGTTCCATGGGTCTCTTTTTAATGTCATTGTACTGTAAGTTTCTTGGAGTCTTTGTAATGAGTAAGTATACAGAGCATTATATAATTATAAAATAAATAAAATAATTCAGTAACAGAAACAGAGACTAAAAGAGACATCATATAATAAAATAGAAGGAAAGGCTCAGCAGCAGGATAAAGTTACAAAGCATTAAAAGACTACGAGATTTTTTTTTAAAGTATTTCCCTGGTGCTGAAAAGATAACAAATGATAGCGTAATTTGGAAATGGCTACTGAAAAGTCTTGCTTCCAAGTAGTCCCCCACTAAGTCAACATTTGAGGATTTCTATAATCTTTAAAGGTGTAACAGGATAAAAAGTACATAAAGGACCTCTTCAATTTTAAACAGTAGTACTTCTGTTTAGACAGCTGCCAGCTGATATTTTTTCATATAACACAGCTACTAAAATAAGTGTGCTCAAGCACACAGCTCACATCAGCCCACAGTCTTAAACACAAATCTGTATCTCAGAAAAACAAAGATAGAACAGTGTTTCTCAAACTTGACAAGTTGACAACTTGACATGCTGGCTGAGGAATTCCAAGAGTTGAAGTTCACACATCTTAAAGTTGTCAGGTTTGAGAAACACTGCACTATCCAATCACTTCCACTAATGCAAACCTACCGGAGACCAACAAGGCAGTTGGTATAGAAAATACGTATATAGACAGCCATCTAGTGGTGTGAAAAATTATTAGCATTTTCTCTATAGATTTTAGCAAGTAGAAAAATTCAGATGCATTTTTAAATAATCTGTGTCACCCTACATTTCTGGGCCTTGTCAGTAAGATGCAGGCAGCTGCAGCCAATGTCTCTGGCCAATTTATTGTGAGTTGAAGATAAAATTCAAGACATTGGACAGCTGCCTAAAGTTCAACTAGGAAAGTTAGGAAATGCACTACTATGTTGATTTAGTTTATACACTTGAAGAAGACTGAATTTGGGTATGATTCTCCAATTGGTTTGAGGAAATAAATAATTGTTAGTGAAAGTGATTTAGGGTGATTTGGATTAATTAAGTAGTTTGCTTTCTATAAAACAATTATTCAGTTTGTATCTGAAAGCTATGTGAGTAAACTACAGATTTTATATTTTGAAGTCAGGTCCTACCTTTTCCTTGTACTCAGTTTCTTGTGCATGTAACATTTTGGGGTAGAACAGCCTAAAAATTTTATAGGTAATTTCAGTGCCAAATAAGCATACCAAATCCACAACAATATAATACAATTCTAGAACAATTTGCTATTGCAAAGCTCAATAATATGTAATATTTTGGCTGAAAGAACATCTATGAAAATTGACTTTTTGTAGAAAATTTGTTTCTTTGCAGATTAATATGTTGTAAGGTCTACCAGGCTCGGCTTGGCACTTCACAGGCATCCTACCATCAAAGACTAGAATGGTGGGGAAGGATAGATGGGCAATGAAGCTGTGTATGTATGATGGGAAACAGGGAGATGGGGAAATGGCAGGTGATAAAGATCAGAGAAGCCCAGAACCAGTTGTACCAAAATCCAAGACCAGGCACCCTGGGAAAGAATGTTGATTACCCCAAAACATCTCAGCCTTCCCAAACCACTTCAGCGAGTTCCAATTGGCTGAAGACGGACTAGTCACAGTGGGAGGGCTGGGATGAAGGAAACCTTTCTGAATCCTTTGAGCGTGGGAAACCCAGAGCTAGCCTGATTTTACTATAGCCAGCATCTTTTTAGTAAAAGAACCTTTCACTTCAACCAAATGGAATCGAGGGTCTTTCTTTCCTAAGGGATCAGATTAGGGCAGGTCTGACCTATGTAATGTTGAGCCAAAGAGAGCATTTGTCAAGATAAAAAGAAAGTGTTGTTTCATTTTAAATTAAATTGAATTATTTCAGTTTAATCAAACTCTTCCCTAGTCAGAAGGATTCTCAGAGGGAATGAGGCAAGCAAGTGACAAAAACAGCACTGTGGATTCTTGACACAAGCTCTATCATCTGTAAAAAGAGGCAGGGCTTCCATTACTACAACACTACTTTGCCTTCATCATACTTTGACCTTCTGTTGCATTAAAAGTTAGCCTGGAATAGTTCTGCAGCCATTCCCAAAACTTTAGGAGCTTAGGAGATTCAAGGTGCTGGTAATGACCTATAAAGCTCTACATGGCTTAGGCCCAGGATACTTGGCGGACCATCTGCAACCACCAACAGCTTCCCATTGCCCGGTGCGTTCCCACAGGGAGGGCCTACTCCGGGTACCGTCAGCTAGACAATGTCGGCTGGCAGCCCCCAGGGGTAGAGCTTTCTCTGTGGGCGCGCCCACCCTTTGGAATCAACTCCCCCTGGGGCTCCAGGTGGCTCCTGACCTCCACACCTTTCGCCGCGAATTAAAAACATGGCTGTTCGCGGCGCCTAGCCTAGACTGAGGGGTTTTTTGATTATTTTAATGGGTTTTAATATTTGTTTATGTAGGTATTTTATGTTTTTATTGGTTTGTTTTAATTGTTGTAAGCCGCGCTGAGTCCTATGGAAATAGGATGGCATATAAATTATATTAAATAAATAATAAATAAATAAATAACTTCTTGGTTAGGATCAATATGCACCTAGCTGCAAGGGGGTGGAGTTATAGTATATTTCCATTACTTACATAGTTATTTTTAGAATGTAAATGAACTTGGTTAGTCTATAAACCACAGTACATTATATGCTTATTAAGAAACTTTATTATTAGACAAAAATTTGTTGATTCAGGGAAATTATATCTAGGATTTATTGGCACAAGCCTATTTTTAATTAGTGGGCAAGTTATTAAAACAGAATTTAAGCTGAATTTCTAGCATATTGCATACATATAGCAATATGTATGCAATATGCTAGAATGTTATTTTTAGAATGTAAATGAACTTGGTTCATTTACTATAACTATATAACTATAACTATAAACTATAAACCACATATAACTATAACTATAGTTATAGTTATAAACCACATATACTTATACTATATGTGGTTTATAACTATAAACTATGTGGTTTACACTATGTGGTTTATACTATAACTATAGTTACAGTTATAAACCACATATAACTATAACTATAAACCACAGTACATTATATGCTTATTAAGAAACTTTATTATTAGACAAAAATTTGTTGATTCAGGGAAATTATATCTAGGATTTATCGGCACAAGCCTATTTTTAATTAGTGGGCAAGTTATTAAAACAGAATTTAAGCTGAATTTCTAGCATATTGCATACATATAGCGCTCTTTGTTAAATACAGATCTAGAATATATTAGAAAAGGAATGGTAAAGTCGGAAACAGTTTTTCACAGCTCTATTTCTCCATCAAGACATCACTGGTACATATCTGTGAAAATAGTTATACCAACCTGAGCATCGACAAATGTATATCGCCCTGCTTCCTTCACATTCTGTGTGGTTTTGTCATAACTTTTTGAGTCTAGATTAATGGCACTTGGTGCTCCAGGGGCAAGGAATTCTTGCCAGATTTCCTGTACTCTAACAGGAACCTCACGGATGGGTCTCTTCTTCAGATCTTCTACTGCTAACCAGAACCTGTATAAGTAAATGGGCAAACAGCAGTAATGGACTGGATACTGAATCATCTTGAAAGGTTGGTTTGATTTTTAAAATACCCCTTTAAAAATACATGTAGACGCCTGAGAACGTTGCATCATCTCTCTGGGGTCTCATTTCACTTTAATGTCATCCATATTTCTGGTGTGTTTTTCCCCCCATTCATAATTCTTCTCCGTGTTCACATTACTTTTGAGATGTTTCAAAAATAACTCCAAATATTAACTTAAATACATGTTTAAAGTATTTTTTTTTCTGAAAAAGACGATAAATAATTTCAGAGTAAGGAGCTAGTAAATTTTGTATAGACATGTCAGAATTTGCAGTGACTGATGTCTGCAACTATCTTACTGTAGTTGGGAGTTCAAAGCCGCTGAACATGCATCTCCAATGTCAGGGCAACTGTATTTAAGGCACTGTTATTTTATGTATTAGGCATATCTTGTGGACAGAGACAATTCAGGAGAAATGGACAAATGATTTTTAAAAAGCTGCATTGTTGTGGTTAAAGCTCTGCCCTTTTATATGTGCATCACTGTGGCACATGTTGGTTTTGACCAAAACACCAGAACCTATCAGTGCTATGGTTATAGATATGGGAACTATAGATATGAGCAACATTGGCTCATTTGTATTCAGTGGCTCCTTTCAGCAATCTATAATCATACTTTAAAACTAAGAGACATGACAATATGTAGTATAAAAATGGAGAAATTATAGTATTATAATCATTGTGGCATTGTAAATAGCCATGGTTTTAATTAAATCCACAGTTAATCAACACTTAAACATAGAATATATCAATATAAGAGAGATACTGTGTTTGATTTGAAAAAAATCCTCTCTAAAGAGTTTTCTTTAGGATTCTAATTTGATAGGCCAAGAAAAGATATATGAAACATAGAGTCAGGGAACAAGTAGATTCTATCTAGAGATGGGTTTGCCTTCTTTCCTTGTTGAATACTTCTACTCATGGAAGGCAGTGTGCTCAATTTTCATCATCCCTTTGGTCTTTTGCAGTCTTCTGTGATAGATGTCATTTTAATCCCTAGATCAGTACACCCTACATTCTACGTGTAAGACGAGATCCAGTTCGATGTAGTGGTTAAAGCACCAGGCTAGAAACCAGGAAACTATGCATTCTAGTCCTGCCTTATGCACAAAAGCCATTGGGATAATGGCAGTCGTACTTTCTCTTGATGTCAGGCTTAGTTGACAAGCCAGTTGGCTAATTCCTGTTGCAACCTTAAGGTTGATCTGAAAAAAGCAGACCCTGCACTTGTGGGAAGAAGGTGGAGGAGGAGGAGGACGACAACAACGACTACGAGGACAAGGGAGGAAAGGAGGGGAGGGGGAGGAAGAAGAAGTAAATCCTTGACTATCTGTGGTTAGTAGGACATCAAGTGCTAAGAATCAATGTGCTTGGATTTATACCTTTAACACTCTAACCTAGGAGTGGGCAACTATGGCAACTTTATGACCTGTGGACCTCATAACTGGCTCAGGAATTCTGGGAATTGAAGTCCACAGGTCATGGTTGCCTGTCCAAATAATCTTTAATGCTTCAGAGAGTAGAAGAAGCAATGAAAAATAAAGCTTGCCCTCTTGCTTATTCCACCAAGCCAGGGGTCGGCCACCTTAAACACTCAAAGAGCCACAAAGGTCTTAACTGGAAGCCCCCGTTCAATTCTAGAGCTGACCAGAAGTCTGGTTCCCCCACCATAGAGTCTTCTCCTAGCACAGCATCCTTTTTCCTCTGCCAACTGTAAGTCAGTTCCCCCACCATAGAGTCTCCTCCTAGCACAGCATCCTTTTTCCTCTACCTGTCCTAACCAAAAGCCCTATCAATTGTGGAGCCGACCAGCAACAGGGAGCTGCAGCAGAGGGATGAAAGAGCCACATGCGGCTCCAGAGCTGCGGGTTGCTGAACCCTGCACTAAGCCAATGCACTAACTGTAAGTAGTATGTCACTGGATTAAAATTCTTTAGATCAAGTAACTGACAGTTTGGTTTAGAAGAATATAATTACTCTTGTGCAGAAAACTGTGCAGAAAATCACAGTATAAACAAGTCAATATTTAAATATCTATTTAAAGTATGTAACAGGATAGTTCACACCAAAGAACAATTTATTTCATGTAATCAACCTTAAATAACCTCCTCAGCTCACAAGGATATGTCAGTAACAATATTCAGTGGAGGCCTCTGCTCTCTCTTTGACTCTCCAATTAGTCATTCTAACATGGAGTATTCATCAAGCGAAAGATCTCTTGCATCTTCATCCAGCTGGCCTTTCAATAAGATCACAATTTATGGTACTCCCAGTCGGGAAGGTAAGAAGGCTACAAATACCATCTGTGCTTTCAGCAATGCTGTGCTAAGAGTAATTACCAGGTGTGTGGGACAGGTTTTGTCTTTTTTTTATTTTACATTTTAAGAAATAGATACCTACCTATAAACAAAATTCATGCCTAACAAAAAATGATACCAAGAAAAATTCAGCAGTAGTGATCATTCATGCAATGAAATGGGGCCCTAATATTTATGGTTAAAGACATTGTAAGATAACAGTGAAGATATGGGAGCTGCATTTCATCATATATGAACCTGAACCCAGCATCCATCAAAATTATAAGAAAGAAGGAAGACAGGAAACAGATACTTAAGGGTACCACTTCTAAGCTTCCTATGGTTTTTGCCATGCCTGCCTGATTTCAGAGCATATTGTGGCAAGAGAATCAATGTTTATTTATTTTTCTGCAGAGAAGAGCAAACAAGAATGATTAGGGGCTGGAGGCTAAAATATACAAAGACTAGTTACAGGAATTGGGTATGTCTAGTCTAATGAAAAGAAGGACTGGGGAGACATAATAGCAGAGTTCCAATATCTGAAAGGCTCCTACAAAGACGAGGGGGGTCAGACTATTTTCCAAAGTCCCAAAAGGCAAGTCGAGTAACAATCGATGGAAACTAACCAAGGAGAAAAGAAACATAGAACTAAGAAGACATTTCCTAACAGTGAGAGCAATCAACCAATGGAACAACTTGCCTTCAGAAGTTGTGGATGCTCCATCACTGGAGGCTTTCAACAAGAGATTGGACAACCATTTAACTGAAATGATATGGGGTCTCCTGCCCAAGCATAGGGTGTGGACTAGAAGACCTCCAAGGTCCCTCCCAATTCTATTGTTCTATGTTCTTTCTCCTATGAGTTACATAGGCGGTAATCACATATTGGAATGAAAATGGACAATGCAAATAATAATGAAAAATAACAACAAAGCTGAGGCCAAGACTAAGAACAAGTCAAAGAAGTATCGGAAGAAGAGGTCTGAGTCTCAGATGAACAACAGATGCTGCAAACAACTCAAAATAGAGGAATTGTTGCTGCACAAAGAAATGGCAAGTGAGTCATGCATCTTCTTATTTTTCAATAAATATGCTGTTTTGGATTTGGATAAAGAGCTGTCATGCCTAGAGGACAAGGAACAATTAGAAAATAGACAATAACCTAAGGACAAAAGGGCAGAGGAAGATAAATTTATCTTGAAAAAGACATGACATTGCAAGAAGCATTACCAAAAGATAACGAAGAACCCAAGCCATAAGAAATATTATAGGAATGAAAGTAAAACAGAAAAGAACTAATCTTTGATTTTTGGCTAAATTTTATTGGGCTTTAACTTTATTCTGTGTGTATGAATATATGGCATTGAAGTCTGACAAAGATAGTGAGGTTTGAGGCTCAATCCTACAAACAACATCAGTTAAAGGAACTTGGTATGTTTACCCTAAAGAAGAGAAGGTTATGGAGAGACATATAACCATTGTCCAATATATGAAGGGCTGCAACAAGGAAAGGGGTGTGGATTTATTTTCCATAGCACCTGAGAATAAGATGAGAAGCAACAAGTGGAAGCTTTTCAGTGAAAATTTAAACTTGAAATAAAGAAGAATTTCCTGACTGGGAGAGCCATTAAACAAGAGAACAATCTGGCTCCTGAGGTGGGTGGAAGTAGTTAAGAAAAGATTGGACAGCCAATTGTCTGGCTTGAAGATTCCTGCATTGGGCAGGGGTTGAACTAGAAGATCTCCAGGAACCTTTCAACCCTATAAGTCTATAATAATATGTTGCAATCTATGTGTATTTGGTGCTGTGTCCATACAATTATCAATGTGGATCATCAAATTTCAAATCTTTTATGACTCCATTCTACAAACAAAACATCTGCATTTCTACAAATTTCTGCTTCCTTAAGCTCAACATTCATCTCATTATTTTTCTTACACTCAGGAATCCCTGAAACTCAAAGTAGATTTTCTTTTTAATGTTATATTAAAATAATGTGCCAGTATTGTTTGTTTGTTGGTGCAATAAAACTCTATCTATATCCTTAAGAAATTGCCCTTCTATCACTAACATCTTTAGAAAAAAACCACAAGGATTACATTAAATGTTACTCTACTGTCCAGGATTCATCAGTGGGACAAAATATACATTGAACAGCTTCATCCTAGGGAAATGTCCCAAAGGTGCTATCCTTAATTTTTTTCCTTGAAAACATTTTGCTTCTCATCTCATTCATGAAGCTTTGTAATGGATGCGAAGAGAAATGTTTTCAAGGGGAAAAAAAAACAAGGAAGTCCCAACAGCACCTTTGCGACAACCATGACCTGGATGACTTGAGAATATCCATAGATAGGAGATTCTAGGGAAATGCTATATCAACCAAATCACCCTATACCATGGGTCTGCAGCCTTAAACACTCAAAGAGGTGTTTGGACCCGTTTCCTACAGAAAAGAAAACACAGGGATCTTATTATCATATGTGGTGGACTTGTCCCTAAGCAAAAAACCACTGGTACAAGATTAAAATCTGGCTAGAAGAAATGATACAACAACGTATTGAATTTAAACCAGAGTTGTTCCTACTGGGTATCTTTCAAGAAAAAATTAGTAAGGAAAATGTATATTTGATTATACATGTAATAACAGCTGCAAGAATTGTGTATGCTCAAAATTGGAAATCAGAGAAAATACCGTTGGAAGAAGTGATTAAAAATTTTTAGACTGTGCAGAAATGAATAGATTAACTTTGATGATTAAAGATAAGGAGGATTAGAATATTTTAAAACATGGATTTTTATAGTTGGTTGGAAAAGAGATATAAATGACTGATACTATAATTGTGTACAAATGATGATTATAATATTGATTTAGAAATGAAATGTTAGAATGGTTTGGATGAAGATGAAGATAGAAGAAACTTATGGAAGATGGAGAAGAAGCCTAGAAGATAACACCAAGGCGTCACAGGGAAGGGAGGATTGATGTATTAAATATTTGTTTGTCATAAAAAAAAAAATTCCCCCCCCCCAAAAAAAGGAAACACCGGGAGCCACAAAACCCTTCCTGTGCCTGACTATTTCTTGAGCGGCCACAAAACTAGCATATATAGTTGAATTAAACATTCTGTTTTCTTCTGAAACTTTTCTTGGATTCATCAATAGTTGGCCTACCAGGGGTTGAAAAGCTCAATAAATTGCATGCCGGCGGGTGTTGCACATTGGCAGTTGTAACGTATATTTTGAGTGACAGGGAGCCGCAGCAGAGGGGTGAAAGAGCCACATGCGGCTCCAGAGCCGCAGGTTGCTGACCCCTGCCCTATACTTAACTTTTCTCTAGAATGAGTAAATTCCTTTTAAACAGGGAGTAGAAAGAAAATTGGCTTCACAAAGCAGGTAGAAACATTGATCTTAAATACATCTTCTTTTATTTCTCCTGTTCTAAGCTTCAGAAAGAAATAATAATTATGCAGCAGAGATTATTAACATGATGATAATGATCACTGGCAAAATAATACATATTCTCAGGAAGGTTCAACAATTCCCCTCTGACAGATTACTTACTGGTTATACTCTCCTAACCAGGAAAAGAGAAGTGGAAACATCACTCAGGTCCTCCCAGAAGGATTGTATAAGCTAGGCCAGATGTGAAATTGGACTCCTGCTGATGCCTCATTTAAAAACTCCCATGGGTGGGGAAAGTGGGCTCTGCTGAGCACATTGAGGAGAAATAACAGATTCATCCCAGTTATACTATTTCCTTAGACAGCCCAGATATCAATGAGTGAAGGGAAAGCTTAACCTTAAATTCTCTGAACTAAATTCAGACTCCAGGAATTTGAGGAACTGTTCTCTTCCCACCGGGTCTTTCAGAGCTTCATCCATGCGAAAACCCCATCGCTTTACTCTTTGCTGATGTGGCTCTTTGCTGAAAGGAAACAAACAAACCAACAATCCCTCAGACTTGTTGAAATAGCTCGATTGGCTATGTATCTGCCTTGCTATTGGGAGAAGAAGGGTGTGGACCATGCAAAGTAATCTAATCACATAAGGGGCTACTTCAACTGCATATTTCTTTAACTGCAGTAAATATGTGCCGCATTACAGCTATGGTACAGGCAGATAACTATTTTTTTTCCCATGCTAAAGTTCAAAGAATGTTAATCTCCTATATAGCATCAGTTCAGTTCAGCATTTTGGCCAAGAAAAATAATCCTATTAGTGTATTTGGTTCCACTATTATTAGGCCTCTGTTGTTAGCACATTCACACGGGTGGTTATATGGAAACTGTACTATTTTCGGCATGGTGCAATTCCTCCAGCCTCTCTGTGTGTGTTTTTTTCCTTGCTTCACACTAGCAACTAATCCTAGGGAGAGAGCACTGCTTGATAACACAGACAAAAGGGAATTTAGAAACATAAAAACTGGGTCCCTGCTGTAATCCTTGATTGTCCTTTACTAAGGAAAACCTTTAACGGCGGAACATTATGAAAAATATTATTTCTCCTTCTTTCTTGCAATCTGGTTTTTTTAAACTAATGCTACTGAATATCTGTTATTTATTTAAAAAAAAAAAGACAAAATTTACCCCCAACATACCTTATTTCTGTTTCCCAGAAAGTAGCATCATCTGACAGCCAAGGATTAGAGGGATCAGATGGCTGCAGGAAAGGGTCATATTCCACATACTGCTCGGTGTAAGTTAATAGACTAGAAAAACACAATCAGTTAACATTTTTACAATGCTTTTATTACAGAGTGTTGAGAATTTTACAAAAGAAGGTCCTAATTAAATACATTTTTTTCAGTTATGTTGGAATCATTCGTTTAATAATTGCTCTCCTTCCCCTCCCATGTTTTTTTTTTTCGTGAGTACAGCAAATGGCAGCTTTTTTACTTTAACCAAATTCATGGTAACATACATACCTTTCTGCAACTTTTGACATTTTTAACCGATGTTTGTCTAGTTGCATTTGCCAATATTTTATCTACAAAAGGCAAAAAAACAAAAAAAGACTGATAAAAGCAGTCTAAGGTTTGGAGTAAACAGAGATAAATTTGGCCTAAGGAAAATGAAGCATTTTATATGAACTCATGCTAAACCATGAGACAGTATGCATTGATCTGTTTATAAATTAAGTCAAGAGAAAGCACAATCCGGCTCAAGGAAAGATCTCATAACAGTGCAGTCGGGGTCAGTAATATTGAAAGGACTTTTGCCATTAAATCTAAAAGGATGTGGATTTTTGCAGATCCACATCCATTAAAACAAAAAGGATACAAAATGCATGTAGTTTTGGGTAATTATTCTGTATTTATGATACAAATATGTTTAGTTTTGAATAATTAGATTATCATCAATCTAAGAGAACAACCCCCCTTTCACTACCCCTGTAATCATACATACAGATGTGTTCCATAATATTTATTAAAATCAGGATTCAAAGCAAGGCTGAGCATAAAAATCACTCAGAAGTTCAAGTATCTAAGTACTGTTGGAGCATACCCTAAAATACGATTAACAGTCCACATTACTTTGTAGCTCATGGAAAACTGTTGAAATATTGGGTTTGCAATCAAACATGTATGGTTCATTGGCCTACGGATTGTTCCAAGAGAATAACTGGGGCACCTAGAATTCTCATGGCTGGCAGGAATTGCAGTTTTACCTCATCCTAAATCCTCTCCAGCCACATACCTTGAAGTTAGGACCGCTATGCCAAGTATGAGAGAGGCTGAAATAAATGATGGAAGCACAGATTGGAACTAGAAGTATCTATATACAGAGCCCTGGTGGCACTGTGGTTACATTGCAGGATTGTTCGATCCTGACGTGGCTCAAGGTTGACTCAGCCTTCCATCCCTCTGAAGCTGCTAAAATCCCAGACTGTTGGGGAAAATATGCTGACATTATAAACGACCCAGAGAGTGCTGTAAAGCACAATGGAGCAGTATATAAGCCTAAGTGCTGTTGCTATCTATTAGAGAATAGGATTATTTCCTAGGGATTGATTCTTGAAATAATCTTCAAGAATTATTTCAATGATGATTTTCAGAATGCGATTAAGTTCAGTGTTTTGTTTTGTTACATGGGTGAGTAAATCAAATAAATATAGTCTCACAAACCTCTTGACACAATTGCTCTTCTGTTGGAGCTTTTGTTTCTGGCACTGGTGTATGTGTTGGACTATGACTTCGAATATCATTCTGTAATCCATAAACAGACTGCATATAAAAGTAGAAGAGAGATGTTAATACAACAACAGAGTTTTGCTATCCCTATTGCCTAATCACTGGTCATGAGGCGAAGCATTTAAGTCCATGGGTACCGCCATGAGGAGTTCCAGAAGGCTCAGTGCTCTTCTCTATATTGCTCAACATCTACATGAAATCACTGAAAGAAGTCAAATGTCAGACTGGGGTGAGGTCTTATCAATATTTATTTATTTATTTATTTTATTAAATTTTTATACTGCCCTTCTCCCGGAGGACTCAGGGTGGTGTACAGCCAGAGATAAAACCCACAAAAATATAAAAGTTAAAAGACAAATTAAAAATATTAAATAATTTGGCCAAAAAAGCTAAAATAAAGACAACCCATTAAAATAGCAGTAGACCAGCCCTGCTTGGTGAAACAATAGCGTTTTGAGGGTGCGGCAAAAGGTACGAAGGTCGGGAATCCTACGAATCCCCTGGGGCAGCTCATTCCAGAGGGCAGGTGCCCCCACAGAGAAGGCTCTTCCCCTGGGGGTCGCCAATCGACATTGTTTGACCGACAGCACCCTGAGGAGTCCCTCTCTGTGGGAGCGTACTTGTCGATGGTAGGCTATCGGTGGCAGAAGGCGGTTTCGTAAGTACCCGGGTCCTAAGCCATGGAGCGCTTTAAAGGTGGCGACCAACACCTTGAATTGCACCCGGAAGACCACCGGGAGCCAGTGCAGCTCACGCAGGAGCGGTGTTACATGGGAACGTCGAGTCGTTCCCATAATCACCCGCGCGGCTGCATTCTGGACCAGTTGGAGCCTCCGGGTGCTCTTCAAGGGGAGCCCCATGTAGAGAGCATTACAGTAGTCCAGACGGGAGGTGACGAGGGCGTGAGTGACCGTGTGCAAGGAGTCCCAGTCCAGAAAGGGTCGCAACTGGTAGATCAGGCAGACCTGATAAAAAATATGTGAATGAAATTCAGGAGTACATTGTTACCTTGGACCAAATCAGAAATAGTGTTAGAACTCCTAAATGCCCACATCAGATGAGGCAAAACAAACCCTGGACAGAGTTGCCCTTTATCAGTAAAGAACTAGATAATTCAAAAACATTGGCCCTGCATTACTCTGAATAGGGTTGTGCTTCCCCTGAAGAAGGGGGCTGGTGACTTGAGGCCTTCTCGTACTCTGCTGAGGTAAGTGGTAGAAGTGTGGCCAAGGGCACTTTCACTCATGATGTTACCTAGTTTGGATAATGAAACATCTGCAAGTAAACAACCAAGCTCAGAGACCCCTCATTTCAACCCTGAGCTACAAACATTCTCCTTTATTGGAAAAAAGAAGTCTATTACAAGGAGCTACTATGTGAGAATTATATTAACATTAATTATTGGTAGAATGATGAAGTAGAAAAGTGAACACTCTAGTGTTTTATTTGCTGGTCTATGAATAAAGATTTGATTGATTGATAAAAGTAAGTTGAATGGGGTGTGTGGGGGGTGGGAAACAACAAGAGATGGGTTGATAAATTAATGAGACTTAAATGAATTCCAATTGAACAAAAAACGTAAATGATCAGAAATCAAGAAGTATGTTTGATCATACAGAGAATGAATGTGGATAGAACCATAAACAAATGTTTAAAGATAGGGTGAATGGACTGAATAAAGTGGAAGACTGAGAAAGTCAGAGTTGGATGAAGTCTTGAGACAGAAAGAGAGTAGAAGTTCAAAGAACAAAAGCAATGTATAAATTCCTCTTGCATAAAGTAACAGATGAATGTAAGGGAAAGAAGTATAGTTTGCAGGGTTAGAAAGGTATAGTGGATGGTATTGGTATTAACAGATTTACGGGAACCCCGTTTCCCTATCTCACATCTTAAAGTTGTCTGGCTTACTGTTTCTTATTCCTTTTTTGTGCCTTTTATAACATTACTTACATCAATAAGGAAGAGGTTGATGGTTAGTGTGGGGTTGTTTCAATCTATCTAGAGATCCAGAAACAGCTGTTGTGCTTGTGGGCTTATTTTTTTAAAAAAGTTACAAATGCTGTGATGACCTATTATTTGTACACATCTTCAGGATATGCCAAACATTTGAGATGTGACTAATTCTTGGCACAACTCTTTTACATATACAGCAGCCAAAATGTCATTATAACCTACTGTAACAAAGCTGATTATTGGCTTAAACACTAATATTTTAACTGAACCACATTGCATTTTGGATTGCCATCTTATTTCATTCAAAAATGTAAAATACAGTGAAATCCTAATCCAGTATAACAAATATGCGGTTTTAATTCTAATATCTGAAAATGTTACCACTTTTTCATTCTCACGTTGGATAGTTTTGTGGTCAGGACTGGGAATCTCTCTATATCATTGCAGTTATGTAGCCATATTGCTGGAACTCACACCTGCTATATTTGTTTCAGATATATAATTACTATTGCCAGAAAAAATTCATGAACACCATGACTAGAAATATCAATGCTGCAACATCTGACCAACCAGTTACTAGCCATATCAGGACTTGCAATTCCTGAGTTTACAGCAGATGTTCCCGATGGTGACATCCATGATTAAATAGGTCTGTTCTTGATGAACAGGATAGAGGTGAGAGTTGAGTCACGAGTGCAGAAACCATTTATTGAAAGGTCATGTACCAATGTTGCATCTGCTGTCACAGAAGAAGTGCACAGGATGGCTCCTACTGAGACGATCCAGAGCAGTTTATGCTATTTGCAAAGAGGTTGAGTTTGCTAAATCAGAATGAAGAATTGGCAAAGGGCTGGAGAATATTTTTTCTAAACATAAAAAAAAAATCTAAGCATTCATTCCATTGAGAAAAAAAAATACTCGTGTCTAGAATAAATCCAAACCTGTTTTCATTTTTTAAAGAATTTTCTATCAATGTATATACCCAGAATTATTATAATCAATTTCTTCACTATAAGGGAAAGCAAAATATGCTTATATATAATAATTACTAAAGATAAGAACATACCTTTCTTGTTTTATGAGGATTTCTCATTCTTGAAGACTTTTTAATATCAACTTCAGTCGTATTTACACATCCAGGCTAAAAATATAATGAAGATACATGTGATTGCTTTACGTTAGCATTGAATTTTAAAAATTCAAATTCAACATTTTTCCTCTGTGTTATTGTAAACAATGTATACACATTACAATTGACTCTATTGAACAAAGGGTTTTAATAGTCTATACCAGTGATGGCTAATGTTTCCTGGACCGAGTGCCCAAAGCACGCGCCTGAATCCCCCAAATGAAATGTGCGCATTACCCCCACATGCATCCTGCCACCCCATGTGCCCCACTCCCGTACATGTGTGCCCCCTTCATGTGCCCCGCCACCCTGTGCATGTGCACGT
This sequence comes from Arizona elegans, assembly GCA_022577455.1. NCBI lineage: Eukaryota > Metazoa > Chordata > Lepidosauria > Squamata > Colubridae > Arizona > Arizona elegans. The sequence goes on from JAKOOJ010000001.1 coordinate 268,449,420, forward strand.
GACCCCTCCACACCTCCCACACATGCACATGTGACCCCCACATGCGCCCTCCCCCTATGCATGCACAACAGAGACCCAAAGACCAGCTGGCTGGTGGGAGGCGCGTGCGCATGCATGGCAGAACTGAGCTGGGGCGACGGCTCGCATGCCCACAGAGAGGGCGTGCCATAGGTTCACCATCACGGGTCTATAACTATCATTAAAACTGGTCCTTGACTTACAACTATTCATTTAGTGACAATTCAAAATGGCACTGGCAAAAATGACTTACAACCAGTATTTGCACTTACAACCATCACAGTATGTCCATGTTCATGTGATCAAAATTTGGATGCTTCACGATTGACATGGATTTATGAAAATTGCCTTGTCCCTGAGTCTGTTGACTGCCCTTTGTGACCTTCCCAGTTGATTTCTGACAAGCAAAGTCAATGGCAGAAACCAGGTCTGCTTAACAAAACATGTTTTTTAACTTAATTGCAAGTGATTCACGTAACAACCAGGGCAATAAAAGGTAGTAAAATTGGGTGTGATTCTCTTTAACAACTGCCATGCTTAACAACAGAAATTCTGGTCTCAGTTGTGGTCATAACTTGAGAACTACAAATACATGATGATCATGAACAGTTCTTAATCTACAACCAAATTAAGATATTTTGTTTGCTTCTGTAATTTGCTGGAATGGCTTCAGCTAGTGAATAGTCTCATAAACTCAAGCTGTCTTCACACAAATATTCTAGATGTTGTTAGACTTTGTTTCCCATTAGCCCCATACATGTAGCCTAGCAAGCAGGCAATATTACATAATAACATCTTAAAATTATATAGAATTATATAGAATATATATAATTATATAAAATTACCCTTCATGATGGCACCCAAATGTAAATAAAATTCCTATATCAATTACTGCTTATATCATAGAAACCCAATGTTTTTCCATGCTTGCTTTAAAAGTAGCTATCTCATCTATGGTAAAACAAGAAATACATTTTATTTACTGGATGAATGAATTGAGAAGAGAGATCCAACAGCAAAAGAGTTGAAATCCCTTTCAAATTTCCCCTCAGTGGAAAACTTGAGAAGGAACAAAAAGAAGGGAAGAAGAAGAAGATGAACAAAAAAACAAACAAAAACCAGACGAAGTAGTGCACTTCCTACTGGTGGTTTTTATAACATAAAACTGAAGTTGTGGAGTCCTTGGTGCTCTCTGAGCTTGGTTGTTTGCTTGCAGATGTTTCATTACCAAATAGGTAGTTCAACCCAGAACCACATATATTCTCTTCTACCGGCAAAACTGAAGTCATATGGAAAGGAATCTGTGGCTATCACTCCAGGTAAGAACAAAAACATACCACAAAGCTATGCATGCCATATGGTATGTTCTTGTGTGGAAACATTCTGGCAAATGTTTGCAGAAAATATAAAGTGTCAGTTGTACTTGAATAAGTAAGAACTATTACTATAGCAACAAATGGGCATACTTCAGGTCATGAATATAAAGATTTATCAGACAGACAAAGGAAGTACTACAACATGTCAGAAGAAGCAACGCTCCATAGGGAAAAACAAGCAATGGAATTTGTCCCTGTGGGTAAGCATGGTAACAAAAAGCAAGAAACCGCAAACAGCCCAGAAGACAGAAATACAATTTAAAATTATCTTCATAGAGTAGAGAAATAGGTAAAAATAAAGAATGAAATTCAAGAAACTTGCAAAGCTCTTCATGCAGAAATGAGATGCGTAGGTGTAGCATCTGGGATACCTAGTTTGGTAATGAAGTGCTTATAACAATTTTGGAATAATATTGACTGCAAACCAAATAAGTGTCAGCAGCATGATCTAGCTGCAAGAAAGGTACGTGGAATTTTAGGACACACGTAGACATATAACAGCTTTCAAAGGACAAGAAATAATAGTTCCATTTTATTCTGCATTGATCAGATGCCAACTTGAGTTTTGTGCCTAGTTTTTAGCACCCTACTTTAAGAAGCATTCAGACTAATCGGAAGAGGTTCAGAGAAGATTGATTAAGTTAATCAGGAAGCTAGAAATTAAGTTATTTGAGGAGAGTGAAAAAACTGGAATATTTAACCTTGAGAACAGAAGACCGATGAGGGACACAATAGTATTCTTGGTATATCTCAAGTGACATTACAGAGAAAAAGGTAAAGATGAGTCATTGTTCTACATCCAAAACATGGAAAAATGGATTTTAGCTACTTTTAAATTCAGAATAGATTCTGACTGAATAAGAGGTTTAAAAAATTCTGACAGTAAGAGCAGTCTGATAGTGGAACCAATTGCCCAGAAAATTATCTTCATTGCATGTGTTCAAGTAGAGGATTTCTATTAAGAATCTTTCATTTAACTTTTGGCATTGAGGAAGATATTAGACCTGAAGGTCTAAAAGGGCCCTGCTAACTTCATGATTGCATGATTAAATATTATAATCAAATGGCAAATAAATATAGGTCTATTGATCCACTGCTCCCATCAGTAACCATAAAGCATCTGTTTTTCATTTTACAAGCATGGATTTGTAATTACTTTATTGAATTTAATTAAATCTTCTTGTTGCAATTGCTGCTTTATATGTCAGGGGCTCAGGGGAAGGTTTGGCAAACAAATTTAGACACTCTGTGGGAGAATGTCACAGTCTGGATATGATATGATATGATTTTAAGTTAGCATTTCCTTTAGCATCGTTGTAAGTTTTATAGTAAATAAATATACAAACTGCTGGTTTGCAACCAAATTGCTGGTCCCAATTGTGGAGGTCTACCTGTACAATGCAACAAGGACAATCTACCCCTCCCCCACTTCCAGTTTGGTTATACACAGAGAGAGACACAATTTCCGTACTTATTCACATATATCTTCCTCTCATAAGTCTTACATTGACATGGAAACATATAACCTCCCACCCATACAAAAAATTATATGCAGATAGATAGATACATATCCTTGACTACAACCATCACTGGTCATTCTCATACATACTTGTTATTTTTATAAAAATGGAAGACTTGAAAAGAGAGGTAACATATATAGGCCGTTACTTTTTAATCTTTTACTTATACTATTTCATTTTGTTAGGATTGGCATATCTTCCTTAATTAATGCTGTCTCATTCTGTTAAATAAGCATGTTAGTTTTATGTATGAATACAGAACAGGATGACTGGCATCAACCAGAGGGACTCTTTTAGAGTCCGCTGATATTGGAAATAGTATCTAATAAAAGAAACATGTTTGTAAACATGGAGGTCATGCAGTATAGTTCATTCAAGACAATCCCATCTCTCCAATGCATGATTCAGGATACAACTTGAATAACTAAAAGGATTTTCTCAAAATTACAAACAGTTCTGGTATTTCTCAGGCTAGCTATTTTTAAAAGCCCAGGAACCTGTCACAGTTCAGATAATGTTGCTGGGAGGACAAAGAATCCTGCCCTTGCAGTTTATGTTTTCCTCAAACCCTTTACTCACTCCTAATTTTCTAATGCTGTAGTGTTCCATAGCCACAGCATGAAGCATTTTCTTTCCTTTTCTCTAGCTGTTGTAACAATAGTTATAGAGAGAAAGGCAAAAGATAGCTTTCCCTCCCCTCTTCCTGCCATTTCTTCAGTAACAGAGACCCTATAAAAAGATACGTCTATTCCCAAACCAATTAAATCACAAACCAACCAAATCTCTTCAGAACATCTTAAGTCAAAAGACCCATCAGCCCAAGAAGAAAAACAGGAATGAACATAAGGTGTAAAGGTTATAACAGCCACTATGTAGGCCAGACAGGCAGAAGACTAGCATAACATACCCATGAGCACCAACTAGCAGTCAGAACATGGGATGAAAACTTCTTAATCTTATGACACATGGACAGATTCAACAATTTCAACTGGGAATGTGTGAGCATCCTAGACCAAGCCAAGTCAAAAATGCTAAGGAATTCCTGGAAGCTTGGCATTCAGATAAATCAGCCATCAATAGAAACACAAAAATAAACCCTATTTACACACAATTCAAAAGAGATAACAAAAAAAGCTAGGGAGGAAACAAAAAGACCAGAACACATCCCCTCCAGTAGCAATTCAATTCAATTCAAACCTTTATTGTCAATGCACAACATGTGTACAATGAGATTGGATGAGCCTCCATTAGTGCAGCCCCCCAAACACAAAATACATCTCAATAACTCATAAGTGAAAGAAAGGAAAAAAAACCCCTATATACAATCCTATATACATATATGTGCATAACATTACATTATATTATATTGCACCAGTGTAGACATGTTGCACATTGTGCTGGCCTTGCATTCTAACCGCCCACAGATAGAAGCTATTTTTCAGCCTCTTCATTCGACTGGCTATGCTTCAGGGGTGGGTTCTACTTACCCTTACTACCAGTTCGCATCATGTGCGCCTGCTGTTCTGTGCATGCGCAAATCAACTTTGATGATGTCTGGGTCAGTGGGCGGAGCCTCCCATCGGTTTTACTACCAGTTCTTGTGAACCAGTCCAAACCAGGGGCAACCCACCACTGTTATGCTTCTATATATCCTGTCCGATGGTAGGAGAGTAAAGAAGTGCTGACCAGGGTATCCAAACACCCAAATAAAAGGAATTAATGCCAGGTAAACAGTGGAATGCTAAGTGGAAAACAGCATCCTAATCAAAGAACTAGCAAGGAGAAAACTACACTCCCGCTAAAGCTGACAAGTCAAACTACTGTGTATAAACAGAAGGCAAATGCCACACTCACTGGCAGTGATAATGTTACCTAAACTAAGCTATAAAACAACAAGTTCAAAATTAAGCATACCACTTAGTCTTTAACTCAGTATTGTGCAAACATTGCCAGGAACAGTTGGGAGAATGAGTTCTTTTTCATTTCAGATTACAATTGAACTGAAGAAGAATTCAAGTGGGCAATATGCTTGTTTTGTGAACATTGCAAGTTCCAACCAAGAAATTGGAAACAGTGATGTAATAATTATAAATAAGCTTATAGATAATAAGTGCACTCCCTGTTGGGAATGCAGATGGTATTTACTTAGAGAATTTAATTAAGTGTTAAATTAATCCTATGACACCCACATTAATCCATATATTTCCCATCTTCCTAGGCATCTATGGTGAACTGCAGTGTTAGAACTATGAAAACATAAGCACAAACTATAAAAGCACAAACTCCACCCCTGAGTATTTACAGGCTGACAGCTGATGCAGGTAAATAAATCATGTGATACCATGATGCACTTTATGGGATCAGCAAGTGATTTGTGAGTGTTTGTGTCCTTTCTTCATTTTTAAAAAAAAATAAATTAATTTTATTTAATTGATTTTATAGCTCAACTGTTTTGTACAGTGGTAACTTACATTAGTTGAACCATCCATAGATAAGATTCTTCCATCCCTAGTTTTGAATTGAGAGGCACTGCCCCAGAGAGACCTGGAAGTCCTCCTAGACTCATGGCTCCTGCTCAAGGAGCAGGTGGCAACCATGCCTAGGAGAGAGTGCAGCCATTTTTAACTTTTGGAGGCCAGCATCTCTGCATTTGTGAATTTGAACTTAAGTCATATAATCAATCAATAGGGGGAGAGGAAGGGAAGAAAAGGAAGGGAGGGAGGAGGGAGGGAAGGAGGGAAGAATATATCTCCAAAACTACACTAACACTAACTACACAACCATTTCTGAATGTAAGGGCTGACAGTCTTAATTTACATACCACTGGCCGGTGTACATCCCAGAATGCTCTCTCCTGGCTATCAAGGATTTTTCTTTCTATCTTGTCCCTTTTCTTGTCCACTCTGTAGATGATGAGATGGATAAATAAATAACATAAAAAGATAAATTGAAATGCCTCAAAAGACAGCAGATGACAAATCAAGCAATAAAATGTTTGTGGCTACTCACTTGGCTTGTGCTTCTGCTTGCATAAAAATAAATTCCCACTTCCGTGCAAATGCTCGTTGCAACCTGGCCAAGCTTTCCTGAAAACACAGTACATATTAGCAAGTTTCTTGAGTAGAAAGAACTTTGGAAAATTTGAAATCTTCGTTACATAAATGTAATTTAAATCCAAGCCATTGCAATTTTCTTCTGACATTTCAAGATTCCAAATAAGGCTTGCCTGAGTAGGTGACAAGATTCTGGAATCTGACATACTGTAGTTAGTACTTTGATGGGAGACCACCAGAAAACCTCACAATTGTAGAATATTGGAGAGGTGACGATACCTCCTGAGAGAAGGCAACAGTCATCCATTTCAGTGCCAATGTAAAGAAAACTAGATGGATATACCCATCATTTTAAAAATAAGAAGCTATGTCTTTGTTCACTCTCCTAGATACAGTAGCTTTATTGATTAGCCTATAGGCCATATCAAAACACAAGGTTCAAACACAAATCACCAATAAAATCCCATACAAACAATTTAAAATAAGAGTAGAGTAAAATACAATAGTTATAGGATAAGATACAATATAATTTAATACACAAATATGTAAAATAGAATAAAATGAAATAAAATTTGTTCACTGAAATGTTTCAGTTCATAGACCCTATATTCCCCAGGCATTCCTTTGTGCCTGTCAAATTTTGCCTTCTCTCTAAATGAGATGGGAACTTTTTTTCTTTTGTTATTGGAAACATGGTTTTGTTGTGGTCCGCCAGCAGCATGCGGAGTTAGCAGCAGAGTTGGACAGTGAAGAGGCTGGGGAGGAACATGGGCCAGTCCTGGAGTCTGGGGAAGGCCCAGATGAAGGCTCAGTGTCAGAGGCAGAGATGGGGCCAGGGTCATCTGGGAGTGATGCCTAGACTCCAGAGCTTCCAGAGTCAGACAGCAGAGAGGCAGAGGAACAGGAGGAGCCTGTTTCTAGTGCGTGCATGCGCAGAGCTGCCAGAAGGCACGAACAGTTAAGGCAAAAGGGACGACTCGGGAGTAAGGTCTGGAGATGATTGGCCCCTCCCATAAGGCTTAAAAGATGAGCAAAGGCACATGGGCACTTTGCAGGAAAGCAACATTGTTAATTCTGTTCCCAATCTGCATCTCTGTTTGATTCTGGAATCCGTGTGGCTTTGCCAAGTAGGTCTTTGGCAGAGTGTCAAGGGAGATAAAGGTTGGTGATTATCCCGAAGAACTTCTCCTGAAGGACTTTTTACAACTAATTGGGACTCAGCTGTGAATGAACGTAATTCACAGCTGTTGCAATAAAAGGTTTTTGGGACTACTCGTGTGTTTTAATGACTCAGGAAGCCTAGGTCACAACAGGTTTATACATCCTGCACATCCATGCTTTCAGGCAAAAAATGGATCAACACAAATCTTTATAAGTTAATAGTGGTTTTTCTCCCACAGATCAGACCTGGTTCTAAAAATTGCTATGTAAAAAAAGTTGTGTGTGTTCACATAGTGGTCTACTTCCAAGAAAGATGCAACAATTCTCTTTCTTCAATTCCATAGCAAATCAATGCACTTTTCCCCTCCTACAGCAGCATGCTATAAATAGATAGGCTCTGAGCACTAAATGCATTCTTTTGGGATAGAAGAACACACTGTCCCCTATTTGAAGTGAGGATACAACCAGTACACAGGTTGGCCTGATAAAATTGCACTGACTTCCCAATCTACATTCTTGCAGTGGAAAGACAGAAAATCACCCTCCATTTTAAACAGTGTAAGTAGAGGGTTCAGACTGAGCTTTTCTCCTATGAAGCTTTCTGAGTTAGAGTCATCATAGGCCAAAGCGGGTTTCTGTAACACATACACATGGAACCCTTGGTTGTTACCAATGTTTCTGAACATTTTAGAGCTCTTCATGGGGACAACTATAAGTCTTCTGCAATTTAAGTGAAATGATCTCTATCTTTGCCATGATGCTCTTCAATCTTTTTAAAGACAATGTTATCCCATAGACTCTGTCATTCTTTTCAATGTGCTTGTGAAGCTCCATTATCAATGCCTGCCTGCAAGTTGAAGTTTCCAAATATCTTTTTTTTTTTCAAGATCGGGATTATTTCAAGGGCTTTGCTTTTGTTTCTGGCAGAATTTCCAAGTCTCGTGACCCAATTTCCAAGTCTCGCTTCTAGAAAAGAGTCCAGATACTTACTGCTTCATAGTCTGCTAGCTCAAGCCGTGCTTTGTTTTGCATTGTTCTCTTGCAGAGGTAAACCGCTGGAACAACAAAAAAGAATCAATCAGTTCTTGCTATCTCGCATACTATCTCAAAGCCCAGACATCAAGACTTAAAGCTTTAATATATGTTTCATTCAGTGATGAAATCCAAATTTTTTTACTACCGGTTTTGTGGGCATGGCTTGGTGGGTGTAATGTGGCTTGGTGGGCATGGCAGGGCAAGGATACTGCAAAATCTTCATTCCCACTCCACTCCTGGGGAAAGGATATTGCAAAATCTCCATTCCCACCCCCCTCTGGGGCCAGCCAGAGGTGATATTTGCTGGTTCTCCAAACTACTCAAAATTTCCGCTACTGGTTCTCCAGAACCTGTCAGAACCTGTTGGATTTCACCCCTGGTTTCATTGAGTAAAAATGTTCTGACCATCACAGCTTTGCCTGTGTTTCTTTTCAAAACATGATGATCTGCCCAAAAGCATTAAAATGCAGTAGGTGTCAAAAAGCAACTAACCGCTGTCTGGCAGTCTGTCTTTAAATGAGTGTTCAACTAAATGTTGTTTGTTTGCTTTTGTGTTTGCCATTTACTTAAGAAAGAATGCACTGCTACTAAACCAAAAAAGAATTACAAAATCTGGCGAGTTTTATAGCCTATGCCTGGAGATGACTTTGAAACCCAAGGACTTCAAGGGTGAAAATGCTTTTGCCACTTGGAGTGTAGGGATTCAAATTGCTTAAGAAATAAGTGTATGCTATTGTTTATGAAGTTCTTGTAAAAGAGTTAATGTTTGGTGCTCCTTCAGCCCATTTTCTTTCAATGTATATTGGTTTTGTGGTACAAAGCTCCCCCCAGACCAGTAAACCTCAGAGTGGGGAGGAATATGCTTACATTTTGAAACAGGACATTAGTAAGTACTTCACATAGACAACCTTGTCCACAAAAATAATTCTGGGCCCTTTGACAACGTATTTCCTATATAAGGCTCCAAATCAATGTTTTTCAGACTTGGCAACTTGAAGATGTGAGGACTTTAGCTGCCAGAATTCCCATGCTGGCTGGAGAATTCTGGCAGTTGAAGTCCACACATTTCAAGGTTGCCAAGTTTGAAAAACACTGCTCTAAATGCTTATCTAAGAAAAGTAGTCAGGATAATTTAGCAACCCAATTCAGTCAATACAGATTTTTTTTAAAAAGCAGGTACATCAGGGAAAAAAAAACCCCTCAAATTTCTCTGTAAGTAAATACAAACTTTTGCCAGTTTTCTTATCTGGTAACTCAAGCTTAAAGGCAGACCAAAATCAACCTGCTGAAACAGCCCTATGATGTTTTCTATATCCTTGGCAAATATTCAAAATATACTAAGTTTAGTTATATTTTCTGTGTTGGGCTAAGTCTTATTTTCTCTACCTCTTATACAAGTTTTGATACTGAGTGAGTTCCATCTTCATGTATATCTCAGCCTGTGTTCATGAACTTACATTTCTTTCTTTGTAAGCTTTTTGGGATGTGTAATATTTGAATTGTCTTTTTATAATCTGTACTATTTCAGGCAGAGGGCTATTTTCTTTTAGCTCAGAATAAACTGTCCAGAATATTGTTTTTTCATCTGGATTTCTGAAAAATTAATTTGCAAGTTGCTGTGTTCTAGGCAGCTTTGTAATTATCTCCTTTCACAAGGAAGGTCCACATGTTAATACTTATAGTTAAAAAAGCAGGATTACATTTTTTTTTCTTTTTGTTGCTTTATAATAAAGTTTTGTTTTGTTTATCTCTTATGAGGAAAGAGATCAGGAAAGAAAGGACTGTCCTCTAGTTACCACATCTATCTGTAACATCATGTCTAGGAAGTGGCACTGTCTCTGTTTTCTGTATTTTAACTTTTAATCCTTAGGATGAAATAGGAACCCTACCTCTTATTGATACTAGGATTAGGGTGAGGGTACCAGATAAAATGTCCCTCTAGAAGATAGGGGTAGTAACAAGAATTCCAAAGTAGGTGGGGCATCAAATGTGAAGATCAGAGAATCTCTGAGAGAGGTGATTTGGGACCTTCAGTCTTTCACCCTGCAAGCCTTAGCATTCATTGCAGAAATGTACAAGTAGTCCTTATTCAATGACTGCCCTGTTTAGTGACTGTTTGAAGCTATTACTAAAAAAGTAATTTTATGACCAATTCTTGGTGTAGCATCCCTGTATCTCTCATATGATCATCATTCAGGGGCTGTGCAATCACTGGGCATTTATGACTGTTGCAGCATCCCAAAGTCACATGATCACCATTTGTGAGCGTCACAGTTGGCTTCCAACAAACAGAATCAATGGAGAAGACAGCAAGAAAATTGTAATTGTGGCCATTTGTGATGTCTCATTTAATGATAATGGGGAAAAGTGACATCTTACGTCTGGTGTGATCACATGATGTCATACTTATTGTGTCACTTAGGCATTGTGGTCATATATTTCCCAATCAATTCTGTCAAGTGATATCCATTAATTTAGAAGTATTTTAATATTGTCAGGCAAACTAATCACCAATAAATTTATCTACTGGGTTCTAGAAACATTAAAAAAAAAATCACATTGCAGGTTGAACATCCTTGCTCAAGCTCAGAAAATCAGCATATCTAAAGCAAGGGTTGATTCCGATCCTATGATTGAAAACCCCAAAAATTTAATATGTAGGCATACCCAAAGTATTCTGGTTTGATCTCCTGGCCTGGCATAAGGAAGATCATTTTTTTCTATCTCATCCACCTCTTCTCCTCTTCCTACTACCACTCCATTTAAAACTGAACACAAATACAACCAACACTATGGTATTCTGACATCTATTGTGGAACTATGATGGGATAACAAAGGTCATTGCATTTGTGTATCGGAGGAAACACTGGAGGAACATCAAGTAAAACCAGTTAAGTGCTTGGAAAATTATCAGTTCCCTCCCCAAGGTTGGTGGGATCCAGTTCATTTTTGCGCTGACAGCCTTCTTTTCAACTATACTTAAAAAGTTCCTCCTTTTCAGCTATACTTAAGAAGACTGTACATATTCTCTTGCAAACTTTTAGTGTTAGACTATATATAGACCATTTCCTCTTATCATTGGCCTAGCTAGAATTGGAGACTCCTGAGGTGTCACTGCATGTTGACCATACTTGATTTAATATTATATAAAGTGTTAAATATAAAGTTTTTTTCTATCAAAGCACCTGGTCTACCCCAATATGCGAGGGAGCATACTGCTTCTCTTTTACCTTTCAGCTCCAATCCAGGAGCCCTCAAGCAGCCGCATTTATGACAAACCATTTTATACCAAATTTATATTTTGCTGATAAAAAAATAAAGGGAGACTAGTATAGATCTATTTCAAGCTATTTAGCTCTCATCAACTAGCCATACCCTTACTCTAACCAAGTTCGAATCCGAGTAAGGGTATGGCTAGCTGATGAGAGCTGAATAGCTTGAAATAGATCTATACTAATCTCCTTTTATTTCTTTATCAGCAAAATATAAATTTGGTAGTGTGTGTGTGTGTGTTAATAAAACAAATAAATGAAGTGTGATTTGGTGCCTTCTTTCTATTCATGGAATGTTAATACTTACAGTAAAAGATCAAATGTAAAGCAGCTTTAAAAAGAGACACAAATGTTTATTTCTTACACAAACCTTTTTAAGGCATCCTGCAAAAATAGAGGGTTGTGTCTGAAATATACACTAATTACTCTGTTTTTCATTAAGGAAAAAAATTAGATCTCTTTTGTAAATCCAACATGAAAAATTATTTGAGTTATCTTTTGTTTTGCTATTTGTTCACCCCTTTTAATTATTAAAACATCATCTGATTTCCTTTGTATATCCAGTATAACATCATTTTCTATATCATTCTTGTAGCTTGTCATTTTTAAATCTAATTTCAGATCAACTTGGTCTGGTAATAATTGTTTTCCATGACATCTTTTAAAAGCAGTCCATCTATAAAGGCAGACACGTTTAAAATTAAATTCTGGATCCATTCCTTACAAATATCCTCCAGTATGTTCAGGATTAAAATATTTTGCTCCATTCTGTATTAGTAAGTCAAATTTAAATTTTCCTTTAATTGTAATCTTTAGTTCCTTCTGGTTTCCTCTAGTATCCAATGTTCAGAGTTCTATGCTATCATGCTTTCTTTTAGGAATTCAAAACAACATTTTTTGACAGGAAGGATTCTTATAATTAATTTCAAAATCTTAACAAATCTATCTGGATCCTTAACCCATTCATAACTTTCCAAAATCAACATTCTAATCAGTCTTTTGCTGTTTATTCCAAAAAAGATGTTTTCTTATGTCCTTAAACTGATCTTTAAAACTTCTTTTGTTAAAGGAAACTCACACATTATAAAATGTGTTGGCTGAAAGGTTCTTAATAGTTGAAAAGCAGCTAATAAGCATTTTCCAAAATTGATTAAAATATGAGGCTCAGCAGAACTTTGTGTCCATAAGATTAGATTGTACCTGGATGAAACCGTCTATCTAGACCCGTGCCAGTCCGGCTTCAGGCCTGGGTACAGCACGGAAACGGCATTGGTCACAGTGGTTGATGATCTCTGGAAGGCTCGGGACAGGGGTTGCTCCTCTGTTCTGGTCCTATTAGATCTCTCAGTGGCTTTTGATACCATCGACCATGGTATCATGCTGCACCGGCTGGAGGGATTGGGGGTGGGAGGCACTGTGTTGCTGTGGTTCTCCTCCTATCTCTCTGACTGGTCGCAGTCTGTGTTGGCAGGGGGGCAGAGGTCGACCTCAAGGCGCCTTGTTTGTGGGGTGCCACAAGGGTCGGTCCTCTCGCCACTCCTGTTCAACATTTATGTGAAGCCGCTGGGTGAGATCATCCATGGATTTGGGGTGCGATGTCATCTGTACGCTGATGACACTCAGCTGTACATCTCCACCCCAAACCACCCCAACGATGCCCTTGAAGTGATGTCCCAGTGTCTGGAGGCCGTGCGGGTCTGGATGGGGAGGAACAGGCTTCGACTCAACCCTTCCAAGACCGAGTGGCTGTGGATGCCGGCATCCCGATATAGCCAGCTGGCGCCATCACTGGCTACTGGGGGCCAGTCATTGACCCCCACAGAGGGGGCTCGCAATTTAGGCGTCCTCCTGGACACACAGCTGTCTTTAGAAGAGCATATGACGGCCGTGGCCAGGGTTTTTTTTTTATCAGGTTCGCCTGATACACCAGTTGCACCCCTTTCTGAGTCGGGATTCCTTATGCATAGTCACTCATGCTTTTGTCACTTCTCGCCTGGACTACGCTAACGCTCTCTACATGGGGTTCCCCTTGAGGAGCACCCGGAGGCTTCAACTGGTCCAGAATGCGGCCGCGCGGGTAATCACGGGAGCGACATGGCGCTCCCATATAACACCTCTCCTGCGTGAGCTGCACTGTCTCCCGGTGGTCTTCCGGGTGCACTTCAAGGTGTTGGTTCTCACCTTTAAAGCGCTCCATGGCTTAGGGCCAGGGTATTTACGAGACCGCCTGCTGCTAACAATAACCTCCCACCAGCCAATACGCACTCACAGAGAGGGCCTCCTCAGGGTGCTGTCGGTCAAGCAATGTTGGCTGGCGGCCCCAGGGGGAGAGCTTTCTCTGTGTGAGCACCCACCCTCTGGAACGAGCTACCTCCTGGAATACAGCTGATTCCGGATCTCCACCCTTTCTGTAAGGCCCTGAAGACGTTTTTATTTCAGCAAGATGGCCTGGCCTGAATAGGTTTTATGGGTTAGTTTTTTAATTGTATTGCTAGGGGTTTTAAATTGGGGCGGCCGTTTAATTTAATTTATTTTTAACTATTTTAACTTTTATATTGTATGTTATTTTAATTCTTGGCTGTTCACTGCCCTGAGTCCCTTCGGGGAGAAGGGCGGGATATAAATTTAATTAATTAATTAATTAATTAATTAATTAATTAATTAATTAATTGCAGGTATGAGCTTCTCAACTCAGACCCACACAACTCACAGTGAGCATTCATAGTAAATTAGGTGCCTCCAAGGGAGCAGAAATGGAATTGCAGTGAGGTTGGTGGTTAGGAAATAATTCTGGCCAGTCAAATCTTTCTGAATAAAGGAGAGATCATGAGATTACCCGCCTGCATTCGGGCTAGCTGCTGAATAAACTGCAGGAACTGAGGTTTCCCCTTCCTATAGAAACATACACCTATTTAATGTCAGCTGAACTAGTTTCAGTGAAGTCTTCCTGAACCTGCCACAGTAGACTACAACTCCTGTAGCTCATGCCTGCATGACTACTGGATTATATTTTAAGGATTACTTTATTCAAATGAGACAATTATGCTAGGGAAAGTACTAAACTCTCTGCTAAAACTTCAGCTACCATTGTAACTGCAGATATAGTTGTTGTTGAGATATAGTCTTTTTCTCCATACCACAGTTATCAATGGAGAAAAAAAAACATCATTAAGTAATAATGGAAGGGAAGGGAAGGAGAAGGGGAATGGGAAGGGAAGGGAAGACTTTACTTGGCCAAGTATGATTAGATACACAAGGAATTTGTATTTCCCAGCTAAAGTTTCTTGGGAATAAACATTCATACTTTTCGAAGGTATCAAGTTGGATGTGTATGGACACGAGCAATGAAATTGAAAAAGGGGGAGATCTTGTAATGGTATATGGGAATAATAGTTGGAGACAGAATGAAGACTCTCAGACTGACCTATAGTCAGATAAGAGGCAGCTGAGCCTGGAGAAGGAATGAGTACATGGCAGAAAGGATACACTTAATTTCTAGGATTGCAAATTTTTGGAAGGATAGGTGTATTTTTCAGATTGTAAGAGTCTGTTAATGTAACATTACAATAAAGATATCCCTGAGTGTGCTTCTTGTCTCAACTACCTCGCATCAAGTACATCCTTAATGAAATAAAGTTGTTGCCTACTAGGGTTTAACCTGTATGAAAGATAAATATTGAATGGAAGAGCCAATAACATTTTTTTTTTGTTTTCCTAAAAGACCCAATATAAAGTTAACTTTGCTAAAATGTAGTATGGGTCTTGAAATAGCAACTGAGATCTGCATACCAATATGCAGTGCTTAAGGGTGCACTGAACTTGGCCAGATATATTTTTATTTAAATACAGATTGAGTTGCCACATGGAATGCCACAGGCTATTCATCATTACATGGAATTCAGACACTGGTCTGAAGCCAAAAAACGTCATATTCGGAACAATTCCTTATACTATTAGCTACCCAGAGCCTGATTTGTTGTTGCATTTTTCTAATCAGTATATTTGCCTTCTGGTAAAAGGCAAAGTATATAGCTTGGTTTATAAATAATTACAACTGATCAGAGTCATAAAAAACAAAGATTGATCTTACTTGAAAGGTTATATAAGCCAATGTGTATATGCATTATCCAAACTAGGGGGGAGACCATCCCACAGCTATGCAAAAGTCGCAGTGAATTCTAACTTTAATGTGATATAATGGAAAAGTACTGATTACAGAGAGAGTTAAATGGAATAACTATACTGGATTTAGTCTGAATTACCTTAATTTAGAACAAATGTAGTTGTCCTCATTCCGTGTCTTTGTCCTGACCATATTAGCTTTTTGAAGTATGGCTCCTGACACATCCCTTTACTTATTTTTAATTTCATTTATTTATTGGTGCCTGACATATTCCTCAAAAGTTAGGTGTCTCTCTCAAATCCTGAAAAATTATTCACTCCTAATATGAATGAAAAGAGAGGCCAGCTTGGGATCCTCTGGCCATGCATGCCTACCTTGAGCTCTTACAATAGAAGCCCATAGAGAAACGAGCACCTCCTGTTTTTTGGCAGGCCTTGAAACTATCCAAATGTGATAGCAATCTGCAGAATTGAACTGGCCTCAATGTTTCATGGTTTTCAGAGGAAGAATGCAAGAATGCTTTTCTTTAACAGATTTTACACATTAGTTATAAAAAAGAAAAATAAGCAGAACAATGCAAAGGGGGAGGGGGGTTGGGAATTCCGTTTTGTGCTTTCTACTGAAGTTACTACATCATTGTCATAACTTTGCAGCTGAGGAGGAAAACAATAGCTTTGAAAAATAAAAAAATCAATACCCAGAAAGAGGTTAACTGCCCTGCCTTAGAAATAGAAGCAAATTATATCAATAATTAAACAAATAAATAGGTTGTGCTGGATGTTGTTATGTACAGCTAGGAAAGGCTGCTTCTAAAGAAACAGGTGATGTATAGATCAATTGATGCCAAAGATGCACTCTGTGCATTGCCCAATGATATACTGTCATCCCAAATCGTGATATGCCAATATATATCTTCAATTTACACTAAGGAAGAGATTAAATGGACTTCTCACTGTATACGATGCATGAGATTAGGAGGCATAAATTAACTTCTGCCATCTTTTGATCAATATGAACAACTTTATGAACTTTCTGGCTTACGGCATCCAATTTTGTAGATAGTATGCAGGATTTGTTGGATCTTCCAGTAAAGTTACATGGATGCACATACACACTTTATTCCTGCTTCATAATGAACATGTGTACTAGACTACAAGAACAAATTCATATGGAAAAACAAGATTACACTGTAGTGCGTTAGAGAATACTCTAATATTAAGAAGTTCTACAAAGAAACATATTTTAAATTCTGCACTTTTTCTTTCCTAGCAACAGATTATAAATACATTCCAACACGACAATCGCTTTTCAGATTTACTTGGAGATGTTTTGCTTTCCCACTCTGCTCTGCTGTCAGCGACTTAATTGTACCTTCAAGCTCATCAAAGCCATATGTTTGTTTTTATTTTAGCATGTCTTTTTGGCCAGGAGAGACCAGATAATTATGAGATTCCAAACTATGAGCAAACAAGTGGACTAATTATACTTTATCTGCATTTACTTTGCAGGAAACCCACAGCTTTCTATATATAGTGGAAGCTGAGTCAGGGATTGAAGTAGAATACTAGACATTACTTCCATTAAAACAATTACACCCTACTAAATTTTAATATCTGTTTGACCAGATTGCTATTCCATCTAGTCATCATTGTCTTCAAATGTGCATCAAAGAACAAGAGGGTATATTGTTTTGAAGAATAAAAATTCAATTAATCCAAAGTCAAAGTTTTCTAATAATCCCCAGGAGCTATAAAAGTTAAGAAGGCTTCCTTGAGGAAATTGAAAGCTTGTTCTAATAAGAAAGACCCAAAAGAAGCACAGAAAAAATGTCAGGGGACATTAAGGAATGCAGAGACAGACACAGAAACAGAGACAGAGTCAGAAACATACAGAGAGAGAGAGTCTGAGGAATGTGTGGTTAAAAAACATAAAAGGGAACAGTAAGAACTTCTTTAAATACATACCAAGCAGAAAACCACTTCTTTACATGGTGCATTAATTACTTTATGGCATGGCCACTTAATATGGATGATGTTAAAAAAAACTGGATAAATTCATAGAAAACCAAGTCTATTGAGCGCTATTGATCTTGAAGACTCACTGTGTTACATTGGAATTGGGGACAGCATGTCTCCAAAAAATAGTCTCAAAGGAATGACTGTGGGAGATGAGTGATGTCTCTGTGTAATGGAACACACCCAAGTATGGGCTATCATATATTGGGCCCTACTAGAGTGGGATAGGCATGTGTTATAGGCTTTCCCAGAATGAGCACCACTGGCTTACTGAGCTTATTAAATGTCTATTATATATAGCAATATCACAGACCTAGAAGACAGTTGATGAGAAAAAAAGAAAAGGGGGAAAAAAAGGAAAGGACTAATTGGAAAAGTCAGTTTAGTGTAGTAGTAAGAAACCAGGAGACTGTGAGCTCTAGTCTCACCTTAGGCACAAAACCAACTGGATGGCCTTGAGACAGTCACTCTTTCTCAGTCCTAGAAAAGAAGCAAGGGCAAATGACTTCTGAAATCTTGCCAAGAAAACTGCAAGGATTTGTCCAAGCAGTGGACAGGAGTCAGTACTGACTCAAAGGCAACAATCTTTCTCACTGCAAAGTTGAATATTGGATGACCAGGCACAAAAACAGCCAGGGAAGTGATTGAAGCCTGGGAAACAGGCCCCTCGTCAGTCAACAGCATTGCTGATTTACCCCCAGCCTATCAAGTACTCAGAAGGCAAAGCAGCACAAGCAAAAGACAACTAATGACTTAAAAGGCAGCTATCAACACAACCCAATCAACATCTACAAAGCCACTTACAACAGGTGCTATAAATATTACACACAGAACAGCACATATTCTGCTAGAGATAAGTTCCCTGAAGACTCAGGCTCCAGCATGAGTCTGAAAGCTCAGAAGACAAAACCTCTGGTCCCAGTGGCCAACCCAGATTGGATCCTGCAACATTATCCTGGGACACGTGTATTCACTTTTGTTTGTAAGAATAAAAGATGACTAAGTTTCAAAATAAAGAAAAAATTGGACCTACACAAGCCGAAAGGGGGATTTAATCACTAAGGGTTTAGGCAAAGCAACCCCAATCTAGCCCACAAAATAAAACAGAATCTATTTCATAACTGGCTGCACTGACCCCACCTTTCTATCTAAATGCAAGTTGCCAGAACAGCTACTCTCAGCTGCATTTTTCTGTTCTATGGTTTGTAGCCAGCTTTGAAGAGGGGGATAACAAATATTCAGGAGAGAGTAAAGGAGAGAGATTTCAAGCCTGTGAGTTCCTGAATGCCTCTTCACTGTTTGATTTTCCCTGCCTTCAGTTTGATCCACCCATTAATCCTTAGAGAGCTTGTGCATCTGAAAGTACAGTAGAATTTCTCTACCTTCACTCCACTCTTGTCTCCCACTTGCCAGCACCCTACAGACAACTGGTTGGCTATAGTGAGAAACAAAATACTAGACTAGGAAGACTTAGTCTGTCTCTCATATTGATATGTACTTAACAGGCTTATCTGGGACTGTTGTGATAATAATCAGTCTCAGAGTGCCCAGGCAGAACTACCTTGCTTTATACACAGATATTAATCAAAGCAGCATTAAATGATGTGTTTCAAGGAATGCATCACTTGATATCACCTCAGAAAGAGCTTGTTCATAACTTTGGTGAAAATCAAAGAACGACTCACAAAAGGGATGAGGGACTATTTCCAAATCAGTTCTAACTGGTTTGAGAGAAAGAAAGAATTCCTTGATTTACAGTTGTTAAAAAAAGGAAGATAAATGTGAGATTGACCTTCCAGTTTCTGTAAACGTGGACCCTCTTGGGATTAACATTTCATTAAAATGGGCTAGCTTCCAAAGAATGCAATCCTATGCTATGCTTCCTACTTTGAAATCTGAGTCCTATGGAAACAGGCACATAGTATTGTCATTCAATCTCATTTTTACTGCTTCATTCTTTAAAGTTCTAAAACGGCTCTAAAATATCTGTGCGGCTAGCAGTATTAATTCCTTCCCTGTAACTTTATTCCACGTTATTCAGAATATGCTTTTCAGTGATGAATTCTTGAAGACAAGGAAACACTACCTTATGTTAAGCAGTTGGGTTCCTTTCTACATAACAAAAACAACCAGAATGTGCCATTCTTAATGTAGTCATGTCTAATAATAGTTAATATGTGAAGCTTTTCATGGTGTGGAAGTCAGTTTCTATAATTCAGGATATACTTAAAAACACAGAAACAATTGATTGAAGGATTATTCAGGCTGTGCAATCTAGAAAAATTAATTTACTAGATTGAAACATTATATCCTATGGAAAACAGTATGTACAGGTGTTTTGCATACTACTGGATGACATATGTTTTGATGCATCATCCGCTAAAATAATCTTTTCCTATTGGCTCCATGGAGGGTTATGGGGTCAAAATAGGCAAGTCATGGCAACATGATCTAAACCCCAGTCTTTTTGCACATATATTAATATTGGATGCATGTACAAAAAGGATGTGGGTTAGATTGCACTTGCCCAGCTGCTAATTTACCCAAAGCAGGTACCCTTTTTGCTGCAGGACCCCTTCAGATATCTTAGACTATAACAATGTAGTATAACTTCCCCCTTCAGACAAGGGCAGTGAGTTAGGATAAAGCTGTCTCCAAGTGTCTTTAGATACGATGAACTGGAATAATGAAGTACAGAATTTAGATCTGAAGTAGACAAAGGTGCTTCAGAGCTTGCAGTTTGCATATGGATGGCACAGTAAAATACATTCTGAACTAAGGAAGAAGCAATCCTTTGTATTTTCCTTAGCCAAATTGTTATCAGGCAAAGCCAGGGCAAAACTCTAGTCCTTTAAGAAGCACCCAATAGGTGCAATAAAATGTCCACACCATATCCAAAGTATCTTTGTCCATTTTGGATCTGAATACTACATACCTCCACTCTAGAACAAAAACAGTTCAGGGCAGCAGTACACAGTCTGAAGGCCCAAGGATACACGCATCTTTTAGAAATCACCCTGCCTCAAGTTAATGCCTTATTATTTTAATGGATTGAGAAAACAAAACAATGAAATGTATGGGGAAGAGTTTAATCTTAATTTATTGCAATTTCATAGTTGTCCTACCCCTCTTAGTACACTACTGATAAGCCAAATCCTCTATCTGGATAAAATAGCATACCAATGTTTTAGGGACTGAAGTAAGGAAATGACATAAAACCTATCCAATAAAATTGGCACTATGCGTAAATAATTAGTTTTCTGATGCTAGGACCAAATTTTGAGCAAATGACCTTGGTCATTTATTTATTTTGCAAGTATCTGCAGAAGGTCAAGGATTTCCAAGTTAAACAGAGTATTGTTTATGTGAACTTTGCAATAGGATTTTCCAACTAAGCATAAAGTGAGCATAGGCTGAAGGGGCATAATCTCAATATATTCGCTGTGTTTTATCAACCATTTTAATCATGCTGAATTTTAATGCTCTGACACTCATATTTTAAAAGTTCTCTGATACCCAGCTAATTTTTTACTTGATTTCCACATATACATTTAAAAACAATAATGAATAGTAGCCATTTGCTTTTTTCATTGCAACTAGAATCCATACTGAAGCAAAGAATGACAGTAACTATAGTCCAACATGAATGGACAATATAGGTGTACAATCAGTTACATGTATGAGTATTTTGAGACAGAATCTGCATTTTACATTGTAGATGAATAACTCGGTCACTTTGTTTAAGATATTTCATGGTAAATGTTTAGTTTAATGTATAGAACCTTTAATCTATAATTATATCATAAATATTATTACAAACAAAATTAGCAGACTGCAAGAATATTGTAAGTATTATTGAATGAACATTGTTACATTTTTCTGTAACTAAAAACTTATCTAAATAACTATCAATGCCTAAATAATATAAGTAAAATATTACCACATGAGGACTGTGCTATCCATGACTACATTCCCATAACTTCTTGTTTGACTGGCCCTGAATTAGTTTTCAGCTTTGGACCTTCTTAACCTGTTGCCTGTCATAATATGAATGTCAGATTTGCAGTCTCTGAATCTTCTTCTAAATAAATGTCTGTAGCTTTGCAAAAGGAGATGCATTCTTTGTATTTCCAATCTATGCACTGATTTGACCTCTGCCTTAGTAAACTTTGTAAACCAAAGCCAATCTTGAACTCAGCATTAGCAGTTCTCACCCTAGGTTTGAAAAATACAGCTAAGAGTTGCTTAATTATAAACTGTAAATTAACAGATTAGTCCATTCACTGCAAGACTCCAGACTGAAAGAAATGAGATGCACACTGACCATAATCTGTATTTTCCGGCTCCCAACAATTAGATGGCCAAAAATAGGGTGTCTGCAAAACAAAACAAAGAAAAAATATTGGACAAAGCAACACATGATACATATTCTGAATGTCAATTTTTGAGTCACTGTGAGATGAGCAGCTATAAAATATGATAAAATTAGCTATTCTTGGGAATTATTGATTGAATAAATTTGCATATTTGAATAGCTGTGCTTAATTAATTAATTCCATTCAATTTAAATATCACCTTGTTCCCAACAACTCCTTTTATGTGACAATGCTAAGGCTATGGATTTTTGATATTATTGTTGTTGTGTTGAGAGTGTTGTGTTGAGAGTTGAGATGCTGCAGGTGGGGCATTAAATGCAAAAAAACAACAACAACACACACTTCTATTAGCACTCCCAAATCTGAAATTGTGTAAGTAACCCAATATTAAGCTGAAATCAGTTTCTTCTATAAATAGGAATTCTTGATGTTTTCTAACTACTTTGTACTGTTCTTGAATGCAAGGAATTGCCTGACTGTAATGAATAGCTTGAAACCAGGTTTTAGTTGCACCTGTTTGTCAAAAGGTCCTAGCCTATGTCTGGAAATTGAGGCATGCCACCTTTGGTTTGAAACCAAAAAAGAAAAGAAGCCAGTTTCCTTGACTCAACTTCCAGACAACTCTTGCTGGCTGACTGGGGAATCTTCACTGACATATCACCCTAATCTATGCTCTTTTTGTACAATTAATCTAACTATGGATTAGAAGAAAGACAAAACCTGTAAATAATCTGTACATTAAAATATAAAAAGTGGTGCTGATTATGAAAAGCCAAATATATAGATTTTCCCAATAGTACTATTTCCTTAATTCATATCCACTGGTCATATTTTCTAGGAGTTCTAGTGATTATAGATCAGATCATTTAGGAAGCATGAAATGAGGGAAGACTATTGCATTAACATAATATTAAGAGATTCTCTGTGGGGAAAAGAAAAGTATCTCTACCTGACAGAATGAGGTACATATTGATTAGACCAGGGGTCAGCAATCTTAAACACTCAAAGAGCCACAAAGGTCTTAACTGGAAGCCCCCGTTCAATTCTAGAGCTGACCAGGAGTCCAGTTCCCCCACCATAGAGTCTCCTCCTAGCCCGGTGTCCTTTTTCATCTGCCAACTGGAAGTCAGTTCCCCCACCATAGAGTCTCCTCCTAACGCAGCATCCTTTTTCCTCTACATGTCCTAACCAAAAGCCCTATCAATTGTGGAGCCGACCAGCAACAAGGAGACGCAGCAGAGGAATGAAAGAGCCACATGCGGCTCCAGAGCCGTGGGTTGCTGACCCCTGGATTAGACCATCACTTTACGAATAGAATTGCTTATTGTTTGGGGTGAATAACTCTACTTCTAATAATTAAAGTTTTAAAAACAATGCTGTAAAAACTTACTTGGAACCGATAAAAGGTACCATCATCCTTCAGAGTTAGAACATGATCTGAGATAGGAAAGAAATAACCATGGGCTGCCATAAGTGTTCCCAAATGAAGAGCTTCCACTATACCAGAAGGAGACAAAAACATCGTAATGTTTTATGTTATGCATTTTTTTTCTACTTGAATGATGTTAGAACCCTTTCTATGGTAGAATTTTCATGAGTCAGTGACAAGTTGGCTGATGAAATACCAGTTATAGAAATTATAGGGAAAAATTTCATCCTTACAATTGATAGCAATGATAATAATATTAAAATAAGAATGTTTGCCATCACTGTGTACAAGCAGTAATTATGCAATGATGTCTCATGCAAAGACATTCTCCTGATGACATTATAAAGCATGTGTTGTCATTTGCCCTTGCTCTCATGCTCTGACCCACAATCATGATATTTTTTTTGTTAGTATCCTTACATTTTATCACTTACTAAGAACAGGAAGCAACAAGAAAAATCAAACATTACACTGTATTGAATTTAAATTGGAAAAACTCTATTAAAGAATGCTCCTGTTTTTTATTTTTCTGAATAAAAAACCTTGGACATACTAACATAGGTAATGGTTTATTTACAGTCAGAACAATAAACAATGGTTTATTCAAAGTCAGAACAATAAACACATTATAAAATCAAACATTGGTATTCCACAGCAACAAAGTGCTCTAAGAATATATTTATAAGCCCTTTCTGCAGTCAATTAATTGGTCTGATATTCTTTGAGTTTGTGTCTGTTGGGATAATCCATTATAATGTTCATTACCACATAGTTGCTCTTTGTAGGTTATTTAAAGAAATCCCTCACGGATGACCTTCACTGTTATAACCCTGCTGCAAATCACCACAAGTACAAGGCAGCTTCAAACATGATCCACTTATGAAGAGGCAGAGTCATATAATAGTGAAGAGGTTGAACGTGGACTGAAGAGATCCCTTTTCAAGTCCCTCCTCAACTACAAAATTTACAGGGTGACATTAGGCCAGTTATTTTCTTTTGAGGTTGATCTTGTAGGGATAACATTAGTGCACATTGCCATGTGTGCTTCCAAAGGGGGGAAAAATGAATGGTGATGACGAGGAGGATACAAAAACATTAATACGGCAGCTCCATGCAAAAAGCTTTGTGGTGATAAAAGAGTAACTCAAAGGAATTACATGAGGCTTCTGCAGCAGTCTTTTATAGTAAGAGTGTATTTTTAAAAATTACTATCAGAAAATAAGTTGATTGCAAGGTACTTTGACTATTCTGGCCAGCAATCTTGGGGACACATTATTGTTCTTTTTAATAGCAAGCTTGAATACTCCCACTTAACAAAGCTAATGCATATTCAAGAAACTTGTTCTTTTTAGTTACTACTCCCGAATTAAAACTGAGTCTCGGAGAATGTGGAAATATGCCACAGGGACACTCTACACTGTGTCCATTTATGTCCCCTCCATTCTGACCTTAAGCACAGGGGAAGGAAAGTGATAAGTAACTGCTTTCTTTTAAAGATGAGATAGACAAAGCCGGTTGGCACACACTGCATGGGACAGGAGCTCCTCCCCCATTTCTACTGTCTCTCCCTCCCTTATTTAGAGTTACATCTGTTTCATGAGGGCTTGTAAGAAGAAGAGATTGGGAAAAGAATTGTCATCTCCTCCTCCACCACCACCTCCTCTTCTCCAAACCTGTCTGGGCATATGGAGAGAGCCCTGCAGAGTTTAGCTGTCACCCCTTTTGAGAGGGCTTAGAGTGGGAAAAGAGATAAGAGGCACTGGAGGCGTATTTGCTGTTACCGTTAAGACGAATTAAGCAAGCGAGCAAATAAAACATAGCACTGAAATTATTCATCCAAAGTGGAGAATCTGTTGTATTTCTTCTCAAATGATGGAAAGGTTAGTTTTCCTATTGCCAATTTCAGCTACACTGCTCAATATTGGGAAATTTGTACAGAAGGAGGTTGTGACCCATCTCCATTGTTCCGGAAGGCTGAACATGAAATTTGCAGGGAGGCAGATTCTGACTGAATGTTGGGGGTGGGGGGGAGGGAATCCTAACAATACAAGAATGGAATCAATTATTCTTATAGCGATGAGCTCCCCTTCACTGGATAGTGAAGCTAGATTTATGTCAGAGATGCTTTAAGTGAAGCCTCTGCATTAAGCAGTAGGATAGACTGAGTAGCCTAATGGCTTCTCCCTTTTAGGATTCTGTGACTTATCTTCATAATGATAACAAAAATGATTCAGGTTTGAACCCAGGTATCTCAGGTAAAGAAGACAGTTCACTATTAGACTTCTTTTGATGATGTTAAAGCAGCCTTTCTCAATTTCTTAATCTTCAGCCAACATAAATCAACAGAGAGAAATAAAAATTATTGTTAACAAACCTTAAAGAATGGATAGTCCAAAAACAATCTAATACAATTTTCAGATTCCTTTTTTTTTCTTTTAATTTCTTTTTTAGATCGCAGATATTTATTTACTGGCCACTTCATTTAAAGTAAAAGTTACAGTAATGTAAAAAACCCCACCAAGCTTTGTAACCAATTTTACTACCATTGCATCCCATTTGATCAACATCCAGAGGCTTTGCAACTGATGCACATTTACAATCTGTGCAGTGTCCTGCGGTCACACAATCACAATTTGTATGCTTGACAACTGGCTTGTAAGAAGCAAAGTGTCAAGGCTCCGACTAACGAACCCAAGCAAATCAGAACACTGAGACTTGGCTCCTTCTCAAAGGTCTTCTTTAATGAGTACATCATATTGGCACAGCTTTAATGGAAAGCCAAATCTAAATCTTTCCTGTGGTTTCAGTACAATTAAACTAGGAAATATCCCCATCCCCAAGTGTCACAGGTTAAGGCCAATTGGGTTAATTGTCAGGCTCTTCAGA
The DNA here is from genome assembly GCA_022577455.1 of Arizona elegans. Classification (NCBI taxonomy): domain Eukaryota; kingdom Metazoa; phylum Chordata; class Lepidosauria; order Squamata; family Colubridae; genus Arizona; species Arizona elegans. Next base: position 268,475,684 of record JAKOOJ010000001.1, read on the forward strand.
CGCTCCTTTCCCAACCTTATCTCTTGTCAATAGATATGACCTTGGTTCTCAAGAGAAAGCTCTTTGTTGTGTCTAGTAATGCATTCCAACCTTGTTCCCCCCTCTGTGTGGCAACCAGAAAGAGGACCAGAAAGATGGCTGCAGCCAGGTTCGGTTCAAAGTTGACATAAAAGTAATGGAGAACACGGAAGTAACATTGCAAATCACTGTCATATGTTGTTTCTCTTAATGAAGAAATGGAAGGTGATGTCATAACAGATTATCTTCCGTTTAGCAACTATGGCACTTAGTAACAGAGTCAGCGATCCCAGTAATGGTCGCTAAGGGAGGACTATCTGTATTTCTTCTATTTCCTTTATAGTTACCACTCCCTCTTGTTTGGGGGTTTATAATGTCTTTCCTCAACTTTCTCCAGTCTCATTAGGAAAGTTATCAAAGGATCAATTCCCCCCAGAATTATAATTTAGAAATTCTACCCACGGCTCTTGATCATTTATTAAGTCATTTGTCCATTCATTTTCATTTATTAGCAGAAATCCATTTATGATCTTTATTAGTAACTTTTTATTGTGTTTCCTAAGCATTGCACATAATGCTATTAATTATCATATAAATTACTAAAATAACTGCATGCTGCAGAGAATAGTCTGTTTTCCTCATTCAAATATAAGTACCTCTCTCTTAGTAAGGTATCACAGAAGGAACACCTGGAACAGGAGATAGAATAGGTTCTTTTCATATTGAAATTCAACTAATAAATACTTGAACTGAAGCTCACAACTATAGTTCCAGAATGACATTCTGAACATAATGGAACATATTTTAAATAATGATTTTTCAGAAATATAAATATAGCTTTCCTTTCCAAAATACAAATATAGCTTTTGCTTCATGCTAACTGCTTCACTAGAGCAGTTAAAAGTTCAATATTTTATGTGCAGTGTATTTGGTGAACAGAAAATTTCAATCTTTCTGGGACACATTGAAGCAGATTTTTAATTCAAGTGCTCCTCCAATCAATCAAGCAATGTTACTTGGCATTTATTTACCTGAACGATGCAAGTAGAGTGCATGTTTCCATAACAGAGGCATATTATTTTATTTTACTTTTTTAAATATTAGATTTATTATTTATTATTTGCCCACAATCCTAAGATTCTCAGAGCAAGTTACAACCCTTAAATATATTAGATGAAAATTAAACTAAAGTAAAAATAATAAATTGTTAGAATAATACCCAGCAATAGAAAAACAACAACAATGAGATAACAGCCAGGTTCAACTGCCAGCTAAAAAGCAGTCAACCGTGGCACTAGTCTGGCTTTCAGAGAAAACATTCTAAAACCAGGGTTTTTTAGATAGAGTAGCCTTCACCCGTAGTCTTACCAACTGTGGTAACTGCTCTTTCAACCAAAGTTAATATAATACACACTAGAAGATAATTTGTGGGGGCAGGGTGGGTGTTTGGGGATTGTTATGTGTGTTGGACCTGGTCTTTGGGTGTTAAGTGAATTTCATTGTATGAATATACTGTGTATATAAGTACAATGACAATAAAGTTATTATTAAGATCCTAAATCATTACAACCTTTAATCTCATTACTAAAGCTTGAAGTCCAATTTTCAGGATAAGTATTTTTGAGATTTGGCAGCTGGCAACAGGGCATGTTCTTTATTTGTGGAAAACACCCTAAAAATGTCAGGAACAATTCAATTTTATTATATATGATTTGCATAATTGTACTCATGCTCAAGGTTTATTTCTTAACCAGAGAGTGGTACATTGTCTCAGAAAGACTGCAACACCAAAAGTCCTATAAGCCTTGCAAAACAATGAAATTACTGTTACTTTATATTATTGTGTTTATAAACCCAGGCATGCAAAATAATCAGAAAAAGCTATGATGTGGGTTAAAGGTCCCCAAATCAAGTTTAGGTAGTGGAATTTCTTCTAAGATGACTAAGCAAAAATGGCAGGAGTTATCACACATAATGAAGAGGGAAAGATAAAGAACATTTTTTCAGGCCCTAAAATCAAGGGCCCTGCTCACTCTGCTTTGGAGCAGAATATTATTATTGCTGAATTTGCCAAGATTGGATGTCTGGATGGGAACAAAACAGGATAGGATGAAGATGAAGCCAAGAATGAAAAAAACAAATTCTAAATAATAAGCTTCCACTCTACTATTATTCCATAATATGATATGGAATCATAATATTTGTGAACTTTTGCAATACAATTTTGATTTGTCCTTAAGAAATACCTCTGGAATAACTGCAAAGGTGTGATAGTTGAGAGATATTTGTGCTTTAATAATGGAGAGTAGTTTGCTAATTATCAAGCTGATTTCTAAAATGTAACTATTAGTATTGTGTATTCCTCCATCATTTCAATTTTTTTTTCTAGTTAATCCCAAGGAACAATAGAAGCCTGAGTCTAACATGAAAAACCAGATGTCTGCTTTTATCCCACATGTACCCCAAAGGCACTATCACAGACCCCAACAACTTTGCAAACAGGATTAGAGGTAAATTCCTTTAAACCATCATGATTTACAAGGTCTAAGTAGTATCAGAACATGTTAACTTCCAAGGATGCTCAATTATAGATCTAAAGGTATCATTTTGGAACAACAAAACTATAGTGTAAGAGACTGTGGAACTCACACACATCAAAAGATTTCAGGCTGTCTCCATACACACAATTAACCAACACAATGGGAATTTAACACCTTACAATTACTAATTAATGGGGTATTTGTAGCCTACTACTGCATAACTACCCTTTCTCCTCCTGTCCCGTGCTTCATCATAATTTAAATCCCACATCAGTTTAATACTCCATGGATCTGAGGATGTGAGCCACAGCTCACAGCTTTTTAATAAAATGAGTCAGTTTGAACAGATGTCAAACCTCCTCCTGATGTCAAATTATTTAACCTGGATTGTTTAATGTGGTCTTCTACAACTTTGAGTGATTCACTTTTTTGTGTTATTAGAACATTTATGTTTATTTTCAAGATTTTTTTTTCCAGGAAAATCACCGGCCTCATCAACTTACCTGTACTGTTGATACAGTATAATATATAGATTTTAAAGTTGCCCCTCCATCTTTCCTGTGGTGTTTTTTGCCCCTAACTGATCAACAGGAGGCAGCATATGAATGGTTTCATTCTTACTGAATTTCATCAGATACATATAGACTCTGTAATCAGTTTTAGACATCATATAGTCCAACTTCCTTTACTAATAAGTAAGTGGCAAAAATACCACAAAAACATATACAGTAAATCCACCCACATCCCTGTGAGGTGGGTGGGTGACAATATTCACAGAATGTATAGCTTGAGTTCATGACATGTATCAACTTGTTTCTCTAGATTGACAGTTTAAAGTAAAGAAGACATGCTGTTATTCCTTACCTCCATCTTTTCCCACTTATAAAGTCAGTTATATATTTGACACATACATATTTGTAGAGTACCCTACTGAAGTGCTCTGTATTTTTAATATGCAAATGGAAGAGTTTAAATTTCACCTCTTGTAATATTTTTACAATTTGTGATATGTGGAATCGATGTTAAAATCAAAAGTCACCATAATAGAACATAGAATAATAGAGTTGGAAGGGATCTCGGGAGTTTTCTAGTCCAACCCACTTGCTTGAGCAGGAGATCCTATACCATTTCAGACAAATTATTATCCAATCTGTTTTTGAAAACTTCCAGTGATGCAGTTTTCAATAATGAAAATTAAAATATCATAATGCCCCAAAAAATCCAGGTCATAATTGTATGCAAAGGGAAGTTTGAAAACTGAAATTTTAATACAGTGTGAGGAGAGCAAGGACCTTGAGCTTGGCTATATGGATGCGTTGCAGAAAATCACAAGTGGAAATCACAAGTGGAGGGATATAGCTACCTTGCTATTATCACGGAGCATTCATTGAAATCAATGTGAGAAACTAACTGCTCTTTCTGGAGAACTGGGATCCTAGCGCCTCCTACTTGTTACATAAGATGCACAGAGTCATTTTCCTGGAAGCAACTCCAGTGCAGTTGGCATTTTTAATGAAGTAACCTTAAGGTAGGAAATGATCATTCATGTGAGTTGTTTTAACAGAACACAAGTTTTAAGCATTTTCATCCTTCTTCTGCTATAGGAACCAATTGAATAGGCTCTCTCCTTATGAAATGAATATACGAAGCCATGTGCAGCTTGAGAAAATGTATATGACAAATAATCCTCATTTTCTTACCCGAGGAAGAGTTTGAGAATAGGCACTCATTCTCCTATATATCATTATTAATTTATTCACTTTAAAATATTTGAAACTAAGGCATCTGTTCTCTTGTCATATTATGACACACAGCTCAAGACAATGGAATTAAAAATCAAAACAACCAAATTTGAAACGTAAAGTTGAAGAAGTTTTGAGGGCATAAGTAAGACAACCTACATCTGAACTATATAAATCTTTTATACCTGCTAAATTAGAAATTCATTCCCTTTATATCCTTGACACTTAATACAGAATACTCATTGAACTGCATAAATCAATGCTATTGCAGGAGGAAAAAGAGGGACTGACCTGATAAATAATTGACCTTTAAAATGAAAGAGTAAACCAGTATTATTCCAATTATTAAGGACACTAAGCCCAAAGTATGTAATGACTCCGATTTTAAAAATCATCATGTTTATATACATGACATTGAACAGATGGGCTAACAGGGGCATTAATATTATCCTGGCTGCAGGATAACTCCAGTTTGAAAATTACGAGTAAATTATTTTTTCATTCATTGTTAGCATTAATAATAATAATAATTAATAATTGCATTAAGTGGTGATGGGAAATAGATCAATTGCATGGCCACAAGAGATTCCAATTTCAAATTAAAGGAGCTATCATGATACATAGAAGTGGAGTATGCAGTTTTAAAATAGTATCTATTTGAAAAAGTTTCCTAACTCTGAAATTTTCAGCCCTTGCTCCAATTCTGTCATAAGCTGACATAAGAACATTTAGATTAGCATATAATTAGAAGTATAAGATTAATTGAATTATATTTTTAAAATGATTAATACCACAATCTGTACAGTCGATGTCCCAGATGGTGCTTCTGGTACCTAATGATAGAAGTTTTTAGGTCTTCGTTCACCTGTGCCATTGATGTATTTGTACACATGTGGAAGATAAACGCAAGATTACCAGCTAAAGTATTGAAAACTGAATATACAAGCACAGTTACAGGAACTACTGCATGCATTAACAAGGGCAAACTATCTATGCCATTCAAGAAAACAAAGAATATCATGATAGTAAAACATTGGTGCGAACATCCAATACAGACATAATCTACTGTAGACTTTGCAACTCCCTTGCAATGGGTTCTTAGAGGGATTAAGACAAATACTCCAAAACTACTTTTTTGTGTTTGTCCTGCATTTGCCGTACACCATGGTCATTACTACATTGGGATAAATATCAACATTAAGAAAGGTGGAGAGAAGCCCATATTCCCAACATTGTTCAGCTATGAAGCTTAGACTAGAGAGCCAAAGGTTTATTCTTGCTCTCTGCTGCGCATTGCAACAATCCTGTCTGAGTTTGCCCACTTCCTCTCTTAATCACTTCCGCAAATGGAATGTAAGTTGCTTTTAGGATACAAAGAACCTTCAGAAGGTCAAGTTTCATTATGCTGAGTGGGTCACCTTCAATACTCAGTGAAAGAGGTTTCCTGTAAGTTTAAGAATTTAAAGAAAATGTTTTTTGTTCGTAAATAAGCAGCAGAAGGGTGATTAAAACATTGATTTTGGATAGTTAATCAATAGACGAAGGGCCCAGACTGAATGGAAATAAGATTTTGGAACTAATTATAAGAATCCTTCCTTTTGTTTGTCTAAAATCATATTAAGACACATGAAGATTATATTTAAAGGAGAAGACCCATTAATATAGAATAGCAATAGCACTTAGACTTACAGTATATACCACTTCACAGTGCTTTACAGGCCTCTCTAAGTGGTTTACAAAGTCAGCATATTGCCCACAAAAATCTGGGTCCTCATTTTACCTACTTCGGAAGGATGAAAGGCTGAGTCAACCTTGAGCCACTGAGGATCGAACCCATGGCAGTCAGCAGAATTAGCCTCCAATACTCCATTCTAACCACTGTGCCACCATGGCTCAAAATAAGTGCTTTAATTCTGGAAGAATTCAAGAATATTTGGCAACAATGTACTCAAAACTTTCTTTTAAGATTGTTATTTTAAAACAGATTCAAAAGAGATAGAAGATATAACTGGGAATCAGGCTGTTTTGAATAGGGATTCAAAATGACAGGTTACAGGAATGATATTGGCAAAAATGTTATATATGACTTATGAAACTAGCACTAGCTGATATTTTAGTAGCTAAAAGGGACATACAAATAATAAATTAGAAGAGTGATGGATGGGTAGATTTTTAATTCAAAAGAGCAACTTAGACAACTCTTTTATTTTGGATTTACAAAAAGTATCTGTTATATTATGAAGAAGTTCCTGAGAAAAGATGTGAGTGAATGAAAAGAAATTAGCTTTTGGGCTGTACTTAAGAGGAATAAACATCAAGACTCTTAAAAGCAAAAAAAGGAAAAGGATTATAAAGTTGGCTTCGTACATGAATTTTTCTAGCAGCTTTTAACAATTTTTTTAACCAGGACTATATGATGATTTGTTTATAGATATGATATGGGAAGTAGGGACTTTTTGTTGTATTTTGTATTGTATTTTTAGAGAAAATGATAAGCTATGGTGTTAAAAACTGAAACAAAATCTTTAAAAGTTTCTGGGAGGAGATGATGAGAAAGTGATAAGAAATTAATTTGTGGAGCATTATTTGAAAGAATTAAAGATAAAAATGTTGTTTTTGGTATCTCTTAATGGATTTTTTCATGATTAAGTTTGAATGACAAACTTTAAAGATTTGTTTATAGAAATACTGTATGATGTGGCATGAAGCAATTTTTTGTTGTACTTTGTTAAAAATGCTAAATTATAACTTTTTAATATAAAGGGATATGAAAGATATAACTATACACACACACACACACACACACACATATATGTATTGTATATGTAATATTCTGATAATATTTAAATGACTTTCGCTGATTAAGTTTGAATGATATAAAAGCAGCATAAATTATCATAATAAACCTAACTTTCCAACTCTTAGTTTCATATGGGGTGCTTAGATCTGGCCCATGGGCCCACTCTGAAAATAGTGAAGGACCAGCCCATGGTGGCTCTGCCAGTGAAAATGGAGCTCAGGAGGGCCTTGCGCAGCCTGCCTGGGCTCCATTTTTGGCCGTGATGGCCTCCTGCAGCCCTCTGCCAATGAAAAGGGAGGCCGGGAGGGCCACATGCAGCCTTACCGTTTTCTCTGGCAAAAGGCTGCAGGAGGCTGTTGCAGCCAAAAATGGAGCCTTGATTACTGATGTTGAGCCACCCTGGCCTCACCCCTGACCACACACACACCCGCCCCCTCGAGGTCAAACACAACTCTGATGCGGCCCTCAATGAAATTGAGTTTGACACCCCTGATTTATACAATCACCTTTAGTGCACTTAGCCCACAACAATGAAATACTTATCATCATTCTTAAATTATCTTTTAATTTAACGATTTTTGACCAAATAAAATGGGTGATGAGTAAGACACAGCCACATACTTCTGCTGAAGATGGAGCATAAGAGATTAAGGCCTGAGAGTTAAACATGAGAGTTTCTCACTTGGGCTATCGTACTTCTGTCCTAAAAGAATATAAAACGGTTCTTCTAGTTCTAATGCAAAAAAGAGCAGCATCTCTTTAAATTAAATGTAAAAAATACAAGCTATATGAATAACGAGAGCTATATGTGCTGCTAACACATTCACACCATACAGCGGCATTTTAACAGTGTGAAGATGAGATCTCTCAGTTCTGTGCCCTAAAAAGCAGCATACTGTGAGGTACTATCACCCCTGACATTAAAAGCACCCTTGCTGCTCAACTGCTAGGTGCTTCTGCAAAGGATTTGAAAACACATATATCTCCATAGCCAAAGGAAGCAGCAGAACTGATAGTGCCAGACACTGTGTGGAATTCACACCAATATCCACATCTATATCTACATCTACATTTATATCCTGTGTGTGTGAAAGAGAAAGAGAGACAGAGACAGAGAAAAAGAGAGAGTGCCATCTTTCTCTCAATAGCCAGAGAAAATTTTACAGAGGCCAAAAAGTTATCTGTATTGATAGGCCTTAAACCTAGTTCTCTAGCCCCCAAAACAGCAAGACAGTATTGACCCTGTATCCATGAGAGAACTGGAATTATAGAAATATTACCATGCTAAATGCCTGAAAGAGTAATACTGTTTCGTATTACAGCTTGGATTCAAAGTCCTCTATGTTCAAAAATGCTGCAAAGAGAGATATATGAAGAAGAAATTAGATAACCATTTATCTGGAAGGTATAACCTCCTGACTGAGTAGGAATTTGGACTAGAAGACCTCCAAGGTCCCTTCAACCCTGTTATTCTATGTTCTACATTCTATGTTCTTCCACAATATGCTGTCAGGTTGGTGGTATATTTTAAATTCAGCTCTATTTTCTTGCCTTTCTCTTTTTCCCCACCTCCTCTCTCTGTATACTGCATATTTTCCGAACTCAGAAAACCATTTTCTGCATTAGAGGGGGGAAAAATCCCTGAGAGCAACATTAAACTGAAGAATGACAACACATGTACATTCTTCAAAATCCCAATAGAACAACATTTTTTATCACTTGCTTAAAACAGCGTAAAGTCAATCTACCTTCTCTGCAACAATCAGGGTGCCGTTATCAAAGATGCCCCATTTTTAATTCCCAACAATCTAGTCTAATTATAGATTTTCCAGTGAGGATTGTAAATTATGGAGCATTCATGAAGATAACCCTGTGCATCCTACACACAATCTAGGAATATGTGGATCAAAACCAATTCTTTGATTTATGCCAAAAATGAACCACAAGCTTGAAACTGTAGCTGCAGACGTTTAGTTACTGCAATTTCTATGAGGTGTAGTTTTAGAATGTTTTCAAGGGCGATCCCATGTCCTACATTATTCTAAATAAGAGGTGATTAAGGTATGAGTCATTGTAGCCAGATCCTTTTTCCCCAAATAGTGTGCAGCTGGCAAATAAAGCTATGCAAAGGCGTTTTCAACCATTCAGACTGAAGGAATCCAAAGTCATGTGCAAATTGGAAACCTGACCTTTCAGAGATACTGCTGCCCTAACTTGAATGGGTTGGATTCCTCACTACCCTGTTAGTTGGTCTACTGTTCAAGAGAATTTCCTCCATGCTGGGGTGAGCTTCACTTTCTTTCCCATTTCTAATCCCTCACTGCATTGAAGGTACAGTTCAAAGATTCCACCTTAGGCTCCTTAGCATCATTTCAAACGATACAGAATTTGCTGTTATTCAGTGCATTGTTATGATTTAATCCCTGATCTATGGATAAGATTCCTCAGTATCTTCATATAGAAATTTTTAAAAGAGTACAATATACACTGTAGATCTAAGAAAACCTACAGGAAAGAAGCAAGAGTTTTTACTGCATCATTCTTCTCAAAAAACTGAAAAATAGTGTCTACATCTAGTATCAATAAGAATTCTCAAAAAGTTTCTAGTCACTGATTATATGAATTGCTGTTGAAAATTCCGTTAAAACTATGCCCGGTTCCCAGCACATTCAGTCTGTAAAATATCTATGGTTCTTTTTTACTCTTCTGGCTGAGCTAGAATTCAAATTGAAGAGTTCTGTATGATCATATTCAAAGAGAGTCAGTTTGGTCTAGTAGTTAAGGCTCCAGGCTAGAAACTAGGAGTCGTTGAGTTCTAGTCCCACTTTAGGCATGAAAGCCAGCTGGGTGACTTTGGGCCATTCACTTTCCCGTAGCCCATCTCACTTCACAGAACTGTGGTTGTGGGGAAAATAGGAGAAGGAAGAAGTGTTAGGTATATCCTCATAAAACTAATAAAGGCATGATATAAATAAATGAGAAGATTAAGATCCAGAATGATCCAATATAAGACAATTTAGTAGGAGAAATTGGAATGGAAATAAGCAATGGCTAAAAGAGGATAGAAACAATATTTTCATCTTTTTGCTAATGATCTCTAGGAATGGATTCTGGAGAATGGATAGAGGCATATCTAAAATAATGCTTATAACTTTTTAGTTTTCTTTTAAATCATAGGCCTATAGTATGTATATAACAGAATTTTCTCTTTTAAAATGTTTGTTTACTCTTTCCATTAGCAGAAATCTTTGATGAATGGATTGAAACTCTTTGGATCTCAATTTTATCTTTAAGGGACTTTTTCCCCCAAACATATATGAGTGTTTAGATTTTACAACATTATTACATTTTACAAGTTAGCTATGTGTTGCTATTTTTTTATATTGAATATTTCTCTTGTGCCTATTTTAATCATAACATCTTAAAAAATCCCAAAGTACTTTAAGTGATTAATATAATATGCATTCAGTGACTTATCTTTAACTAACCCAGCCTCACTAGGTGACGGGATGAGATGGGAAGACATGCTAGTAAGAAGATTTTCTCTGTTCCTTCTGCTATCAACCTGAATTGACAGTGGGACAAAGTTGTAGAAAACCATTAAGAGAAAAGTTCTATATGATCTTTTCATAAACTTTGTCCTTTAGTATGGAAGTCATATAAAAGAGAGGGCTAATTTAATTGACATAATTCATGAGTTGGGAGCATTTTTAAAGCCACCAGCTTTCATTATGAACAAGGTCTGATGGACCACATTTTGGGAACTGGGAGATCTGAAGGCAAAAAATTGTATGCTGCTTAATCTGGAATCAACCCCAAATCCAGAATCCTCAAACTCTCTGAAACAAACAATATTCCATACCATGATTAAACAATCACAAAGAACAAGTTTAAAAGGTTTGCAGGGACAAAGTGGAAGGTGATTGATAAATAAAAATGATGCATTTACCTGGATCTTCTATCGACAAATTCTTTGTTAACCACTGAACAATGTCTGAACCTGGGAAGAAAATTATAATATAATTAAAGTGCACTTGCTATAAATTAGCCACAATTTACTGCCATTTTAAAAGCAACACAAAAGTTAGCTTTCCCAATAGATTTGTTTATTAATATATAATATAAAGATGCAACAAGTGGGTTCTGATAGCAGTTTAATGAATACTACAAGTATTAGCATTTTTTAAAATAATAATCCCTTACTGAATTTGCTAGCTGCTGCCCTGAAAAACATAGTCCCCTGTAGATTGAATAGTTTATCACTATGACAAAGGGAAAGGCCCAGCCAGTCTTCTGAACTTCTCCAGACTGCTGGAGACACATCAGTGTTGATTTTGGAGGTGGGGGCTGCATTAGAGAGGAGACAGAAAAGTCTCTAACTGTGGAAGCACAGTTAAAAACTGAAGAGCAAACTTTACATATTATTGAACCCCCATAGAGATGGAACAGTTCAAAGAAATAAATAAGAGAAGCCAGCCTCACTTTGCTCAGAAAGGATCAATAATTACAAAACTCCTTCTGAAAAAAACTGTTGTCCAATAACTTTTCTAGCAAATCACATAACTATGTCTCTGATCATGATGTTTAATTATTAGCAACAATCTGTGGAAAAGGACAGTCTTTAATTTATCCAATTCCTAAACTGTTTCAGGGAATTTAATCCAGATCATGTTTTATCTTATTTTACTGGAGTGCAATTCTTGTCTCCTGTAATGAAGGCTATATTCAGTGGTGGGTTGCTACCCCAGTTCAGTCCAGTTCTATAGAACCGGTAGACGGGAGGCTCCGCCCACCTGCCACGATGTCATCATGGGTGATCTGCACATGCGCAGAAGCACGTGCACACACACAAGTGAAGCAAGCAAGCACGCTCCCATTGTGAACCAGTAGTAAAGATAAGTAGAACCCACCCCTGGCTATATTGTACAAATGTGAAAAAGATGTCTTTAATTCACTATAACAAATAAAGACACCTTTGAGTTATGTTCAACTCCTAGTACTAAAGAGTTTAATATTAACAGAAGGTTATATTAGGTTACATTAACAGAATTGTGCTAGTCTGAAAGTACATCTCTTCCCCCTCACATTTACGGGCCAAGAAATTAGAAATGGTCCCTTCTGAGACATTTGCCATGGCCCCATTCCTTTGCATCTTTTACACTGGAGAACTCTTATTTCACAGATGTCATGAAATATTCTAGTCTGTTTTTCTCATATATCTGAGATTTTTATCTATGTATTAGCAAACCATGTAATCTGTGTTTTTTTTAAAAAAAAAAGCTCATTATCAAAATATGCAACACAAACTTGGCTAAAAAATCTCCCCCAAATTTTCAAGTCTTCTTTCAGTTATACTCTAATTCAAACCTTGATTATGTAACAACACAATAAATAAGGAAGTAAGAATATGTAAAATGATTACTAAATTGTTACAAAAGTGTCAACCATTTCATTGAAGAGAAGATAAGCTTTCCTTCAAGGCACATACTTGAAAGTTATGATTTATTTTTACAACTATAATTTCTGTGATAGCCCGGGAATCAATTTAGTGTATCTTTTTTTCACAACGAGGAAGCAGAAAACTAAATGTATTCCCTGCATTTCATTTGAAATAGTGTCAGCCAGTGGTGGGTTGCCCCCGGTTCGCCCTGGTTCTATAGAACTGGTAGTAAAACCGGCGGGAGGCCCTGCCCACTGACCCTGATGTCATGAAAATGCTTCTGCGCATGCACAGAAGCTTCTGTGCTTGTGCAGAAGAGCGCGTAAGCGCACAACCCTGTTACCAACTGGTAGTAAAGGTAAGTAGACCCACCCCTGGTGTCAGCACACCCTAACATTTGTCCGTACGTACTTGAGGATGTATCACAAACTGAGTGGTTGATTGCTTTCCATCTTCCCACTGGTATCTGATTAGAAAAGATACTTGAACTAAACTTATCTTGCTGTTGTCTAAAACTCTCCTTCAATATTTATTTTGAAAAGGCATCAGCCTGATTACTGGAGATGCTGAGAACGCTGAAGGAGAAAAACCATTTTTTATGAACAGGTACAATGTTTCTGTAGCCTTAAAGAAAGATTTCTTTTAAATTCAGTATTTTTTTAGGTAACTCTTTGTTTTTGGCTAGATTTAAAGTGCTAAGGCACTTCAATTAGTCCAGAGTTTGCATGTTTATTTTTAGAATATGTGCTATAATTTCTTTTCCCCCCCAGAGGCGGTCCAACTCTTGTGTGCTAACTGAGTGCAAATTTTCACAGCTAAGTTGCAAAGAACTCAGCAAAGGAGAGGGGGGGGGTGTAGCCTGAGAAACACAATAACTAAGTTGCAGAGGCTATTCTATTAGCCTTCATTAACGGTGTCAAAACAGTGCCATGTTTTCACATTTTCTTCTGTCTTCTCAAGTTGTATCCCACACATAAACTAAACTAATCTCCATCTCTAAAAAGCATCAGTAACACTCTATAATTTGCACAACAGTAACCTCTTCCATAACATGCTAACAGCTGCTTGTGACTGTTAATGTTCCCAAAACAGGGAGTTTTAATCACTCAAGGATAACTTAACAAGTGGCATTTGCACTGATAGCTCTTCTTCTATCTCCAGAGCAACTTCCAAATGACACGATGTAAAAGCCAACCATCATAACGGAAAATACATCATTGAAGAAAAACTTTATTAATAATCAAATATTCAAACAAGTCACAGAGTAACTAATAATTAGGATTGAGAATATCTGGGATAATTTCAGCATGACTTCTTTGACTCTCTAAGTCACCAAAGGCTGAATCTGTCAGGCCAAAAATCTGTTCATCTACTTTGCTCTGATGACTAGCAGTTTTGAGAAGGTCCCAGAAACTTACGTACTAAAAGGCTTTGTTCTATTACTGAGTTACGGTTTACTAAACTAAATGGTTTACTATAACTAAACATCTTTTAATTATCTCCTACAGTTATGTTTTTATGTACCAATATCTTCATTTATATTTCTCTTTTGGTACTTGCATTGCATTCCAGATAAATTCCAGAGAATCCAAAGGACCATTTGGTCTCACTACAGAGTCATCAATCTCAATAGTACGCAGGTTCTGGATGCTTTACAGCTGTGGCAGAGCCATCAATTATTACATTTACTATCTGGATTTGCATAAAAGGTTGCACCATCTTTGGAAATGGAAGCAATTTTTTTATTGGAATGGAAGAATAGTTTTATAACTCTTGCTATTTTCTTGACTCTTAAATTTAAGAAAAAGTGATAAGTATAACAAAGATTGGATATTTTGAATATAGAATGAATCTGGTCAATTTTCTTGTGTATACATTTTTGAATGGTGTTTAAATGTTGTTTATCTCTATGTCCCTGTTGATGGCTTGCTAGAATGCCAAGCTTCCAGAGATTCTCTAGTGTTTTTAGGTTTAGCTTTGTCTAGTTTTCCAGGTAAAATTGTGGTTGACTCTGTCCATATATTGTGAAGTTAAGGCATTTTCATTGCTTTCTCATTGCTGATATTTATTGAATGTGCTCTGCTAGTTTTCTGCCACTTGTTATAGTGGCTGTTACAGTCCTGTAGATAATTCATGTTTTTTCTTCTTTGGCTGCTGGGTCTCTTGGTTTACTTAAAATGTTTGGGAGGGCTACGGTTAGTTGTGTGCTATGGTGATGAGAGATGTATGCTGTTGTTTCTGAGAGATGTATGACAGTGTTAACTTTTTCACAGCTTGTATTGGTTGTGCTGTAGTGCATTGAATGGTGAGGCACTTTTCATGAAGAATCTATTGGGCCTGAAATGTATTAAGGAATATTTATGTAAAAGCACTGAAATTGGATCTTTGGATCAGTTTGTTTTGTTTTCTGCAACCAATGATATATTTCTTCTCCCGCTGCCCCCCCCTCCAATGAGACAAGACTGATAAGGTTTTCAACACTGCACGCCACTGAGTTCAGTGAATCTTAACTGCATTGAAAATATGATGAGTATAAAGCAACATGTATGTGTATGTTAAGGAGTACAACTTTACAGAATGGCTAGGTTAACACTTGTTTTAACCATTCAGTTGTGTCTGACTCTTGGCAACTTTATAGGCAAGGGCTCTCCATGCTACCCTATCAAGATCTTAGTATCAATTTTGATGTTATCAAGCCAGCAAGCTCTTTGCTTGACCCTTCTTCTTGTTCCACTAACCATTCCTAGCATCATGGACTTCTCCAATGAATTTGCATGTGTGACATGGCTAAAGTAAATCAGACATACTATTGTGATTTTGGCTACTGATGTGTCTGGTTTTATATGATTTAGCATCTCTCTATTGGTTGTTCTGGCTGTCCATGGTATACACAGTAATTCACACAAGCATCACAGTTGAAAGGCATCAATTCTTCTTCAATCAGCCATTCTTAGTGTCCAACTCTCACAGCCATACAGCATTATAGGGAAGACTATTATTCTAACTTGCCTGTGTTTTATATTAATATCAAAATATCTGTTTTTCCAGATCTTATTCTTGTTAACCATTGCAGTACAACCTAAAGTTATCTTGCATTTGATTTCAGGGGTAGAAGTGCCGTCGTGAACAATTTTTGATCCAAGGAAGATAAATTCTTAAAGTAATTCAATTTCCTCCTTAGGCTAGGTTAACACAGCATGATAAATTGTAGTTTGCTTTCACATTTCTACATCAGGTAAAACTGGCTAGTTTTACAAATCATGTTACACTCTAACAAGCCACATAGCTGGATTTACTCACTTATTTTACTTCCAGTATTTCTATTCAGCAATGTTTTTATTTTTTTTAAAAAAGTAAAACAGTTTATAGCAGGTGAAATGACAAGCTTAAGAAAACATAAAAACAAGACAGTTGTTGAAATAATAAACATTTCAACCAATAACTTCAGTAATTAATAAAAAAAATAATGAGCCTGGTTAGATGAATGATTGCATGGAGAAAGAAAAATTTCAAGGCCATATTTTGTTTCATACACAACAGGTGAAGCCAAATCATATTCTGGCTCCCGGTGTTAACTAGACCGGAGAGCTACAGTTTTGACTAATTCATTTTCAGGAGGCTTTATCTGATTTCTAATTTTCTAGTCCCTGACTCAGACTTACTTGGCTTCTTAAAATAATGCCTACAAATCAATAAAACCTTTTGCACTTTTTCTGTTTGTTGCTTTGGGAAACTGGTATATTTTTCATTTCCCATCCTTATTTTAAAATGTCCTGACCTCCTTTTATTCAGGACCGGAGATTTCTTGGCTTGATATTTAACACTGCGAGAGCATTTCAGCACTAGCAATATATAATGTCACTCTACCATCACTGGGACAACATATCAGGAATTAAGATTTATGTTGCTTTAATGATAGCTGAATACTGCCATAAATCCCTAGTGCAGAAATGCTACACCATAACCATTTCCATACCAATAATTTATAGCATCTTATAGCACTAATAGGACTATCAATTCTAAATTGCTGAAGTCCAGATTACCATCAGATAGCAGCAATTTGATATAGAAGAATTTTTGTTGCCATTTAGCAGCCAATTGAGTGACTGCATACAAAATTTGGTAACCCTAATGATGCAGCCATGTATCATTAATAAAGACAAAATTTATATAGCCACAATAATGATAAAGTGACTTTCTAAGATGTTGTAACACATTAATGAAGAAATAGCCCAACTACCATACCACATCCAATCTGGAAATATGTAAAGACAAAAATTACTGCAGTTGACTCTATTACCATGGGTCATTTTTTCTCTCTTTAATTTAGCATTTACAAAAGCAGACTGCCATTTTTTAAAAAAAAATAAATAAGGATTTCCAAAGGTTCTGATATTTTGAGATAAATGCCTTTCAAAGGTAACTGTACTTTTAGTGTTAACATGTTATCTCCTGTTGCTGTTATTGTTGTTGTTATGTTGTTGTTGTTAAACTTCTATGTCACCCATCTCTCCAAGGCTTTTTCCCAATCCATCCCATCTCAGCACTTTGGTTTCATCTGTTTCTCTGAATTGCATTTTGATTGTTTGCTGGTAAAGAAAACATTGTCTATAAATATATTGAGTACAAAAGAAGACCAAAACAAAAACACCTTTTGAGTTTTAGGTTTATGAAATAAAGTGAAATGTTTTTGAGATACTGCCGTATATTGTCAGAAGATGTGCTGTTGGAACTAGCACTGGATGTCAACTTTCATGCATGGTATGTGCATGCAGAGTATGTTTGCACACTATACAACATCATCTTTGGTTTTGTCTTAATGTGTGAAAGTAGCCACTGTGGTTTGTAAATCATGGCTTATGATGTAGCATAATGTGTGAATCCAGACAAATTTTGTTTACTCAACAGCTGCTGAAGAAGCAAACTGTGGTTTCATGCAATGTGTAAATCAAGATGATTCTCCTCCATCCCACCATACAAGGCAGAAATCTATTCCTTCAGCAGGTAGGTGCAGCTATCACTCTGATACTAATACTTAAATCAGATTTCTTGTGTTTGTTGGGATTTTTTTTTTTTTTTGGCCCATCCCCAGTTTTCATCTGTTGAGTCACTCCAAAAGAGCAACAACTTTTTTCCAGATTGGTATTTTGAATAAAACTACACAAAACTGGGATTTGGGGCTGCTTCTTGATCTTCTGAGCTCCAGGTCCTAGCTTTGTGTTTGTTTACTTTAAAGTAAGAGTGAGAAGCAGCTTCATATCTATCCTATTCTTTGTGTTCTTACTTAAATGCCTCTCTGGTTATCTAAAACTCACTGAAATTAATAACACTCTATGGATTAACAAATGTTTCTGCAGTGTTGCTCGTGTTTTGCCAAGCATTTGGAAATAACTCCAAGTTCAGGGAAAGGCAAAAGCACTGAGAACTACTGCACACCTTGGAAGAGATATGAGGGCACGCATATTGTCTTATTCTTCTACTGTTTTAGATAGCCCATCTTTGCCAAATTGCCAAGTACAGAAGTTTGTAATAATTAAACAAACATGATTTCAAATCTAAACCAGAGGCACCCACCAGAAAGCTGCAGTCAAAAAAGCCAAGATGGTTGCAGCAACCATGTACGACACAAACAAAAAAATGAATGTACAGTCACATCTGTACATCTTGATTTTTTTAAACCCCTCCCTCTTTCCTACTGCATGGCGAACCCTTAAAGTCAGCCAGGGAGGACTCTTTTCACAATTACCACTTCCTCATTGATTTTATTCCAGATATTTTTTGTACAGTTTCCCTGTAATTGAAAAATTATTAAAGTGCAACAAGAGAAGTGCAAAAGAGTTTACATAAAGAGATGTCTTCAAATTGGAATGGAATTTTTAAAAGCCTTCCTCAATAACATTCTTCAGGGGAATAGTTTCAATCAGTATGATAGTAGACACTAATCTTTGAAAAATCAGACATTGGACATGCCAGAAATCTGCTTAGAATAAATGAAGATGGATCCCTTGAGCATTTGGCAGAGTTATTCAAAATAAGCAACAAAGCCCCAAGGTTGCTCAAAAGCACAAAATAATTCCAGTGAAGTTAAAAAAACAAAAAACAAAAAGGAGCATAAGAACAGAGTGAAATATCAACACAAATTTTATCCTGATAGCTTCTTCTCTTAGATAGATTTTTTTTTTTGGTAGCAAAGAAAGAACAGGTTTCAAATGTGGGGTTAAGGCACATACAATTATTCCATCATACATAAACAGATACTCAACCACAGTTACAAAAATTTCATTTAAGTACATATTATGCCAATTACATTACCAGTGGAAATTAAAAGGTTGATAGAATAAATACATAATGGGAACTAACTAGAATACTCTCTAGGAAATATAATTAAGACCGATCTATTCAATTATTTTAATTCTATTCTGTTGGTAAGAAATAAAATCTTATACACTCAGAATTAAAACCAGTACCCACTGGACACTATGGAAGGTTCACATATTGTCCTCAGGCACAATATTTTGAGCTTGGTTTTGTTTATTCCGTTAATGGTAAGGAAACAATGCTTAACAAGATGTATAAATCAGTTCAGGAACAGTTTTCACTTATCGCAGTAGCCATGCTTTTTATTTATATATATAACCATCATGATATGTTTCACACAACACACTAAACCACAAGTAAGCAAAGCACATTCTGCTTTAGCGTACTATCTGAATCAAGTCAGCAGGCGTTATTGAGTAAATATTGCAAAGTAAATATTCACTGGAAGATTTCTTATTTCCCATTAAACAGAGGGTATAGCTACAGTATCTACTAGTCCTTGAACCAGTAGAAAAGGGCATTGCAATAAAATTTGCTACCTGGATTGCCGATCCCTATTTGGCCACAATAATGAAGCTAGTGATAGGAATTGTCCATACTTTTAAAATGTAGGACAAATTAAGCAAAACAATTGGTGGATTCCCCCCAACTTCGTTTTCTCTCCTATTAAGTTCTGTCTACTGGGACAAAAGCAACCAACAATAACTTTTCTTAGCATCAAATGAGTTGCAAGCAAGAGCAGGTGAGTGCTTGAAACTAAGTATTTATCTACCTGTTCAGGTGCTCAACTAAGAGTTGTAAATGCAAAGATGCTCAGTGTCCATGATTGAGCTACTTTTGAGCACAACAGTAAACCCCCAATAGGCCTGCTGGCAGTTTGCAGGAGCAAAGGAGGATGAAATTGGAGGAAGAGACCATCAGTAATTAGGCCGCGTTCTTAAATAAAGCTGGGAAAAAATGGTAAGGTTGGCAGCAAGTCTAGTTCTGTCTTTGTAGCTAAGAGCATCCTGAAATAGTCTGTGGATAGCCATGGTACCAGAATGTACTACCCTGTTTCCCCCAAAATAAGACATCCCCTGATAATAAGCCCAATCAGGCTTTTGAGTGCATGGCAATAAGGCCAAGTGCTTATTTCAGGGTTCAAAAAAATATAAGACAGGGTCTTATTTTCGGGGAAACACGGTAGGTAAAATGTCACTCTCTCAAAGTAATGAAAATATAAAGCCTTTGTAGAAGCAGGGTTTTTTTCTCCCTGTAATGCACTCAGTGTGATGCACATTTTGTTGTAATGCACTCAATTGGACAGTATGAGTGACATTCAGCTGGCAGAATCCATTTGTCATTCCTGGCTACTGCAAACAGCTAGTTCTCTCTTGAGGTCCTCTTTCAAAAGAGAACTTGTTTGTAAGATACTCACATCAAACCTGGCAAGCATTTTAGAAAGCACTGATCAGGTATTATGTGAGAAGAAGCCTCTGTGGAAACCAAGTGTCCATCTGTCCTTTGGCCAAACTAACATGGCCAAACTTTGACCCTAACCTAGCAACTGCTGAGGAAAATCAAGTCCATAATACTCTAAAGTGACCAGTAGGAGCTAGAAACATTTGATCCAAGACTGTATCAACAACAGCATAATTTTTTTTTATTGAAAAAGTTTTCAAATACAAGTTTTTCCCCCTTTTTCTCCCCCCTCTTCCCTAACCCCCCCTCACCACCCATCCCCCCCTGTGACTTCTTCACAACAATAGGCTATTTCATAACTAATTACATACATAATATCTTTCCTTTCCCTTACTCCCTCCTCAGAATACTGACCCTTAGCATATTATTCTTATAACTCCCATTTTTACGATAATCTGCCCTTTTTCTCCTCCCCTAAACTTATAGTGTATTATTACAATTTAACATTTAATCTTTTATATATATTAATATAACATTTTAAAGCGGCCTTCTCCCTACATCCAAATTTAACATTTATTCAGTTCTATCCAATTCCTCCACTCCCCTAAATATATGACTTAAAGATCCTTTTTCTTAGACTAATCAATCAGTAAACTAACCTATTTCAACCCTTCAATTCCTACGAAATCATGCAATACAATTCTAAATATAATCCACTGCCCACTTTACTAAGATATACACATATCTATATATGCATTCCATTTTGTAAAAAGAAAAAAGACAATAACTTTAAATTTATAATCCATATAATATCTTCTTTGGTGTCTTTCCACTGGATTGTTAAATCCATCACCCATAATAGGGTAAAATAACATGCTGGTGCAACAGTTTGTTCAAAATCTTCAATCATCTTCTGCCCCCATCAGTAGTAGATATCCTCGTATATATATAAAAGTATAAACAACCACCCGAGTGACATTATAATTATATCCATATAGTTATAGTTGTGGTATTCATCAGGATTGTTGATTCCCATCATCCTAATGGGTAACATCCAGATCTTCTGCATGCCCCAGCGTGACTCTCTTGCCTTGTAACTCAAAATAATTATAATATATTTACCAGTAAAAGAAATCCAGAGTAGATAATTCAAATCCAACAAGGTAAGGCTCTTTTCACATCCCAAAATCACGGCATTACAGAGATCTGCCACAATCCTCAGGATAGTATTAAACAATTGTTCGCCTCCACTATCTTTTCAGATATTCATTCATTTTTTAAAGTCCCTGGCTTCACTGTTGCTTGGTTTAGAAACTGCTGTTTCTATGAGATCTATTTCTTTTCTTTTTCTTTTGCGGGTTGAATTTCCATCCTCGTTTCGTGCCTACCAATTGTGTGTCGGCTGATCGATTTTCATTCTGCTTTATGAGTTGATCTTGTTGGGTTAGTTTTATCATCTCATCTTTCTTCTCCATCACTTGCATATCAACTGGTTGATTTGCACACCCGTCTGTGACTTGATGGTTCATCACATTGGAGTCGGATGACACCGCTCTCCTATCTATAGACAGTCCAGCTGGGTCATCCAGGGAGTCC
Organism: Arizona elegans; assembly: GCA_022577455.1. Taxonomy (NCBI): domain Eukaryota; kingdom Metazoa; phylum Chordata; class Lepidosauria; order Squamata; family Colubridae; genus Arizona; species Arizona elegans. Next base: position 268,497,539 of record JAKOOJ010000001.1, read on the forward strand.
AAAGACAAGTTATCCACCACAGCCTCTGCAATTCGACATTTTCCTTTTGTTTCCAACTCCTTTTGCCTATCCTGTACTGTGCCCAAAGATGTTAAATTCATTTTTAAAATTTTTTGATAAAATTCTTCTGCTTTTTCAACAGTGTTCAGCTGATATCCTACTCCTTGGTGTCTCAACATTAAACCAACTGGGGCATCCCACCCAAATAGGACATTTCTCTTTTTTAACTCAGTCACCAGAAAGCCAAATTTCTTCCTCTCCATTAGCATCTTAGTCGGGAGCTCCTCAAAAATCCAAATCTTTCCTCCATGAAATTGCAAAGTAGAATTAAAAGAGTTCTGCACAATATTATTCCCAATCTCTTCATCTGTAAAATAGATCACCACATCTCTAGGCAATCGCCTCTGCTTTGCCAACCAGGAGTTTACTCCACAAATTCTATCAATCCTGCAAAACACTTCATCAGGCTGAACCCCCAAAATCCCAGCCAGAATTTCAGAAGACATTTTCCTTAAGTCATCTCTATTATTTTCCTGCAAACCTCCCAGTCCAATTGCACATTCTGTAAAATTATATTGAATCATTAAAACTTCTCTTTCAATCCTCTGTTGCACATTTTCTTCACCACCAGTCTTTTGGTCAACCTCCATTTTAGGTTTGTCTTCTGCGCTATTATCCTGAATGTTTACCAAATCCTCCCCAATTTTTTGAATCTTGTCATCCAAATTCTCCTCAGTTTCCTTCATTCTAGATTCTAATAATTTAGTCTTTGCATCCACCCGAATCAGAAAGTCTGATAAACCATCAGCTGTATTTAAAATCTTTCGATTCAAAAAGTCAAACTTTGATTTCACCAATTCACCAATTTCTTTAATTTCCTGCTTAAATCTTTCGAGTTGCTGGTTCACAATCCCATCCCTTCTCACAATCTCTTCAAGAAGAAACTCCACCATATTAAAATCAGGTTTCTGACACTGGAGAGTTACAACTTGTTGGTGTAATTTATTAATGGGGGAAATCCCCCCCCCGTCTGTCCAGCTGTGTGAGTCCCGATGCCATTTCCCACACAGACAAGACTTAGTGGAAAAGAGAGAGAAAAAAAAAAGGCTTGTTTCCAACCAAGATCAATATCAGATCCCCAGGAAAAAAAAAAGAAAAAAAAGCAAGAGTGAGAGTGAGGTTTTGCCTCAATTACGGCCAGAAGTATTCATTCCGCTACTTTGTAATAGAAAACGGAAGGACTTTCCCTTTTCAGCCTCTCTTCAAGCCTCAGCAATCGCCATTTTAAAAATCTTTTTTCCTTTCACTTCTTAAACAACTTCAGTAACTTTTCTAAAATAATAAAAAAAAGTACTTGCGCCTCAGGGTCAGCGGTCCAGCTCACGTCTTCTTTAATTAGTTTAACAAGTTTACAGGCTTGCTTTTGCCACCTAGCTCTGCGTGTAGCAGAGATCTCCCAGAGCCCGGAGCATCGGCTGGGGATACGGGGAGTCTCTTCCGCTCCGTCCCAAAAGTAAAAAAAAAAAACTTTTGGGATTAGGCAGAGGACTCAACCCACCCCAGCCTGCTCTATCTCCGTTTCCTCATGGAAACGGAGTTTTTTCGAGCCGCCATTCCGCTATAAAGGCGGCTCTTTACAGGCAGTGGGTGCGACGATCCCAAAGGAGCGTCCAGCAGGGACAAACAGCAAACCGGAAGTCCAACAACAGCATAATTGATAATGCAGTCTAGTTCCTATCAGCCAGAAAAATTATATCAGGAGAACGGAAAAAATGCTATTTAAAAATTGAAACAACTAAAGATAAATGGTAGTTGCTTCAGTTGTGAGTTTGTACTGAATTTTATTCAGTTTGTACTGAATGAAAAAGTGTGATTCTAATCACAACTGAGATAATATTATTTAATTAGGCAATGTTTACTAATGTAAATGGTCATTTGGCTTTTCTTAAACTTTACATGGAATTGTTTTTTGTTTTTTTTCATTTAAGGATAATTTGGCCATATCTATTGTTTTATATTCACACACACACACCGAATCCATAATGAAAAAGAAAATATTTCTTTGAGACAAGTTTAACTCTAAGTGATTCCATGGGCATCACTCTGCAATTCTTTGGCAACACCTTCGAAGTGGTTTTCTATTGCTCTAGTTTTTACACTATAAATATGTAAATTTGTATCTTTTCTGTTAAGGAAAAAAAGGGAGAATCTTTCTACCCATGCATATGGAGATATTTAAAATTGCTTTAAAATAGATTGCTTATAGTCCAAAATCTAGAGTTCCTTTTTGCATTACCGATTCCGACTGCTAACATTCCTTTCCAAATTGCATTAAGCAGTTCTTAATGTTAGCCCAATCACTGATTAAGAAATCTCCCATAATATTCTAAAAAAATTAATAATTGTTCTAAAGAGCAAGCCTCCCATAATAGAGACTTCTCCTGATGGTTATTACAAGGTACTGCAGAACATGAAAAGAGCCTTGGTGGTGCAGCGGACTAAAGTGCTGTTAAGTAGCACTTAGCTGCCAGCAATTACTGCGAGTTCAAATCTCACCAGGCTCAAGATTGACTCAGCCTTCCATCCTTCCGAGGTAGGTAAAATGAGGACCTGGATTGTGGGGACAATAAGCTGACTTTGTATAAAATAGAACACCACTTGGGGGAGGGGAGCGAAAGCCCTACTAAGCAGGTATATACAAAAGTATGAAGGCTATTGCTTAAAGCATTGTAAGCCATCCTGAGTCTCCGGAGAAGGGTGGCATATAAATCGAACCAATCAATAAATAAATAAACCTCTTAATTCCTTATTTTAAAGCTTTCTTCTATATATTATTCTGTTAGTTAGTATCTCCTTCCTGTATAACAGAGTTGAAAGGGACCTTGAAGGTCTTCTAGTCCACCCCCTGCTCTTGCGGAAGACCCTAGACCATTTCTGGCAAGTGATTGTCTGGCAAGTGATGGAGGACCCACAATTTCTGAAGAAAAGCTGCTCCATTAGTTGATTGTTCTCACTGTCAGGAAATTTCTCCTTAGTTCTGCGTTGGATCTCTCTTTGATTAGTTTCCATCCATTATTTCTTATCTTGCCTTCAGGTGCTTTGCAAAATAGTTTGTGGTAACTTAGTAAGTGTTTATACTCAAATCTGGAGAAGCTCCAAGCTCACATATCCAAATTGTATGATTTTAGGAGGACATGACAGTGACCCTACTGTCCTTTTCCACAAAATTAACTTATATGGAAATGACTACATCTCTTCCGCCCAATATGATTGCATGCCAGGTTGTTACAGCATGGATTAAATTATATAGGAATTAAATATAATTCATCCCTGCAGTACTATTCTCTGTTTCTTTATTGGCTTTTAATAATCGTCAACACTTTGATAATTTGGCATGGTCTGATTTATTCCATGTTATATATAAAATATAAAATAGAAACCTTCATTGCAATCTGGAATGCCTTTCTACAACTCCCTGGCTATCCTCCAAATTAATGGAGGTAGTGCAATTCAATTCTTATTGGCTCAGTAAAAGGGAGCAGATAGTGTTATCTGCTCCAGCATTGCTATGCAGATGGAGAGAGGCTGAGGGTTTGTCAACTGAAGGACAAATTGAATTTGTTCATGGTAGTGTAGACTTCTCACCAAGACAAGATTTATCTCACTTTTATATAACTATTTCTTCCCATAGGGCATTCAGGAGTCTCTATTTCTAAAAATAATTGTCAACCCTGAAGCTGGCCTGGCGGAAGCCATCTTGGAGCTTCAGTGCTGCACACTGGAGCTGGGGATTGGGAAGGGGGGATTAGAGATAGTTGGGTTTGTGTAGTCAAAATAAAATACTTTCTCTTGGGAACAAAGGACGATCTCACACCTGGCCAGAGAAGGGAAAAGTGATGTCACCAGACCAGTGGATGCTACCTTGATTGGGCTATGTGACCAATTGTTTGGGATTGGGGGGAAAACTTTCACTTTTAATTAAGTGAAAACCGAGGGACCCATCAGAATCTATTTTCACCAGATATCTGCCAGTACGATATTTCCATAAAACTATTCTTTGAGGAAACTACCTTCCTTGGAGTTTTGTTTGCAATGGATCTATTACTTGGAACCCTGACAATAATTTGTTTATTTGTTAGCTACACCATGATTTTGCTCAAAAAGTTTGAAGGCTAATGACCAAGAATTAGATTCTGGAGATCTCAAATACCTTCTTCCAAAAGACCTACGCTGACCAGTATAGAATAGAATAAAATAACAGCGTTGGAAGGGACCTTGGAGGTCTTCTAGTCCAACCCCCTGCCCAGGCAGGAAACCCTACACCACTTTAGACAAATGGTTATCCAACATCTTAAAAATTTCCAGTGTTGGAGCATTCACAATTTCTGCAGGCAAGTTGTTCCACTTATTAATTGTTCTAACTGTCAGGAGATTTCTCCTTAGTTCTAAATTGCTTCTCTCCTTGATTAGTTTCCACCCATTGCTTCTTGTTCTACCCTCAGGTGCTTTGGGAAATAGTTTGACTCCCTCTCTTTGTGGCAGCCCCTGAGATATTGGAACACTGCTATCATGTCTCCCCTAGTCCTTCTTTTCATTAAACTAGACATACCCAGTTCCTGCAACTGTTCTTCATATGTTTTAGCCTCCAGTCCCTTAATCATCTTTGTTGCTCTTCTCTACACTCTTTCTAGAGTCTCAACATCTTTTTTACATCGTGGTGACCAAAACTGAATGCAGTATTCCAAGTGTGGCCTTACCAAGGCATTATAAAGTGGTATTAACACTTCACATGATCTTGATTCTATGCCTCTGTTTATGCAGCCCAGAACTGTGTTGGCTTTTTTGGCAGCTGCTGCACACTGCTGGTTCATATCTAAATGGTTGTCCATTAGGACTCCAAGATCCCTCTCACAGTTACTACTATTAAGCAAAGTACCACATATTTATTTATTTATTTATTTATTTTTCATATTTGTATACCGCCCTACTCCCGAAGGACTCAGGGCGGTGAACAGCCATAATAAATACAAATACATATAGAAGTTAAAAACTATTAAGAAACAGATTAAGTAATTTAGGCTCAAAGATTAAGAACATCCAAATTTATCTAAAGAGGTTTAAAACCCAATTTAAAAGCCAGTTTAAAAGCCAATTAAAAAGGGAGAGTTAGGCCAGACCAGCTTGTTGGAATAGAAATGTTTTCAGGGCACGGCGGAATATGCGTAAGTCTTGGATGTTTCGTAACTCCGGGGGAAGCCCGTTTCAGATGGTAGGTGCCCCCACAAAATATATATACAATATATACAATATATTGTACCTGTGCATTTTGTTTTTCTTGCCTAAATGTAGAACCTTACTTTTTTCACCAATGAATTTCATTTTGTTAGATAGCACCCAATGTTCAAGTCTGTCAAGATCCTTCTGTATCTTGAACCTATCTTCTGGATTGTTGGCTATTCTTGACAGCTTGGTGTCATCTGCAAATTTGAAGAATTTCCCATCTATCCCCTCATCCAAGTCATTGATGAAGATGTTGAAGAGTACTGCGCCTAAAACAGAGCCTTGGGGTACTCCACTGCATACTTCCCTCCATGTAGATGCAGTTCCATTGAGGACTACACGTTGAGTGAGGTTGGTCAGCCAGTTGCGAATGCATCTGGTGCTGATGCTGTCTAACCCACATTTTTCTACTTTATCTAGTAGTAGGTTATGGTCTACTTTATCAAATGTTTTACTGAAGTCCAAGTAAATTATATCGACTATTCCTCTGGTCCACTAATTTTGTCACTTTGTCAAAGAATGCAATAAGATTAGTCTGGCGTGATCTGTTTTTGACAAACCCATGTTGGCTTTTGGTTATTACTTTGTTTGCTTCTAGGTGTTTGGTGATTCGTTGCTTGATTATCTTTTCCAGAATCTTCCCTGGTACTGAGGTCAGGCTGATAAGTCTGTAGTTTCCTGGATCTGTTTTTTCCCCCCTTTTTTTGTATCTAGAAGATATATTTCATTGGAAAAGAAATAGATTGAAATATTCTGACAGAAGCTGAGCTTGTCCTTCCTGGGGTATGAAGCTTTAATTAAAATAACAATTTTACTACTTTGTTTGTTTCCTCATTACCCATGTTTCCATAAATACCAATTCAAGTGTTAGCATTTCTTCTAAAACTAGGCTAATTGGGAGAATTGCCTCAACATTCGGGCTCCGAGAAATATTTTTTAAATATTTTATTACCATAAAAAATCAATAAAGTACATTTATGGAGCAGTTTTCTACACGTCTTCAAAGATCTATAAGAAAATGAGGAAGGGAATCTTGTTATCCCAAGTGCTGAATCTCTTATCTTTATTTTGATCGACTGAGGATTTTACATTATGTTTTTAATCATATAAAGAGGAGTAGTTTTGTGATAAATATAACATCTAATTTAGCTGTTCAGTAGGTACTCGCTTATTGGCTTCTTAGATTACATTAAGCCAGAGTCTATTTATTACAAATGGTTGGGTTTACCCAATGCAGTAGCCAACAACTTGTGAATATAGCACTATCCAGTATTGACTATGTTTTGGCATGCTTATTGTATGAATCCAACCTTTTTGATTTATAAACCATAGTTTATAGCTTAGTAGGCTTTGTGATCTAAGCCAATGGTTTCTAATTTAGGGCAATATATAAACTTAATCAGGCACATAATCACACTATTTAATAACTTGACCTCTGGTCTACAAAACTTTATGTTGTAATGTATTGTTCAGTCTCAAGCATACCTAGAAAATTTAAAAAAAATGTATATAAAGAGGCCCATACAGCTATTCCTGTGGAATTAATTGTTCTCATCCTAAAATCTTATATTTTTTTAATCATTTGATTTTCCTGAATCTTACAGTGAAGCAATTACAGCCAATGGAATGTGAGTTTTTTAAAATCACTTGTAATTTCTCCTTTCCTATTTATCTCCTCCTCCTCCTCCTCCTCATTCTTCTTCTTCTCTTATCCTTTAAAATATACTCAATTTAAAAAAAGAAATTATTTTTCCTGTAGAATGAGAAGTTGGAAAAAGTAACCCAGAAGTAACCAAAGGCAAACAGCTTCCATTTAGTTGTGAAGAAAAGATAGATATGTCTGTCACCAGGATTAAGTGAAGCCTTTTCTTTTTCAGAGTAGAATCTACTGAAGCTCCTCTGTATTTATAGCTATCACTAAAGGATTTTATGTCAGAGTTTAGGAAAGGGCTGAGCAGAGGACAAATCACATATACCTGGCTGTCAGAATGAGCTCTACCCACTGATCCTCTTTTCCCTTTCAGCCAGAATGATTACTTAAACCTCTTCCAAATGAGTTGCCTTCACAGTAACAGAGAATTACATCTGTCTATTATTCATTTCAGAAATAAAACTAGATGGAGCCACAAGCCACGACATGAAGCATAAATCCTTCCAAATAAATACCATAAATTGCCAGACAGCGTATGAAAAATGACTGCACTAAATGCTATTTCTGAAATATATCTACTGGTAATCCAATGAAAGTCCAAACTCTTTTATACAACACAAAGTATAAAAAAAAAAAAGATTTAGTTACATTCCATTGCAACTAATTCCTACAATAATGGTAAATTATAACCAGTAACAAAAATAGCACTAGTTGCAGCAACAATAAAAAAATAAATAGAAGACTATGTATATGTTTTTTTAATGTTATGTCTGCACTTATCAGCTTGCCCAAAGTGGAAACTATCAGACTGAAATCATTTATGCCTGCATTTGAACTGTTTTGCAATTGATATGCATTCAAGTTTTACAAATTCATTGCAAGTAATGGGAAAATAGATAAGAATAAGAATTTTTCTTGTCTGGAGAGAAGTGAGGGGAAATGGTAGAGATTTAATTTCATATGGCAATTTATGGCTAGCTTTTTTCATTTATACGTGACTTATTTTTCTTTTCTGCTGAAGATTTTGTTGTATGTCATATTCCATATTTTCTAGGATTTGCTCTACAGTTTTTAAGGCTGCCAGCTAAAGGCCTGTTTGACAACAAAGGTTAAGAGATATGATTTTATTTTCTACTCTCCATCCCCACAATCTTAAATTCAGGACCAGATCTTTAAAGGGCAAATTGATAACATGAGAAGAGATGAGGCAGCATTGACATTTGTGGGAATAGCACAATCTTGAATTATTCTTCCACTCATAACAATGTTGTTCAAATATAAAGAATGATTCAAAGCTTATTAGTGCCCTTCACGTGACACTAGAGAAACCACTGCTGCATAGTTTATGACCAGAAAATCCAGCCTTAGAACACTATTTATCCATGGTGGCCTATCAAGAGTTTAATAAAACTGCCGAAGTCTGGAAAAAAATAGCAGAATGGATATAGCATATCTGCAGACAAGGTTTACACAATGACTTCTTGGTAGGTCACAAGCTGTCTTAGCTAAAAGCAGGTTGTTCCATTAGCATGTCATTCTACTGTTGTTTTGACTGAATTCTGAGTTCTTAATAACCAGCTAATAAGTCGAACCTCCCCCCACTTCTTGGTGCGCACATGAGCAGGCAAGAATGAATGAGGACTAGTGGGTTTTTCCACTTACAGCAGCTGTTTGAATTCAGCATCATTTATAATAGCAACAGAGTTGGAAGGGACCTTGGAGGTCATCTAATCCAGGGGTGGATTCTAAAATTTTTTACTACCGGTTCTGTGGGCATGGCTTATTTTGTGGGCATGGCTTGATGGTCATGTGACAATTATTTAGGATTTAGCAGATAGGTACTGGTCTACCAGGCTTTTAACTGCTTGCAGAGCTGTATCAATCTACTCATGTATTTTTGCAGGCACTGGTCTACCCATTTATTTTTGCAGGCACTGATCTACTCATGTATTTTTGCAGGCACTGGTCTACCCATTTATTTTTGCAGGCACCGGTCTACTCATTTGTTTTCTTTTAACACTGATCAGCTGTAGGGCGGTCCTTTGAAGCCCCGCGGCAAGAGTTTAAACAGTTTTTTTTCCCTCTAGCCATCAGCTGGGACTCAGGAGGCAGCAATAGATTGGGGCCAAATAAAAGGTAAGAATAATGCGGGGGTGGGGGGCGGGGGGGTAGAACCGGTTCGGTGACATTATATCATCACCGCTACCGGCTCGGCGGAACTGGGAGGAACCCACCACTGATCTAATCCAACCCCTGGCTCACACAGGAGACCTATACTAGGGATTCGAACCGCCGAACTGCCGACCTTTCTGATCGACAAGCTCATATTATAAAGTAATATTAAGTACTGGAGGAACAGAAGACACAAACCAGCAACATAACAAAGTGAAGGACTGTTCTGAAAAGAAAAACAGAATGGGAGAGGAGAAGAAACAGGTTTCAGAAGCATAAGTCATTTAAAAAAATCATAAATGATAAAAAGGGTATAATATTTTCATTATGCTTCTCTATTGAGGAACTTAGTGTTCCCTCTCCTGCACACACTGCCATTAAATCCCACAGTTTTGTCAACTAGTTCAAGGATACCCAGTAAGTTTTATAGGGAAAGAGGTCTTGAACCTGGATCACTCAAGTCAGAAGCCCTAAATCACTGAAGTCTTATTTTGGTGAAAAGGCAGAACAGATAACCTAGAGTGATTAGGTTTGGAGAAACATTACTTTTAAGTTACATAGCTTGTTATAGGTAGAAACTGCCCCATAAAACATCTACACAGACTTATGGGGGCTGCCAGCTCTCTTCAGTTTTTCCGCACACTGGCTTGCCTCCATCACTGGTGACTTCTCATGATCTCCACTTCCATCTGCTTTTTTCTAATCTCTTTTGCTCACCTGTTCACTTCTCACTGCCTGTCTGTCACCCATCAGTTTATCTCCCCAATGCTTTTGCAAGCGTCTTCCTTTGCTTACTAATGTTTGGGAGCAGCTGAACTACAGTTTATAATCTGATCCAACATGCTGCTGCCCCTTGTCCTTGCCTGAAGTAGTAGTCTCATTCTTTCTAACACTCGGACCGACTATTCATTCAGATCTTGTAACTTCTGCATTGCTATGAGAGCAATCTAAAGTGACAACACCCTGTAATAGTTTCAAGAAAAAGTGGCTAATTACATGGTCTAATCCCTGGCTAAATCTGAAAACAAGGCTGATTTTCTGCTTGCTTGCTTGCTTTGACAGGTTTCTACAGTTTCAAGGCATGCGTTTCCTCTGAAGCTAATTTTATATGCTCTCATAGGAAAAGGGCTGATAAGCGGCAGGCCCACATGCTTTTCTGCACAGGACACTGTTTGGGTGAATTCTTGGGGTTTCTCTGAGATGCTTCAGATGGACCCTATGGGAACTCTCTGAAATAAATGCCCTCTGCCATCTGGGGATGAAGCAATAGGATCCCTGATTCTGGAGGCTGGGTGGACATAAGCAACTGAGCCCCAATGGTATATATTACCTCGGGTAAGAAGGTAGCATCATGAAATAATTTTTTCATGAATGAGAATATGTGTGTCCCAGGATAATGTTGCAGGTTCCAATCTGGGTCGGTCACTGGGACCAGAGGTTTTGTTTTCCTAGCTTTTGGACTTGTGCTGGAGCCCATCTTCAGGGAACTTCTCTCTAGAGAAGATGGGCTCCAGCATGAGCCTGAAAGCTCGGAAGACAAAACCTCTGGTCCCCATGAGTGACCCAGATTGGATCCTGCAAATAATTTTTTGCTCTAAGCTTGAAACCTGCAATCTAATACTTCTGAAAGAACGTGAAGGAGACACATAATGTAAAAAATGAGCCCTAATAATGTAGGAAGAATTGGGGAGCAGAAAGGAAATACAAATAAACGACATAAACCAGGGCAAATGACCAGGGGGGATAGGGTACAGGTAGTGCCAGAGGGACACATAGAACAAAGTGATGCAATCCAGTGCAAATTAAAGACTTGTGTTTTTTAAAAAAATACTTGGATGATCCTTAAATTATTAAGAATATTAACTGAAAGCGGTAATGTATAACCAAAACATCTGGGAAAGATTCTCTGTATTTATTCATCTCCACAATCATTCTGAATAGAAGCAGTTTATCTGAATAGCAAATGCTTAAAATTTCAGAGTATTCTGAAAGCATCTTTATTGTCCTAATGCTGGTTTCTTAGGTGAGGAAGCCTTCCTGGGTTGCTGAAATAACAACTTATAGTGCCACGTTGATTTAGCTGATCATTATTTATGTACTATCAAGTCAGTGTCAACTCTTAGTGACTAGATATAGTCCATATAGACTACTGTGCCGCATGCCGGTAGTTTAATGTGTGGAAAGCACTTACCAGATTGAAACAACTGGGAACTGCAAAATCAACAGGATGACTCAGCCTTGTACATGTCATGAGATAGGGAACAGATGGCAGAGAGAGCAAGATACACCATTTACCTAGAAACACTGAATGTGTTTCTATATCTGTGGCTGACTCACAAATTCCTTGTGTTTTGATATTCTTCAAAGCACAGAGTGAGCATTAGTTTGTAGTGATTTTAGATATGGCCAGAAAGCTAGCTTACATGTAGCAATTCTCATGTATTCTTACTAGATTAGAAGTTTGAAGGTTTGCAGTTGCAGAATAGTTCCTTCCTTCCTTCCTTCCTTCCTTCCTTCCTTCCTTCCTTCCTTCCTTCCCTCCCTCCCTCCCTCCCTCCCTTCCACAGAAACTCTCAAGAACCTAAAGAAATATTTACATCATTGTATATGTTCATGGTTCACTTTCCCTCAAGGTAAAATTAAAACAAAAATCAAATGATTTTTTATTGTTCATGATGTTGCAAGCACTGCACCCATTTCCATGGGAACAAGCTGAGCTAAAGGTTCTCATTCAGGAAAAGGACAGGAAATATGACTCAAACTTAATCTCCCCATCAATGAAAGAAAAAGCCCATTGTACACATACTCCATCTCTCTGTCTTTAGTTTTGAGCCAATAACAGCCCAGAGCCGCTTCCAAAATCCTCTTTGCCATCTACCAGCCATGATTTTGACTTGATGCTGCAAGTCAAAAAAAAAAAAAAAAACCACTTGAAAAATAGTGACTGTCTTTCTAGCAAGATCAGGGTGGGATTCAGTGGGAGAGGAAATTTGAAGGTTTATTTATACTCAGTGGGGCTCAAGTAAATGCCCGTAGGAAACAAAGGTCCAGAGAAAATATTTAATACAATAACATAGTTGGAAGGGAGTCAAAATGTTGGGCCTAAGAATTCAAGAAAGCATGGCTGGTTCAAGAATTCTGGGACTTGAAGTCCACAAGTTATAAAAGGGCCATTGTTCCCCACCCCTGCCCTAGAGAAACAGATCTCTCGAACAGAGGTAGAAAGAATGGAGATGAATGTCATCTGCAAATGTGATAGGCATTTTCTCTATGTCTTTGAAATTTGTTGAAGAGTGACAGGTCAAGGACTGAATCCTGAGGTTCATTTTGATTTAACATAATTTGGCAACTATATGGTGAGATACTATCTTGAGATCAAGAGAGGAAAAGTAACCTTAGATACCAGAAATCATTGAAAGGAAAGCTTCAGCCCTTCTAGTTAGACTAGGTCAAGAAACAGGCAATGCAGGGAATCCAGAAATGCTACTCTATAGTTGTAGGATATTGTAGTATAATCTTGGAACTTGTCCAAATTTATCTCCACCCCATCCTATACGAAAAAAAAATCAAGATGGAATTACGTTGAGCTTCTTTCTACACTTGCTTCAATTTCAGGACTGTGCGATTTCCAGTCTAAGTCCTTCCTTACCAGCTCTTTCCTCTTTTTTGCCTTTCCCAAGGTCAGTCCTAAATTCCTTTACAGAAAGGTTGCTACTGGCTTGTCAAAGAAATGGATTTATAGCCCATCTTGGAGACATCCTGTGAAAAAAAAATTTCAAAAGTTTCAAAGAAATCCCACGGTAATAACTCACTAATAAAGGAGAACTGGAGGATTCTTATCTCAGTTCTTAATTTTCTGTACTAATTTTTGGCATTATTTTTGGCATTAAAACCCATTAAACAATGTCTGTGTGAAATGTGTTTCCCTGATTGTGCTGTTCAGTTGAAGGGCTTGACACATAATCAATGTGACTTAATTAAGAAATCATGGTCAAAATGAACCATTGCTTATCACAACACAGAAAGATATCAAAAGGAAGTGGAGGAACATATTGATAGCAAAGCTAATTTTTGTAAAATTACAACAAGCAAACGAGGTCCTGTAAGCAGATAACAAATAATGTAAAGACACAGTTGACAACTGGTTTTTATTTATTTATTAAATTTATATGTTGCCCATTTCTCTATCCAAAGAGACTCTGCTGGTTTACTTAGAACCTAAATCAGTGGTGGGTTGCTCCCGGTTCAGGCCGGTTCTATAGAACCGGTAGTAAAACTGGTGGGAGGTTCCACCTGCCCGACATGACATCATCATGGGTGATCTGCACATGCTCAGAAACATGAGAGAGAGTGAGAGTGAAGCAAGCGCGCATGCGCGCTCCCGTTGCAAATCGGTAGTAAAGGTAAGTGGAACCCACCCCTGACCTAAATATGTTAAACAGTCATGGCATTATTTGTCCCCCAATGTGCTATACATCATAAATTGGAATATCTTACTACATAAGTGATAAGTGTAGTGTTGCCTTATTACAACAAATGTGATATATAAAAATGTCATAAAACTGACATCACAAGTAACTTTATTAAAATATGTGGAGAGGTACTTTAACCAACCAAGACATTAGTTGCATTACACTAAATTATAATGAGAATTTCTTTAGTTTTGGATTAGCCAAACTGTGAACACTTCAACAAACCATAGTAAAAAAAAAATGGCTTGGTAGGATGCAATTAATACAATGCCACTGATCATGAAGTAAACCATTATAGAGCAACATAATTTTTAAACAAGTTTTTAATGGGAAACAGTTAAAATACATACTCATCAAGTTCAAATGTTGATTCAAGTTTCTCATCCCTGATTGGAATAGAAGTAGGTCAGAATATTACATTGAGAAGAAGGAGATCCGTGCTCAAGTCTCCAATCAGCTACAGAATTCATTAGGTAATTTTGTAGTAACTCTCAACCTGATAAAATGAGGGATAACTTTATGCATGCCACTTTGGGTTTTCAGAAAAAAGGCAGCATGTAAACAATATGCATAGAGAGATACACACATGCACAAGTGCGTGTGCACACACACAAACACATAAAATGTAGAGATGGAACTAGTTAATTAATGAAAACAGCTGTAAGGAATGAAAAGTAAGGATAGTTTAACTTTAAAAAAGCAGACTTGGATACAATTTTTAAATAGAACAATCCATACATGGAAAAAAATCTCTCTTGAACAACTATTGAATGAAGATCACAGATCTGCATGAATTACACATAATGTATGCCTTTACAAGATCTGAACTACACCTCACTAGGGTAAATTGTGCAACATATGTTTTCCATAAGTATTACTGTAAAAATGTCAGTACACATTTTCTGACATCTGTTTTTTCCTAGCAGCAGTGCATGATGGATGGAGTTTGCAATTCCAATATATAAAAAGCCAAAGGCTACATCAGATTCAAATCCATCAGCATCTACTAGATTATATTGACATTTTACTGGAAATAGGAGACTACCAAATTCTTTTACCATATATCAAGAATCGCTAATAGCTTAGCTATTGTCTTCCTGCTATTCTATGCCATTCAAGCAACAGTGCTCCCCTCCTCAAATAAGCTTAGCCAAAATGCCAAACACTTTGAAATCAGAATCCCAAAATATTTCTGTCAAGTTAACAACTATCTATCTTAGATCAGCAGAAGTTACATCTATTAATAAATGTGTGAGAAGAGTCTTATACATTAAACTATTTTTAAATGTGATGTGTTTTAAGTGATTTTATATAATTAAAACTATAAATCTCTCCTTAGGTGATTTTGGGACAGTCACACTCTCTCATCCAACTCACCTCACAGGTTGTTGTTGTGAGGAAAATAGGGGGAGGAAGGGGGTAATCAGGTATGTTTGCTGCCTTGAGTTATTTATAAAAATAATAAAGGCAGGAAATAATTTGGAGGTGAGTAGAGCAATGGTTGCCACAGTTGGTGGATATCTTTTTTTAAAAACAAAAGTTTCTGAAAAGTTAACTCTGAGAGATTGCTACCCCTAGCAAATATATGCCCTTCTTCTTTAGCCTGTCCCATTTAGTGATCTGAATCTTTTATTATGAATCCTCCGTTAGTCCCAGCTCTTGAATAACTTAAAAACAAAAACCTAAAGCTTAGAAAAGCAGAGAACAAAATTGTCTTCACCCCACCAAAACATAAAGGACAACCTCAAATCTTTTCAGTTCTTAAGTGAATGAAATTTTAAATTTCTTACCTGGAAGAAATTTTTAATAAGAAAGTTAATTTCATAACCAAAAATAATATTAAAAATGTTCATTTGAAAAAGGGGAAAATAAGAAAAAGAATGAAAGGCTGCAATCTTTATTTGCTTTTTATTCAAGCAAATAAAATCAGTTCAGTGACTTGTGTGTCACTTATCTGAATAAAATATAAGGTAAGTTGGAAACATATTGCGGAGAGAAAAATCTGAAAATTTATGCTGATCACCTTAATAAATGCTGCTAGGCAGACAGTAGTGCAACCAATATAACACTTTTATGGGAATAAGTTCAATAAAAGCCAGTCTCTTAGAGTCTGTAATAGCACAGTTTCTCCATTATTGCAAATGGTCTAGCCAGAAAATTAATTTAACAATACTCTTAACAATACTAATCTTAACATTTCAAGAGAGTCAATACATTCAAACTTGGTGGGCTTGCATTAAAAATGCATCCAATAACAAAAGACTGTGAAATGATTTATTAAAAAAAAAAGACTGGAGGAATATTGAGATGTATGCAACCTGACTGGTTTCAGCATTTCACTCTATTCCAGGTTCACCCACAGAAGTGGTGAGATGCTTGACTAGAATCCTAGCCCTGAAATTACAGAGATTATTTGGCAATATGAGGCCTTCTTGTCCTTGAATTGTACTGACAGCAGAAAAGGGAATCTGGACAACTTCCAGCGTGTGCTTAGAGAAGCTTTTCCCAAAGGTCAAACTGTTTGAAAGATTGTAGGAGTCAAAGTCAACAAACCTGTAAAACAGCAGGTTAAATGTTGACATAACACAAAAAGGGGTTGATTACCACCAATAGTTTTCACAGTACAATTCCCAGAAGTGCTATCCAAAGCTATTGTATATTGCAGAACACAATCTGAATAAACCAAAGATGTTGCTTTATTATAGATAGTTTAATCCATAATGAAGGTGTCTGAATGATTGAATTCAAATGTAGACTTTTTCATCTTCAAACCATTAAGCCGGAAAAAAGATCCCATTAAGTTTCTTGATCTTTTATCATCTATAAAAATCATTCGCTAAAATTCACCTCACTCACTAAAGATGGGGATAAAATAAATTAGGATGTATGACTTCATTTAACAAAGCAGATCATGCAGATACTGACTATATTCTTTCCCCCTCGTTCTTTGGTCAATTTTTTAACATTTAGCTCCAGCTATGAAAACTCAAGTAAACAGGAGGAAATAGAAAGTTACTCTTTGGGAACATGTTTATGCAACTGTTCTTTATCACATTTTAAACATTCAAAAATTGTGCACCCTTCCATGCTATTTTTATAATTAATAGATCTGACTTTCTTACCTTATCATTAATTTAGACAATTCTCTCTGTAATCACCACCTTTGAGAATGTAAATCAACTTGCTTTCCTTATCACTTTCAATCAGTGTCAGACAAGAACACATCTAATCTGCAATATGATTATATCTGATTATGTCAAATGATGAAGAATATGAATGATAGATTGCTATCAGGGAGCTTCTGGACTCCAATTATACCTACCCACTAAATAAGTTATATTTTCAGATTTGCTACTGATTTTTTTGGCAAATATAAAACAGTCCAAAACTTAGCAACTGAATAGCATTCAGTTGTTTAATATCATCACTAGCCAAAAACAAAGTAAAATTATTACATTTGCATTTAATTTCAGTTCTGATTCAACTGAAATAGAAATTGTTCCAGGTCAACAAAAGTTCAGCAAACACATACCAATTGCTTAAATTCGTGCTCCCATGAAAAAAATGTCAGATTATAATAATCACTTTGCATAATAAGGCTGGACAAAGGCAGCTATTAGAGTTACAATCAAATGTGTGCAATACATGCCATGAAACTTTCCATTGACAAATTGGTTTCTCTGTTTCTGTGTATATGTGGGCATGCATACATATGATTAAGTATGACTATGACCAAGTCTGAAATACACCCCTCCCCCAAGTGCTTGGCTTCTCCTATATTCTTGGAAAAATGGACTCTGATTTTGATGTACAATAAATAACAAAAGGCTCATTCATCAAACCCACTCCACCAATAACTTCATTCTCATTTTTCTATAAAAATCATTACTCTGCACAAACCATTATATAATAAAATTCTGTGTAAAGAATATATAACAGATTTATACAAAGTTCTTCCTCTGGTGTTGCCTAATTTTCCACCTCTCCTCCAGCACTCATATATTAAATGGAAATATGTGTTTAGACTTCTATAAGAGTTGCACTCTATCACCCATAATAATCATCATGTGGTTAATAGACAAAGAATGGGAGATTCTAGATATCATGTAGCATCTGTTTGGCTCCTTCCATTTTGTTCCTCAAACTGCCTAACCTACTGTTACTTTCTGTAATCTATTCCATGAAAAGATAAAAAGTGAAGGGACAGAATCAGAAGACATCTCACCATCTCTATAAATCACCAATTATGACCTCAACTGAAATTGACTGTTGATTATTATGTATATGTCAGGGATGAAGCTATTTTGCATGGGGCCAGGACTTTGATAATTGGAATATAGGCGGATAAGGTAACATTTTACAAGGAATTATGGATTAACTAATATAATTAGTTATATTAGTTAGTTAACCATATGGAAATTGGGGTTTAATGGAAGATTGGAATAGAATAATTTGTCCACACACAAAAAAGATTCTGATAAAGATATTAAAATGACTCAAGTTAAATTAGCAAAAAATATTTAATATGACGGAAAGTTATTTTTCTGAAAGCCATAGATATTTTTCAAAAATCTGTATGTTTTAGATAACTAAGAATTTGCTTACTAGTGTTTACAAAGTAGAGATATACTGCCAACAGTAAGAGAAATGGAAATAAAAATAAGTTATGCATAACAAAAGTGACTGGAAACTTCTAATGGTCTTTTTGCTGGAAAAAAAAAAGAAAAATGAGTTTGCAATTTATAAGTTAGAAACAACAGCTAATGGAAGAAAGAAATTATGATGTAACTTTAGAGAAAGAAGGTAAAATTTAAATGCATTTAAATCCATTGTCAAAAAAATCAGAAGCTCATTCTTTGTACTTGTCTTTTTTATTTCTTGTTATTTTTCTATTTTCTGAGGAAGAGACACTTGTCAACATTAATGTTCCAGGAACACATGGCTTTTTGAGATGCTCCAAATCTTCTTCCAAAGAAGAAAGTGCTGGAGTCAGGGGAAGCATAGTATCCACTCCCAATGCTTACACAAAGTAATATGGTAACCCAGCATGGAACTTACAGAACTTACTACTAATGAAGCTTCATTGTAAATTACTACAGACTTATTTTTAATCTTGTCTGTACTCATTTTCTAGTTTATCATTGTTCTCATGTATTTTTTCCAGTACTGAATGAAGCACATGCTGTATTTTGAATCTTACCAGAGAAAACACTGGGAATCTTGGAGAGAAAGCTTTTGACTGTACGAATAGGAATCCCATTTTTCTCATCTTGCATACGAGCTATGACGTCTTCCATCTGGACAAAAAAGGAACAAATAAACATATTATGTTCTTGAGTAGTAAACAGACTGGATGAGTCTTGAGTTGATCTAATTCAGTGTCACAGTGACCAAACTAAATGCCTAAGTGAAGACAATAACCTCTGATATTGCAATTATATGTAGCTTTCATAAACAATAGCTAATAATAGCTAAATCAAGACCATCTAAGTTAGAGGCCATCATCACATCTTGTGGCATCAATTCTAAGATAACTATTTCCTGTATCAAGAAACACATTTTGTCCTGAATTTTAATTATTCTGATAGATTGATTGACTGACAGTAACTATATTAATATCCTACATTTTCTCTTGAGAGCTTAAAACAACATACGCAGGAATCTCCACTAAAATTAATTCTCATGCTATTAAGAAAGCTGTGGAGAAAGCTCTAAAAAAAATCTAGATAGAAAGACGATAACGTGGCCAAAGCAACAAGTAACTTCCATGGTCAAGTGCTGACTTGAATCAGGATTTTCCCAATCCAAGATCTTAATGATTATATTTTATTTTATTTTATTTATTTATGTAATTTATATGCTGCCCTTCTCCGGAAGGACTCAGGGCGGTTTACAAGAACGAACAAAAAATTACATAAACATTAAAATCAATTTAAAATTAATTAAAATTATTTAAAATTATTTAAAATCACCCCTAAGGATTCAGCCCATTTGGTGAAAAAGCCACGTCTTCAATTTGCAGCGGAAGGAGAGGAGGTCAGGGGCTGTCCTGAGGCTGGTGGGCAGCCCATTCCAGAGGGTCGGCGCTCCTACAGAGAATGCTCTCCTCCTGGAGGCCGCCAGCCAACATTGTCTGGCTGACGGCACCCTGAGGAGGCCCGCTCTGTGTGAGTGCATCGGACAATGGGAGGATGGCAGGAGGTGATCCTGCAGGTACCCCGGGCCTAAGCCATGTAGTGCTTTATAGGTGAGCACCAGCACCTTGAAATGAACCTGAAGGACCACCAGTAGCCAGTGCAGCTCGCGCAGGAGAGGTGTCACACGGGAGTACGAGAAGCTCCCATAACAACCTGCGCAGCCACATTCTGGAGTAACTGTAGTCTCCGGGTGCATCCCAAGGGCAGCCCCATGTAGAGGGCATTACAGTAGTCCAATCGAGACGTAACAAAGGCATGAGTGACCATGGCAAGGGCGTCCCGATCTAGGAAAGGGAGCAACTGGCGCACCAGGCATACCTGAGTGAAGGCCCCCCTGGTCACGGCCATCAAATGATCTTCTAAAGATAGCCCTGAGTCCAGGAGGACACCCAGATTGCAAACCCTTTCTGAGGGAGTAAGGACCTCCCCTCCCATCACAAGTGACGGGGCCACTAGATCACGAGATGCCGGTATCCACAGCCACTCAGTCTTGGATGGGTTGAGCCTGAGTCTGTTTCTTCCCATCCAGGCCCGTACCGCTTCCAGGCAGCGGGACATCACAGAAAGAGCATCCCTAGGGTGATCCAGGGTGGAGATGTAGAGCTGAGTATCATCAGCATATTGATGGTACCTCACCCCGAAACCACGAATGATCTCACCCAGCGGCTTCATATAGATGTTAAAGAGCAGGGGGGAGAGAACCGACCCTTGAGGCACCCCACATGTGAGGGGCCTTGGGGTGGATCTCTCTCCCCCCGTCCATACAAACTGCAAGTGGCCCGACAGGTAGGAGGAGAACCACCGTAAAATGGTGCCTCCTACCCCCAACCCCCCGAGTCGCTGCAGTAGGATACCATGGTCGATGGTATCGAAAGCCACTGAGGGCCTAGGACGAATCATGGGTTAAGGAGGCGGGAAATGGCCCAAGCTCTGTCAGGAAACTTGCTGGGTCCATCAGGCACCTGGGGCGGAACAATCTCACTGGTTCCGCCTCCCAGCAGTGGGGGATGGCAGAGAGAAAGTCCAGCCTGAGGAGGGAATGATCGGTCCATGACAGGGGGTAGATTGACAAGTCCCCCCTACCATTATCATTTATCCACTGTCCAGAGAGAAAAATCAGGTTGAGTGTGTGTCCTTCCTTATGAGTTGGGCCCTGTACAATCTGAGTTAGGTCCATGGCCGTCATGGAGGCCATGAACTCCCAGACTGACTCAGATGTCTCCCCGGCCGATGGTAAATTGAAGTCTCCCATAACCAAAAGTTTGGGGAGTTCAACCACCAACTCGGCCAGGACCTCTAGCAGTGTGGGCAGGGCTGTGGCTACGCAGCTGGGAGATAGGTACGTAACCAACAGACCTGACTGAATTCCAGGGTCCCACTTCAAAAGGAGGGATTCACACCCGCCAATCTGAGGAACAGTGACCTCCCTGGGACTGAGGCTTTCTCTAATAACAACTGCCCCCCCCGCCCTTACCCTGGAGTCGCGGCTGGCGGACGGAAGCCTGGGGGACATAAATCGGTGAGAGGGACACCTCCCTCTGGCCCTAACCAGGTCTCCGTAATGCAAGCCAGGTCCTCATCCTCATTGTCAATTAAATCTCGGACAAGGAGGGCCTTATTCACCACGGACCTGGCATTCAGATACACCAGCCGGAGTCCAGGGCTCCACTCTCCTACACCCCCGGGGAAGCAGGATGAGGCCAGGGGGCCGGAGCGCGTCACCAGCTGGATACAGTGGGGGCGCTCCCCAGATCCCCTTCTCTCAATTGAACCAGATCCAAGACTTTAAACACTATTCTTGCAATTAACGCTCAAGGTCAAAGCTATCATGACAACTGTCCATAAATACAGCTTTGATGATACTGTAAACTGAAGGAAGAGACAGGAATGAGGCTAAGAACAAAGTTTATTTACCAAGCTAATCATTTCATCTAATGTTATTAAAAACTACCCAACATTGTTTTCAGCTTCTCCGCAATGAATAAGTTTCAAATAATAGCACTTAAACATACATACATCCTTCTTCAAAGATCAATGTATTGAATATAGTAGTAAGCATTTGTTTGATTAGTTAGTAAAACAATTCTCAGTTAATAATTTTGAGTACATCTTTGTTGAATTCTTAAATGACTTGCTCATTTGTACGCAACTACGGCACTGGATGTCATATATACGGCACTCTTTCTATGATATCACAGACTGGGAGAGTTGATTATTTAATGCTACATTTCTTTTTCTATTAAACATAGCATCTTTGATACTTGAAACCTGGAAAATTAAAATTTCTTATTAAAGGCCTGTGTTGGCTTGCAGAGTTTGTTGGGGGGAAATTCTCAGATAAGCCCTTTGACACTGAAAATGTAGATGTTATATCAAAAATAGTCCACTTTCAATGTACATTTAAAAAATGGAAAGCCTGAAAAGAAGAAACATGACTCACCTTTGAAGAGATTTTAATTTGAATGATAGCTTTCCAGAAAGTATTCCAAATTCTATAGCATGTTGTTTGTATGTGTATTTTTGCAGAAATGTCATTGTGATATGGTTCAGTCTTCCTTTCTGATCAAGGCAAAGCAGCCTTCTTTTAAATATAAGAGAATGAAGAATATTCCCTTTTCACTCACACACTCACATATCCAAAATGACTGATAATAACACATTGAAATATGTGTTTTTGATATCAATATACGTGGGAGCCAAATGCCAACTGAAACTACGGTTGCACACTTTGCAAATAATTTTCAATCAAGTTGTAAAACCCTGCCCTTCCCCTTTCCAAAGGAAAGACTGCATCTTTGAGCAATACAACTTTCTTTTCTCATGTTCTCTGGTCTCTAGCTGCCATTTTTCACACTTGGTCAAAGCATTCACTTATTTATAGTTTCCTGTAACAAATTGTTCTCCAAGTGAGGAATACAAGGGAACAAACAAAGATAAAACAAACTTACCCCATTAATACAACAGCTAATTTAAAGGAAAAAAAACCTTGCAGAGCTAAGACCATTAGAAGCATCAATATTATGTATTCATTCAGTTTAAGAATAATTCTATAAACCTGAGGATAATGCAGATAAAAGATACAACTATACCATCATAATATCAATTAAACACAGAATGCTGCATGAATTGCAATTTACAAAGCAGAGACTAAGGGTAACAAACATCTAAAATATCCAAGCAGGCTAGAAACAGATTAAAAATACAGACCCAAAAAAAACAACAGTTCAGCAAGAACTAAAATGTATATAAAATTAAGGTCTTCTTAAACCAAATGCTAGGGAGGAATATAAATATGCAGAGATTTAAAAGTGTGAATTTCCACACCAATGTCTCAACTTGGAGAATGTATCCTCCCCAAGGTGATTTCATAAGAAACTAGTTCAGGACTGCACAGCATGAGGCCCAAAAGCAGCTCTGTGCAGCCTATCAGTATATTTTTAAAACTCAATTAATCCAGTACCACAAATACCACCGCCACCATCATTGGCATCTCAAAAGGCATGCTGCCACCAATGCCTACAGATACCATTCTGACAGGTGAGCAAACTATTCTCTCCTTTTTCTTGAACTCCTTCAAATATAGACTCTCAGTAAACAAGCATTTCATCTATAAATGCTATTAGATAACCTGACGGGCAATCATTTCAAATGTATTTCCTTACCTAAGGCAAAAAAGCAATGTGAGCAGCAGGAGCAAGGAAACTATCAGTTTCCCCATTGAATTTTCTTGTGGGAATTTGGTAGAAAGCATTGGAAATCTCCCTTCCTTTTCCTTCCCTTCCCAACAGACAAGTAAATTACTACTGCTGGGTGGAAGAGGGAGCAAGGGATTGCAAGAGAGGCTGGGAAACTGTCACAGAACATTGAAAATGAAGATTATGTGATCACAGAAGCGGTCCAGCAATGCAGCAGCAGCAGCCAGTAGCACTGAAGCAGCTACAACTTCCCATAATTTTATTCCCTCCAGAGTCATGGGTCCCAGAATTTACAATTCTGTAAATTGAGGTAACATTGTTGCCTATGATACACTGTTTCACACACTTAAAGGTCATAATGAGAATGTTAATTGTATATAGATGTATAAATTCTTGAATTTATTCTGCATTGCAAAATTAAATCTGAGTTCACAGAAACCCACAACTGTATTACCAATTAATTTAATCCCAGTTTTTCCTGCTTTATTCAACGTATCCAAAAGGAATATTATTTTCCCCTTTAAAACGTTGACTTCCTAAACAAACAGTTAGCATCTTTAGATTAACTGAATATGTTGTAATAGAAGGAACATTCTTTTATATGAAAAAATCATTTACGTTTTTAATTTTTTTCCAGATCAATATGGTGCCAAAATTGTTTTAAATTCATCCTTCTTTCAGATAAATTCAGTATCTCCAACAAAGGTATGCTTTATTCAAATGCAAATCATTATGTTCTCACTAACATAATGTACTAAAGTCACAATGTACTAAAGCCAAACTTTATGTACTAAAGCCATTTTCTAGTCTGATTGCCTAGAATCTGCTACAACTGAATTACGATAAAAGATTAAGAATAGGAATACTGTAAATTGAAATGCTTGTCAAGTTTTGACTGAACAGGCAAATCATCCGTGGTTTCAGGGTGAAGTACCACCAGTACACTGATGACACTCAGCTGTACATCTCCACCCCGGACCACCCCAACGATGCCCTTGAAGTGATGTCCCAGTGCCTGGAGGCCGTGCGGATCTGGATGGGGAGAAACAGGCTTAGGCTCAACCCATCCAAGACCGAGTGGCTGTGGTTTCCGATGTCCTGATATAGTCAGTTGGCGCCATCACTGACTATTGGGGGCGAATCGTTGGCCCCCACGGAGAGGGCTCGCAACTGGGGCGTCCTCCTGGATTCACGGCTGTCTTTAGAAGAGCATTTGACGGCCGTGACCGGGAGGATTTTTCATCAGGTTCGCCTGATTCGCCAGTTTCTGGATTGGGATCGCCCTTTCTGGATTGGGACTCCTTACTCACAGTCACTCATGCCCTCATCACTTCCCGCCTAGACTATTGCAACGCTCTCTACATGGGGCTCCCCTTGAGGAGCACCCAGAGGCTCCAACTGGCGCAGAGTGCGGCCGCGCGGGTGGTTATGGGAGCAACATGGCATTCCCATGTAACACCTCTCCTGCACGAGCTGCACTGGCTCCCGGTGGTCTTCCGGGTGCGCTTCAAGGTTTTGGTTACAGCGCTCCATGGCTTAGGACCTGGTTACCTATGGGACCGCCTGCTGCCTAGCCTCCCACTAGCCAGTACGCTCTCATAGAGAGGGGCTCCTCCGGGTGCCGTCGGCCAAACAATGTCGACTGGCGGCCCCCATGAGGAGAGCCTTCTCTGTGGGGGCACCTACTATCTGGAATGAGCTCTCCCTGGAGATACGGAGGATCCTGGATCTGCGCACCTTCCGCCGTGCTCTTAAAACCTGTTTATTCCATCAGGCTGGCCTGGCCTAATCTTTTCCCTTTTTTCCCTTTTTAAAATGTAAATTTTAATCTGTTTTAAATTATTGGGGTGTTTTAAATCTGTCTTGGGCCAAATTGTTTAATTCGGTTTTACTTTGCTTTTAAATTTTGTATTTATGTGTTTTATCTTGTGGATGTTCACCGCCCTGAGTCCTTCGGGAGTAGGGCGGTATATAAATCAAATTTAAAAAAAAATCAGAAAGTGTTGCTTTCTAGTATGGTCGCCTCTTTCCCTGAATGGTCATTGCTGACTTCTGAAACTACAAAGTAAAGAATTAGCTTCTTAACTTTGCTTCAGCATTTCCTGTGTAGTGGTCTGTTTATCTCTTATCAGTTTCATCCAGACCCGCTCTGACAATGCAATATTACACTCTGTCTTTTTAAAAGACAACAAATCCTACCTGTGTAGAAGGTGCAAAACAGCTTCCATGGGGAGGAAAAAGAAAATCATAGTTCTGAAACCAATAAGGGAATTTGACATTTTCAAAATGGAGGGGGGGGAGTATCACTGAGAAAGCAGCAGTCACAGACATGCCACAATACAAGCCAAGGAGATGCTCTAGCAAAGATCTAAAATTCGACATGCTCTAATTTGTAACATTTGTGAGAGATGGGGAATGGAATTGAAAAATCCCAACATTTATTAGCAAGCTAACCAAATGCTTTGTAAATGACCAAATTTAATTTGAATTTCTCTCATTCAATGCTAAATGTACACATTTACCAGGATAGGCTAATAGATATTGTGTTTTATGAAGAAATTAATTGGATCTCAAGGTATTCATTTTTGATTAACTGCATATTATAAACAAATGTTGAAAGGGGAGGTGAGCTTCTCTACAGATGTCTCAAAGATGTTTGGTTTCAGGGAATAAATTCTGGTATTATTCAGGTATTCTGTTTTCAGATTTGCACTGCTATTTGTTCAATAAACCTGAAAATAACTCTGGAACAAAACACAAGGGACCCTAGCTTACATAACTTTTTTTTTTTTTTGGTAAAGGAGGCTTAAGGTCCACATAAAATTTCAAAAAAGAATTTGAAAAAGTATCTCTCGGCTCCCCTAGGACCGTGTCCACGCCCAAAGAACACGCTCGAAGCCAAGTTGGTGTATCTCTGTTTAATCGTGGCAAACAGCTCTTACAGGAACCGGAATGTAAAACATTGAAAAGACGCAGCTATCACATAGCAGTAGTTGATTGCTTATATAGCTTCGTTCCTAATTGTCCTCAGCTGGACAGGGTTCGTCTCTTCCTCATTTCCTCTGGGCCATTCTGATGATGACTCCATCTGGAGCATTCTCCGAGCATTAGGCTAAATCCCCGCGACCCCATAAAGCACCCGTGCTCATAAACGCCTAACCGGATATCTACCCCAACACCAGCACCTCTGTGAGTAAACCCATTCCCCTCTGCCGATCAGGTGTCCATATTCTGGTGTTGAATGGACAAGGTGTCGAGTGCTTCTTGACGCTCGACAGTATCCCCCTCTGCTCAAAAAAGCATCTGAGTGGATGAATGTTTTTCAGGAAGTGGAAGATTACGAATAGGAACGCTGTAATCTATGCTATACAAGGTAACTTGGTCCCAAGTAGAAAAAGGGGGGAAAAAGATACATAGTTTGAACAAATCATGAAGAGACCTCAAAAGAAGAAGACAAAGAAATGGGCTATACTTCTTCTAGTTTAGGAGTTGGCACAATTTTTAAGTGTGATACATCTAAAGTGTCCCATTAAAATTTTAATAATTTTTGAAAATCAAAGGTTCCATCACGTCTATTGATATATATATATATGTTTTCTGAGATTTTCCCGGGTGTTTGTATGTAGGTCTTTGATTATTCAGGTTTTCTCCCGCGTAAAATTGGAAGTGTCTTGGCGGCATTTCGACGAAGTCTCATTCGTCATCTTCAGGCTGGTGTTTTCAGCTTCGTGCTTCTAGGAGCAATGTATGATCGCAGCTGTTTCTTCCTTTTAACTGCCAGTGGGGTGTGAACTGATTGGGTGGGAGCTTGGCTGTGTTCTGATTGGGTGGAGGTGTGTTCTGATTGGTTGGGGGTTTGGCTGTGCTCTGAATGGATGGGGGGTTGGCTGTGCTCTGATTGGATGGGGGTGTGTTCTGTTTAGGTGGGGGCTTGGTTGTGCTCGGGTTAGTCTCAGTTGCAGGGCGATTTGAGCTGGTGAGCTGCGTTGCTGTTGTTTGGCTTCACGTTCGTGGTCATGCCACATCTTCATGGTGGGTGTCAGTTTGCTTCATGTATGGATTGGAGGGGTTTAAAGTGGCTAATGATGCAGCTGTGGTCTAGCTTCTGGTTTGTGGTCGTGCCTCATCGGTGTGGGTTTGCTTTTTGCGTGGATGTGTGGTGGTGACATCCTGTGTGGTTTTCATGAGTGTGGGTCTGGTGTCATTCTTTGTGTTAGGGACTCGTTTGTCAATAAGGGTGGGTTTCCAAATGGCTGGTAGGCGGGAGGTATCATCTTGTTTATTCATGCTGTGTGGGTGTTTTCCTATCTCGATGGCTTCTCTGATTATTCTGTTGTTAAAGTGTTCAGTTTTGGCGATAGTGCTGGTCTTTTTAAAGTCGATTTCATGTCCTGTGGCTTTAAGGTGTTGGACCAGGGAAGAAGTTGGTTCCTCTTTTCTGACTGAGTTCTTGTGTTCTTCAATGTGTGCACTTATTCTTCTGTTGGTTTGTCCAATGTATGTGGTGGGGCAGGCAGTGCATGGGATTTCATATACTCCTTGATTTTCTAACTCAATTTTGTCTTTGGGGTTTCTTGGGGTGGTGCAGAATGCTGTCTTGATGTTGTGTTTGTGGAGGAACTTGCTGGTTCTGTCTGTGGTGCCTTTTATGTATGGGAGGAGGGCTTTGCCATTTTCTTGTTCTCTGTCTTGGATTTTAGTGGGGGTTTCTTTTTGGATTAGGTTGCTAATCTTATTTCTTTGGAATCCATTGTATGTTAGTACGTTAGTGAGAGTGTGCAGTTCGGTTTTTAGGTGTTGTTCATCAGCTAAGCGTTTTGTTCTGGAGATGAGTGTTTTGGCTATGGAGTTGATCTGTGCTGGGTGGTGGTGTGAGAGTGCGTGCAGATAGCGGTTTGTGTGTGTTTTCTTCTGGTAGATGGTGTGTCCTAGGGAGCCATTGGATTTTTTGTAGACTAAGACATCCAGGAAGGGAAATTGGTTGTTCACTTCTGTTTCCATGGTGAACTGTATTTTGGGGTGTAAGCTGTTGAGGTGTGTGAGGAAGTTGTCCAGTTTTTCTTTCCCATGTGGCCAACTCTAATTCACGTTTCTTGAATGTGAGTTCTTTGAAAGCAGTGGGATTTTCCTTTTGAATAAACATGTAGGGTTGCGCTACAAGTAAAACAAAAATCTTCACAGATCTGATTACTCTACAAGGATATTATAGGCTGGATGGACCCTTTCACTGAATACTCTATTACAGTGGCCCCCAACCTTTTGGTCACCAGGGATCAGTTCCGTAGAAAGAAGTTTTTCCACAGACCAAGGGGGCGTGGTTTTAGGTGCTGCCTGCATCCATGGATGAGACTTTGCTTGTTGTGCAGCCCAGTTTCTGGCCTGCCGCGGTCTGGTACCAGTCTACAGACTAAGGGTTGGGGACCCCTGCTCTTTTAGGGAGATGATGTCATAGCCTTGTTTTATGATGAATATGTGTAGCTACCATCCAGTAGTAAATACAATTGTTGTACCTGGATGTAAGATGCCATTTGTCAAAGTTGACAGTGTCCTTTTGCTGCTGTAAAATCTAAACGATGAGTCTGAATGGTATATACTAGAACATCATGTCACTTCAAATAGGAGGGAAAAGTTGGTGCACGAGGGGAACTAATTAAAAAATTAAACTTTCCAGTCCAAAATTTAACAAGAGGCACGCACAATCCCCCTCTATCATGCCCTTACCACTAGTGTCCATTCCCAGGTTCAAAATTGACAATGTAAGAAATTGAACTCTTTAAGTTTATGACATGGTGTTGTAGTTAAGATGCTTAACTCAAAACCAAGACATTCTATTCCTCCCTTAGGCTTAGAAAGCATCTTTGAGTTAGCCCCTCTCTCTCTTAGTTCAACCCCCTCCCCCATCCTCTCAATTGTTATTATGGGGAAAACAAGAGGAGGAAGCATATATATATCACCTTGAAATATACAAAATAAAGTTGAGATATAAGCTTAATAAATAAAATATATCCTGCCATCAACATTGTTTTCTTAGATAATAACACATTCTGGCATTTCAACAATTTTTTGACAATGAAAAGAGAAAAGAAGAAAACATATAAAACAGCAAAAATACCACAAACAATGCAGAATGCAGATTTTAAAGAATTGAAAAGAATTGAAATATTAGCCTGCAAATAATCCATATGTTGCATAGACTCCAAATGTTTTTAATTTAAAACAACAATGACTTCCCTAGGAAGGTAACTCCAAAGATGTGAAGTCTCTACTAAGAAGTGGGCCCAAGAACAGTGAATTTTAACCCCAAAATTAGAGTGTATCCTCAACCACATTCCATCACTTCTTTCTTCCATTATGAAGTGACAAAGCATTCCCTGAAGAATGTAGGTGAAGAGGAAATGAAAGCATTAAACGTCACTTATTTAACTTATCAGCAATTTTTCCATGATGTTTTGAGTGAAATAGCAATTTTTCTCTTCCAGTTACTGATCAAACCCAGATTTGATCAACCTTAGATTAAAGTTTGAAAAAAAACATGAATTGGCATCAGCCATACTACAGTCGTACTATTATCAGTTGCTTTGCAAATGCATTATTGGTCTTCTGTTTATGTTTTGATAAGTCCTTACCATACTCATTAATGCTACTATTTCTGCTTCCTTAATAACTCTAAGATACAACTAGTGGCATTATGCAGTAAAAATGGTTAATCTAGGAGGCTGAAAAGGTACCTAAATAGGAATTACTAAATGGACCTAAGAACTGAACGATTTTTCTTCAATAAATTGATTCAAGAGCTTGCCTTAATATGAGGAATTTATTCTGCTTTTTATACCATCAATTGTATGTCTTGTATTTCCTTTTTACTCTCCCAAAAGATACAGCATGTTTGGTTTCTCTATTCATAAGCAAGAACAAAGCTGCCATGTGCATGAATTTCTCTAGCCACGTTTTGGGGATGTGGCCAGTTTCTCTTCTAGATACTCCTCTAGGCTATGTAAATATGTTATTCCTTGAATGAATTGGCTTGAGCAGACACCTCAGAGAAGGCTTCCTGGCAAACTCCAAAGGAAAACAAGCCTGATTTTATGCATTTTCAAAAGCAAAGTTTACTTCCTGATCCCTATTGTTTCCAGTCCTGATCCAAAGGCAATCACCATGACTTCTCCTGGAGTTGCAATTACAGTGCTTAAAATGGCTCAGCTGAGTTATCATATCAGTGCAGGCTTCCCATTCTAGGCAAACAGATGCTGGGGATTTGTCATACAAATTAATTCTTGGCTAGTGCTGTAATATGCAAGATGAGAATTTTATTATAGTTGGCAATTCTTTGGAGTTGTGAATTCTCTACATACATTTCTCCCTTTAATTGTGCAGCTGGCTGTATTTTTTTATTTAATTTTAATAATTTGAGTAAGGCAAAATTCAAGCTATTTATAGCTCCAGTTAAAACCTGGAGGAGAACTAGAATTGTAAAAGAAAATAAGAGTAGGGACCAAGACCTGGTAAAAGAAGAGCACAACTGAAGGAGACCTTTTTGAAACAGTCTCCCGGTGTCAATATAGGTAATCCTCAATTTACAACCATTCATTCAGTGACCTTTCCAATGACACGGAACAAGGGGAATTTATGATAGGTCCATCATTCAAGGAAGATTAAAGGAATATAAGGAGGTTGAAATGTATCTGAATATCAGTAGCTCAGTTTGGTAGCTGGGCTGTTGATCTGAGCTCCAAGCTTGGCAATTTGGTGGCAAATGTTTCAAAGGACACTGACGATGTCTCCTCAAATGATGATGAAACATTTGCCACCAAATTGCCAAGCTCAGGGCTCAGACCAACAGCCCAAATATAAGGAGATTTACAAAGAAATTGAAGGGACTCATATTTTCAGGAAGGAAAAAGGAGAATTTCTACACCATACTGATGAGTTGAACGCCCCAAATACTGCATGCACTTTTAAAAAATTCTGCCTCACTTCCTAGACCAGATGTTTTAAGACACATGACCAGCTGTTAGCAGGAAGCCTCAATGATATTTCAGCAGTGCATAACATGTGACAAAGATCTAGTTATTATCCTGCATCTGCAGTTTTTTGTAAGTTATCAGTCTTCCTTCACTGTGGTCTCTGTTTTGACTATCCTGATAGTTAAAACATGGTCCAGCGGAACATATCTCAAAACAGCCCTTCTGAGATTGACTTCTGTGCCTGAAGAAGAGCCGTTGAGGACTAGATAGTACAAATTGGAGAGATCCTCAATGGTGCAACCCCTGAAAGCCAGCTATAGAGAGGAACTCAAGACTGATGGTACTAGAATTGCTTAAAAGTTTGTTCACAAGTGTGCGTGTACTTCATCAGGGAAAAAAGACTTCATTTATGCCAATCCAAAGGGAGACTTTAGGTCCCAAAATAGCAATAGCACTTAGACTTATATACTGCTTTACAGTCCTAAGTGGTTTACAGAGTTAGCATGTAGCCCCCAATAAACTGGGTCCTCATTTTACCCACCTCGTAAGGATGGAAGGCTGAATCAACCTTGAGCCTGATGAGATTCGATCTGCCAAATTGCAGGCAGCCAGCAGTCAGCAGAAGTAGCCTGCACTACTGCACTCTAACCATTGCACCACCACGGCTCACAATACTCTTAAGAACATAGTCTACAGCAGGGCTGTCAAACTGGCGGCCCGCAGGCTGAATGCGTCATGTGCTGGCCATGCCCACACCCGGTTTAATAAAGGGGGAGAAAGTCCCAATACATCACATGATGCCGCCATGATGATGCAAATTTGATACCCCTGGTCTACAGTAATACAACAAGTTGTCCTAAAAAATAACTTTAAGGAGTTTTGAATAACTATTGGGAAAAGATATAAAATAAAATAAAACAAAAAACAAGAAGAAAGAAAGAATGTTGCTTAAGTGGAATGACAAACAGCTCTTCGATGAATGTGTTAATGTTGCCATGGCCAGGAAGAAAGTCAAGGGCTAGAGGACTCCCAATAGATAAATATGTAAATTCTAGAAGGTGGTGAATAAGGATCAGCACTGGCTGATAACTCGTATACATTTATTTATTTATTTATTTATTTATTTATTTATTTATTTATTTAATCGTATTTCTATGCCGCCCACTCTCCGAGGACTCTGGGTGGCTTACAACAATTGACAGTATACTAAATAGCATATTGCCCCCAACAATCTGGGTCCTCATTTTACCCACCTCGGAAGGATGGAAGGCTGTGTCAACCTTGAGCTGGTGAGATTTGATCTGCTGATCTGCTGAACTAGCAATCAGCTGAAGTAGCTGCAGTACTGCACTCTAACCACTGCGCCACCTCGACTCATTTGAGAAATGTGTTTAGGATGGTAGCTTTTGTCTTTTTTTTTTTTTAATAACTGGTTACAATATTCTCAGAGCAGTATAATCATGTGGTATAATGCTTCTATCCTAATACTATATGAAGATTAGCACAAAAAATCAGGGTAAACAGATCTAGGCCAGATTGAGGTCAATTTCTTGTTTCAGATGACCTAATTTTCAGCAATATAATCCTGAAATTTCCTAAAGTATAGTGCCATATGTTGATCAAGTCATGCGAATTTGTTTGTCATTTATGCTGTCTAATAGCATTATTTGAGTCGGATGGGGTGATGGGAAGTTTGCACCTGTTTCATAGAATTAATGGAGGGTATTTTTAAATGAAAATATTAACAATGAAAATGGAAAGCTCAATATAAATCAGTTGCCAGGTAATTTCCTATCTATTTTCCCTTTCCAGTTTGTTTTGTTGATTAATTGATCAACTCCTTGCTTGCTTTTTTTTTTTATTGAAAAAGTTTTCAAATACAAGTTTTTCCCCCTTTCCCCCCCCCTCTTCCCTAACCCACCCTTTCCACCCAACCCCCCCTGTGACTTCTTCACAACAATAGGCTATTTCATAACTAGTTACATACATAATATCTTTCCTTTCCCTTAATCCCTTCTCGAAATACTGACCCTTAACATGTTAAGCTTATTGAGTATTATTACAATTTAACCTTTAATCTTTTATATATATTAATATAACATTTTAAACCGACCTTCTCCCTGCATCCAAATTTAACATTTATTCAATTCTGTCCAATTCCTCCACTCCTCTAAATATATGACTTAAAATCATACAGTACAATTCTAGATATAATCCACTATCCACTTTACTAAAATATACACATATCTATATATGCATCCCATTTTATAAAAAGAAGAAAAAAAAAAAGAAGAGAAAAAAATA
Organism: Arizona elegans; assembly: GCA_022577455.1. Classification (NCBI taxonomy): domain Eukaryota; kingdom Metazoa; phylum Chordata; class Lepidosauria; order Squamata; family Colubridae; genus Arizona; species Arizona elegans. The sequence continues at coordinate 268,531,274 of JAKOOJ010000001.1, forward strand.
TATCTTCTTTAGTATCTTTCCACTGAATTGTTAAGTCCTCCACTCCCCTAAATATATGACTTAAGAATCCTTTTTCTTAAACTAATCAATCAGTAAACTAACCTATTTCAACCCTTCAATTCCTACAAAATCATGCAGTACAATTCTAGATATAATCCACTGCCCACATTACTAAGATATACACATATCTATATATGCATTCCATTTTGTAAAAAAGGAAAAAACAATAACTTTAAATTTATAATCCATATAGTATCTTCTTTGATGTCTTTCCTCTGGATTATTAAATCCATCACCCATAATAGGGTAAAATAACATGCTGGTGCAACAGTTTGTTCAAAATCTCCAATCATCTTCTGCCCCCATCAGTAGTAGATATCCTCGCATCTGTATAAAAGCAAAAACAACCACCCGAGTGACATTATAATTATAATTATATCCATATGGTTATAGTTGTGGTATTCATCAGGATTATTAATTCCCATCATCCTACTGAGTAACATCCAGATCTTCTGCATGCCCCGGCGAGACTCTCCTGCCTTATAACTCAAAATGATTATAATATATTTACCAAAAAAAAAAAAAAAAAAAATTTTAGATGATTCAAATCCAACAAAGTGAGGCTCTTTTCACATCCCAAAATCATGGCCTTGCAGAGATCTGCCACAATCCTCAGGATAGTATCAGACAATTGTTCGCCTCCACTATCTTTTCAAATATTCATTCATTTTTTAAAGTCCCTGGCATTACTGTTGCATAGTTTAGAGATTGCTGTTTCTATGCGATCTATTTCTTTTCTTTTTCTTTTCCGGGTTGAATTTCCATCCTCGTTTCTTGCCTACCAATTGTGTGTCTGCTAGTTGATTTTCATTCTGCTTTATGTATTGTTGTTGGGTTAGTTTTATCATCTCATCTTTCTTCTCCATCACTTGTATATCAACTGATTGATTTGCGCACTTGTCTGTGACTTGATGGTTCATCACATTGGAGTCGGATGACACTGCTCTCTTATTTATAGACAGTCCAGCTGGGGTATCCAGGGAGTCCAAAGACAATTTATCCATCACAGCCTCTGTAATTTGATGTTTTCCTTTTGTTTCCAACTCCTTTTGCTTATCCTGTATTATGCCTAAAGGTGTTAAATTCATTTTTAAAATTTTTTGATAAAAATCTTCCGCTTTTTCAACAGTATGCAATTGATATCTTATTCCTTGATATCTCAATATTAGGCCAACTGGGGTGTCCCACCTGAATAGGATATTTCTTTTTTTTAATTCAGTCACTAGAAAGCCAAATTTCTTCCTCTCCATTAACATCTTGGGCGGGAGCTCCTTAAAAATCCAAATCTTTCTTCCATGAAATTGCAAGGTAGAATTAAAAGAGTTCTGCACAATATTATTCCTAATTTCTTTATCTGTAAAATAGATCACCACATCTCTGGGCAATTGCCTTTGCTTTGCCAACCAGGAGTTTATTCTGTAAATTCTATCAATCCTACAATACACTTCATCAGGTTGAACCTTTAAGATCCCAGCCAGAATTTCAGAAGATATTTTCCTTAGATCATCTCTATTATTTTCCTGCAAACCTCTCAGTCTAATTGCATATTCTGTAAAATTATATTGAATCATTAAAACTTCTCTTTCAATCTTCTGTTGTACATTTTCTTCATTACCAATCTTTTGGTCAGTCTCCATTTTAGATTTGTCTTCCGAGCTATTATCCTGAGTGTTTATCAAATCCTTTTTAATTTTTTGAGTCATGTCATCCAAATTCTCCTCAATTTCCTTCATTTTAGACTCTAATAATTTAGTCTTTGCATCCACCCGAATCAGAAAGCCTGATAAACCATTAGCAGCTTTTAAAATCTTTTGATTCAAAAAGTCAAACTTTGATTTGACCAATTCACCAATTTCTTTAATTTCCTGCTTAAATTTTTCAAGTTGCTGATTCACAATCTCATCCCTTCTTACAATCTCTTCAAGGATAAATTCTAATATATTAAAATCGGGTTTCTGACGCTGGAGAGTTGAAATTTGTTGGCGCAATTTCTTGAGAGGGGAAGTTCCCCCCCCATTTGTCCAGCTGTGTAAGTCCCGATGCCATTTCCCACGCAGACAAGATTTAGCAAAAAAGAGAGAAGAAATAGAAAACAAAAGAACTTTCCCTTAAAAAAGGAAAAAAAAAACTTCTTTTCAATCAGCAGCACAGGAGCGAGGTTTTATCTACAAATGTAGCCAGTGATATTTATTCCGCTACGTTGTAGTAAGAAGAAACGGAAGGACTTTCCCTTTTAGCCCTTCTCCAGCCACAGTAGACGCCATTTTAAAAGGTTCTTTTTCCCTCTTTTCCTCTCCTCTTTTCTCTTAGATAGATTTTGGAAAGATGAAATACTTGCGGTTCAGTATTAAGGGTCCAGCTCGTCATTTCTTTAATTATTCTGTTGAATTCGCAGGCTTGCTCTTGACGCCTGGCTCTGCATAAGCAGAGGTCTCCCAAAGCCCGGAGCAGCGGCAGGGGATATGGGGCTTCTCATCCGCTCCGTCCCAAAAGTTAAAAAAAAAACTTTTGGGACTCTGCGGAGAGTTCTACCCACCCCTGCCGGCTCTATCTCCATTTCCTCTTGGAAACGGAGTTTTTTCGAGCCGCCATCCGCTGTAACGGCGGCTCTGACAGGGAATGGAAGCTGACGATCCCAAAGGAACGTCTGGCGGCGGCCAGCAGCAAACCGGAAGCCCCCTTGCTTGCTTTTTATGATCCAGTTCAGCGTTAAACACCCAATGGTGTGCTCTTTTTAACAAGGTGATTATTATACCTAAATTCCTTTAAAAGATAAATATCTGCTACAAGAATTCAATCACAGCTAGATACATATTTTCAATGTCAACCATTCTTTTTGGAATCTGCTATTTATTAGTGTTCTGAAAGATCTCCACTACCTCTTAAAATAGATAAAACAACTCCATCTTATGACACTAGAACAGAACAGAACAGAACAGAACAGAACGTTATTGTCATTTTGAATGTACACTAATCGGCATACATTAAAATGAAATAAATAAAATGAGCACCAAAGGCTTTAGTGTATTTTTAGTTTTTTGCTAAGTTAGTTTAAAACATTTTACAATTTATTGTCTGAAATGCAGCCTGTTTAAAACAAATATGGCTTTCTCCATGGATATATAAAAAATAGGTTCCTTCATATTTCTCAAGCAAAATACTGTATAATGTTTATTATTGGTTTCCAGGTTAAAAATATTTCTCTATAATGCCTGCTTAACACAACTTTTTAAGGATTTTTTTGGGATAACCTATTCTTCTCAGATTAACGTTTTGCTTTGTTGCTGTAGATAGGTTGAAAAATTAAACCTTTCCAACATTAAACTGTTGTTATACTTCCAAAACCAAATGTTTTGCATTCAAAAAATATTTGAAAAATAAATACTGAATGTACTCTCTTTCAAGTAAATAGCAGAAGCATTAATACGGTGCAGTGTGGCGCATCTATCAGTAAATTATTTTATACCCAGAAGGCTTGCTTTCAGGTAAACAAGCAGAGATTTGCATGTTTGCAAGAAATAGATAACTAAAAAGAGAGCCCTGGTGGTGCAGCAGACTAAAGCACTGTTATTAACATCAGCTGCCTGCAATTACTGCAAGTTCAAATCTCACCAGGCTCAAGGCTGACTCAGCCTTCCATCCTTTCTAAGGTAGGTAAAATGAGGACCCAGATTGTGGGGGCTATAAGATGACTTTGTATAAAATATACAAAAGTATGAAGGCTATTGCTTAACGCATTGTAAGCCGCCCTGAGTCTCCAGAGAAGGGCAGCATATAAATCAAATTTAAAAAAAGGTAGGGTTTTTTTTTTAAAAAATATGGAATTACAAAACTCTGATTGTATAGCTCTGTTCTTCCAAAGGTCCGTACTCTTCCAAGTTCTTCATGTATCTAATGCTCTTCAGACAATGCAAGGAGGAAAAAATCTTAATGTGCTTGCTGAGACTCATTTAACAAGATCTACCACTGCCCCTACAGAAAAGATGTATGGCTTCTCCTTTTGTACTTCCCACAGAAGCATAGTAACAGGAAACCATAATTCATTAGTGCTTTCTCTCTCGACACTTCCACAAGCTATGTAAAAGGCATTTTCAGATTGTGTTTCTTCGATAGAGACAGATATCCTCATTAGACATATATGTGTTGGATCCTTTTGTGGAGGATTACGTTTACTAAAAATGTCACATATTGTTCTGCCCCAGCTACAGACCCCAAAGGATGCAGCACACACAAAGTCCGCACAAACCTTAGTTTACTAATTAAGGACTACTAATGAGCTTTCTTAGTAGTTGTTTGAACACAAGTACAATTTAAATCAGTCTTTTCTGAACAAGGGCTGCTAATTTAACTTCATTAACAGCCAACAAGAATTCAAAGAATAATAACTCAGTTCTGAGGCATAGTATTTCAGATAACCATAATCTTACTGTGGTTGGCAGAATGCCCAGAAGCAATTTGCAGGAAAACTGATAAGAGAAAAACAAGAGCCGAAATCAAACGTTGTTTCCTGCAAATCAGTCATCGTTCTTCCTTAAATAGGCTAAGGGAGTGGCCAATTAGCCCCAAGCCTTACTCTCGAGGAGACCTCCTCCTGAGGAGCCACTCCTGCCTTTTCGCAGCTCTGCATGCTTGTGCATCGAGAAGAGGCTCTCCTCTTCTTCCTCTTCACTTATGGGAGCTTCTGGAGGTTCTGAAGGCCCTGGCTGAATCCCTGCCTCTGGCACCACATCTTCTCCAGCCTCATCATTGTCTGACTCAAGTGCCAACTGCACAGGCTGCTGGCACAGCACCACACCAGCCTCCTCGCTGTCGGAATCAGCTACTAATTACACAGGCTGCTGAAGGGCCACAACACATATAAAAGGTTAGCTCCCACTGTATTGTGCCCCTGACTATCTAGTATTTTGCTATCTCCCAGACAGCAGTTTTCCAAAGAGACCTGTTCTACTACCTTATAGCCTTGACTGAATCTTCAGGGTGTGCTCTGACACTAAACTCCCTCCCTATAGGAGGAAGCAGGAAAACTGAGAAAATAGATAAATTATACAGCCACTAAACTAGGGCAAAAATCACAATACAGTGAGCAAGGGACACACACATCCCAAAAAAGAAAAAAAAATTGATCACTCAAAACAGATCTGGAAGGGACCTCGGCAGTCTTCTAGTTCAACCCCTTGCTCAAGCAAGAAACCCTATACCATTTCAGATAGGTGGCTGTCCAGTCTCTTCTTTAAAATCTCCAGTGATGAAGTACCCACAATTTCTGGAGACAAGCTGTTCCACTGCTTAATTATCCTCATGGTTAGGAAGTTTCTCCTTAATTCCAGCTTGCTTGTCTCCTTGATTAGTTTCCATCCATTGTTTCTTTTCCTGCCTCCTGGTGCTTTGGAAAATAGGTTGAACCCCCCCCCCCTTCTTTGTGGCAATCTCTCAAATACTGGACTTCTGCTATCATGTCCCGTCCCATCTCCCCAGTCCTTCTTTTCTCTAGACTAGCCAAACCCAAATCATGCAACTTTTCTTCATATGTTTTATCTCCAGGTCTTTAATCGTCTTAGTTGCTCTTCTTTGCACTTTTGCCAAAGTCTCAACATTTTGTAATGTGATGACCAAAATTGGATGCAGTTTTAGTAAAGCCAAGTGTGGCTTTACTAAGGCTTTATAAAACGGTACTAAATGCTTCATGCGATTTTGTTCTATGTTCTGTTTATTCAACCAAGGATTGTATTAGCTTTTTTGGCTGCTGTTGCACATTGCTGGCTCATATTTAAATGATTGTCCACTAGGACTCCAAGGTCCCTCTCGCAGTTACCGTTTTTGAGCCAAGATTCACTTCATCTTTGGTAACTGTGAGAGGGACCTTGGAGTCCTAGTGGACAATCATTTAAATATGAGCCATCTGGTGGTGATGTTGTCTAGCCCACATTTTTCTAGCTTACCAAGAAGTAGGTTGTGGTCTACTTTATTGAATGCTTGCTGAAGTCTAAATATACTAAGTCCACAGCATTTTGCTGGTCTACTAATTTAGTCACTTTGTCAAAGAATGAAATAAGATTAATTTGGCATGATCTGTTTTTAACAAACCCATGCTGGTTTTTAATTTTTAATTTAATTTTTAAATGCCCTTTGTTATTAATTTAAGGCCTACTTAGAACAAGATAAATTGGTTTAGGTAAATCATGCTCCATAATCTTCTGTTTGGATTATTGCAATGCCTTGTAGCTGCTGCTTTTGGAAATTGTCCAGAAAAGTTGGTTTGCTCGAAACAGAACTGCAGGTTGAGAAAATAAATCTGGACATTTCAGTCTAATAAAACACATACTTTGTCATATAGCAGTCTATTTCCAGACCTAATTCAAAATACTGATTTTAAAATATCAATTTCTAAATGGCTTAGGTCCAGTTAATAAGGGAATATGGGAAGGTCTCTTATATAGATCCAGGCTATTGGTCTAATTGGCCCCTCCAGGATTTCAGAGGAGAAACCTTCCAAGCTACACCTGGAAAGCCATAAGTGAAACCTGGTACTCAAAAAGATGTTCTGAAAAATAGTTGGAGTTGAGGGGGTTTTTTTGGTTTGCCTCTCTCTGCTCAAAAAGATTTGCTTGCAACTTCTTTGTACTTTTTCCCTGCAGCAGTAAAGTTCTTATTTTCCCAGACATTTTAACAACTGCATTTTTTGATCTAGAAATCTGTTCATATCTTGGTTGTGTTTCATTCTTTGCCATGGTACTTTTTGATGCTATTATTATAACCCATCCGGAGAACATTATTATTGGTTCATAAAAACATTTATAATTGAGAACATAAGTACTGTATATGGAATATTGAAAGTCAGGACAGGAGATAATGTTTTTCCATCCGAATATTTGAGCGGGGGGAGTACAGTTTTAGGTAGAAATAATGATTCACTCATCCAGATTCAGACACAAGGAAACCCACTACAGAAAAGCTTGAAAAGGATGCTGGATTCTTTCCAAACTGATGGCTTCTTTTGATGAGTGTTCTAAGGATTTGTGGAAGTCATTGGAGAGATTTAGCTTGGGAAGGTTTAAGGACAATCATATTTAAATTTAAGAAAATAAATCCTGTATTTGATCCAAATAGATTGAAAGGAAAGGAAATAAAAAGAACCAAATAGTGACGCTTCATCACCCCCAAAAAGTATTAGAACAAATAAGAGGATATGAGAAAAAAATAAGATCCTGGGCAAAACTCAACATGAACTTAATGAACAAGATGTCAAATCAGCTTAAGTGTCTTTTATGATGAAGTAACTGAACCTCTTAAATACATGTTAAGTGAAAAGTATGGTATTCACTGATAAGTTATTACATTCTGTACTGCATAGCTTGCTCCCCTAAGAAAGAACTTCTCATCTTCTGCAGGAATACCCAAAGTAATGTTGTTACCCAATGTGATACTGATGTTACCAAGCTAAAAACAGGGAGACTGTGAGTTCTAGTTCTGCTTTAGGCACAAAGCCAGTTGAGTGATCTTGGGCCGATCATTCATTCATTCATTCATTCATTCATTCATTCATTCATTCTATCTTCCCTCCCCCTCCACCCTCTCTCCCTCCCTTCCCTAGGAAGTAGGCAAGGACAAATCACTTCCAAAAATTTTGCCAATAACCCCAAAGACTTGTCCAGGCCATTGCTAGGAGGCAAGACTTATTTGAAGGCACACATTTCTTCTTTTTTGCTTGCATTAACAGTCCAACTCAGAAGAAATAAATGCGCCACTCTGGACATGACTGGACATAATATTACCACTATGGTGGCAAGATCCCATTTGGAATATTATGTCCAGTCATGGACACTACAGTGTTAAAGGGACAGCGGCAAATTTTTCAGAGGAGAACTAGCAAGCTGGTATAGAGTTTGCAAATCAAGGCCTATGAGGAACAATTAAACCATATGGGTATGTTTGACCTACAAAAGAGAGATGAATGAGAAGAATTGAAATCTTCATTTATCTAATGAGTTGTCTTACCCTTCAGGGAGAATGGACATTTTCTATAGTATTGTTCCACAGAGAGGGGATTTATTCTCCCTATCTCAAAGGGCAGAACCAGAACAACTGGGTTAAAACTATAAGGAAGGTTCCTCCTAAACATGAGGAGGAATTTTCCTGTCTGTACAAGTTGTTGGCTAGTGAAATAATCTGTCATTTGAAATGGTCAATTTCATTTGAAATGCCTTTTTTACATACATTTGAAGATTTACCAAGTGGCCAAAGCTCACTTGTTCTCTTCTCTTCCCTCTCCGGAGTCATCAATTCTCATTTTCAGAAATGAGATTAGATTTTCCCCTTTGCAGATGGAACAGTCAAGTAGCTAATGTAACCTTATGGCATCCTAAGCAGCAAAGCCATGGAGCTGGTCAGTCAATTATTGTTGCCATTTTTTCCAAAGGTATTGTGCACTCATGTGTAGCCTTGAATATGCATGTCTACCCTTATTAGCAGAAAACTATTAGAAAAGCAGAGAGATTTCCTAGAAATAATTCACCTGCTGCTGCAAGGACAATAAGGGCAGATGTGATTGCTTGCTTTCGCCCAACTTATTTATTTCCATCCAACACAAACAGTAAACTACAGCTGATGATAAATAGACAGCTTATATAGTGGTTAAGTATATGGGAAGCAAACCAAATATGGCAGCTATTTGGGCCATTGATTCAGTTTTGGGTTCAATCAGAGTAATCATGTGCAGCCTATTTACTCTGAAATGCTCGATTTGATTCATTCATGCAATTCTCTTCCTCACTTAGTGATTGCAGGTACCATTATAATAGCCAACTAGCACATGTAAACCCAAAGAGAGGCCATCAACAATGAAGAGAAAAGAGGAAACAGGGATTCAACAATCAGTAAGGAAATCAAACCAGGTTTAAATCTGATAGAATAGAATAGAATAGAATAGAATAGAATAGAATAGAATAGAATAGAATAGAGTAGAGTAGAGTAGAGTAGAGTAGAGTAGAGTAGAGTAGAGTAGAATAGAATAGAATAGAATAGAATAGAATAGAATTTTTTATTGGCTAAGTGTGATTGGACACACAAGGAATTTGTCTTGGTGCATACACTCTCAGAGTACATACTGTAAAAGAAAAGATATGTTCATCAAGAATCATAAGGTACAACACTTAATGATAGCCATAGGGTACAAATAAGCAATCAGGAAACAATATCAATATAAATCGTAAGGATACAAGCAACAAAGTTACAGTCATACAGTCATAAGTGGAAGGAGATGGGATGAGAACGATGAGAAGATTAATAGTAGTGCAGACTTAGTGAATAGTTTGATAGCGTTGAGGGAATTATTTGTTTAGCAGAGTGATGGCATTCGGGGAAAAACTGTTCTTGTGTCTAGTTGTTCTGGTGTGCAGTGGTCTATAGTGTCATTTTGAGGGTAGGAGTTGAAACAGTTTATGTCCAGGATGTGAAGGGCCTGTAATTATTTTACTCTGAGTGATCCACTGAACAAAATCTGGCTTGCACATATTTCCTTAAAGCAATGCACATTAAAGAGTTTAGGGAATCTTGTGTTTTATTTTTCATTTCATACATATTATGAACTAGGACTTACTCTCTGGAGGAGGCTATGCTAGGAAAAATAGAAAGAGGCCGATCAGCAGCAAGGTGGATGGACTCAATTACAATGATGATGATTATACCATTGAAGACCTGAAAAACTAGGTTAGAGATTTACCATCGTGGAGAAAAAGTCATCTGTGTAGTTACTAACCTCAACTGGATGGCACATAATCAATCACCCTGTAATCTCTACATTGGGTGGGGGGCAGTTGCTTCTAAATACCAGTTGTATGGAAACAAAGTTAAGAGCCTTGGTGGCGCAGCAGACTAAAGTGCTGTTAAGTAGCACCATCTGCCTGCAATTACTGCAAGTTCAAATCTCACCAGGCTCAGGGTTGACTCAGCCTTCCATCCTTTCGAGGTAGGTAAAATGAGGATCTGGTTTGTGGGGGCAATAAACTGACTTTGTATAAAAAAGAACACAGCTTGGGGGGGGGCAAAGCCCTACTAAGCAGGTATATACAAAAGTATGAAGGCTATTGCTTAACGCATTGTAAACCGCCCTGAGTCTCCGGAGAAGGGCGGCATATAAATCGAACCAATAAATAAATAAATAAATAAATAAATGTGGGAAGAAGGGTACGTTTCTTTCTCCTGTTTGCAAAGAAACCCAGGCATCTGGTTGGCCACTATGAGAAACAAAATACTAGAGTAAATAGGTCTTGGCTTCAGATAGCACAATACTGCTAGTACTAAGAATACTTTCATTGCTCTGATGGATGATCAACACCAGAAATTAAATAGGGTACATAATCCTGCTAGTTCTCTTTGAGGCTTTCTCAACATCCTTCTGTGCCTTTGAGACACTGATTTGCAGTGATTCTAATCCTTCCTATTGAAATATTTTTGCAGAAGAACCATATTTGATGCTTAAATCATGGGACTTGGGATTTTCTTTTCTTATCCTATGCTAATATCCTCATGAAATGAAAAGAAGGACTAGAGGTTGACATGATAGCACTGTTCCAATATCTAAGGGGATGCCACAAAGAAGAGGGAGTCAATCTATTCTCTAAAGTACCTGAAAGCAGGACAATAAACAATGGATGGAAACTAATCAAGGAGAGAAGCGGTGGGGGGGGGATTCTACCGGTTCAGACCGGTTTGGGCGAACCAGTAGCTGTGATGATCAGCTGGGAGTGAACCGGTTCACCCTGATGATCAGATGGGCCTGCCCATCTGCGCTATTTTCCTACTTTTATCTTCTCAGCTGATTTGCACGGTAGAGCGGATTGCCGCATGAATCAGCTATGTTACTTCTCCGAAGAAACCAGGAAGTGAAGATTTCTTCAAACTGTGCGTGCGCAAATCATGCGATCGCCAAACTGATTGTTCAACCGGGAGGATTCCACCACTGGAGAGAAGCAACCTAGAACTAAGGAAAGTTCCTGACTGTTAGAACAGTTAATCAGTAGGATGACTTGCCTCCAAAAAGTGTGGGTGCTAGAGATTTCTAAGAAGAGATTGGACAATCTTTTTTTCTTAAATGGCTGTCCCCTACTCTCAATAATGAGTTGGATGACTAAGAGTATGTTTAAATTCTGTCCATGAAAATGCCATTTGTAAAATGAAAATTGGAGTTGAAGATTGAGGTGAAGCCTGCTTTAGAAGGGACTGCAGCTGTCATTATTTTTGCAAATAAAAGTTCATAAGGAGCATGTTTCTATAACTATATCTAGCATATGTAACTCTTCTAGAGCCAGTTCAATTTGGTAATGATTACCACCCATTCCCAAACTTTAGTCACCACCCATGTTTTTTGTTGTTCCACACTCACTTCACTGAAGCCCCTTTGACTGACTACACTTCTTCATTTGATTCCTTCATTGTGCCCTACCTTGGGATTTGTTTGGAAGTCAGAAAGGGTGCAACCTGTCAAAGAAACCAATGTACCATGAACAAGAGGATGTCTACACACAGCCTTGGCTGCCGCATAACCAAAGAGATGCCAGAATGGCACATACCTCTCATGAAAAGTGTATCAGAAATGCTTTTCTTTAAAAAATGGAAATGACTTGTAAATTAAATTCTTCTTCTTTAAATTCAATGAGAATTGAAATAAATTTGCAGATTTTTTATTATTATTACCACTACTACTACTACTACTACTACTACTACTACTACTACTACTATTTTTCTTGTGGAAGATTATACCAGAGATCTCTACCTTTCTCAAGACATTCAGTTTAATTTCCTACTTACACTGTTGCTTCAGTACTGATGACCAGAATAGAAACCTGAATTAGCTCCATGAATTCTTCCATATATGCATTTAGAAATGTATGAACATATGCCCCTGATTGTCATATATCTACAGTAACTTTCACATACCTGTCAATATTAGATACATCTCAGATCTGAACAATAAGATAATACACACTGCACAAGCTGTTAGTGAAATACTGAGAAAACCCAGCAGATGGTTAAACTTGCTAAATACTTACTATTAGCGTTTGAGTACAAGGACATAACAATTTATGCAACATTATATAAGATTTATGTAACATTAATACTCCCTTGGTTACAGCTGCTGTGATATAGTAGTTAAATTGCTGCCTAAGTACAGGGATTGTTCCAAGTTTGTGTCTCCAGCAGACCTTGTACTTACTAACTCTTCTAATTCAGCTGAATAACTGAGTAGAAAGATAAAATAAAAATCAGTATCTTCAGTACTCAGGACAGCTTTAGTTAAGTACTACCCCCCATTTCAGTTGACCTTAATAACTCCAAGAGTTAAGATAATACAGAGAAGACATTAGCATGTGCTGCCTTAGCCTCCTATAAAAAAAGATGTTATTCATAGATGTAAATATATCTTTTTGGAAAATAATCCCTCCTATTGGTTTCAATTAGTGTAAGAGAAGAGGCAGAGCTTGGAGACAGAGTCAAGAGAGGACTCAGCTTAGAATCATGATGACATGGTCACAAATGCTCCAACTCCGGTTAGCCCTCGAATTCCGTTAACTGTTTATTTATTTATTTATTTATTATTTAAATTTTTATACCGCCCTTCTCCCAAGGGACTCAGGGCAGTGCACAGCCAGCATAAAACACACATATACATAAAATTTAAAAACAATTTAAAATATATTAAATAATTTGGCCCCAAAATTATTAAAAAAACTAAGACAACCATTAAAATTCATGTTTAGGCCAGCCCAGCTTGTTGGAACAATAACGTCTTGAGGGCAAGGCGAAAGGCCCGTAGGTCAGGGATCATCCGTATCTCCGGGGGGCAATTCATTTCAGAGGGCAGGTTGTCTAGCACCAATATAGTGCTGATTGTTAGTTGACTACATTGTTGTGGGAATAGCTTAGGGAATGAATCTGAACTGAAACTGATTCTTCACACCTGACAATTAGCCCCTAAGGATCAAATAGATCTAGATCTAATTCAATCAAAAGTTAGGCCTCGATTTGACAGTGTAAGTATAGTATGTTAATTTTTCTTGACTGGCAGGAGGAACAAGGGAAGAATGATTGGATTCTCCTGAAGTTCTTGAAAGGTGTCACTACTATTAAGTTTGGGATTGTTCTGGATGAGTGTCTTAGTTGGTTATGGATGGTTCCATTTATTGTAGCAAAGAAGACGACACACCAAGATTTTGAAGAGGTAAGCAAGAAAAAAAAGTTTTTGCCCTCCCCGGCCCCCAGGAACACTCTGCAGGTTTCCCAAACCCTCTGCATGTTCCATTTTTGCAGGCCCGTTTTTTGCAAAAATGGGACAGGCGGGACTTCGGGAGGCCAAAAATGGCTGTATTCAGTGTATAAGACACACCAACATTTCCACCCTTTTTTAGGGTGGAAAAAGTGTATCTTATACTCCGAAAAGTACAGTACTTAACATTTAAATATTTCCCATGCTGGAGTTAACTATTTAGTTTTGACTCCAACCATAATACAGTGTGGCCAATTATAACAGTTTTCAAAACATTGTATAAAGCTAAAAGGTTTAAAAATAATTTAAAATTTAACTATATAAAAATTACCACGCATATTAAAACTATGATGTATTGTATGGATTTTTTTTTGATTGATGGCATTCTGCTGAGAAGACTAGAAGACTGCTTGAGTGAAGCAATCTTTTAAATCACATCTTTTTCACACAAACAGTTTTGATTTATAAACTGCTCCTTCATATGCCGACTTACTGTGCCAGCAAGTTGAGATAATTTAGCTTTTCCACTGTTTCAGAGGAAATGATTTTTCAGAAAAGGTAAATTATCTTCAGAAGTCTGGACGCTAAATAACATCTGCCTGTAGAAAAGAAGGCTGGTATATTATCTGAAGACAATAGGGCAGGACATTCACACATAAACAGAATTACGTAGAAGGTGCTAGTAAAATATTGAAAGTATGATTTCATTTCAGTAATGTCCCATGCCAAATCATTTTGTATGGATATTAGAAATGCCCCTTTTTTCAAGTTGATTATCAGCAATTTATGTGTACCTCTCTTAGGAAACAGTGTATGCTAAGTATGTAAGCACCACCTCTTGATTCCAGGAAACAAGAGGAACATTATGAGAGATTGTGATCTGAATATTTTTAAAGCACTCTGAAAATGTAAAATTAAATGTGCATTGCTCTTTATTCTGATATAATTTATTAATGTTAATTATATTGCCATGATAAATGGTACATACCAGATCACAACATCTTGCAACGGTGAAATAGCATATCTCCATGAAAATTATACTAATTTAATTATAGAAAGAAGTTCCTTTTAATGCCCATGTTCCCAAGACAGATATCTTACAAATGAATATTTAAATGCTAATCAAAACCTTGAGCCATTCCCATTCCTACAGGCATGCAACAGCAGTGAAATCCTACCGGTTCATACCGGTTCGGGCGAATTTGTAGTGTTAAAAACTACCAGTTTGGATGAACCAGTAGTAAAAAAAAAAAAAAAACCTACCGGTTCCTCTGAACTGGTATTTCCAACAATCAGATGTGTCATGCAATTTAAAATCGCTAGAAAGCAGGAATCTTGCTTTCTAGTGAATCTAAATCGTACGGCACAGCTACTTACCTTCCCAAGCCACCTTTTTCCGCATGTTTTGTGTGCACCGCGCATCTGCGTGCAGCATGCATTTTGTGTGCATTGTGCATGCATGCACAACATGTGTTTGGCACACACTGCACATGCAGCACGCACCACACATGCACGGCCAGAGAACCGGTGGCAAACTGGTTCATATTTCACCACTGGCATGCAGCCTTAGTCCACTTGGAAAGAAGAAGGATGGAAAGGCTGAGAGACTGTAGACTTTTACTGTCATTCACAATAGCACATCACCCACAATAACCACTGGAGTCCATTGGTCTCTCCAAGACCAAAATTTTACTTTCAAGGTAGGCAAAGTACACTAATTTGCTTCTAACCATTTAAATCAGTGGTGGGTTGTCCCCGGTTCGCACCAGTTCTATAGAACTAGTAGTAAAACCGGCAGGAGGCCCCGCCCACTGACCCTGATGTCATGAAAATGCTTCTGCACATGCGCAGAAGCTTCTGTGCTTCGCGAGCGCGCGTGGCGCTGTTGCAAACTGATAGTAAAGGTAAGTAAAACCCATCTCTAATTTAAATGGTTAGAACTGGTGACACTTTTTCAGACTGTGGGCTACAGTTACCCACAGTTACTGACTAGAAAGTCTGGACCATATTTTAGAGTAGACAGGGCCAAACTGTAGAACTGCATTGAATAAGGATTTAAGAACAACTTGTATTTAATTTCCTTTACATATAATTAAAAGTATAAATAAAAATTAAATAGTGTCGATACGATTTTACCTCTCCTCTTTATGTCACCTTCAAAGTTTCAGTTTAATGATCAATTCAAAAGTAATGTTCTAATTAGTATAATATGTGCTGAAACAAGATAAATGGGGGAAGCATTTAGGCTGAAGAGTGAGGAGTGGTTGCCATATATGTATGTGGGAGGTGAAATTGAAGGAACAAAATAAATAACAATTCTTGATATTGTTGTAGTTCTTGCAGCATATAGTATCAAAGCATGAGAGCATTCCAAATAACCTTTATGATATGCTTTGAAACTGTCACAAGTATTTAATATCATAGATATTTGTGGGTGGTTCTAATGAATTTAATATAAAAGCCAATTCCTTAATTGCAAGGTATTTCCAAGAATTCACATTTGCTAGGCATGCAATTTCAAATGCAGTTCGATTATTTAAGTAGAAATTCAATGGTTATTTTTATTTTCTCCTATTGTCTTCACACTTATCTTACTGCTTAAATTTTCTTTTTTTATAAAAAAAATCTTGTAAAATATGTGTTCACTAATTATTTTGACCAATTGTTTTTGTTAGAATTATTGCAAAGTGTTTTAATTGTTTAAATTGGAAGTGCTATATAACTATTTAAAATCAACATTATTAAGATTCAACAAGAGGTAAGCCTTCTGATTTTTAATGCACAGATCAGTTTTTATTTTGCAACCTGAACTGCTTACATTTTTTTGTACAAAGCTAAAAAAATGTTGTAGAACATAACATAACATTATTTTTGGAAGCTGTTCAGGGAGAGATCTGTTCTACAGAATCATATGATTCTTTACTTATTTCTTTATTTTACAATATTACACCCTTTCCTAATCACACAGACACTGGTTATAATAAAAAATTATAATTTAAGACTTCATTTATAAAGAACAGAAACAAAAAGAAGAGGAATGAAGATGGAAAAATATGTTCAGATGATGCTGTTTCTGCTACTGTAACTCTGCTTTGGATATAAATTTCCTACATTAATGTTATTATGGAAATCTCTACTTTTCTTTTGGTAGCTGATCATGTTCTATTAAATTATATATCAATGGTAGGAAATTAACATGGGATCAGAAGAGAAGACCCCTTGTGTATTTTTTTGATCACAAAAACCTGATGTTCAAAGAATATCCAATAGTTTGAAAAATATACCTCATTTTCAATAGTTGATCATTGCTAGAAGTCTTAATTGCAGACCATTTAGAATTCTGAAATGTGTATTGATTTATACATTTTCCTTTTTTCATAACAATCAAAGTTCATTATTAGTAATTTAATTGTATGACACAACATGAATACTTATGCAAAGATTAGTTTTGATCAGAATTCAAGAAAAGTATCTTCTTTTGGGTAAATTCTTTTTTTTTCCTAGGTTTTTTTCTTTTTGCACATAAAATATAATTTAACAAAGGAAACAACATGAAAGAAATCCTGAACAGATTATAGAAAAGGGATGCTTGAATTAAATATCCAGATTATTCAAGCAAGCATGTGATTTTTGCTTCCAGTGTTTTTTTATTTAAGGTAAGAAATTATAATTTAGTGCAGGCAAATTGTCATAATGATACCAGTTGGGGGTTTACAATTACTTATAAATGTGCAAGAAAGAAGCAAAATGTGCTAAATAAACAATGGGGAAATTAAAATAGGTTTGTATGTTTCCGTGTATGAAATATCATTTCTTAATTTTGAAAGTCATGCTGGTATTGTAATTCAAAAACCCCATAAAAAACAAAAGATGCTAAAACTTTGCTTTTTAGAAAGCCATTTCACTAAAATGTTTTTGTGGGATTGAACAGCTATGCAATTCATCTGAGTCTAATGGAAGTTGCAAAAATAAATCATTAACCTAAGCAGACTGCACAGGTAGACCATCGGAAAATACCATTTATGTAACTCATTAAAAATGATCAGTGAGGCATTCTAGAGCCACTGAGATTAAGAAAACGCTTGACTGTCTGTTCATAGCTGGCTGCATCTTATGCATCACAAATCTTTTGGGGCCCATTTCTCAGAAGTGCTCCAAGAGCGAGATTGTTTAGGAAAGGCAGCTGAGTTGGAAGTTTGCAGTTGGAAGTCAGCTCTTGTTCTGCAGCATTTAGATGACAAAGTTTGATTTGCTGTATATTCAGCAGCAAATCTCAGATGTGAAGTTTCATGAGGATGCAATTGTGCTTATGATCTCTTGGGTGGCACTAATTAAGTTAAGCTAATGATTTATTAGATACCTCTTACATATTATTTGTTATAGGAATCCTCATATGGAATCACAGGTCTTGTGGAAGTATGTGAATAATGCGTTTGGGCAACAAAACGTTCAGCTTTACACTCTGTGATATGCCATAATTTGTTTAACTATAATTTGACTAAGCCATGGTTGGCTGGATCAACCACAGGGTAGGCCAAAACCAATTAATTATATTATGGCTTGGCACGACAAAACAGGAGAACAAAACAATTATCCAGAATCATCATTCACACTGAACCAAACATACTTATTTGCAGTTTAGACTATTGAGCAAATCCAGTTGCAGTACTTGTGTAAACCATGGATTATGATTTAGCATGGTGTGCAAACACAACCAATCATGGTTTATGCCATGATGACCATGAAGTTTAAACCTTGTTCTATTACATGGCCTGTTTTGCCTTACAGCAAGGGTGTCAAACTCGCATCATCACAGCGTCATCAGATGACTTTTTTCCCCTTCGCTAAACCGGGCGTGGGCGTGGGCATGGCCAGAGCGTGATGCATCCAGCCCACGGACCACGAGTTTGACAGCCCTGCCTTACAGCATTTAGATGTTAAAATGGGAGGAAATGCTTTGTTCTTTTCTCCCTGGAGAAATAATTATAACTGTTACTATTATTAATTTATGCTTGGAGCAATAAACCACAGTTTGTGGCAGGTCTCTTAGAATGGAATCTGCTTAAATCATTCTGTTTGCTCATTCTCTGACCTACACATTATAAAGGTTAGACATCTAAAACTGCATTTGTTCAAATCAATATCTCTAACACATCCTCATGAGATATTGTGTTTGCAACTCCTTGAATTCCCAGCCAGGATAACTATCATACCAGGAAGGAACCAAATTAGTTGAAAAGTTTGCATTAATTTTGTTTAAAGCCTTAGTTTATATAGCAACCAGATTCATGTCAATAAGAACAGAAACTCAGGACTAACAAGAAAGCTGGTTCAATGACAGTAAATGTCTGCAGCTTTTCAGAGAAGCCAGTAAAGCAGGGGGGTTTTTTTAATTAACCAATTTTGCTTTTTGCATCAAGAGAGGCTGAATTTATGGCATGTAATTAGAGCAATAATTCTTGCAATTCACATTTTAAAAAAAACAGTGTAAAGAATGCCCTGATGATAAAACAATGACAACAATAATATGTTGAAGCAGCAATCTATTCATGTTTACTGATCTGCATGCAATGCTGCTGTTTAGAACAGGGGTCTCCAACCTTGGCAACTTTAAGCTTGATGGACTTCAACTCCCAGAAGTCCTCCAGGCTTAAAGTTGCCAAGGTTGGAGATCCCTGGTTTAGAAGAGCAAGATGTAGGCTTCTTGGCTGCCCAGCACCAACAGTTCCTGTAGCTGCCTGACTGAAATTCTTCCTGCTGTTCCACAAACTCAGTGGGGTAGGAAGAGAAAAGAGAGAAGCAGAAACAGGATACAGCATAAATCTGTCTTTATGATAATGTGGTTCCCATTGAAAAAGCGCCAGTGTTACATACTGGACTGAATTAATCAGAATTGTTCATCTGGTACAAACAGCACAATGGTCATATATCTGAATGTATCTGTGCTGTTCCTATAAATTATTTGTTGATTCTTCTGTCACAGAAGCTTTTTATGTTAACCACCCCATGCAAGAAACAGTACTTGTAAGAGGAAATTACTTTTTTTTTTTTTTCTGGGAGAGCAAATCAGTCTAGAATCAGTGTGAATTCCTACTAATTTTGAAAAGTTACATTGATTCTATGGAAACATTTCGAACTGATTTGATTAATGATCTAATTCAGATTGTCAAATAATTATGGGAAAAATGAATCTGTACAAATGAAAAAAAAAAAAAGCTACCAGATCTCAACTTTCTAATCCATTTGGTGCTCTCCTATACAACTTAAAGTACTGTGTCGATTCAAAGGGATCACCTTTGAACTGATTCTTTGAATTACAGTACATATTCATTTAGACTTACTTTGCATGCCTGGAAATTAGCTATTCCAACAAGTTGAAAAATAGATTCTTTAATAAGTAATTTACATACTAGATACATCGTACAGATTGCGACATTAATTTCAGTGAGATTTACTGGCCTATATCATAGTTAAGATATGTATGGTATAGGTAGTGCAAAATCTTAATCTCAAACTGTTTATATTTTCTGAGATTTCCTCATAAATAATCTGTAGATTAGCTCTGAGTGTATGTTTGAGTGTTTTACTTTCAGATCATCAGATATTTTCTTTTATCATAGGAATGAGCAAGCTAGGCAATCAGGTCCCATATCATTCCCATTTCCATTTTCGTAGCCATTATACCATCCTCGGATTGCACCATCAACATTTGGCACCTCCGTATTTATTTTAAGAGCAAAAAAATAGGCATGACATGCTCCCATGGTGCTTTAAAAACTGCACTCATCCCCACTTTAAAATGCCCAAACAACCCCCCCCCCACACACACACACAAAAGTAATATATCTTCAACATTAGCTAGACTCTCTTCAGCTCTTGGAGGTAAAAATAGCCTCCAAGCATAGCATTGCATAGCACATCATATAATAGCAAAAATGAATCACCCACCAAGAAAAAAAAGATCATATATTCTAAGGGATAGATTATTTTCCAGTTAGCAGGGAATGCAGAGTCTTCTCTGTGGTGACACCTGCCCTCTGGAACAACCTACCCCCAGAGATACGCACGATACCAGACCTCAGGACTTTTCGTCGGGCCCTGAAAACACATCTATTCCATCTAGCCAGGCTGGTTTGATCCCATCTTTGCGATTTTAATTTGAAATTGGTTTTAATCTGGGTTGTTTTAAATTGAGGGCCAAAATCATTAATCGTCTTTTAAACTGCTTTTAAATTTTATATGTTGTGTTTTTACCGTGGCTGTTCACTGCCCTGAGTCCTGTTGGAGAAGGGCGGTATACAAATTAAATAAATAATAATAATAATAATTTAAAATGCCTTGTACAAAGGATATGTCTGTGTTTAATTGCAGGCAAAGACAACTGTTAAAGCTCTGGGATTGTATTAGTAATTCTGAGAATATTTGGTGGGCATTCTCAAAAATGCCATTGGATGCACACATGACTGCCACATAGGATAGGCAGTTACCAAACATCCATTTTACAAACATTTAACCAACCTCAGGAAATGTTCTCTATCACCCATGTGGGGTCCAGAGACCTTCCTATAGACAAATATGGTTCTAGTGTCTCACCCAGGCACTGTTACCAGACATCTGGTATAAGGAGGACATGTACCTCCTTTTTGTCCTCACATCCTCCATCCAGCAGGCATAACCTTAAAAGATATTATTGTCTGTTTAATCCTTACTCAGTTTCCCTTCCTGATTACCTTTTGTGACATAGTGCCTCTCTTATAAATATTAAGCACAGCTGGAGCTCAGCTGTGAAACCCTAATTAATATTGTCACACACGCACTTGCCCTGCTGCCTCCCAGCGACAAGACTTTAATCAGTTACACATTGAAGGTGGGTTTTGGGGGTTTTTTGGCCTCCTGACCACTCCAACATATTCCTAAATTAAAAACTAGCCTTCCTGATGCTGCAAAATAATTTCATATGCATACATAATTTTCGCAATTAATTCACCATAATTTTTGTTGCAAATGCCAAGAAAGTTAAATAGCTCCCCACTTTAAATTATTTCCTACTTTTCTCTGAAAATATACAGTCCGTTCCTAAGGATTTGAGCATCGCATTCTGTTGTATTCTGCTGATGCAACCCACAAATGGGCAAAGTGCCACTCCCTCCCAGCAGCAGGAAGATGAGGCAGTATAAATTCAATACAAAATAATTCATTTCCCAATGCTCTTCGTTTCACCCCAAATAAAAGTGGAATTGGATGAAAGAGGCCTTTGGGAGACAAACCATTTCCAAAATTATCTTGCTGAAATTCAACAATTTTGCTTTTTAGGAGGTTAATGTGTAGAAATGGAAGGGCTTGCTTCCTAGAAGCCTCTGACTCATTCCCGCCATTCAATCACTCCAAAAATGCAAAGAAATTGGCAAAAATCACACCACTGCTTGCAGTGATGCCACAATACCAGAAGGCCTTCTCTCTCTGTTCAGCTTCAGAGAACTTCCAGCTCCTGGCCAGCAAACAGTTCCCCACCCCTGCCAGCATAGAGTTCATGTTTTCTGAAGGTACTTAGTCTTCAGTAAGATAACCTTCCATCCCCACAGCAAAGTGCTAACTCCACAAGTCAGCTCTTTTTATTTATTTATTTATTCAATTTATATCCCACCCTTTTCCAAGTGGACTCAGGGCGGTGCACAGCCAGAACTAAAACACATATTAATACAAAATTTAAAATTATTAAAAGAATTAAATAACTGTGGCCCAAAAATTTAAAACATTGAAAACTAAAACCCATTTGACAATTTAAAAAGCTAAAAAGATTAAAAAGGGGGGGGGTCACACCAGCCCTGCTTGATGGAAAAGAAAAGTTTTTAGGGCACAGCGAAAAACCCGGAGATCCGATATCCTTCGTATCTCCAGGGGCAAATCGTTCCAGAGGGCAAGAGCTGCCACAGAGAAGGCCCTCCCCCTGGGGGTCACCAGCCGACATTGCCTGGCTGATGGCACCCTGAAGAGTCCCTCTCTGTGGGAGCGTACTGGTCGGTGGGAGGCTATCGGCGGCAGAAGGCGGTCCCGCAAATCAGAATCATTATCTGATTAAATGATCATCATCTGATCATTTAATCAGAATGTCACTCTATAATCAAAATACAGCCACTCCTCAGGGTAAAAATGCCCCAGTTATGGGAGGACCCATCAAGAATGGAGTTTAAGAAAACATTTAAAATTTTAAAAAACCAACTTAAGAATAGAGCCTTCATGCAGCAAAATTTGAGTTAAATTCTTAATGATATAAACACATAATGATTCAAGTTAAGTACACAACGGTTCAAATTTATTACACAACTATGTCCTTTAACATTGTTGTTTAAAGGAAAGTGTTTCTTTTTGTGCAAGTTAAACCAGAAATTTTTGCTAATTCCTCCCAACCAAATCAAAAGGTCAGAATATTTATGGTATAGTATAGTCTCTATTTTTTATTCAGACCATGGCATACATATGGAGGACTCAACATTGATTATGACTGTTATATGATGAGATTTGGGTTATTATAGGGATATCATATTTTGGACTGCAAAATTCAGATGACCAGTAAGAGGCAGTGAAGAATAAGGATTTTCTCCATCTCCTTGCTGTCATATAGTGGTCATTTGGAGTTTTGCAGCCTAGACAGAGAAAGACCTAATTATTCATTATATCTTGTTCCCTCATTCTTTTTCTTCTCTCCAGGTAATGCATTATATTCTGCAACATTAGAATTATATAAATCCTCAGATCTTAAAACTCAGTAATCTCCTTGAAGAAACAAAAATATATTTGTTGATTTTATCACAAGAGAAGCATGCAAACTTCATCTTGCCAAGAGAAATATCCTTAATTAGTTCTACCATTGGTGAGATGAAAGAGTATTGCAAAGAGAGTCAATGTCTAATTCTATCAATAGGTTTTTCATATATTTCATATGTCCCAGTTTTCAACCCAGGATTTTTCCTAAGTTTTAAATCCAACCTCTCATAATTATATATCTCAAAGCAAGCGAAGCAATTTTCTGCTGAAAACCTATGATTATTAGGTAATTTACTAGACTTTTATGTTTTGTTCAACTATGCAAACTTGCAAATTTTTTGATTCCACTAAAGAAACCTTGAGAGCCAAACTGGTGTCATGGTTTAAGGCACCAGGCTAGAGACTATGAATTCTAATCTTGCCTTAGGCGACAAAGCTTGCTAAATGACTTTGGGCCAACCCTAGGATGAAGGCAGTAGTAAACCATTTTGAAACTCTTGCTGTCAGACCAATGCCCTAATTAAATCATGAGCCTTAAATCAAGCTTCAAAAGAAACCCAGTTATTAATTAGGAGCTTCATGTCAGCACGTTCCAAGTGAAGCCAACTCTGACCCCACATAATTTATGTTCCAGCTCTGACCCTATTTCTCCCCTCCCCCCAAGGTGTATCATTAGTCACATTCTCCAATGAAGCAATTTCGCGGGTTGGAGAGATCACTCCCCTCTGGCCATTGTGGGTAACCACAGAGACAGCCTTGACAGAGATATGCCTGGAATGTGCTTTTTTTTTTTTACTGACGTGCTGCCTCACCGCAGCTGCAGAGTTAGTTTTCCCATCCCCCTTGCCTATGGCAACTCGAGAACAGACCAGGGATGCTTTGCGAGTTGACACTTGCCAAGAAAATTGCATAACAAGAACAACATAAAATCAAACATACTTGCACACACACAAAATTTGCTCTCTTTGCTAAACTATTCAGAATCTATCAAAATTTTAAATGTCACCCATATGACTAAAGCAACACCATTATCTTGAAGACCAATATATATTCTTTAAGGCCGAAGTTAATACACCTTTCAGGATCTGGATGACAATATTCTTCTAGCTATGTCACCTTCCTCAGGAGAACCAAGAGGCACACCAAGAGGCTCATAACATCAGCAATCAAAGAACCAAACCCCATAAACTAGCAGAGAAAGAACCTTGCTACCTTGTCCCTGATATAAAAGTTTCTGACCTGAGACATTGAGTTAAGGCTTCTTAATCCTGAGGAACATCACCAGTAGCTAGACAATAATAAGGGAAGTACAGTAATATTCGCACCTCAAAAAAACAGATCCAGGAAACTACAGATCAGTAAGTCTGATATCAATACTTGGGAAGATTGTGGAAAAGATGATCAAGCAATAGATCTGTAAACACTAGAAGCAAGCAAAGTTATAACCAGAAGCCAACACAGATTTGTCCAAAACAGATTATGTTTTTTATTTCATTCTTTGACAAAGTGATTAAATTAGTGGACCAGTGATATGCAGCAGACTTGGATTTCAGTAAGGCATTTGACAAAGTAGACCACAATCTACTTCTTGGTTTAAAAAAAATGTGGACTGGACATCATCATGCCAAGTAAGCAGTGGCCATTGGACTGTGTATGCCTCTTTCTCCCACACAGTCCACCTCCTCTCGGTTTAGGTTAATTTTCTGGAAGTGTAAGGACACAGCTGCAAGTCGCCTTTTGGGTTCTTTTGGAAGAGAAACATTGACCACCACATGGATTTGTAACTGGCTGACACTACACACTCAATGTGTAGTCCTTAATGGAACTACATCTACATGGAGGGAAGTAAGTGAGGTACCCCAAGGTTCCATTTTAGACCCAATATTCCTCAACATCTTCATAAACAATGTGGATGAGGGAATAGAAGGAGAACTCATCAAATTTGCAGATGACACTAAACTGGCAGGAATAGCCAATACCTCAGAAGATAGGCTTAAGATACAGGTGGATCTTGATAAACTTGAACACTGGGCCTTATCTAACAAAATGAAGTTCAGTGTAGAGAAAACTAAGGTTTTACACTTAGGCAAGAAAAATCAAATGTACAGATACCGTTTAGGTGAAAACTGGCTCAATAGCAGTAACAGTGAGAGGGATCTTGAAGTCCTAATGGACAATCACTTAAATATGAGCCAGCAGTGTGCAGCAGCAGCGAAAAAAGCCAGTGCAATCCTAGATTGCACTAACAGAGGGATAGAATCAAGGATCACATGAAGTATTAATACCTCTTTATAAAGCCTTAGTAAGACCACACTTAGAATACTGCATACTTAGAATGACCAGTTTTGGTCATCATATTATTAAAAAAAAAGATATAGACACTCTGGAAAGAGTGCAAAAAAGACCAACAAAGATGATAAGGGAGATAGATGCTAAAACATATGAAGAACGGTTGCAAGAATTGGATAGTGATAAAAAGAACTAGGAGTTCTACGTGATAGCAGTTTTCCAATATTTGAGGGGCTGCCATAAAGAAGAGAGAGTCAACCTATTCTCCAAGACTCTAGAAGGCAAGACAAAAAACAATGGATGGAAACTAATAAATGAGAAAAGCAAGAACAATTAACCAATGGAAGAGCTTGCCTTCAGAAGTTGTGGGTGCTCCATCACGGGAGGCTTTTAAGAAGAGACTGGAGAGCCACGTGTCTGGAATGGTACAGGGTCTCCTGCTTGAGCAGAGGGTTGAAGACTTCCAAGTTCCTTCCAACTCTGTTATTCAGTTATTCTGTTATTCCAGTAAATCAGAGCAACTAAAGTTGTGTCTGGGTGGGCAGTAAAGAAGCCTTGAATATTTAAAGCACCTCAGAGGGGAGATTTTTATTATTATTATAATAACCTTCGTTTAAAAGCAGCCTTTTTTAAAAAAAAAAAAAACTTACTTTTTTCAATGTAGCCTGAAGAGTTGCATTACATTTTTACAGCAGTGGCATCTCTTTCTCAGGCTCACATAGAAATCTAGCAAAGTGGGGCTGCTTAAATGAATAACTGAGAAGTTCTGGGTTTGCATCAAGTCTGCAGTCTGTTTTCCAAGTCATTTTGTAACTGTCCGTAGTTGTATTAATGAGGCTATATTTTATTGATGGCATGGTGCAATTGCTCAAATCTCAAGATGAGATCACTGAAATCTTGCACAATTTTTTTTAAAGTTTCATAAGATTTCAGCATTCTGACATAAAGATTACATGACAAATTGTTCTAGCCTCTAGAAGCTAGGTTAGAGAGCAAAGCAATCTTCACTTTATATATTGCAAGTAGAATTATTAATACATATATTGTAATACACAGGAGCATGAGGCATCTTGGTTCAAATAATTTTAATTTATTTGCTTATTTGTACCCTATGTCTATCATTAAGTGTTGTACCTTATGATTCTTGACAAATGTATCTTTTCTTTTATGTACACCAAGAGTGTATGCACCAAGACAAATTCCTTGTGTGTCCAATCACACTTGGCCAATAAAAAAAAAATCTATTCTATTCTATTCTAAATTTGCAAAGCAAAATAGTTGTGTATATAGAGACAACTGGGAGTGTTTTATGGAGCAGCTTCATAAACCTGAAAAAATATATGATGGGAGTCTTTGGGATCTACATCTTAAATGAATAGATTAGCCATTAAAACCATACATATAAAAGATCTCACAATCATAACCATCCCTATGGAAAACTGGAGATTTACAAGAGAAACTGGACATTCAAACTGACTAATCAGTAGATTAGGGTTAAGGATTAAGTAGTTACAGAAATCAGTGAGCCACACTTACCTCCAAGATGCTGTTTTCCTTCTAAGCTTTGCTAGTAGAAAGTCAAGTGGCAGTGCTCATCACCATCATGAACTCCTTAAGGGCATAAGAGCCTAGATAAATCGTATATAATATATCCACTAGGAGATTCTCATTTAGAACTTTAAGGTTTTTTTAATCTCCTGCACTGACCCTTCTGTTCCTCTATACATAAGTCACTGTGTCATACTACCCCATCTTGTAGTAGTAATTGCACTCATGAATAAAGTATGTACAGCCACCCTGAGAATAAACATTAATATGCTTACTTGGCTACGTAACAAAGGGCTGCAATTACTGTGCTGACAATAAATGTGAGCAATAAATACACGCCCCACATCATCTCTTTTCTTAATAATCTAAGGATGTTAGCTATATTGAAAGGATTCAATGACCCATAGAAAGAGTATCACTCCATTTTGGCTTGTGTTTCTTGAACTACAGCTTCCACTGCCGAGCAAACCGTTTTTAAATGGAAGAAGCTTCCAAAACCCATTCTGAATCTGTGGTTGACATGCTGAAATAGGGGAATAATGGAATCATTTTTGGATGGGACTCAAAAGCTTCTCCCATATGACATAGCACCATGGATGCTCTCCACCATTCCAGAAGTAGGTCCACAGCTACTGTATGGTCTTATGCCTTTCTTTTTGTTCATCAACTAAGCTGATTTATTTCTCATTCAGCTGCAGTATGCAGTATCTAGAATCATATTAAAATGTCTACAGAGTTTGTGATATCTTCTTTTGTATTTCACTGTGCTTCCTGGCCTCTAGCAACCATTACTCTATCCCTCTTATCTCCAGAGTTTTAGCATCATTTCCCTGGTGTCTCCAAGCATTCTAAGAAACACCTCTCCACCCCCTCCTGCAGTCCTTTCAGCAACACATGTTGAGGAAACTACCTGGTTGCAAAAATACTGTTATCTCTCCTTTACGGTGAGCACAATTTTTAAATGCGTGTAGGCCTAGCTTGTTCACAGTCTAGAAGTTTCTCATCAGCAGCTCAGAAGAGTCTGGAAAGCATTAAATGAATTGCTATGGGGGCATTGCTGCTTGCAAGTATGTCTAGGAACGTACTGGTTTCCACTCCCTAGTTCTGCAAGGCAGTCTTAAGATAAGTATCTAGATCCCAACATCCTGGCAGAAGAATTCTGGGAATTGAAGTCCACACACCTTAAAGTTGCTAAAGTGGAGAAACACTGACCTAGATCCTCCTCCCACATTCTTGGAAAGAGCTTGTTTGATATGCTGCCACTATTTCACTTTGATTCTAGAGAAAGTCCATCTGTGCACATTGCTTCTGCGAAGGAAGAAAGTGGGGGGAAACCTGCAGTTTAGCAACATAGAGTTTTCCTGCTAGAATGCAAGTAGTGTTTCTACAAGGGGATACAAAGCTTATGCAAATTAAGGCCCAGGAACTAAATGAAAGTTGGTAGAAAAGGAAATAACATGACTCCTGCAGCCTTAACCAGCCATGCTGTCTCAGGACTTCTGGAAATTGAAGTCCACAAGTCATAAAAGAGGCCATAGTTCCCCACCCTTGCTCTAGACTGACAGGACCAGATATAAATGTTATTTAATTCAATTGTGTCTGGACCTTCAGGCATAGGAGTCTGCACTCTTCATTATAGTAATGTAGAAACATGACAATGGGGAGGGGGGCATTCACAATTTACCTAGTTTATATTCCTCATCCCTTGGAGGGATTTTTTTTTTCATACCATTATCTGCAATAGCTTAAAGGTCAGGATGCAGATTGGTTAACTTTTATTTTCCACTCTCCTATTTGTCAGCTGAGAGTGAGCGTTAATTGACTGTTTTCAGCACTGTAAGGACAGCTGGAGATTGCTCCTAACTGCTGTGGGGAATACAAATGATTTGGTGTGAAGGTACCTGCAAACAAATGGGTTATTTCTGGCTATAAGTCACTGCTGATCTGGTGGATGACTCTGCTGGTAGAAAGAAGGTAGATTGATCTGTGTCAATTCTCATTGCAGTCCCCCACATCTGATTTGCTTTGGAGGAAAGCAACAAAAGGGGTTGTAGAAGAAGAGAAGAGTGATGGATATTATGTCATCCTTTCTGTTCTGAGTGGAACTGGATAAAAAGAAGGTGGAATCAACAGACTGGAAAACAGATTGGACACAAAAAAAGAAAAATGGAGTCGAAATGAGAAGAAACGAATGTAAAAAAAAAAGTAAGCTTGGTTTCATGATTGCTAGAGAAACTTAAAGAAAAATTGTCACTCACTATAGCTTTGCACATAGCTTTTTGACCCTTGTTTTATATGACCATCAGGTATGTTATAGTTACTATAACAGACCAGCTATAGCATGTATTTTCTTGAAAACAACTGATTTAATCAACATTTGGCTGTGGGTACCAGCATCTCAGTCCGAAGGAGAGGTTCCATCGTTAGCTATAGGGTGAAGTTTTACCCCCTGTAGACAGGGCACGCAACTTGGGTGTCCTCCTGGACTCACGGTTGAGTTTAGAAGATCATATAACAACCGTGGCCATGGGGGCATACGCCCAGATCCGTCTGGTGCACCAGTTGCGTCCCTACTTGGACCGAGATGCCCTATGCACAGTTACTCATGTGCTAGTCACCTCCTGTATTGACTACTGTAACACTCTCTACATGGGGCTGCCCTTGAGGACCACTCGGAGGCTTCAGCTGGTACAAAATGCAGCTGCGCGGGTTGTGATGGGAGAATCCTGATACTCCCATGTAACACCTCTCCTGCGCGACTTGCATTGGTTGCCGGTTGCCCTCCGGGTGAGATTCAAGGTGCTGGTGATGACCTATAAAGCCCTATATGGCTTAGGCCCAGGATATTTGGTGAACCACCTGCAGCCAGCAACAACTTCCCATCGCCTGGTTCACGCCCATAGGGAGGGCCTGCTCAGGGTGCCATCGGCTAGATGTCAGCTGGCGGCCCCCAGGGGTAGAGCCTTCTCTGTGGGCACGCCCACCCTCTGGAATCAACTCCCCATGGGGCTCCGGTTGGCCCCTGACCTTCGCACTTTCCGCCGCGAATTAAAAACTTGGTTATTCAAGTCCCCCAGCCTGGACTGATGGGGTTTATATGGGTTTTTAACTTCTATCTGGTTTAATTAGGTATTTTAACTTTGTACTGTGTTTATTGTGGATTTTATTGTTGTGAGCCACCTTGAGTCCGTTGGAGATAGGGCGGTATATAAATTAAATTAAATAAATAAATAAAATAAATATGCCCATCAGGTTGAGATATGTTATAGTTACTATAACAGACCAGCTATAGCATGTCTTTTCTTGAAAACAACTGATTTAATCGACATTTCCCCCAGAACTTTCATTATTCGAAAGAAATCTAGTGAACAAAACAAGGTAGAAATGTGAAATGTTCTTAGAAATAAAATCTTCAATATAAAATATATTTTATTTGAGTCTTCCTACACCTACAGTCCACCTATGTGTTGGACTGTAATCCCATTCTCTCCAGCCAATATATTCACAGGACTGAGGATCATGGGACCTGTTGTCTCACACTATTAAAGTTTACAATGTTGAGATTGGCTGCCATAAAAGTGGCTCCTTTCTCTCTATTGCACCTCTGGATATACAGCTTCAACAAATCTTTTGGTTCTTCAATTTTGCATAATGAACTGTTTTGTAGGTGGGCTGAGAACAAGCTGATAAACTTGACCATTTTTCGATGACTTTCCAGCAAATTTTCTCACTTAGTGCTTTGCATGTAAATGTCATTATCAGCACTTGGTGCTATAGCAACAGGAATATTTAGGAAATGATTTCAACTGACTATTACAGGCATTTATTAACTAGAAGGGGCTATTTATAATAAGAGGACAGATAGAACTATTTAATTTTGTTAAAGCCATGCCTTTTCTTGTTATGATAGCTTGTCATATTTTCACATCAATAAATAACCATGTGCTGTGATTAGCTCCGAGCAGTATCAAAGACCCTTTATCTCATTTGATTAAACTTTATTTAAATGCTCTGACCTTTGATTTATTCATATTGCTTTCACTACTCTGATATATGTTAGCCATTGTACATGATGATTCATGGCTGATTACAGACTGAAAACAGTATGCATATCACTCCCTATCCCTGCCATATAGGAAGAATCTACTGACTTCAAGTCAGCAACTCCAGATCCCTAGCTTTCTCCCTGTTTAAATCTATTTGCCTTTTTTTAATTCCCACAAGGGAACAAATATACAACTTGCAATGCAGGTAAATGGGATTTGCAGTAAGTGGTTGCCATGTGAAGAGCTTTCAGCCACTGTTTCCTGCTTTCCTTGAAGTCAAAGACTTCCCAAGACTCTGTGTTCCCAAATGGTTAATGACTATTTTAGAGTCACCAGACATGCTTAGTTCTTATCAGGCTGTTTTGCCCTCTTACAAACCTGGGCACTTTGTATCCATAGTTTGCTTTCTCCTATGGCTGGCTTTACCCTGATAAACATACACCAAAGAGGATATAAATCCAATGTCTTAGCAACATTCTGTTAGTGATGCCAGTGAGGAGGGCCTTTATAAGTCTGGCCCTGACAATCTGGAAGAATCTCACCGAGATTTTAAAAGTTCCCCTACTAAGTGTTTTACACTGACAATTAAAGACATTTTCCCAGTTGCCTGGGCAATCATCTGCTATCCTATGAATGGTTGGAGTAGTAGTTTAACATTATTTTTATTTCCTTACTGAAAAATGTAGACTATGTTTTAGTAAATTGCTTTGATATTTTAGATAAAATGAAGCCAGGGATATAATTTTTAAAAATTGAACACTGAATTTGAGTTGAAATTGTGAAAGGAAAAAAGTGGAACTATATTTGAGATACAACGTTTTATTATTATAAAACCACTGACTTCAAAGGAAAGAGCAAAGTAAGAGTGGAGGTGGAATGGAAACAAGAAAGATTGTTAAGCAGAAATTTCCATAACTATCAGGACTTTTGAAATATGAGAGATGAATTCAAATAATCAAACTTGATATAGTCCATTCCAGTCATTTGGAAAGCATTGGAAGTTCCAAACCAATAAAACCTCAAAGGTTTTGAGACCTCATGGAAAGGAACAAAAATCTAGGGATCTCGACTTCCGGTTTCCCCGTCTTCGGCGGCGACGGTGCTTTCTTTTAGCACCGCCACCCCCGCCGCTTGTAGAGCCGCTTCCCGATCGTGAAGCGGCTTGAAATCTTCAAAATCCCCAGGATTAATGAAGAAGAGGCAGCAGGGTACAGGTAGAGCCCCTGCAACCCCCCCAGGGAATTGTTTCTGGGGAGGAAACAGGCGCGGCTCCCTTACAACCTGCTGAGACTCCGGGCGGCGTGGGACGTCTTCTGCC
Source organism: Arizona elegans (assembly GCA_022577455.1). NCBI lineage: Eukaryota > Metazoa > Chordata > Lepidosauria > Squamata > Colubridae > Arizona > Arizona elegans. The sequence continues at coordinate 268,563,561 of JAKOOJ010000001.1, forward strand.
TTTGCAGAACAAGCCGACTTCAGGAAACCTTTAAAGAGCGAGGAAATAAGCCAAATAAACACTTGAAATCCACTTGAACCCTGAAACTCTGAACTGCAAGTATTAGCCCTTTGCTGATTTTTTATGCTGAAGTGAAAGTTTCGGAATGAGTGAAAGTGACTGAAAAAAATATGGCGCTCAGCAAATGAATCAGTGGGTGTGGATTGGTGAAGTTACCTTGTCTTCTATAAAGTTAAAAAGTTGCTACAAAGTTGCTCCGGCTGTAACAGAAATAAGAGGAAAATCTCTCCCTTTTACTTGTTTTTGCTGCACTATAGTTTTGCTTTGAGTAAATCTGGGGGACTTTCTTAGAAGGTTTTGTGGAGGTGGCAGAAGAGGCGGAACCTCCCTTTTTAGAAAAGCCAGCTTACGTGGCAGGATGGCTTCAAAGAAGCAGGAAGGCAAAACAGGGGGGGGATCCCCCCCACGTAAACAGAACACGCAGTCACAAGCTCAAAAAAAAGATCTGGACATGGGAGATTTAAAAGAATTCATTTCAAATATTTTGGATGAGAAATTTCAAGACATGGATGATAAAATAAATAAAATAGATGAAAAAATCCAAAAGTCACAACAGGAAATTATGCAGGAAATGCAGCAGAACCAAAAGATGGTGACCAAAAAAATAACGGATGTGGCGTCTGGCCTGGCAGGATTTATTATGAAAGTTGAGTCAAAAGTGGATGAATTTAAATTAGAAGTTAATGCTAAGTTGAAAAATAATGATCATAAATTTTTTGATGTTGATGACAAGATGCAGAGAGTTGAGAATGACATTGTTATGATGCAATTCCGGGCAATGGAATTTGCTATACGGCTTCGAGGAATTAGAGAAGAGGAGAGACAAGATTTGAGACAGATTTGTGCTGAAGCCCTAGCTGTGATTTTAAAAACTGATCCTGAGATGGTCTTTTGCAAAATAGATAAAATCTACAGAGTTAACTCGTGGGTGGCCAGACAAAGACAATTGCCCAGAGATGTGGTCATATATTTTACAGACAGAGCAATAAGAAATGATATCCTGCAAAAATCTTTCCTCACTTCTGTGCAAGTGAGCGGATCCAAGGTTACAGTTTACAAGGAGCTCCCACCTAAGATGTTGAAATCCAGAAAAGAATATGGTTTTCTTGTTAAAGAACTGCAGAATAATCAAATCCCATTTCGTTGGGACGCTCCAACTGGCATAATTTTGAGATATAAGGGAGAGAAACACCGCTTGAATACTGTGGAGAAGGCGGAGCAATTTTATACTGACATCTTTAAAGAAAGAACACCATCCCCACGCACATCTACAGTTTTGGAGATTAGAGAGAGTGATAAGAAGCAACCTCAGGAATTGCAACAACAATCTAAGCAGGAATCAGAGGAGTTGAAGGGCGCTGAAGGAGGTTTTCTGGATGAGCCCTTGCTGGAACCTTCTCCAATCTTGGAGCTGGCTTGGGCGGCTGAAGTTAAGGACCAGCGTATAACCCGAGCAAAAGCCAAGGAACTTAAACAAAAGTTACAGCAGGAAAGGCGAGATGAAGCTGGGGCTGTGGGGAATGCAGGACAGAAGATTTCGGATGAAATCCTAAGGTTCTCCGCTTCGCTCCAGAAAGAGAATGATGATGATTAAATGTTTATCTTGGAACGTAAATGGGCTGAATGTAACACAAAAAAGGAAGAAAGTATTTACATATTTAAAACAACATAATAATGATATAATCTGCTTACAAGAAACGCATATTACAGCTCAAGATCAAAACTATTTGAAAAATTCCAAATTAGGAACACATTTTATATCTTCAACTAACCAAAAAAAGAATGGTGTGGTTATTTATGTAAATAAAAAACTAACAGCCAAACTTATAGAAGCTGATCAAGATGGTAGGTTTGTAGCAATTGAATTGCTTTCTGCTAATAATCAAATTCTTTTGATAGGAATTTATGCTCCTAACCAACAACAGGACTATTTTTATAAAATGCTGCATACTAAAATACTCCAATGGGATTACAGATCTATTTTAATTATGGGAGATTGGAATGGAGTAATTGACTCTAAATTAGACAAAAAGACTTTGGCAAAGTCAAGAATTAGATTACCACAGACTTTTTTTGATATGAAAGAAGATCTGGAATTAAAAGATATTTGGAGAATACATAATTCAAAAGAACTGGACTATACTTTCTTTTCTGACAGACATAGATCTTTTTCCAGGATTGATTTTATTTTGTTGTCTGATGATCTACTTCTTAGGACAAAAAGAACAAAGATTCTGCCAAGAACTTTGACTGATCATAGCCCAGTGTGGATAGAAATTGAGACATGCAAGAATGAGAGACGCTCTTGGAGATTAAATGAAAACTTGTTCAGATATGAGAAAAATATAATAGAACTTAAAAAGTATTTGAAAGAGTTTTTTGAAATGAATTTGAATAAAGGCACCCCAATGGAAATTGTGTGGGACGCAAGCAAAGCTTATATGAGAGGGGTGCTTATATATATGAACTCCAAACATAGGTTGATTCGACAAAAGAAAAGACTTGAACTGGAAGCAGAAATAAAGAACAAAGAACAGTTACTTATTAAAAATCCAACAGATGAAAGAATACTTAGTGTTATAAAACTTTTGAAAGACCAATTCCAAATGCTTATAGCGGAACAAGTTGCAACAAATTTACAATATGCGAAGCATAATACATTCTGCAACGCTAATAAACCAGGCAGGTGGTTGGCTTACACATTAAGAAAGAAACAGAGCGCACGGATTATTGATAGTGTTGATATTGGGGGGAAAGAAGTTTTTCAACAGAATTTAATAAAAGAAGCTTTTCTTCAATATTACACTAAACTATATGCCAGAGAGGAGGTGCAGAATGGACTTATAGAAAAATACTTAGACAACAAAAGAGTTACAAAAATTACTGAGCAACAAAAGGAAAGAATGGATTATCCTATAACAGAGGAGGAGATAATCGCAGCAATAAAACAATTAAAAACAGCCAAAGCTCCTGGAACGGATGGTCTGACAGCAGTGTATTATAAAACTTTGCAGGCAGAAATGGTGGAACAACTTAGAGACTTATTTTGTAATATACAACAAGGGGGAAAAGTACCCCCATCATGGACTACAGCTTATATTTCTTTGATACCAAAAGAGCAAGCAGGTCCCAAAAAACCGGAGAATTACAGACCAATATCTCTTTTGAATACGGATTATAAAATTTATGCAAAAGTATTAGCCAACAGACTGATGCCAGTAATTCAAAAGGTGATTCATGATGACCAAGCGGGATTTATTGAGGGTAGGCACATGAAGGACAATGTAAGGCAAGTAATAGACTTATTGGAATATCTTGAGAAGAATAAACAGATTCCTGCAGTGCTGGTTTTTCTGGATGCGGAGAAGGCCTTTGATAGAGTGGATTGGAATTTTCTATTAAAGACTTTAAAAAAGATGGACTTTGGGGACCAATTTATACAGGCGGTTTCAGCAATTTATCAAGAGCAAAAGGCACAGATCATTATCAATGGAAGCTTGACAACAGAGTTTAAAATTGAAAAAGGAACAAGACAGGGATGTCCACTGTCCCCATTGCTGTTTATTCTAACACTAGAAGTCTTGTTAAATACAATAAGGGACTCTAACACTTTGAAAGGTATAATGATAAGGCAAGAGGATTACAGAATAAAGGCATTTGCAGACGATCTGGTTGTTACCCTAGCACAGCCAATGGAATCGATAATCCAGATGAAGGACATTATACAAGACTATGGTAAAGTTTCAGGTTTCAGATTGAATCAGAAAAAAACTAAGATGGTAGTCAAAAATATGACACAAGATCGTAAACTGGAGTTAGAAAGGAGGGCAGGTTTTGAGATTGTACCAAAGGTAAAATATCTAGGAGTCCAGGTTGCAGAATCAAATATGAAATTGTTTCAAAATAACTATGAGGTGTTGTGGCGAGAGGTGCAAAAAGATATGGAGACTTGGAAAAAACTGCAGCTGTCTTTACTTGGAAGAATAGCAGCAGTTAAGATGAATATTTTGCCAAGATTTCTTTTTTTGTTTCAAATGATCCCGGTGCTCAGAAATGATAAGCAATTAAAAGTATGGCAAATTGGTGTGAACAAGTTTGTCTGGAACGAGAAAAAGCCAAGAGTAAAAATGAAAATTATGCAAGACGTTCCAGAAAGGGGAGGTCTCAAACTTCCAAACCTACAATTATATTATGATGCAACAGCTTTGACTTTAGTAAGTGATTGGTTTGGAGGAAAAAAGACTGGACTGGAATATTAAACGCAGAAAGTTTCGATTTGGAATTTGGATGGCACGCTTACTTATTTTATGACAGTAAAGTGGATAAAGTTTTTAAAAGCCATATACTTAGAGATTCTTTGTTGAGAGTTTGGAAGAAGCACCGAAACAAATGGAATTATAAAATACCGCTATGGCTGGATCTTGGTCATACCTTGTGGAATACAAATATAATGTCACTCGGGGGGTTTTTATATAAAGAAGTTCTTTTTACAGATGCGGGCAGATGGCAGCTGAAGACACTACAGACATTGTTGGCTGAAGGGATCAATTTAACCTGGTTACAATATAATCAATTGCAATTGAGATGGAAAGAGGACCAAAAAACTGGTATTATGATGTATGAGGAAAAATTAGTTAGACACATAAAAGAGAAAGGACCAATGCATATTAAAAGACTTTATAATGTTTTGTTAGAAAGGGATTCAGAATCTGAGCTAGTTAAAGACTGCATGATTAAGTGGGCACAAAATTTTGAGGAACCAGTGATGTTGGAAACATGGGAAAAAATTTGGGTTCAGAATGTTAAATTTACACAGTCGCAGAACCTGAGGGAAAATTTCTATAAAATGTTTTATAGATGGCATTTAGACCCCAAAAAATTGTCGTGTATGTATCCTAATGTGCAGCCTAAATGTTGGAGATGTGATTGCCTAGACGCTACATATTATCATGTTTGGTGGACCTGTAAGAAAGTTAAGGCTTTTTGGATAAAAATTTGGTGGGTCATGCAGAATGTTTTGAGGAAAAAAATTCAGTTTTCTCCACAACTGTTCTTATTGGGTATAGTTAAGGGTTTTACATCGGGTGAAACAAAATTGATATTGTATATGATAACTGCAGCAAGATTGTTGATAGGCAAATACTGGAAAAATGAAGCGCTGCCTACGATTGAGGAATGGACTTTGAGGATGGCCAGTTTTGCAGAGATGGCGAAGATTTCAGCATATTTAAAAGATTGTTCTCAAGAGACTTATGAATGGGAATGGAAGAAGTGGATAGATTATGTTCAGCATAAATACCAAACTAGGAAGTACCAAATAGCTTTTATTTGAAAATGTTATATCAAGATAGAAATATTTTAAGGTCGAGGGTGAAAATTTGTTAGAAGATGTTATATTAAGACAGAAATATTTTTAAGGTTGAGGGTGAAAATTTGTTAGAAAATGTTATATCAAGATAGAAATATCTTTAAGGTAATCAGGATGAAAATTTATTTGAAAATGTTATACTAAGATAGAAATATTAATGTTAATGTAAGGAAGATGAAAATTTGTAAGGGGGAGGGAAGGGTTCAAGTTTTATATACAAAGGAGGGTTTTTTCCTTTTATCTGATATGAGTATACTAGGAAGTCTGGGGGGAGGGGAGGGTTAGGGTGGGTTAGGGAGGTTGGGAAGATTGGGGGGGTTGTGGGGGGGGGAAAAAGGGGTGAAAATGTAACTGTAAAACTTTTGTAATAAAAAAAAAAAAATCTAGGGATCTCATTATTTTAAGATAAGTAACCTCAGTGATTACTCTTTAGAAGAAGACTTTTCCAAAGGAAAGATCTTTTGGAGGAATTTTTCCTCAGCATAAACGTGGTAATGTATACTAGCCACATAGAAACCATTATTATATGAACAAACTCTGTTTCCGTAGAAAACAACAATAAGACATGTTGCAATGTTTTCATTTTTTTACAAATATACCAGCTGAGAAAATGAGTCCTTGCATCATTATTTCAATGTACGTCCCTAAGATCACTGCTTCCAATGAAGTCGATTTTTAGGACCCAGCTAGCCTCAAAAATCTGTGAGTTTCTTTACAGACTAAAGTGAAACCACTTTCTTTAGCTAAATACAGATGTGTGTTTTCTTGGCATTTTATTACTGATTTTCTGTTTTATCCTGCATGTGGAACTGCAAATGAATGTATAAAGGAAAAAAATACTATTAAATATAGAAGTGTCCATAAGAGAGCAATGTTTTGGACATTATGTAAGTGATAATTGCATTATGCATTTATTTCTTCTCATATTCAATCATTGAATTTCAATGCTAGCAGAGAGGCCTTTGCAAATGAAAGGAAATATGAATTTACTTTTTGCTGATAGACCATCTAGACTACCTACTTCTGTAACACAGAGGGGGTCTTTTTCTTTTTTGAGGTCTGAATACAAAAGGTAAAAGATAGGTAGCAGCCAGGCACAGAATGACTCTCAAAATTAAAACGCCAAAGTTTTATCTCAAAGTTCCAAGCTCCAATGTTCAAAAATATAGGTGTACCAGTATACAGAAAAATCCCCCAACAGATTATCAACTGCTAGGATGTTCAGGGGAATTAACAAAGCATGTATAGGGAGAAGGAGAGGGAGGGGATTGGAGAGAGGAAGGCCATTAGGGAATGTTTAATGTTTGGAGAATTGAATTGCTGATCCCTTTTAAGAGAATGGAGAGAAAAAATGGACTAATAGGTTTGGTTATCCTGAGAAATTACTAGTTATGTATATTGGACCACCTGGAAACAGCCTATGTTTCATTCAGACTGGCTCTAAAACCTGAAGATTCTTCCACTGTCTCTTTCTTACACACACATCTTACTTCCATCTCCTCTATATTGGGAAGCAATAAGATTGAGTTATTGTGGATTATAGTACACATTTTAGAGCCAGCCTAACTTTCCTTATCACACTATTGCTGACTGTCAAGAGTACTTCAATAGGTTTGAGATTGCATCAGAGTGACTCATGCTAACACCAACCACAAAAAGAATTTAGAGTTGAAAGGTAATTCTCAAAGGACATCCACATCAACCTCAAACTTTTACCAATATAACATTCAGTCAAGAATTCAAAATATTGAAAAACATAACCTATTTATCTTTTGCATATCTGTTCTTCTTTGGCTTATAATATTTTGTGTGTTTATGTATTACCTGTGGCCAAATGCAAGAGCTTTTTGTAGTATAGTACAATGTTTTTTGAAAATGAAAACTTGGGAATATCTTATGCAAATTATTTTTAAAATTACAACTTGTATAAGGTTGCAATGGGATGCTTATGTTTCAATTAATGGCATTGCCTTGAATTATCACCCTATCAGCCTGCTAAGAATTATATGCAAACTGTACATGAGACAACTTAATAGAGAATTGATTATTGCAGAATAATATGTTATAGGAATGAGCTGGCTTCAAGGAGTGATGATCAATATTAGATTTTTGCCTGGTCTCCCAGCATTTAGCTGAAGACTACCCTTCATATTCAGGGACGAACTGTATGTGGCCTTTACAAATCTGAAGGTAATATTCAAGTTAACCTCTAGAAATAGGTTTTGGGAAAAATTGGCTCCAACATCTATCAACTAGCATCATCTCATGTAATTTGGAAGCTGTGTAAGGACACCACCACACAGGTTTAATGCAACCAATGTATTATATGCTCTTCCCATTTTAGAGGGTAAGAAATGTATCTTGCCTTCCCCCCTCAAATATTTAATTTTATAATTTAATAATGCATTATCATCCACCTATATTGGCCAGTAGACCAATCATAGTGCTTATGTATATAAACAACTTTGCTATTCTTTTTACTTCTCAAGTGAGCTTGAGCTAATGAGGCTCTCACACCATATTATAGAGGAGAAAATCTAACCATTGTTTGGGGGGAAGAGTCATGAGGTTCCTAATCCAATAGCGTATATACAATGATACAGCACATACTTTTTTGCAATCAATTTTTTTAAATTAAGCTAAATAAGCAATATAGAACAATGTACTATAACAATACAGACCTCAACAGCTGATCATTATCCTCTATGAAAACTTGTATTATAATCTTTAATGGTAGAATGGTTAAAAACTCACCTTTGGTCTATATACCTTTAATATTAGGAGCTTCCACCAGAAATCTCATCAATCATTTTAATAAAATGTTTTTTATAAAGCTTATCCATGCACTTATGAAGTTTTATAAAGCTTATCCATGCACTATGAAAATCACTTAAGGAAATTAGAATCTGCTTTTATAGATTAACAACCAACTACAATCAACTTTAGGCCTGTTAACCATTTCATGATAATTTTTACATGAAGACCCATTTCCATTCAACTTGCAGAGATGGTCCACGCATGACAAAAAGGGCAATATATGTGGCAGAAGCTTAACTTATTTTAATAAGACATGGCCACAAATATACTTACAGTCATTCATTCAGCAACTATTTGAAGTTACAATGGCACTGAATCGTGGTTACCACCGGTCTTTCGAATTCCCTTCCCGACCGGTGCTTTTTGCACACCCTTATTTTATGACCACATCCCTTAGCGATGGAAATCCTGGTCTCAACTGTTGTTGTAAGTTTTAATTGTATCTCTATATAATGAAAATTCAGCAAGTCCTTTATCTTTTCTTCGGGGTTGTCAATTCAATCTCTAAGCAATGAAACAGCTCAAAAGAAAAGGAAAAAAAAGTGCTTCCTAAGCAATAAATGCATCTGATCAGATGTCATGAGTATTCAGGGCATTGCTAGGGTGGAATTGCTCAAATTTCAATGCAAAAAGCAAATGCAACCAGGAAAATGCTGACTGAAGTTTCACAATGTACTGAATCATGATTTTGTATCAATGCAACACAGTATCAGGATACTGAACAGGTAAAGTTATCAAAGACACATAAGCAGTTGTTGCAAAAGATAGTTCACCTTGAATCAAAGGAAATATTTAGAGATACAAGAAGATCACAAGTTTGCTCAATGGATCACCTTGCTCTGTATTGATGGGGTTCCGCATTTCAGGACTTTTCAGATCTTCCTGGATATTTGAACTTTTTGCATGCAAGGCATCTGCTCTTCCACTTACGCTCTTATTTCCCTCCTTCCCTCTCCCTCAATATAAGGATGAGAAAAGATGTCATAGTGCAAGTGAGAACTGTAAATACGGCCTGAAAGTGCTTACAAAGTGGCAGTCATTAGATTTAAAACCAAGTGGAAAGCCGATTTATGAGTCATGCATCAGAAGTCAAAGAAGCATTGCTGCATATAACTCATACCCACAATCAAAAATGCTATGCTTTGTTCCCCTCTATGACACACCAACAGAATCAAGCAACTGTTATTCCCAATGTTTAGGTGCTCTCTAAAAAAAGGAAGTATTGTGTGTTTGAAGTTTAATTAAAGATAGTCTTTGTGCTTCTCTTTGGTATCTAAAGTAAAGGTAAAGGTTTCCCCTGTCCAGTCATGTCTCATCTCTGTTTCTTAGCAGAGGGAGCCAGCATTGTCTGAGGACACTTCCATGGTCATGTGGCCAGCATGACTATACACTGAGGTGCACAGGACACTGTTACCTTCCCACCAAAGTGGTACTTATTTATCTACCTGCATTTGCATGCTTTCGAACTGTTAGGTAGGCAGGAACTGGGGGCAAGTAACGGGAGCTCACCCCATTGTGTAGCACTTGGGTCTCGAACCCAGACTGTCAGCTTTTCAGCAGACAAACTCAGCATCTTTAACCACCGGCCATCTCAGCCATCTATCTAGAGGCAGCCATCTACCATATACTACTTCATTCCACCTGTGTCTGGGGAATTAAACTTTTTTATTATTCAGACATAACTGTTTTCTTTATTCCTTACCAGGTACTATTTTCATCACATTTCAACAACACAATGTTGGAGTCAGTTTTAAATATATACAGTATGTGGCCTGCTTTATGCACATTCAGAATAATACAAGATACATGGCTACAAGAACTGTGATGGTGCAGTGGTTAGAATGCAGTATTGTATATTAATTCTGCTGACTGCCAGCAGTTTGGCAGTTCAAGGTTCACCAACTCAAGGTTGATTCAGCCTTCCATTTTTCTGAGGTCAGGAAAATAAGGACCCAGATTGTTGGGGGCAATGTGCAGACTCTGTAAACCGCTTAGAGAGGGCTATAAAGCATTGTGAAGTGGTATATACTGTAAGTCTTATTGCTATTGCTATTGCTACAAGCTGTGATTTAGATCACTAAGGAGTGTAAAGGAGTAATACAAACCAATTGTGATACATTTTAAACTCAAAGGGATGTTTTACCAATTTAATTTTAAACAAACAGACCCTTCCATGTGTAATGATGCTCTCTTCCAGGTGCTGATTGGAACTACTGCATAGCATCCAAGCCAATGTCTATGGAGATTCTCAGTCATCCAGGTCATAGTTGTCCCAAAGGTGCTTTTTCAAGGGGCAACTGGACTTTCTTGTTTTTCTTTGAAGTCCATCCACATTTAAATGACAAAGGCCACTCTTTTGAAGACAGCAAACTCCACATTTTGGACAGAGAGGACCGCTGGTTTGAAAGACAGATCAAAGAGGCCATCTATGTCAAAATTGAACTGCCCTCTCCTAACAGAGGGGGGCAGATATGATATCATCTATCTACAGTCTACAACACTGTCCTTTCAATAGTTCCAAGAAGGCTCCATGCCCATTTGCACTACTCAGGTAACCCTGAGGATACAGATAAATCTCCAGGTGGCCTCAATGACTCTCTAACAGAATGGAAATGACCAGCTGTCTTCAAGAAATATAAATCCTTCCATTCCCACCATCCAGTCAGAGAGGAAAAAGCTTCTTGGATGAGAAGTGAAATGTCTTTAAAGAAAAACAAGAAAGTCCAGTTGCCTCTTGAAAAAGCCCCTTTGGGACATTAAAGCCAATGTTTTGCTGGGAAGAACAGAATAAATATCTATCAGGGGGAAACACTTCATCTTAGCTCTACAACTGGTTGAATCAAGGAGTGCCTTGATTTTCTGGGTCACGATGCTATTTCACACTCCAGCAAGCTTGATTGCAGTACTGTTTCATACATTCCTAGAGATCCCAATCACTAGGCCTCGGTATGATTAAGGACTGAAACAGTGTGTTGTCCATGGAAAGCATATTTGGTTAGTCTGACTCTAAGATTGGCACCTGTAAAATGAATATTACTCTCAGCCTTTATAAGACATTATGTACAGTTTGAGGTCATTTTGCCCCAAGTAAAACACATTTACTAGGCCAAGCTTGCACAGCCAAATTCCATCTGGCTGGCGCAAACTGTAATATGATATTACCCATAATATCATACAAGTCTCATCACAATTTACTCCTTAGGAGGAGAGAAGGGCAGGATGTATAATTATTCAGAATGCATCAAGCAGTGTTTCTAATTACAATTCCTATTCACAGTGGTCAAATATTGCCTGTTATATATTTGCATATATTTTAATATATTAGCTAGCATCTATTTTAAGAAGAAATGAACTTACAGAGTCTTGAGTGACTTGAGTGTTTTCTATTGTTACAAATCCATTTGAAAAAGGAATTCTCATGAGTATCCATGAACCAGGCAAATGGCATCTTGTGTGCCATAATGTAATTGTGCAAATGACACAAATGAAATAATGCGTATCATTTACACATAATGCTGTAACACAAAGAAAGACTTTGCATGCTGAGGCGGCACTGCTTGGTTCAACATCTGGCCTTCTATCCAAAGATGGAAAGGAAATGGGTTTTGCCAGCGTTAGACAAAATGATGGCTCCCATCTATCATCAAACAAATGGTGGGGTTAGTTTAGAAGGCAAAGGCCTAAAAGATAAAATATTAATTAAAACAGATATTTCATCCAATTATGGTATAGTTCTTAGGAAGCATCAAAATCCCTCAAACAATATTCGGAGAGAGACAGAGAGATGCAGCACAGATACTTAGAGTTTTTTAAGGATTTTGTGCTAAGATGAATCAGTCCTGTTAAAATACAAGTGTGAGGCAGGTATCTCAGGTAGCAGGTGCCTGGAACCTGCAACCAAATGAAAAGTGAACATTGTCCTACTCCAATGCAATACAATATTGCATGTAGTAACTAGTTGGTTTCAAAAAATTTTACTACCGGTTCCGTGGGTATGACTTGGTGGGCATGGTGTGGCTTGGTGGGTGTGGCTTGGTGGGCGTGGCAGGGGAAGGATACTGTAAAATATCCATTCCCTCCCCACTCCAGGGGAAGGATACTGAAAAATCTCCATTCCCTCCTGATCAGCTGGGACTCGGGAGGCAGAGAATAGATGGGGGGCGGGACCAGTCAGAATTTTTACTACCGGTTCTCCGAACTACTCAAAATTTCCACTGCCGGTTTCCAGAACTGGTCAGAACCTGATGAAACCCACCTCTGGTGTAATACCACTAAATAGAAATACATTTTGATGGGTGTTTATATATATAATAGGAGTGTCATCTTACAATATATACATGCAGAGCATAATATTTTGGTCTATCCTACAGAAAGAATCCATAAACGCAAAACCAATCTCTCTCACACACAGGTATTCTGCTCAGGAGCCATCTTTGCTTGAAAGCTCATGCCACAGTAAATAGTTTATACAGGTTTGGCTCACAACAGTTCATTTAGTGACCATTCATTATTACAATGGCACTGAAAAAAGTGACTTATGACCATGGTCACATGATCAAAATTCAGACACTTGACAATTGGCTCATATTTATGACAGTTGTAGTGTCCCAGGGTCATGTGAACACCTATTCTAAACTTCTAACAAGCAAAGTCAGATTCACTTAACAATCATGGTACTAACTTAATAGCTATGGCAAGAAAAGTAAAATCTACGGGACCCCCTACTACCACCAGTAGCCTCCTACCAGCCGGTACGCTCTCATAGAGAGGGGCTCCTCCGGGTGCCGTCGGCCAAACAATGTCGACTGGCGGCCCCTAGGGGGAGAGCCTTCTCTGGGGGGGCACCTACTATCTGGAACGAGATCCCCCCAGAGATACGGAGGATCCCGGATCTGCGCACCTTCCGCCGTGCTCTTAAGACCTTTTTATTCCACCAGGCGGGCCTGGCCTAATCTTTTCCCTCTTTTTAATTATGCAAATTTTAATCAGTTTTTAAATGATTGGGGTGTTTTAATCTGTCTGGGCCAAATTGTTTAATTCGATTTTACTTTGTTTTTAAATTTTGTATCTATGTATTTTTACTGTTTGGCTGTTCACCGCCCTGAGTCCTTCGGGAGTAGTGGGGCATATAAATCAAATAAACTAAGTAAGTAAGTAAGTAAGTAAAATGGGTCAAAATTCACTTAACAACTGTTTCACTTAGCAACAAAAATTTTGGGCTCAATTGTGATCATAAACCAAGGACTACCTGTATTAGAAATCCATCCATCCATTTATCCAACTATTTGTTTGTTTGTTTGTTTATTACTTACAGTACATCTCACTTTTCAGGATGATAATACTAGCAAAGTAGATCAGTATATAGAAAATTACAGGAAAAAGCCATTAGCTATTATTGGGAAACAAGTAAAGTTTTAAGGTCTGGCTCATAGTGAAGTTGGAGGAATGTAAGGAGAGAACAAAATAGCAGAACACAGGCTGAACACAGTTCTAAAATGGTAGTAATTGTCACCTGCATTCTGATCTTTCCCATAGAGATTCTTCCCATGGGTTTGTTGAGTATAACAAGCCAAAAGGGGAGGGAGGGAGGGATGGAATAATCCAGCTAAGTGGTCTTTTGGGATGCTTGTCATTTGCTTTGTAAATGCTACAGCAATTATTCTCTATCACAAGGAATTCACCTGAAGAAAAGGAACATCTGTAACAAATAACAGTCCTTCATATCGCTATTAACAAGCTCAGGTACCTGGGAATTTAGTTAACAGAAAACATTTATTTAAGAATAATTAATTAACTTCCTATTTCATATTATTCCAATGAACATTAAAGGCGGCATATCAAATAGTGGAAGAGACAAATAACTAACTTTATATGGTCCGATAAAGGGCTGAGAATCAGGTTTAAGATTTTACAAACTTTGAAAGAATGTGGTGGATTAACAGTACCAAATTTCAAAGCCAATGATCAAGATAACTGCTTAATTTGGATTGCAAATTGGACTGAATCACTTTATCATTGGGCTATTATATTGAGGGAGTAGGACTCTCAGATAATTTGCACAAATATCTTTGGTTTGTTAGAAATGAAAACTTGTGTTTATAAGAGATCATGGGTCAGGCTCAAGGAACCAAAACAACTTCATGAATAGGCCAAAGCAATTTCTTTATTTTTGATCACCTATATTATACGAATTTTGCCAGACTAGCTATATCCCCTAAGGGTACTCAAGGCCTGCGGGCCGGATCCGGCCCACGGGGTGTTTAGATCTGGCTCGCAGGGCCACCCTGGAAACAGCGAAGGACCGGCCCATGGTGCCTTTGCCAGTGAAAATCGAGCTCAGAAAAATATTACCATATGCTGAATTTGAGGACAAAATTAAGAACATTTTGGGGGGACTTAATTTACAAGCTGTTGGTGAAATATGATTAGAAACTATAAAGATTTTTTTTTTCTTTCTTTCTTTCTTTCTTTTTTTTTTTTTGAATCTCCCAAAGTTTGGTTAGTTCTCCATTACAATTATTTGTACTTTCTGTGAAATATAAATTAATTTATGCACTTAATAAAATTATCTCCATGGTTCATATGTTCCAGAACTCAAATATAAAAATGCAGTCCAAATTATCAAAGATCTTCTCTGGCTCTTAAGATCAATGCAATTTGTTTTTCATACTCCAGAAAATACTCCAGAAAAGCCAACACATTTCTAATAGTATCTCATAGTTAACTTTTAGGTTAAAACCCACACTGATTTTCTTGAGTTAGGTCCTACAAAATTACTTCCAACCTTTCAGCCAAATAGTGATAAACAACTTATATTCATTGCTGCATTGAGTAGAGATATTAGTTGATAATTTCTTGTTAAAGTCAGGTCCTAGCCTTTTAAGTATTAATACTTTTCTAGCCTCTTTCCAACAGTCAAGAATCTTCCCATTAGGTAAAATAATATTTATTGTTTGTTATAAAGGTTGTAAAAGTTCATTCTCAAAACATTTATAGTAAGAGGCCAGCACACCATCTGGATCATGTGCTTTCCTATTTTAGTATTTTTATTGGCATCACAAATGTCCCTTGTTGTTATAAGCCCATTCAAAATATCTCTCCGATTCTTTTGTCGTTTTTGGTAAATTCCATTTATGTAAATATTCATCCACTTTTTTCTAAGACATATCTTGACCTTTATATTGAATAGAATAAAACACTTTTCATATATTTCATATATTATTACAGCATTTTCTTTATGGAACTTTAATATCATTTTCTTCAGAGGTGGGATTTTCTTACCTTCCCTACCGGTTTGCAAAAACGAGCACCTGCGCCAGCATGCTCCCTTCACTCACACGCACCACCTCTGCACATGCACATGGCCTTCTGTGCATGTGCAGTAGCCGCACATTATGTCCGGGCAGGTGGGCAGAGCCTCCCGCAGTCGCCACTATCAGTTCATGCGATCCAGAGAGAACCAGTTGAATCCCACCACTGACTTTCTTTTTTTCTTTTTGAAATGTACATATATATCTCTACTTTATCTGCAAATTCAAATTTTCTTTGTTTTGCATAATTCATTTTTATTTGCATGTCTTCCCTGTTACCATAGATAATTACCTGTGCAGAAACTTAATTTGGTGGGTAATAGTTGTCCTTTCTTTTAACTTTTTAACTTGCCTTTTTTGAAAAAAAAAATCTCGAACAATTTCACTTGTATTGTCTTTTGCCTTTTCTTGTTAAATTCACTGTCACATTGCATAAAATATCCTTTTATAAAAGGTGTTTTTTTTTTGTATTTCAAACTGTTCTTACTTCTGTACCTTTATGAAGGTTACTCTCAAAAAAAATATTTCAACTTGTTTTGGTAACAAGTTGGCTTCGTTTTGCAACAACATCTATTAACTTAACATGTTACCTTATAAGAAATTATGTTTATTATCATTTTCAATATTATCATCTTTTAATATTACACATTACTAATTGAATTACACCTTTGGATATACATACCAAGTTATTTAATGGGTTTGTTACAAATGTGGAGTGCTCTGCAAGCATCTCTAGATGACTGAGTTACTGGAACAGAGACTGAAAGTTTTCCTTCTATGAACTTTCTTAAGTGAATTATTTTCCATTTAAGCCTACTTATTGTTGTGGCCCATACGCAGCCCTTGCGGCTGGTAGCTGATTTGGACAGCAAGGAGCCTGTTGTGGTGCTGTGCCAGCAGCCTGTGCAGCTGGCACTCGAGTGGGACAATGAGGCTGGAGAAGATGTGGTGCCAGAAGCGGGGATTCAGCCAGGGTCTTCAGAACCTCCAGAAGCTCCCTTAAGTGAAGAGGACAAAGAGGAGGAGCCTCTTCTCGATTCATGGGCACGCAGAGCTGCCAAAAGGCAGGAGTGGCTCCTCAGGAGGAGGTCTCCTCGAGAGTAAGGCTTGGGGCTAATTGGCCACTCCCTTAGCCTATTTAAGGAGGAACGCCGACTGAAGCAATTTGCAGGGAATAACTTAGTTCACATACTTTCGTGCCTTGATCTTAGTTCTTTGCAAATTGCTTCTGGGCTTTCTGCCAACCATAGTAAGATTAAGATTATTTATTCTTTGGATTCTTGCAGGCTGTTAAGAAAGTTAATTAACAGCCTTTGTTTGAAGAAAAAACTGATTTTATTTTAGTAAACTAAGGTTTGTACAGACTTTGTGTGTGCTGCGTTCTTTGGGGTCCATAGCTGGGGCAGAACACCTATGGATAGCTTACTTCCCTACAAGCAGTCCAATCCACATTATCCAATTTTAATGGTTATTTTTTAAAAAAAAACCAAGATGACTGTCAATGGCTGTATAATGGGTGAAGCTGTCTACTTTTGACCTCACCCCATTCCTAAGAGGTCTGTAAGGGTCTGGTAGCTCAGCAGACTAAAAGCATTGTGATTAACACCAGCTGTCTGCAATTACTGTAAGTTCGAATCTCACCAGGCTCAAGGTTGACTCAGCCTTCCTTCCTTTCTAAGGTAGGTTAAATGAGGACCCAGTTTGTGGGGGCAATAAGCTGACTTTGTATAAATATACAAAAGTATGAAGGCTATTGCTTAACGCATTGTAAGCCACCTGAGTCTCCGGAGAAGGGCGGCATATAAATCAAATTAAAATTAAAAAGGGGTGTGTGTGCATAAGAGCACCAGCGTGCCTACCATCCCTGTCCTAATGTTTCCTTTATTTGTATTCATTTTATGTATTCAATTCATGCTTATTCTTGTATATATTATTTAATATATATTTGACAAATAAATAAAAAATAAGTACTTAGATGAAACAAGAAAAGCTTTAGAATAGATATAATAGAATTGTGCAGCATTTTGGATTCAATTTCAAAAAGATGCCTCAAAGTATGTGGGAGCATGAATGTAGCACCTCTCTATAACTCTTTAGAGCAGCTGCATCTTTTCTCAGGATTAGGCAACTGTCCATTGCAATTGCCACAAGATCTCTGTAAACACATGGCTGTTTTAAAGGATTGCAGGAAAGTGCTATAGCAATAGCACTTAGACTTATATACCACTTCACAGTGCTTTACAGCCCTCTCTAAGTGGTTTACAGTTACAGCATATTGCCCACAACAATTTGGGTTCTCATTTTACCAACCTTGGAAGGATGGAAAACTAAGTCAACCTTGAGCCAGCGAGGCTCAAACTCCTTGCAGTCGGCAGAATTAGCCTGCAATACTGCATTCTAACCACTGCACCACCAAGTGTACTCTTATCAGTACACTTTGTGTTCTAAAGGATTTTAATCAAATCCAAAGCATTGCATAAAATATATCTACTTGAGAGATCATAGCCATTATTTTGATTAGCTCACTTGATAAAAATAATCCATTATCCTAGAATATGCATTTACTGATGGTTTTTTTTTCAAAGTATTAGTTCATAATCTTTGCCACCAACATCGTCTAATATTAGAGTGGTAAGCATTTTCCATTTAATGTATTACCTTAAAAGTAGAACCAATTTATCTTCAAGAAAAATGTAGAGCTTTGTTAAATATATTTCAGGATAGGCTTTCCACCTTAATAAACTCCTGGTTTCAACATTTGGATATTTCAGCATATAATTCGACTTTTCCTGATTAAAGTGAGGAAAATAAATCAAGACTATTAGAATTAATTTTACCAAAACTCTTGGAACTGAAAATAAAAAAAATCAAAACTGCTTCAAATATTTATATATTTCTTTTCAAGGCAAACATTTGAGTGCAGCCACAATTCCAGGTGTGCAGTGATTGTCAGTGTGACCTTAGACCAAGGCTGTCAAGCTCCCAGCCCATGGGCCAGATGCGTCATGCGCTGGCCACGCCCAAACCTGCTTTAGCAAAAGGGGGAAAAGTCCCAATACATCACGTGACACTCAGTGGTGGGATTCAAGTAATTTGACAACCGGTTCTCTGCTCTAATGTTTTCTTCCAACAACCAGTTTGCCAAACTGCTCAGAAAGTTAACAACCGGTTCTCCAGAAGTGGTGCGAGCTGGCTGAATCCCACCACTGGAGGTTGGATCAGTCACTCCTTCTCATGTCTAATCAGCTTCTGACTCTGGGACAAGCCAGCTCAAAGGGAAACCCTTCATTGCATCAGGCATTGATAGTTTCATTGTAAGAAGTAGACAAATGCTCTGCAAAACTAAATGGGTTGTGCAGTCATACAGGACAAATGCTAAGAAAAGCAACAAACAACACTGAAAATCACATTTTCTAGAAAATCACATTTGCTATATAGAAAACGAGATTCCACATCACTTCAAATTTCATCTATAAGAATGAAGTGCAGGGATCTAATTAATCCTGCTGTCAGAAACTCAACAACAGTTGTAAACATTTTGTGCTATTAACCCATATATAACACGATGGTGCCAGTTATATACAGGTAACATTTTATCCCTAATCTATTTTCATTCCATTCTCTTTTTTCAATTATGTTTCGCTTTTAGATCAAACAATAACAGAACTAAAAATAAAAATAAAAACTGTTCCTTGGTGCAGTTGGTAAAGAAGGCCAAGAAAGCAAAACCCAGAACACAGATGCAAAAATACAGTGTGGATACCAAAAAATCATTTCGTTCAAAATATATTAAATTCCAAAATGGACACCAAGCCAGAACATATGGAATGA
Organism: Arizona elegans; assembly: GCA_022577455.1. Classification (NCBI taxonomy): domain Eukaryota; kingdom Metazoa; phylum Chordata; class Lepidosauria; order Squamata; family Colubridae; genus Arizona; species Arizona elegans. Next base: position 268,582,947 of record JAKOOJ010000001.1, read on the forward strand.
TGATGGGAAAAGAGATGATGAAAATGATAAAAAAATATTTGAGATATACAAATAAATAATTCCTTATAATAGAATATAATTTTTTATTGGCCAAGTGTGATTGGACACACAAGGAATTTGTCTTTGATGCATATGCTCTCAGTGTGCATAAAAGAAAAGATACGTTCATCAAGAATCATAAGGTACAACAGTTAATGATAGTCATAGGGCTACAAATAAGCAATCAGGAAACAATATCAATATATATCGTAAGGATACAAGCAACAAAGTTAGTCATACAGTCATAAGTGGAAGGAGATGTAATGTAGCATGTTATGTTAACTGAACTTCTTATGCTCATCCACCTGTGTGGTCTAATATTTATCTCATTGGTTTCTTATTCTGCATAGACATGTAACATATAATGAATCCATATATAGTAGGACATAGTGATTAACACTATCTATTTGGATTGCCTTCCACTATAGTTCTCAACTATATGAGATTGCATAAAATTGACACTGAATGTACTGCGAAACTGAACACGGGTCTCTTTTGAGAAGGATTTGTTTCTAAGTTAGCTACTGAAACTCACATGGCAACAATTTCCTACAATAAACACATGCAGAGCTCAGAGCGTAGTGTTCATGGATCCCTATAGCTATGATATATAATAATTAAGCTTGTTCCCATCACTACTCAACCTCATATGTGATGCACATTCTTAGATATGCAATTCAAAGACCCTGTGTTTTTTCCAAAATGTAGCATCATGAGAAGGAAACTCCTGCCAGCTTCCATTGACAGTGGCAGCTGCATACTAAAGACTGCCAAAGCCTTCGGCTTCCCTGGAGCCTTATGGAGCTTTCTCTAGCTTAACCAGATGAGATTCTACTGCAATGTTAATAGGGACATGGGCAGACGGTACCAAGAAGAAGAGAATTATAACTGTTAAGTCCTCACTATTACGACCTCCGCTAAAACCTCCCTTGTTGCTGCCCTGCTCTGATTGGGTTAGACGCGAGCAGGCAGTCAGCGGGAAAATGCTCCAATCGTATTGGTTACCGCCGATCTGACAGCTAGTATTTTAAGCAGCTGTCAGACGGCAACTTCTGTCTTTGTCCTCACGTCTTGGTTGTGGTTACTCGTTACTGTTGTGTTCAAATAAAGTGTTGAGTTCACCAGCCGAGCCTCCTCACAATTACTGAGTTCTCATTCAGAACATTGGCGACGAAGGTGGGATGTTCTGAGGCTGCGGCTAGACCGTAGATAATAACTGTAACGAATTCCCTGGGTTCCTCTGGCACGAGAGGCAGAGCTACTCACACCGCGGTGAGTTCGGGCGAAAAGTGACATGTCTACCTTCCTGCCGGCGTTTGCCCCGTTCGTCCCGGCATCAGAGACATGGGACGCTTATCTCGAGCGTTTCGAATGCTTCCTGCAGGCCAACGAGCTGACTGATCTGTCCAGTGATCGGAAGAGGGGCTACTTCCTTAGTTCATGTGGTAGTGAGATTTTCGGAACTGCCAGGGCTCTGGCAGCTCCTCAACAAGTGTTTGAAGTGCCTTGGGACATTCTGTTAGAGAGACTGAGGAACCATTATGCCCCAACTCCTTCGCGTATCGCACGGCGGCATGCATTTTGGCAAAGGTCTCAGAAAGCTGAGGAATCAATTAATGATTACATGGCCTCCTTGCGTTCCGCTGCCCTCCATTGTGAATTCCGCGACATGGATGAGATGTTGTTAGATCAATTGGTCTGCGGAGTGAAGGACTTGAAACTTCAACGACGCCTGCTGGCCCGTTCGGAGCTGGACCTGAAGTTGGCCTTGGATGAGGCTAGGGCAGCGGAGATGTCAGACCGATCCGCTGCCGAAATACAACATTTCCAGCAAGGGGCCACGTCCGGAGGGAAGCCGTTGTCTGTCCATCGTGAAGAGGCGGATCAGGACAGCACTTCCGAGGACGAGGCGGCTGTCGGCCGCCTCAAGTCTTCGCAGCGGAAGCGAGTTTCCCAGGCCACGAAGAACGCGCCGGATGGCTGTTTAGGTTGCGGCGGTAACCACCTAAGGGCTGATTGCCGTTTTAAATCCGCCGTATGCCGTCGATGCGGAAAGAGAGGCCACTTATCCCGAGTTTGCCGGGCGACCCTCCCTGCAAGGTCGGCCCCAGCAGAGACAGTGAGGAATCGCCGCTTAGGCAAACGTCCGGCTGCCCGGCGCGACGATTGTTTTGAGGTCTCCAGATATGATGAGCCCCTTGACCTGTCGGTGAACCACGCTGCAGCCGTGGCAACGGTCAACAAAATTTACCTCACCGTCTCATTAGAGGGTGCTTCCTGCAAGATGGAAGTGGATACTGGATCTTCCAAGTCCCTCATCGCTTGGTCTACGCTTTCCCAATTGCTGCCCAAGATGTCGAAACGCCGGCTCAAGCCGTGCCCGGTTGTCCTAAGAGACTACCAGGGAAAAACAATTCCGACCGTGGGCTATGACACCTTCCAGGTGTCTTATCAATCGTTCTCGGGCAAACTACCGCTAATTGTTGTTCAAAATGACCTGCCTTGCCTTTTAGGTCTCGACTGGTTCGCTGCGCTGCACCTCAATGTGTCCAGTGTCCACACAACGATGCCTGATGTGTCTACCATGTTGGCCCGTGAATTCGCGGATGTTTTTGATGACCGCCTGGGTAAATATACTGGGCGCCCCATATCTCTAAATTTGGATCCCCAGGTTACACCAATTCGCCTTAAACCTCGAAGGGTGCCGTTGGCGCTGAGACCACGAGTCGATAAAGAATTAGATAAGCTTATAGAGCAGGGTATCTTAGTACCAGTAGACCATTCTAGCTGGGAGACACCCATAGTGATTCCTCTTAAGCATGACGGGTCAGTGAGAATTTGCGCTGATTTTAAGGGCACCCTGAATAAGGCGTTACAGGCAAACCCGTACCCGGTCCCTGTGGTTCAGCATGTATTACATTCATTGGGTCAAGGGAAAATATTCGCCAAATTAGATCTGGCGCAAGCCTACCAGCAGCTCCCTGTTGATGAGGAGACTGCCATGGCCCAGACCATAGTTACCCATAGGGGCGCGTTTAAATGTACGCGCCTCCAATTCGGGGTTTGTGTGGCTCCAGGGATATTCCAGTGCATTATGGAGCGATTACTGCAGGGACTCCCCGGAGTGGTTCCTTATTTCGATGACATCATTGTGTCTGCCGCCAATCACTCCGATCTTCTGTCTAAGTTAAGAGCTGTCCTGACGCGCCTGCGCGACGCGGGGCTTAAATTAAAGAGAAATAAGTGCACCCTGGGAGTGCCTCAGGTCGAATTCCTGGGGTTCCTTATCGATGCTCAGGGGATCCATCCCACTCCCTCGAAAATAGAGGCGATTAAGCATGCGCCCGCCCCGACTAACAAGTCGGAATTGCAGGCTTTCTTAGGGCTCCTTAATTTTTATGCGGTTTTTATACCGCATAAAGCATCTATTGCTGAGCCCCTTCATCGGCTCCTAGATGCCAAATCCCCGTGGCGTTGGGATACGGAGGCAGCTGCCTCATTCCAAGCTGTCAAAGACGCCCTAGTTTCTGACGCTGTCCTCGTACAGTACGACGAGCGTCTGCCTTTGTCCCTGACTTGTGACGCGTCACCATATGGCGTGGGGGCAGTTCTGAGCCACGTTTTTCCAAATGGCACTGAGGCCCCCATCGCGTACTACTCGCGCACACTATCTGCCCCTGAACGTAACTACAGCCAATTGGATCGGGAAGCGCTGGCTGTGGTCGCTGGAATCAAGCGATTCCACGACTATCTCTATGGTCGTTCATTTTCTGTCATCACGGACCACAAACCGCTCCTGGGGTTGTTGGCCGGAGACCGCCAGACGCCGCAAATTTTGTCCCCACGAATGTCCCGATGGGCGGAATTTCTTTCCGCTTATTCTTATCACCTATTTTATAAACCGGGCTCGGCTATTGGCCATGCTGATGGCCTCAGCCGTTGCCCTCTCCCCACTCTGGTTCTGGACCCTGCTCCTGCAGCCGCTATATTGCTGGTTGAGGAATTGCAGTCACCGTTGTCCGCTTCGGACATCCGGACCTCGTCCGCTGCTGACCCTGTGCTCTCACTGGTCCTCGATCACGTGCGCAGGGGGTGGCCGAAGGGGCCGGTTCCGGCCGATCTTCTGCCCTACCATCGCAGGCAACAGGAACTGTCAGTTCAGAAGGGGTGTCTCCTTTGGGGTAATAGAGTCGTAGTTCCCCCAACTCTGCGACACCAGGTCCTAACATGCCTCCATGAGGCTCATCCCGGCATAGCCCGTATGAAGGCGCTTGCCCGCAGTATTGTATGGTGGCCCCTTCTGGACAGCGAGATCGAAAATTGGGTGGCCAGTTGTCCCACATGCCAACTGTCAAGGCCGGCCCCTCCGGCGGCCCCTGTGCGGGAATGGGAAGCCCCTAGGTTCCCCTGGGCGCGAATACATATGGACCTTGCTGGCCCTTTCCGGGGTCACATGTTTCTGGTAGTCGTAGATGCTTACTCGAAGTGGGTAGAGTTAGCCGTCATGCACTCTACCACTTCTGAGGCCTTAGTGAAAGTCCTTGAGAGGCTTTTCGCGACCCATGGGTTGCCGGACCTAGTAGTGACTGATAATGGGCCCCAGTTCACCTCGGCACCCTTCCAGGTGTTTTTGGCCACGAGGGGCATCCGCCACGCCACGACGGCCCCTTACCACCCGGCTGCGAATGGATTGGCGGAACGGGCTGTGAGATCGGCCAAAGAGGCTTTGGGCCGTTTACCCCACTCCGATTGGCACCATACTCTTAACCAGTATATGCTGGCACAACACACAACGCCTTGCCCAGTCACCAAGTTCAGTCCGGCGGAACTGCTTATGGGACGGAGACTCCGGACATCTCTAGACCGGCTGCACCCATCCTACGCCCCAGACGCTCTCCACGTCACGCCCGCCAGGTTCCGGACATTTGCGCCGGGGGACCTTGTGTATGCCCAAGGCTATGGGTCCGATGTTCATTGGTTACCAGGGTGTGTACTCTATCTAACGGGACCGTACTCTTATAGGGTCCGACTGGAGGATGGCCGGGAATGCCGGAGGCACATAAACCAACTTCGGCGTCGGGTCGTCCGGGAGGCCTACGCCCAGCCGAGCCCAGAGCCTTCTCCAAGTTACCCTCCAACGACTCGGGCCTCGGAACACCTGGATGCACCCGAACCATCCGCGGCAGCAAACTCACCTGACCAATCCGGCTCTTCCAAGTCCTCGTTGGTCCCGGCCGCCGCCTCGGCGCAAACTCCAGAGATCCTGGTGCAGGACACCCCAGCTCCGCCTCCAACAGCGCCTGCTGCCGTACTAAGGAGATCTGGGCGGAGTCGTCGTAGGCCACCGTACTTGGAGGACTACGCATGCGCCATTCGGGTGGGAAGGGGTGTTAAGTCCTCACTATTACGACCTCCGCTAAAACCTCCCTTGTTGCTGCCCTGCTCTGATTGGGTTAGACGCGAGCAGGCAGTCAGCGGGAAAATGCTCCAATCGTATTGGTTACCGCCGATCTGACAGCTAGTATTTTAAGCAGCTGTCAGACGGCAACTTCTGTCTTTGTCCTCACGTCTTGGTTGTGGTTACTCGTTACTGTTGTGTTCAAATAAAGTGTTGAGTTCACCAGCCGAGCCTCCTCACAATTACTGAGTTCTCATTCAGAACAATAACCATCCAAAGAAATGGCCTTTTCTGTTAATCAATCATGTCCACATTTTAACATCATTCAGAATGACGACTACCAAAAAAAATTGTTAAAGAAAAAGGCTGGTTATAATAGTACTCTTTCTCTCTAAAGCTATGTAAAAACAAAGCTCTCGAGCTTTCCTGGAGGGGCGGGTGTCATCCAGATTTTTGCTGCCAGATTTGAATGCTACATTAGTGGTACTTAACTAACCAGCACACTATTCCATCCACCTTTTTGACTGTGTGCTGCAAAAATATAGATGACCACTAGATGGCAAAGGTGTTTTGGAATCTCTTTGCTACCAACTTGTGGGTGTCCAGATCAGAGGTGGGTTTCAGCAGGTTCTGACCAGTTCTGGAGAACCGGTAGCGGAAATTTTGAGTAGTTCAGAGAACCGGTAGTAAAAATTCTGACTGGCCCCACCCCCATCTATTCTCTGCCTCCCAAGTCCCAGCTGATCGGGAGGAAATGGGGATTTTGCAGTAATCTTCCCCTGGATTGGGGTGGGAATGGATATTTTACAGTATCCTTCCCCTGCCATACCCACCAAGCCATGCCACGCCCACCAAGGCACACCCACAGACCGGTAGTAAAAAAATTTGAAACTCACCACTAACCCAGTTATGGTGGCCCTATATTAATGACAAGACAAACTATCCCTATCTATTTACTCTGCCCCCTCTGCTCTTTCACTGCCAGATCCTTATCTTTTCTGCTCAAAACAATTCCATGTTATAGGTCAGCGATGGCTAACCTTTTTGCCGTCGTGTGCCAAAAGTGGGGGGAGAGTGGGGGGGTTGTGCGTGCGTGTGCCCACACCCATAATTCAATGCGCCCCGCCCCCTGCACATGCGCATGTGACCCCTTCGCACTCCCCCCGCTTTTGGCATGCAATGGCATGGTGGGCCTAGTAGGCCTGTTTTTCACCCTCCCCAGCCTCCAGAGGCTTCCTAGGAACCCGGGGAGGGTTAAAACAGCCTCCCCCCACCTCTCTGGAAGCTCTCCGGAGGCCGGAAACAGCCTGTTTCCTGACTTCCAGTGGGCCCAGAAGGCCCGAAAATCAGCTGGCCAGCACGTGCATGCGTGCTAGAGTTGACCTAGGGCAATGCTCGCGTGCCCACAGATATGGCTCCGTGTGCCATCATGGTTATAGGTTGAAAGAGGCACTTAGGGATGAAAGGTAAAACTATAGATGAGGTTAAATTCTTCTTGCAGATGTTTTCAAAAGTAAATTGCAAGGAAGTATTGATAACAAACTGATCTCAGAGCAGGCATACGGAAAGAATAGCAATAGCAATAGCGCTTAGAGTTATATACCACTTCACAGTGCTTTATACTGCTCTCTAAACGGTTTACAGAGATATATTGTCCCCAGCAATCTGGGACTTCATTTTACCAACCTCGGAAGGATGGAAGGCTGAGTCAACCTTGAACCAGTGAGGATCGAACTCCTGGCAATGAGCTAAATTAGCCTGCAATACTGCATTCTAACCACTGTGCCACATTATTAAAAAATAATGTAATCCTTTTCTCTCCTACTGTGAAGAATCCCGCTTCTAAAGCTAAAATATTTGCTAATATTAGTGAAGAATTCTCCCCACAAATGAACCTATCCCATCCAAAGCGGCTGTAAGAGAAAACAACAGCAGATCCTCAAAACTGCAAACGAGTACAAATGTGTTCCCTGCTCTTATTTCAGAATACAGCATCAAACCCCATGTTTTAGGGAATGATTATTAATTACTGGATAACTTAAAAATATAGTGGCATATCCAATTAGGAACTCAAGGTGTGTTTTTTTCTTATAGATCAAGGGATCTGAATGAATAGATGAATATTCAATTTCATGTGAAATAAAGAACTGCTTCACATCTTACTACTGTCTTCTTCCTACTCTGCCATAAAGAAAGTATTTTAGGAAACTCACATAGCCTGCATTGATTCACATGCTTGTGCATAGTGCCCTTAATTCCTCCAATTGTCACTCAGTAAACATTTTCAGTTCTGTGTCAAGACAACTCCAATATATAAAGCAGTCGGTTAGCAGAATCATTATATCTTACTCCTTCTGTCATCTCTTAACAGCACTGGCTACTTCAGGAAGCCAGCTTTAATTGGATTTGTTATTTGTATTTATCTACAGGTAACAATTGTGTAAGAAAATGGGATTCTCTTTTAGTACACTTCAAAACCACTTGACCTGCCATCCTTCAGAGAGCTACAATGCCTGGGCTTCAGAAATCTGGACAACAGCCAGATGATGGAAAAGAGCCATACAGAATTACAGATCCATGCTGAGTTTCACAATATTTAAAACATTTTTCAACTACTCACAATCTGACCTTATGAAGCTGTATTACAAGCAGAGTGTTTACACTACCACAGATCAATCACCATCCTGTTTATTCTTGCAAATTTTTATTTGGGCCACAATTCTGACTTTAAAAACAAAACAAAACTGCATATGCTGAAAGGGTAGCCTCTATCATATTCTCTTGCAGCCTTTTCATTTTTGATAACTTTCATGCACCTGAAAAAGTATGTATGTATGTATGTATGTATGTATGTATGTATGTATGTATGTATAAATAAATAAATAAATATAATGAATTAGAAATTAAGAAGTACAGAATTGTAATATCATAAAAACAGTAATCCATTGTGCCACTTAATTTTTTTCCCTAAGCTTTCCTGCAGCATACTTGGGGGAAAAAATGTGAACATTTCTGAAAGTACTCTTTGAATTAAAAAAAACATTGGCTAATAAGCCAATATTAATACTGTATAGTGCACGAGTCAAAAAGAGGGCTGTGAAAATATTTACAGACCCTTTGCATCCTGGACTTAAACTGTTTCAACTCCTACCCTCAAAACGACATTATAGAGCACTGCACACCAGAACAACTAGACAAAAGAATAGTTTTTTCCTGACCGCCATCACTCTGCTAAACAAATAATTCCCTCAACACTGTCAAACTAGTTACTAAGTCCACATTACTATTAATCTTCTCATCGTTCCTATCACCCATCTCCTCCCACTTATGACTGTATGACTGTAACTTTGTTGCTGGTATCCTTAAGATTTATATTGACTGTTTCCCTATGACTATCATTAAGTGTTGTACCTTATGGTTCTTGATGAATGTATCTTTTCTTTTATGTATTCCTAGAGCGTATACACCAAGACAAATTTCTTGTGTATCCAATCACACTTGGCCAATAAAGAATTCTGTTCTGTTCTGTTCTGTTCTGTTCTGTTCTGTTCTGTTCCATTCCGTTCCACTCCATTCTATTCTATTCTATTAAAATCACTTGCTTACCCACAGTGAGAACTGGCCTTCTCCTTGTTCTTCTTTCTACTTTGCATGGTTCTCTAAATATTCCTAAATTAGGATGTATAATGTTGTCAATATCTATTAATCCCACTTCCTCCAGTCTTGTAACTGGAAACTGCTAGTTTTCAAAGGCAGATTTTGGCAGCAAAAGCTATATAATGTAATTCAGTATATTACTTTTTCCCCAAAGAGGCCAAAAATAGATACAGGGCATTAAGAAGACATCAAAGTGTATTCTTATACTTTGACTAATGCTGGGAACTGAAAGCACTCAGCAAAGCAAATCAGCTCATAAGGCTATAAGATAAAAAGTCATTCTATTTCTTTTCCTGGAATTCTGGACTGTAATTTAACTACAAAAGCTGATGTCTCTTGTAAGATAAAAAAGGAAAAAAGGACCTAGAAATGAAATGCTATATTTATAAAAACAAGCTTCATGGAAGACGAGCTCTGTTGCTTTGTGCTTATTTGTCCTTTGTGCCTATTGTCCCAATTCAAAGAACTATCCAAAGTGTTCATTTCAAATATAAAAGTAGAACTGAGTAGATTTGTTTGGGAGAATTGTGCCAGTCTCTTCATGTTAAAGTTGACTAATAAACATTACCTTCAAATAAGGTTTAGTTGTCCTTAAATTTATCAAATCATAGATAGGATATGTGCAAAGATGGGTTTCACATAATTTTACCACCGGTTCGCCACGCACCAAAATTGTGCACGCACATCTTCCACACATGTGCTTTGCTCACATGTGCGGCTTGCACGCATGCACACAACTTAGAAAATGTAGCTAAATAGGATGGCATAGTGCCAGGGGAGGGGGGGGGCGGGTCGCCACTAACAATTCAACTAAACCGGTCCGAATACCACCACTAGATATGTGCATTACAGCAATAGCAAATATTCTTTGGCAAAGCAAGAAACAAATTCCAGTTATATTCTAGACCCACCTTTCCCTACCAAGTACTGTTCATATGCCTTAATCGTCAATTCTCCTAAATCATATTCAACACATGGAGTCTGAGAAATATGGGTTTGTGCTACTGTTTTGATGTTTCTGAAACAATATATTGTATTTTTTTTAAAAAAAAAAACTTTAGTATTAATTCCTGCTTGCAGTGGCAGCTTGGCAGCTTTTACAAAATAATTTTCTGTGGTTCATAATAACACTTTATCCATCTGTTAAAAGTAATGATACTTGCACTGAAGTTGCTCTCACAGCACCACAAATGTTATGAGACCAAAACCAGCTTTCCCTGCTTCAATATTCTCTAATACCAGAAAATTCTGGTCTAAATTTATTTTCATGAGTGAGAACGGCATTTTGTCGACGATTCTTCACAATCATTGTCTACGTGCAAAAGATGATGAACTTTCAAGCAAGTAAGTACAAGTAAATGCTTTCTTATTTATCAGGATGTTACAAAAGTCAATGTTAAAAAATTGGCTATAAAATTCATCCCAAGAACTATATGGGACCTACTTAAACTTGTTAAACTGTTTTTAAGGGCACTAAATTATTTGGAAAACTGCCTTCCCTCAGAGGTAGTGTTTTAAACATATGACCAGAGAAGACACCTTTACAGTATTTTTTTATATATATAAGGATGGAGGTAGAGCTTTTACAAGCAGAGGGTTTGAAAACTAATTCTTCCCTCAACTTCTTTGTTCCTCAATAGATGAATCTTTAACCTCAAAAATGTGCAGAAGATAGGAGAAGCTACTTCAGCAATAGTTCTATATTGCAACTACTTCAGACTGACACCTCTTTTTTTCTGAATGGACTAAGGGCTGTTTGTCTGGATTTACATGTCACAGTAGGTTTGAGACATCTGTATGCAATAGAGTGCTTAACTAAGAGATAGGGACAATTTAAATAATTCAACCTCAGCAGCATACAATATTGTGTGTATATAGCAGGGGTGTCAAATTCAAGGCTCAGGAGCCAAATTCGGCCGACAGGGTGCTTAGATCTGACCCATGGGGCCGCTCTGGAAACAGCAAAGGATCAGTCCATGGTGCCTCTCCCAGCAAAAGCTCCGTTTTCACTGGCAAAGGGTTTCAGGAGGCTGTCACAGCCAAAAATGGAGCTCAGGAGCCTGTTTTTGCTGGCAGAGTGATCAGGCCACCACAGGCGTCCTCAACATGAGTGATGTCAAGCTGGCCATGCCCACCCTGGCCACGCCTCCCTGCCCACCTCCCCCCGAGATCAAACACAATGCAGCCCTCAATGAAATCGAGTTTGACACCACTGGTCTATAGGATTTCCTCAGCATAGTCTTTCAACTTGAAATATATATTGCAGAATTGTGTGTGTGTGTGTGTGTGTGTGTGTGTGTGTGTGTGTGTGTGTTATTCTTGAACTCAGCTGCAGTATGAACAGAACTGAAAGATAACCATGAAGTCATCATTGGTGCCTTTGCAAGGTGTAGCCGAACTTCTAAAAAGCAGTTTTACCTAATGGTACAATATTGTATGATTGCTGAACTTTATTCAGAGTTGATCTTCAATACTCACCGTGAAGTCAGTCACTGTGAACAACACTAGTTTCCTGAAGTCATTCCCAATTACAAACCATTCCTGCCTGCTACCTGAGAACAATGTATTGTATTTAATCTAAAATTTGTCCCAGGCAAAGGATGTTTTGTATAGGACATCTAGGATCATCCTAAAGCCAGTTTGAATCTAGTGGTTAAGGCAACACTAGAAATCAAGATATTGTGGGTTCTAGTCCTGCTTAGTCATCTGGGTGACTTTAGATTAGTCATTATTTCTCAGCCCTGCTCATCTCAAAATATTGTTGTTCTGGAGTATTAGGTATGTTCACCACCTTGAATTGTTGTATTGTACACTTCTAGCTATTTATTGTCTAAGAAGTGAAGAGACATGCCATTTTATCTGTTATTTTTTGCATTAATGAAATATCAGTTACTTGGACAATTATGATAAGCACACAAAAAGCACAATAGTTTGGGCATTTCCATCTGTTTAGTTTACTATTTATATTTGCAAGACCCCTATTAAAAAGGTTCTCCAGATGTTGAATAATTATTTAAAAACAGAGTGACAACAAACTTTTTCATTTAACAAAGCAGAAAAAATTAGCAAGAGAATTGTCATGTTTCTCTGATTTGTTTGCTCAAAAATGCTTACCTGAAGTTTGTTGCCATTGTTTTATCTATTTTGTACATAAAACTTTAATGCTGAATAACTTGCACTATATGAAAAAGACACAAGCTGGGTCAGCAAGGGGCAAAATAGCAAAATGCCTGTGCAGACATTTCAGGGCAAAGAGAACTTCACTGCACTGTGTTCCTCCTGAAATGCCTTTCTCTGCTTTAGAAAAACATAGCTGAATAAGTATATAAATAGAATTCAGAAGGTTTTAGTTTCATCAAAATAGATAGCTAAAAAAAAATCATAACATGACAGAAATGTTATCAGCTTCCTAGCTGAAATAATTTCACTAGCAACATATTACTATGCAGAAGGATTTTTTAAAAAAGCTGGCATAAAATAAATCAGGGATGTCAAATTCAAGGCCCACAGGGCCGGCCTGGAAATATCAAAGGACCAGCCCGCAGTGCCTCTGCCAGCCAAAACGGGCCACGTGCGGCCGCCCCACAGCCCATTTTCGCCCTCCCTGGCCTTCTGCAGCACTCTGCCTGCCAAAAACGGACCACAGAGAGGCCCGTTTTTGGCTGGCAGAGTGCTGCTGAAGGCCATGGAGGGCAAAATACATGCCCCCCCATGTTCCATTTTGGCTAGTAAAGTGTTACAGGAGGCCATTCAGGCCGAAAATGGGGCAGGGGGGGCGTGCCCCATTTTGGCCAACAGGGTGCTGCAGGAGGCATCTGTCCTATCTCCCCCCCACCCCTGCCCCTGCGCCCCCACCCAACTGGTCCGTGGAAAGAACTACAATGCTGATCCAGCCCTTGAAGAAGTCCAGTTTGACAACCCTGAAATAAATCTAGAATTACAGAATAGAGATTGGGAAACAGCACAAGGTGTTTTATATGGGGTCATTTGATACTAAACTGTTCTGTGCAGGACTGCATGGTGTAGTCTTCTTATTGAAAACCTAAATGTTGAAGAACCACTGGATTTTGGAACATTCAGTTTCAAAGTCTTGAGAAAATTCAGTCAGAATATAAAATTAAGACATCAACTGTTGGATTCAGTTGATGTCTTAATTTTGATGTCTCAATTCCAATGATTCTAATGAGACTTAATTCGTAAAGTGTTCAGGCTAAACAAGTCTATGGGGTCCTTGGTGCTCTGTGCTTGGTGGTTTTCTTGCAGATGTTTCATTACCAAACTAGGTAACATCTTTAGTGCATAAAAGCACTGAGCTCACAGAGCACCAAAGGTTCCACAGTTGAACCCTGATCTATAAATATTCTCTTCTGTTGGCTAAATAAGTCTATGAGGGAATAATATCCACTGAACTCAGTGAGAATTAAACTAAGTAAACATACCATAAATATCTGTTTGTTTGTTTATTTATTTACTTGTATTGTTCCTTTATTATTTTTACAAATAACTCATGGTGATAAATATAACCAACTGAGAAATAGTGACTGACCCTATGTCACCGAGCTGGCTTTCATGGTTAAGATGGGTCTTATTATAACTTTAAAAAAAAAAATAATATATCTTCTAGGATTTCTTTGGAGTAAGGGACTCCAACCTTGCCAACTTTAAGCTTGGCGGACTTCAACTCCCAGAAAGCTGGCTGGGAAATTCTGGGAATTGAAATCCGCCAGGCTTAAAGTTGCCAAGGTTGGAGACCCCTACTTTGGAGAAACTATGGTACCATCAATATGTACCACAATATTGGTCAAGTATCCTGAATTCAGGTGCATGCAAATTTCAACATAAATTTAAAAACATCAGAGGCTAGCCACTTTTTCAGACAAAGAGGTTGTTTCATCACCTTATGTGGCAGCAACTTTAAAAAAAAAAATGCCCCAAACTTCTGAGATTATCAAGCCTTGCCAGAAATCTCATCCCCAAGATTTTATGAACCCACAAACTATGTTAACCTCTCATCAGATTGTGCCATTCAAATCTAAAATACCACAAGATCTAATTTAAGAAAAAATTACAGTATTACAGTCATAATTGGAATAACTTTGCCATAAATAATACTGGATTTGATTGCTTGGAGACATCCATAAATTGAGGTAAATTGTTTTAAAAGAAATTGTCATTTGAAATAACATAATGGTTCCAAGTAAAATCAAACCATAAGAATTAAAGGTAACTGTGTTTAATAATCTGTTAAAATGTTTGTGGATAACATTTCTCAGGCTAATTTTCTTTTTTTCTTTTTTTTACATTTTTTAAAAAAAATATTTATTAATCAAATTTATGTAGCCACTCATCTCACCAAAGGTGACTCTGGGCGGTTACACAATATATCTCATTTTCCTTAATGTCTTTTCCAATGTTTCATATTTGGACTAAATGTTCCCTATTTTTTAAGTATCCTTCATTTGCAAGGAAAGGGAAATTGTCTTGAAAGTATTTTAACTGCTGGTAAAAGCATTTATGAGCATTAAGAGAGAAAAAAAGATCACCCTTATGAGAAACAAGATACTGATTTTCATTCTATCAGTAAAAGGTCAGTATCTCCATTGTACTTGCTCATTTCAACATAAGAGTTTTCCACTGATTTTTTATAAGAAGATGAAATGGCAAAAATTGCCAAATCATTGGGAAAATTGTTACAAATGTCATCTGGCTTTTCCAAATGAGTTGCCCCAAGAGTCTTGTGTATTTCAGCTTTTTTGCATTATTCCTCACACAGAGAAATGTGTGATTAAACAGCAGCAGCCACAAATTCTATTTTCTTCGCATCTTCAATTCATCACAACAATATCCACGAGTATTATAATGCAGATCCTCATAGCCAACAGATAGAGTAATAATCTCATGCTGCTGTTCTTGTTGAACTATGGAAATTTGCACTACAAGTGGGCGGTTGAGTTGGAATGGTACTCCCCCTCCAAAAATTTACCAACAAAACCACTATTTGTATATCAGAGTATACCTGGCCTGATATATCTTTCCTATGTGAAAAGCAGTCTTTGTACTTGGAATAACTTTATTGTCACTTTGAATGTTCACTAATCAGCATACATTAAAATGAAATTTCATTGCATATAGCTCTCAAAGCTCACGTCCAATATGCACTACATAACCATGACAGAATAAATAAATAAATAAATACAAAATTATGCATATACCCATATATACTGTATGACACAGAGAAACAACACAGTCTAGTTCGGATATATACATGTACATGGCAAGAAAAACGAATCTTGTGAGTTTACCAGACGGATGGCATAGGGAACAAAGCTAAAACAGAAACTGGTAGTCCTGCTAGAAATATTCGGAAACCTCCTTCCAGGAGAGAACAACAGAAACAGACCGTAAAGTGGGTGTGTGGGGTCTCTAACAATGCTTTGAGCTCTAAGCACATAGCGCTTATGAGCAGTATCCTGAATAACAGGAAAAGAGAGTCCTATAATCTTCTCAGCTGTCTATCAGCTTTGGGAGCCATATTAGCAACAGAAGCTTCCACGCTACCACCTTCTTGCGTGTGGGAAAGTAGGAGGGGGGATTTAGTAGAGGGAATGTAGTTAGACAAAATAGCATTCTTCTTTTCGGTCAAGGTCATGACAGTCCTGCATCTGGAGAAGGAGTGGTTGGAGTGATATCTCGAGATGGGAGGGATGGTGATTAGACAATGTGATGGACTGATGGGTGCAAGGGATGGATTTAGGGATTTTGATTTACTGAGGGAAAACCCAGAACTCTCAGATTCGGGTTTTCCCAGATGTGCCAGTATACCTACTCTAATAAATGGAACTCTGAGGAAATGCTTGCCTCGGAGCTTTTAATTGGAGTTGGGGTTTTCTGGAACGCTGACACTGTCCTTACCACTCTCTGTATGGACTTTCTATCTGATGCACTACAGCCACCAAACCAAAACACTCTCAATCGTGCCTCTGTAAAAAGTGGCCAGGACAGAAACAGAAAAATGTGCTTTCCTCATCCAGCACAGTTTGGGTTTGCATGTTTCGCTAAAGATGATGTGTGGAGAGACCAATTCAGATTGTTAGTTATCTGCACACCCAGATACTTAATGCTGTTGACAACCTGTACAGCTGCATCCTTGATACTGAGTGGAGTATGACTATGCCGGCTCTTTCTGAAATCTACAATGATCTTCTTTGTTCCATTAACATTTAGAACCAGGTTGTAGGAATGGTTTCCTGCAGTCACATTTGCGGCTGTGGGGGTTTTTTTTTCTACTTCCTCATCCAGTCTACAGCCCTGGCATTCCTTAGTAGTCTCTCAGCCAAGTACTAATCAGTTTGTTTGGTTTGGTGGCTGCAGTGCCTCAGATAGAAAGTCCATACAGAGAGTGGTAAGGACAGTGTCAGCGTTCCAGAAAACCCCAACTCCTGACATAACCTTTGAGCTCAGACAAGATTAGCCAGGGTGCTGTTACCTATTAAAACAAGGTGATGTTTCCTTTTGAGATGAGCTCAGCTCCAAGGATTTCATGTAACTTTCTTGGCAACAGACCTCTCAGGATGCTTTCCTTTTCTTTTATTTCTCAGTCTATTCTACGAGTTAAGGTTAAGGTTAAGGTTAAGGTTAAGGTTAAGGTTAAGGTTAAGGTTAAGGTTAAGGTTAAGGTTAAGGTTAAGGTTAAGGTTAAGGTTAAGGTTAAGGTATCCCCCTGCTCAGTGGTGGGTTTCAAAAATTTTTACTACCGGTTCTGTGGGCGTGGCTTGGTGGGCATGGCATGGCATGGCTTGGTGGCGTGGCTTGGTGGGCATGGCAGGGGAAGGATATTGTAAAATCTCCATTCCCACCTCACTCCAGGGGAAGGTTACTGCAAAATCCCCATTTCCTCCCAATCAGCTGGGACTCGGGAGGCAAAGAATAGATGGGGGTGGGGCCAGTCAGAATTTTTACTACCAGTTCTCTGAACTACTCAAAATTTCCGCTACCGATTCTCCAGAACTGGTCAGAACCCGCTGAAACCCACCTCTGCCCCTGCTGTCCCCATCCAAGTATTAACCAGGCCCAAGTCTGAATAACCTCCTAGCCAGGCAAGCTTGGGTAAGTGTAGCACCTGCTAAATTATACCATGAGCAGTTTTGGTTCCCACAGTGGCCAGCTAGACACATTCAGGGAGCTCCTGGGCCAACTTTGAGGACAACTTCCTTAAGTAAAGAATACCAGTTACTTCTGTTATTTAGCAATTGGTATTCAGAACATACAGCCTTTAATAATGGAGGTAAAGGGTAGAAAACGTGACTGGTAATCCTTAATTGCCTTATCATCTGTAAGTTTCCCTCAGTTCCTTTTAAAGTGATTTAAATTGCTAACTACCATTATGTAGTACTGTATGTAGAATAAATTGCATATTGTTCTGTTTGACTTTGTTCTCCCATCAGTCAGGTTATTTGAATGATCAAGGTTCTAGTAACATATGGCAAATATTATGCAAATATCTAAGGATTAAATTGTAATTTAAAAGTATAAATTAATCTTATTAAAAATTCAAAGGGATTGTCAAAGAATTGGGTGAACCTGAGTTCATATGGCCTTTATTTAATTCTTTGGTGCTACCCATTTGGAATTCTGCATGAAACCCTGGTTTTAAGAATAATTACCACTTAACTGGAAAAGTGCAAAACAGGACAGTCAAAATAATCCATGTATTCAAACACAAGTATTTATACCTGGGTAAATTGAGGGTGGAGGAAACTACCAAAACAGTGTGAAAATATATGAAATTATAGAGAAAATAGCAATATAAGAATTCAGATTTATTCAATTCTATTTATTGGCACTTACAATTTGGAAAAAAAGGGACAAGAAAATTGTTAGATCAGATAATGTACTAGAAACAATGGTTGTCCCAAAGGGGTTTTTTCAAGAGGCAGCTGAACTTTCTGGTTTTTCTTTGAAGACGTTTCGCTTCTCATCCAACAAGCTTCTTTATATCTGAAGAAGCTTCTTGGATAAGAAGCGAAACGTCTTCAAAGAAAAACCAGAAAGTCCAGCTGCCTCTTGAAAAAGCACCTTTGGGACAAACATGACCATGATGACTGAAAATCTCCATAGACATTTAAAAACAATAGTGGACAATAACTTAGGAAATTACCCTTAAAGAGTTAAAAATTAAATGGTAAACATGTCTATTAATAACCATTTAAAATACTATACTTTTTAAAATTGGTATACCAAACAAAATGGTATTGATATTCTCAAATCTGTTTTCTTATGTTCTTTGAAATTGGCTTTATCTACATACTAAATACTGGGGAAACAATTCTATTGGTGGCTAGTATTATTTCTCATGGAAATAGAACTAAAATTCAAGGGAAGTAATATCCAAAAGTAGAATATTATTTTTCTAAATAAAAACTGTCACATGTAACCTGAGTGATTCCTAAGAATCTACAGTAAATGGAGAAAGTCTATTGAAAAAGATATTACCATATTTTTCAGACTATAAGATGCACTGGTGTATAAGACGCACCTGTCAGCGTTCCAGAAAACCCCCGACTCCCAGTAACGACGTGGAAGTAGGCATTTTCCAAAGTTCTCTTTACTAGTAATAGGTAAACTGGCACATCTGGGAAATCCCGAATCTGAAAAACCCGGGCTTTCCTTCATTAATACAAAGCTCCCAAAACCAACCCCTTTCTCCCCTTTCAGTCACCGTTGGTTTCACCTCAGCCCAGCCCTTGACCACTCCTCCTCCAAATGCTGGACCGCCCTGACCTTGACCCCCTCCTATTTTCCCACACATGAGGAGATGGCAGCATTGAAGCTTCCGGCTTAATATGGCTTCTAAGGCCTCCCTGGGCATTGCCCTCCCTCAGCCCCAGGAGCACTCTGCAGACCTCGCAAACCTGTTTTCACAAAAACGGGGGCATTTTTGTCCTCCCCAGCCCCCAGGAGCAGTCTGCAGGCCTCCCAAACCCTCTGCACACCCTGTTTTTGCAAAAATGGGACAAGCGGGGCGGGGCTTCGGGAGGCCAAAAATGGCTGTATAAGATACACCAACATTTTCACCCGCTTTTAGGGGGGGGTGCATCTTATACTCCAAAAATACGGTAGTTATTTTTGTTCCCTGCTTTAAAAAAATAATATTGTGTATTCATTCTGCTTATACAATATGCATTGTGATTGGGGTGGGGTGGGGAGTCCATACAATGAGATATATACCTGTGTACTTGACAGTATGTAGATATATGTATGCCGGTTAATATCTAGTTAAATTCTGCAAGTAAGTTTGCTCATGTTTTATGCTAAATGAAATCTCAGGGGTTCCAGGAACATCAAGTTATTTTTATCTTGCACATATATATATATATATATATATATATATATATATATATATATATATATATATATGAATACAATCAGAAGAGTTTAACTTGTGAATGGCATACTTCACAATGACAAATGTCCTAACAAATTTCTCAGATAATTGGCTGAGAAAAAGATGAATGCAAATGCACTATAATGCAAGCATTTCTTTTCATGATGATTAAATTATGGCTAATTATGACTCATTCACAATCAGCATGCAAGGAAACTAGGTTTGCCAGACTTACGCAAGAATACATTTTGAATTGTAATTAATTTTGCATGTATGGGTCATTTAAATTTCTGATTAAAAAAAGCAAGTATACACTGGGTAAATATAAATGCATGGGACCTGACAATGAACTAAAGCCATAGAAGAAAAATATCATTTGTTATACAATAGGCTGAATATTGGCTATGGGCCAGTTCTCATTTATGCTTCCGTTGCCTGATGGCTAAACATGAATAACTTAAACAAGTGAATAGGGCAGTACATATACAAGACTTCTAATGAAACATTTATTGTAATAACAAGCACAACAGTGAACATAGATAAAACACTAAGCCAGAAGTTTTAAACCAGGATTTGTTGAATGAAAAAATAATTGCTTGGATTCAACTTGCACAGACCATCAGTCCATGGTTGAGTTCACGTATTATGTTAAGGTGAGAGAGCAAAGAAACCAATTTTTGACCTGGTGCAATTAACAAATCCAGATAATGCTTTTCAGATGAAGTTATCCTGATTCCATCACAGTAATTATAGCACAGAAAATCAATGACATATTTGTATATGGACATCAGGCCTATGATTTCTCTTCCAACTATCACTTGGGATTTTTTTTTTTTTTTTTTTTGGCAGAGGAATGTTCAATACAGTCAGGAAATAAACATCTGATTCATTTGTTTCATTTAGTTCATTCTAGGGCTGCCAATAGTACTGGCTTCCCCATGAGCTGAAGTTACTAATTTGAGGCAACCAGTCTTCCATCATATTATGGTTTTTGACATCTCAATCCAATGCCCTATTTGTAAAAATAGAAGTAAGTATATACAGTAGAATAAAGCAGAGTTGCTAGGTCTCTAAAAGCCACCCCTGTTTTCATCTCGGTAACAAAAGCTATGAGCAGGAATCTGCTGGATTATATAACCAGTGTTTCTCAACTATGGTGACTTTAAGATGGATGGTTTTCAGTTCCTCATGCTGGCTGGGAAATTCTGGGAATGGAAATCCACCCATTTTATAGTCATCTTGGTGGAGGAGTAATGATCCAAACTATGCAAAAATGGCTGAGTACATTATGTGTGCAAACCTCAAAGAAAAACATGGGTTCTGCTATCTCTCAATGGCACGACATACTGATTGTTCATTAAATATATGAACACATTTGTACAATCAAGAGAAGTCAGTAATCATTCATATCTGATTTCTTAACCATTTATGGAAATGTGTGCACACTGTACATGTAAGTACAAAGCTGTTAAATACCCTCATTCTTATCTTCATCTTTTTATCATCTTTAGGATGATAAGAGTTATAGTTGAACATGTTTGAAGAGCACCAACTAGGGAAGACAGTTAAAGATCACTCTGGTTGTAATTATTTAATATTCAACTGCAGAACCCATTCATCCAATCTCCATCTGATCAGTTAAATCCCACATGAACCCCTGTCCTCCTATTTCAGAGCCAGTAGCGTTCCCATACTTGCACTTTCAAACCCCTGGATGACTTTGCCTCTTATTCCTCTGCTCCTATATCCCAAAATATGCCTTTGTATCATATTGTCTATGTAAATGTCTCCTGAACTATCAGAAAAACATTGCTCTTTTCCACTCTACCTTGTAAGTTTGCATACAGTACTTCTATGATACTAGCTCAACAACTCATTGATCCACCTTTCGATCAACCAGATAAATCCCCATACTCCACTGTAACTACATCTCCAGGCCTAAGCAAGAGGAGCCGAAACAGCTAGATTTTAGGGCTTGATGCACATTTCAAAAATTATCTGAAAGAAATCTTTCAGACCTGGTATTAATTCAATGTTGTATTAAGTGTAATGAATTGACTCTTTAAAGCAGCCACCTTGTTTGAAGTTCACGTGCCGCCACGTGTTTATTGGACCTGTGTCCCTCCTGGTTGGTACTGGCCTCCCGGGAGGTTACACGAGGCTGGCTCCAGGGTATTATAAGTGCTTCCTTGAGTGAGGGTGCCTTTCCCGCTGCCTTGAAAGAGGCAGTGGTGAGGCCCCTCCTCAAGAAGCCTTCCCTGGATCCGGCTGAATTAGCTAACTACCGTCCGGTCTCCAACCTTTGTTTTGTGGCAAAGGCTGTTGAGAGTGTGGTGGCACGACAGCTTCCCCGGCACCTGATGAAGCTATCTATCTGGACCCATACCAGTCGGGCTTCAGGCAGGGGTACAGCACAGAAACGGCATTGGTCACATTGGTTGCTCCTCTGTCCTGGTCCTATTAGATCTCTCAGCGGCTTTTGATACCATCGACCATGGTATCATGCTGCAGCGGTTGAGGGGGTTAGGAATAGGGGGCACCATACTGTGGTGGTTCTCCTCCTTCCTCTCCAACCATTCGCAGTTTGTGTTGGCAGGGGGGCAGAGGTCAACCTCGAGGCACCTCGCATGGGGAGTGCCGCAAGGGTCGGTTCTCTCGCCCCTTCTGTTCAACATTTATGTGAAGCCGCTGGGTGAGATCATCCGTGGTTTTGGGGTGAGAGTCCATCAGTACGCTGATGACACTCAGCTGTACATCTCCACCCCAGACCACCCCAACAATGGCCTCGATGTGATGTGTCACTGCCTGGAGGCCGTGCGGGTCTGGATGGGGAGAAATAGGCTCAGACTCAACCCTTCCAAGACCGAGTGACTGTGGCTTCCAGTGTCCCGATATAGTCAGCTGGTGCCATCGCTGACTATTGGGGGTGAATCTCTGCCCCCCACAGAGAGGGCTCGCAATCTGGGCATCCTCCTGGGCACACGGCTGTCTTTAGAAGAGCATATGACGGCCATGGCCAGGGCGGCTTTTTATCAGGTTCACCTGATTCACCAGTTGCAGCCCTTTCTGGACCAGGACGCCTTGCGCATGGTCACTCATGCCCTTGTCACCTCCCGGCTGGACTATTGTAATGCTCTCTACTTGGGGCTCCCCTTGAAGAGCACTCGGAGGCTCCAACTGGTCCAGAATACGGCCGCACGGGTGGTTATGGGTGCAACTCATTGTGCCCACGTGACACCCCTCCTGTGCGAGCTGCACTGGCTTCCAGTGGTCTTCCGGGTGCGATTCAAGGTGCTGGTTACCATCTTTAAAGCCCTCCATGGCATAGGACCCGGGTACCTTCGAGACCGACTTCTGCCACCAATAGCCTCCCACCAGCCAGTCCGCTCCCACAGAGAGGGTCTCCTCAGGGTGCCATCGGCCAAGTTATGTCGGCTGGCAACACCCAGGGGGAGGGCCTTCTCTGTGGGAGCCCCTGCCCTGTGGAATGAACTGTCCCCAGAAATGCGTAAGATCTCCGACCTATGTGTATTTCGCTGTGCCCTCAAGACCCTGCTGTTCCGCCAGGCTGGGCTATCAATGCAATGATTTTAAATTAGGTGTTTTAAATTTTGGGGGGTTAAAATTTGAGCCGAAACTATTTAACAATTTTAATTATTTTTAATTGATGTTTGTCTTTGTGCTTTTAATAGGCTGTACACCGCCCTGAGTCCCCCAGGAGAAGGGCGGTATAGAAATAAAATTATTATTATTATTATTATTATTATTATTATTATTATTATTATTATTATTATTGTTGTTATTATTATTATTATTATTATTATTATTATTATTATTATTATTATTAAAGAAAGAACATCACTGCTCCAAAAGTCTTATCCTTTTCTTGCTTATGCTTAGCTCTATCTCCTTTGTGGTGAAGTATCATAGGTTGTTCTGTATAAATTGATAAACCACATAAGATTGTGCATTAATAAATAAGGCAACATCTGAAATAATATGAACTGAGAGAAATAATCATGAGCGGGGGAGGAGGGAAACTATTGACAATTAGATCAGTGGTGGGGTTCAAAAATGTTTACTACCGATTCTGTGGGCATCGCTTTGTGGGCGTGGCATGGTTTGGTGGGCATGGCTTGGTGGGCATGGCAGGGGAAGGATACTGTAAAATCTCCATTCCCTCTCCACTCCAGGGGAAGATTACTGCAAGATCCCCATTTCTTTCCTATCAGCTGGGACTCAGGAGGCAGAGTATAGATGGGGGCGGGGCCAGTTACAGGTGGTATTTACCGGTTCTCCAAACTACTCAAAATTTCCGCTACTGGTTCTCCAGAACTGGTCAGAACCTGCTGAATACCACCTCTGTTTTAGATGAAAATGGGATTTTAGAATTCTTCCATGTTTAGGTAACAATTACAAGAAAAAGTAGAAAATTAGGTATGCTTTTTTTTTTCTTTTAAGAGGAAAGTACATTTAGAACTACAAATAATATATACATTTAACTTTTCTCCATTTTCTAAGTTTATTTTGTTAGATATGAAGTTATAACCTCTGGGAGGGAAATTAGATATAAATTTTGAATACTAAATAAATCTTAAAATATAGATAAACATGGCAGCATTCCAAAATAACTACATCAGGGGCTAACAGCTAGAAATAAATTTCTCAGACTGTTTTATATGGAAAACTAAGCTTAAGAGCTATTTCTGGAACAGACTAATGATCTTTCTAAAATATCAAATTGTTAGCCTTTCCATTTTAGTGGTTAAACGCTTTAATTGAAGCAAAGAAAACTCTCTTCAGAAGCATGTTTTGATATGAGCACACTTATTAACGTGGCACATTGGTAATTTTAGTTATCTTGCCCACACAAAATCTTTCAAGCCAAATAGTGATCTCTAACTTGAAATAATTGAGCACCCTTTTTTATTCCACCATTTCCGCACAAATCCCTGTAGAACTATGGAAATAATGATTATAATTTAAGTCTTAATTGCATGAATTACTAGTATCATTTTTGTTTCCATAACATCAATCGCATCCGCATTCTGAAGGTGAACACACACATATAAAGCCTACTTTAGAGATAAAGTATTAGACAAAGTGTGTGTGCTATATTATGAGATGTAATGGTACAATATTTTGAGTCTTCTTTATTTTTACTACAATGCAATTGTCATGCAAAATTACACATCTACATGTATGTAGATTCAAAATGCATGGATGTGGTTGTTCATGTGGTCTATTCTGAAATAACATATAGAGATCAATTCTCTATAATGTTACTTGCAAATGGATATTACCTGTTGGTTTTCATATAGTGCTAATATCAATAGTTTTTTGGTCAAAAAAACCACCCAGGTGGCACACATAAGAGATTCAGATCCCATCCATCTATCAACATCTTGTTTCTATTACAGAATAATTTTTATTTGTACAACACATTAACTAGGTCATGGGATGTGAAGAACACTGAATCAGTTGACCAAGTCAATTAAACCTAAAGGACTTAGAGTTAGCCTTAAACAGATTTGTCTGTTTGGGATTAAACTAATCAGCCCCATCAACTGTGCCACCTGAATGCTGACTAGAAGGTTAATGAATTTCTCCTGATCAATAATCAAAATGAAGCTCTAGAGAGATCCCACAAAATGTGGCTCTTTTAGGCATGCCATCTCTGTGCCCAGTTTGGTTTTTACTGCCCTTGCAGAAATATGTTTTTTTAAAAATGAGGGGGGGGGCAGAAAGATGTGTATTCAGTATGGCCTGTATAATGACCTACATTTGTTTAATCTAATTTAAATAAGAAAAGATGTCCAACAATAGAAAGGAAAATGAATCTCTTAACCTTCTTTGTAACATTTGGGGAGACTGAAAATGTAGCAATCACTGATTTTCAGCACATTCCCTAATCTGTGTTATTGGCACATGGAGAGGTGATCTTTGGGTGAACCATCTTCTAGGCAGCAGTTATTTACATTTGTTGTCCAGATACAGCATGTATGATGGTACACTGACATATATCATTAGATTACACAATAATTTAAGATTACCATGACCTGGTTGACTGAGAATCTCCATACACAATAACTTAAGATGCATCATCTAATATTATGACACTACACTTCCATAACAATTCTAATAGCTTGTATTCTTTTTTTTTTTTGTCAATGTTAAGGATTCATAGGATCAATATCGGAGTCAGTGACCACAGATGACTCAGTCTTCTGTTTCCCATCCATTTCTTAATTATCTATTATTAAGTTAAACTATAAGAATAATCAAGCTTAATTATAATAAAGAGATACTTTTAGGTCTGGATATGTAGTATAGAGTGACACAACAGAGATTATTGAAGAATAGGAGAGAATCACATTAATTATATGTCAATGAGTTAATTCATTTGTCACTGGTAAAGATATTTCATTTTCCCAGCCTTTTTATATTTTTGCTGTGACACTTTTTAGCTGTGTCTTTTATTATTTTATTTTAACAATTTAGTAACTACCCATCTCAACAAGTGACTCTTGAGTGGCAAACAATATTAAAAATAATAATATTATAATAAAAATTACAAAAATTATAAAACTGTGGCAAGGGTGTTAAACTGGTGGCCCACAGGCCGGATGCATCACGCGCAGGCCACACCTATCCCCACTTCAGCAAAGGCAAAAAAAGTCACGATATGTCACGTGACATCACGTGATGCAATCGAGTTTGACACCCATGGTATGTGGGAACAATCTTGGGAGACAGGAGAAAAAGATGCTGCCTAAGAAATGATAACATAAGAGAAGGCATAGCCTATAATTGCATAACAGACAAAAAAACTCAGAAGGGAACATCTCTAATTTCTAAGGCTGTAAAAAAAATGGCAGGAAATATATATAGTTAGACTTGCAAGATTAATGTCAGCCTTCCCAGAATCATGACCAGCTGAGCTACTTCTACTTTACTGTAAGACTACATTAACAGAATCTTCCAAATCAGGCAACGTTACAACAATTGGAACAACAGTTCTCAGAATTCCTAGTCAAGTAGATTTATCTCTCAATAGAAGAGAATATCAGCAGCTGAGGGTTTAACTGTGAAATCCTTGGTGCTTTCTGAGCTTCCAGATGTTTCCTTATGCAAGCTAGTCAACATAATCAGTGTGAGTGATCATCAGAGAGTGCACTGATAATATTACCTAGCTGGGTAATGAAATGTCTCCAAGCAAACACCAAGATCAGACAGCACCCCCACAGCTTTAGCTATACAGGCAGATAACACAAATTAATATGTTTAGGTATTGTATTTCCTACTCTTGGAATGGATTTAAGAAACCATTAAAGGAATTAGAATATGTTTAAACTGACTGATGTCTATAGGCTTATGTTTTCTGTAATGTTGTTGCCTATGTATTCAGTGGCAGCAAATTCTGTGTGAACCAAAGCCAAAATTGACAATGAAGCTATTGGTGAAACAAATAAGTGTGACCTTGCCATTAAATACCTAGAGATTAGTTGAAAGTCTGACCAACTGATAGAACAGCAAACAAAATCAAAAATCAGATCTCATAATATTCAGTGGAGTAAAAGGTCACTATAGATCTACACTAAAGAACAAAAACCTTTTTTTTAATCTTTTCTTGTTATCGAAAAAATACCAGTCCAAACATGTAGAAATTATAGTTTCCCTGCCTATATTCAGTTTTGCAATACCTGCAAATACTATATAAGGTATGGAAATCTATAAATGAGATTGCCATGCAAAGTATCCTAGCATTCAGCAATGTCATGATTCCTAAAATTCAGTCCATTTTTAAATACTCGAAAGAATTTAATATAAAATGAAAGAAATAGTCTTAGGATGTTTATGTCCTTCCAAATTATAAGCAAAGAAATAAAGATATATATTTTTTTTGAAAGACAGAACAGCTTTATTTTATCCAGCTTGGCAACATTTTATCAGAGTAACGCAACTGTTCTTCTCTTTAAAAGAAAAACTTATCCTCCAGGCACAATCCTCCTTGCATCTAAACATCTTCAGCTTTGAAATAAAAGTTTATCTAATGTGATATATACCAAAACGAGGCTTTTGTGTGCCTCAACAGGGATTCAGGAAGATTGGTTAATGCAAGTAAGAAAGCCCTTTGGAAAGAATTCCAGCTGCTGAAGTGCCACAAATCCAGGTGAAAGCCTCTGAGAGAATAGTACAAGCAATAGATTGCAAATCAGGGCTAATTCTGGCAAGGCCCCATTGCAAGTGGCAATGTGATTCTCAAAGTTCCACAAAGAATGGAAGAGAAAGAACAAGCAGGGGATTTTGCCATTAGGTGGATATAATATATATTAAAATGTCTGCAAAACTGCTGCATGGTTTGCTAACATTTTAAGTCCCTGATGGTAATTCAGTTCTCAAGTCCAATACTGCCTTCGTGAGCATTGCCAGTTGCGTTTCCATGCAAAATAGGAGAACTGCATTCATATTTTCAAAGTAAATGATGAATGTGAGCTAATGATGTGGAATCATTCTCTCCCTGTGGGACTGTCACGCTTCTCCCAATGGCAACACAAGAGATCTTGGGTGGGAGATGAGCATTGTGGGGAGAGACATATTCATTTTTCTGCACATTCACTTTCTGCCACTGTTTTTATTTATTCCAGATTTTCTCTTTCTGCTTCACAACCATTCGTTATCCAGCAGGTAAAACTCCAGTTACAGGAATTCTTTAGTTCTTCAAACTTAAGGAGATCGATAATAATGACTTGGACCTATCAGAAATGACTGCGGTTACACTGCCACATATTTACTTCTCCAACATGTGCTGCCTCTGAAGAATGTTCATAACCTTTAGTTGGTTCAGAATGATGTATCAGAATGTTAACTGAAGTCAGTTATGAAGTACAGTATATCTGACTTCAAGGTTGCCTTGTAGGACCTATAATGCTCCACAATGCTCTATGTCAGCTGAGACCATTTACCTGAAGGAGCAACTCCTCACATCACAGCCTGATAAAATGGCAAAATATTGCAAAGCATAAATTATTTTCCTGAAACACACGTGGTGAAGATTTCAGAGAAAATTCTCCTGTGGCAGCCATCAACATTTCAGTCAGAAGAAAATATTTTGTAAAAACTTTGGCTCTAGCAACCAACCCAACACACTACTGGAATGCTGTTTTGGTTCCTATTTCTGGTGCTTTCTACAAAAATAAAACACAGGCATGATGTTTTTTCTACCCGGAGATCCTCTAAGGTGATTTGATTCCTTGTTGGAATTCCTTCCTCTTTCCAGAACAAGATTTTCATATCTGCCTTCCAGTTGTCCACTAACCTCTGGAAAGAGTGAAGTCAGAATTGAAGGAGACCACTTTGAACTGGGTTTTTTTTAAAAAATCTACCCATTCACACCATTAGCAATAATAATTTATACTTGGCACAAATGAAAGTACAGTTAACAAAATAACATCCACCAAATTCAAATACATATCTCTCTCAGGTCGTGAAGGAGTCAATACATATCAAAATGCTATACGTATTTGCAAAACAGTCAATATGCAGGCACTAAAGTCATAATAAATACAACACTATCATCAGATGTTATCTATCTAAATGCATATTTGTGTTGTATTTCATACAACATTTGTTATATAAAATGTGCAAATCTAGGTATATTTGCTTAGAGGTAAGTCCATGTGGATTCCCTGTGTATTTCTTAGCAGGTTTGTGATTACTGTGTTCATGGATGAAAATTATAGTTACGTACATACAGTTACACACCAATAGCAATGCCACAATTAATTTTAGCTACCTTTTTGTTTTATATTGCTTAATATAAGCACAACTCTGTTAGCTTTTCTATCACAATTACATAACAATATGACCACTGATGTTTTAATTTGTGTTGGGAATGTTTTGTAGTAACATATTTCAGTAAAATCCTGTGCAAACATTATAGACAAAGCATTATCAACTAAGTTAAACAAGCTATTGTGGTGTGTATGACACTCTATCACATGCAGTCTGGTCAAGCAGATGAATTGGTCCTAATTATAGTTTCTGGCTCCAAAAGACAATTCTCTCAGGTATAGTTGTTGGAACACAGCAACAACTAGCACGAGCATCCCATGAAAGTTTATCAGAACAAAATACTGGTGAAGGAGGATCAACAGACAGTATTTGGGATGCCTACAACTGCAATATGTTGAAAAGCTGTTGGAAATCAAGTGCCCTGGCATTAATAAAAGGCTTTTCATTAAGAAAGCCCTAGTTATATATAATTAGTGCTTAAAAGTTTGTTTCTTAAATATAATTCTCATTGCAATGATACTATAAAAATCCTATGAAAAAACAGGACACAAGGTATTTCATATATTTTCTCTGCATTAACAAAATATACTTAACTTTTTTCTAACCCATTGTTGCTGGTGAGAGATTTTTTTTGTACATAAACTAAGCAAACAAGCTAAATTTACATATTAGTCTAAACCCTCCTCCCCACAAAACAAGAGCCTTGGTAGTACAGTGGTCTAAGGCACCCTGTTATTAAGCTGTTATTAAGACCAGCTGTCTGCAATTACTGCAGGTTTGAATCTCGCCAAGGCTCAAGGTTGACTCCGCCTTCCATCCTTTCTAAGGTAGGTAAACTGAGGACCCAGTTGTGGGGGCAATAAGCTGACTTTGTATAAATATACAAAAGGATGAAGGCTATTGCTGAGCACATTGTAAGCCGCCCTGAGTCTCTGGAGAAGGGCAGCATATAAATCAAATTTTTAAAAAATGTAACACAACCTAATAAAAATGCTATACTAATGTAGTTATTGGGGTTTTTAAGGACAGTTTTAAGGGTATAGAGCTCAGTAAAAATGAGTGGCATTGATACAAGAATTTTGAACATGCACTTTGGAATGTGCCCAACGTGGCACACAAAGCCATGTCACCCGGCACGCACAGCCTTGCCTGTTTGTCTTCCAGGTTTCTGGCGCACATATGCATCCAACAATCAGCTGTCCTTCACGCACGCAGCAGTGCCAAAAACTGGTGTGCACATGCACGCTGGCCAGCAGATTGTCGGGTGCGCATATGTGCCAGAACCCAGAAGTTTGGCTTTTCCGAAGTGTGATCCCTTTGCGTATGCGGCAGTGCTGAAAACCAGCATGTGCATGCCTTCCGGCCAGTTGATTGTCGGGCGCACATGCATGCTAGAACCCGGAAGTTCGGCTTTTCTGGAGCACGCCCCCAACAAGCACACTATCACTGCCATATATCTTCCTCTATTTAATATCTTACATCATTTCCCAACAAAAGGAGTTTCATTTGAGTGATGATTTTAAAAGTTCTGTTGAAGAATACAAGGGTTTACTGAAGCTGAAACTGTTAAGATGTTCCATCTCCTATCAAATTAAATCTTGTGTGCAAAAAAGTGCTCTTGTATTTCCACATAGTTTATAGATGAAGAGTGAATGAAATCAAGAATTTCAACATTGCTGTTTTCTCTCTTTCCACTATATGGACCACTCAGATAAGCTAAGCAACATAGATGTAAGATTAGGACTTTAGCTTTATTGATTGAAATGTGGTTTGACCGATTGAAACATGATATGTTTCATACTTACTATATGCCAGTCACTCTCTCTCAAACCTACCTATTCACAGCATTGTTGCTGTGGCATTGGGAATGGGGGGGGGAGACCTCAATGTACTTGTGCTGAGTTCTCAAAACAAAGGCAGCTGATCAATGTAATAAGTAAATTAATCATTGTTATACCATATCCAGTTGCCTACCTTTCTGTACACCAACATATTTGGGGATTCATCAGCGACCCCATTGTTGCTCTGTCCATAGTTATTTCCTTGTGCCATGTCTTAAGGCTAGGTCTCCTGGTAACTTTTTTGAAGAGCAATTAGCCTCTGTGAAGAATGAAAGTTATCTCAGTCAGATATTCTTTGGTAAGCAGCTCATGTCCGCAGTAGACAGCTCTAACTTTTTCCCAGTTCCTTAACAGGAAGTGTCCTTTTCACTTAGCCCTGTGGCCCTGCCCCAACTCTTGCCTTAAACCAACGCAGTAATTTTCCTTCCAGCACCATCCAGCGGCCACTGGAAGTTTCATCTTGCCACTCCATTCTTGGCTAACCCAGCAGAGTTTGCTTGAATTGCCATTCAGGAGGCTTTAGCATCAACATCCTAGAACCAGCATCACAGTGATGTAAGCATCTTTTCTAGCAACGGTTGCTTCCCCCCACCCCACCCCCAGCAAAACAAAACTGGCCACTGGACTACAAAATTCGCCCTAAGTTTCAACCACTTCCCCGCAGCTTTGTTCAAAGTGGACCTACTTCTGTGCCACGTTAAAAAGAAAAACAAAGAAAAACAAAGAAACGACCCAACGCCTTTGACTCTGCGACAGTCAGCCACGTGCCTGCTTTCCAATCCACATCCTTCCCTGGCAGGACCAATCTATGGACCTGTTCTCTTCCTCCTCTCCTTTTCCTCTTCCTCTTCCACCACACTCTTCCATGACCCAGCCGGCTCACCAAGGCGAAGCAGCCCTCTGCGCCTCGCTCTTCTCATGTGAGTTGGGGGACCCGATTCGACTCTGAGAACGGCCCTGCCCCCTCTAAACTCGAACAGTCACAACACAAAGGTTGCTTGTCAGTCCTTGGCTCGCCGGCTCGGTTCTACAGTGGTCCTCAACAGCCCTTCCCTTCCCTTCCTTCCTCCCACCGCCTCCTCCTGGGAGCAGCCTTCTTAGGCGGGCGTCTGCCTTGTGCCTTTCGGCAGCAAATGGCAGGCGCGCGAGATTGTTTTGCCCTGCAGTGAAAGCGGAGAAGCTGCCTGAGATTTCAGCACCGAGGACAGCGCCTCGGGCACCTCCTCCTCCTCCTCCTCCTCCTCCTCCTCCTCCTCCTCCTCCTCCCGCCCGCGGCTGGTTTCACCCGAACGCAAACCCCGCGCCGAGCCAGCCAGGCAAAATTCCCCCACTTCCCACCGCCTGGCGTTATTTACCTCGTGGGCCAAGGTCACCCGGCGCACAGCAGCAGCAGCAGCAGCAGCGGCTCTCTTCTCCTCAGCTCCTTGGACCACCCACCCAAAGCCCTGTGCAATAGGTCTCAGCCGGCAGAAGACGGCAGGAAGCGAGGCTCGTTCATCACACAAGCAGCGCGCACACACACACGCTGCACTGCTTTCTCCCGCCGCCGCCGCCGCCGCCGCTCCTCCGGCGTTTGCAACTCCCTCAAAGCTTTGCTGAAGCGGAGCCAGCGGCGAGAAGCGCTTCCCTCCCTCTTTCTTTCCCTCCCTCCCTCCCTGGAATGGAGCGAGGCTGTCTGTCACGTGGGAAAGTGGAACGTCAAAGCTGCTGCCGCCGCCGCCGCCGCCACATGGCAACTGCGAAAAAAGCTCCCCTTTTTTTGCGCTCGACTTTCCCGCGGGGGTGGTGGGATTGGACGGAGAGGGCGGACGGCAAGAAATGACTGACATTGAGTGCGGGTTGGGCAAGTAAACGGGAGGGTGAGGGAAGAAAGCGAGAGAAGCCTCTGTGGCCACCTGCCTGCCTTTGAAAAGAAGCCTCATCTGCGCGCCGAAACGCAACGGGAAATTAAGTCAATCTGCATCAAACCCGCCTTTGAAAGGAGACCAAACGGCCGCTTAAGCCCGATTAGAAAGCCCGTTCAGAAAGCCCTCCGCAGGCATCGATTTTCTCTAAATGCGGCTGGCAATGATTGCGAAGTTCACTTTAGCAGGCGGGGTGAGGGGTGGAGAGCTGGAAAGAGCTGGGGACAAAAAAGAATAAAATCTAGGATTCCGAGAAAACTTGAGAAAGTGTCTGAGCCGAATTACAATCGAGAATAACGTCAAAACATTTCGTTGCAAAATAAACGTGTGGCAGAGAAGGGTGATTTATCGTGTAATAAAAATTCCTGTGGAATTCCTTGCTATGATGAGGGTCCTGTGGTCTACTCTTCCCCATTTCAAATCCTCTGGTCAAAGGGCATTATGATAATATCACAACTTTCCTCTAAAATTAAGGATCCTGACATTCTAGAGATTAATGTGCATCTTTATCCCATAAGCTTCCATAATGGATCAGTGTCCATTATATTAAATGCAAGCAATGTTATGTTGAGGAATGAATACTAAAAGCTCCCAAAATGTGGCTTACTAATCAATTAAGTGGAGTTTGAATGTTGTATGCTTAGTGAACCTGATCACCTCCTCTCTCCCCAGGGATGAGGCAATTTTGACCCCTGTCTGATTTTCAAATACGGTAAAGAGGTTCTGGCCCATAATTCATGACTTTCATAATAAAACATGGAGACGATACATTATTTATTGAGGCCCTTCCCGGTAGCCTAGATTAAGTTGCACTTTTTTTTCTTTTTTTTACATTTTGGGTGATTGTTGAATTATATTCACAAACATTGGAATCTGATGGGAGTTTTTTTAGGAATTATTTCAGGCTGGGGATGTCATTAAGACAATTATATTGAGAAATTAGAATAGTAGTGATATTCTTGATATTAAGGTTTGGATTCAGTATGTGTGTAATTTATCTTGAAAATGCAGTGTTAAAATATGATTCAGTATGATGTTCTTTGGCATAGTTTTTATGACTTTTTGAACATTAGCGTACCATCTTTTTAAACAAAATGTATAATTAGAAACTCGTTAGACATCTGATGAAAATATTTGATAGATAGATAGAAGTTGTTGGTGGGTTTTTGTTTGTCATGATTTATCTTTTTGTTTCCCTCTCTCATTATTCATTTTTATTTTATTTATTAAGATAATTTAAAAGCCCTATCTCCAACACAACAATTTGGGTAATTATGTTATATGAATGATATGTTTCTACTTTATAAACAACAAAGAAGTAAGACCATAAGGCTTTTTCAAATGTTCCCTGGGTGGGAGACTAATTTGAGAGCCTTTTATTTAAATCAGGCTCACTTACTGTTTTAAACCATAGTTTCTTTCAAGAAAGTTAATGACAAAGAACCATGGTTGGTTGTGGAAAAAGATATGTGATGCTGTAACAAGATTGGGACAATTGGATGCTGTACTGTTAAAAACAAAACAGAATAAAACAAAGGGATTATAATTTATGGCATACGTTTATGAGTATGAGATAAAAGTACAGTATCTTTCAGGAATCATTTCCATTTCATATCCTTGCCACCCAATATGCAGAAAGTCAGTTGTGGAATAATGGCTAGACAAGCTGACCTCTGATTCACTTTTCATTCTCCTTTAGTCTAAAAGATCTCAAAAGGGTGAAATGTCACACTGCCTTAATTCCTGTGAGGCCAGATACACTTCATAGCCTTCTTCAATAAGACATTGGCTTCTATATCAGTTGAAATGCATCTAGAGCTGTTTTTTTTCTCCATGTTGAATTATTTTTGTTCCATTCCCTCAAGGAAAAGCAAAGTAATATTATGGACTTCCAATAGTCCATAATTCTGTACACACTGATTCCCCCCTCTTCTTGAAGTGTGGATTGACCTATTCTTGAACAAGACCTGGACTTTGTGATGACGTTCTACCGATTTCAAAAAGATTTGACCTCATTTTTTAAAAAATCCTTGGCATGGAGTCAGCAAGTAGCTAAGATTGGCATTTTCCAGTTTAAACTTCAGTCTGATTACTTACAAATAAGGTCAATTGAATTCAATGGGATTTAATTTATCCCATTAACTTATCCACTTTGTAGGATGATAATGTTACAGTGGGATGCTTTATATAATTTCCCGAGAGTAAACTTACTGGATACAAAAATACTTGCTTTCAAGCTAATAATTTCATTAGGAAACTGGTAGAGCTGCAACAAAAGGGGCAGTTCAAGATGTTTATTTATTTATTAAATTTAAGATGTTAAGCAACATTTCAAAGTGATGTCTCATGTCTCTTTTTTATATAATAATTTTCAAAGGTAGACATTGCTTCGAACAATTTCAGACCTTCCATTTCAGTATCTAGTAAACACAGCTTCCATATGCTTATTGATAATACATCCAAAGGTAGAGGTGCCTTATTAAATGTTTAAAATAAACATATTCTTACACAATAGGAGATTGTGTTTTTAAAGACTAGTTATCATTATTATTTTAAATGTTTCTGCAACTGATTTTCTCCAATGCAGCAAAAGAAAAACAAAATAAACCTCTTTAATGTATTCCCAGAAACCCTGATTAAATGCTTAAGATCTCCATCTCTCTGACTGAATGAGCAGCAATAGCAAAATTATCATTATTGTTATTAGTTGATGCCTTGGTTTAGATCCAGGCAATGCGAGCAGGGACGTGTTATTACTTGCACTGCATGCTTAAAACAGTAATTATTCATGCTGCTAAAAATTACTGTTTCCAAAACCAATCAGGATTTTAGTTACATTATGAGATTTGATTCCAAAACTAATTAATCCCTTTCAGCCCCCCTCCCATTACAAAATATTTATGTTTACAGAAACTGCCTTTATTTTTCTTCAATCAGCCTCTGCAGGAACCTTTTGTGTTGAGTCAAGACAGACTGCAATAGCAAAAGAGAAAAATATTGTTACAGAAAGGTTTCGGAGGGTGGATTTCTTTCTCTCAACGTGATCAGCAGGCATGCAAAAGTGTCCTGGATGCCTGGTGTGTATGCATGTGTATTTAATGCAATTAATGCAACTTAACTATAGGCATGGGGGGGGGGGTCTTGAAATATCATAATCTTATTTTCAGTTGGCTTACAGTAGCAGAATTTTCTTTTCCATGTTATTTCCATATTATGCAATTATGGAATTGTTATTCGTGGAACCATCGGCATTGGCGGAGAAGACCTAAAGAAAGTAGAGCAATTCAAGTACCTCAGCTCCCACATATTCAGCAATTGTGATAGCTTTCCGGATGCCAGCACCTGTGTCAACACCGCCTGGATGAAGTGGTGCCAGGTGAATGGAATCCATTGGTTGCTCCTATACCTCAAGACAAAGACTTACAGAACAGTCAATGACTACTTCAGCTTCAACCTCAACAATACACAGGCAAACAAACTCAAAGTAAACCACTCCAAACTCGACTGCAGAAAATACAACTTCAGCAACAGAGTGGTCAATGCCTGGAATGCTCTACCTGACTCCGTTGTTACATTCTCAAACCCCCACAGCTTCAACCTTAAACTGTCTACCATGGACCTTACCCCATTCCTAAGAGGTCCGTAAAGGAGGTGTGCATAAGTGCACCAGCATGCCTACTGTCCCCATTTATTTGTACTCATTTCCTGTGTTCATGTCCATGTTTATACTTATACCTGTTATCTAGTACAGGATCGACAAACCAAATAAATAAATAAAAAAAATAAAGTAGTGAGTCCAGTCACCCTCTATGGATCAGAGAGCTGGCCAGCAATGGCAAAGCATGAGCAGTCATACACGTGATGGAAATGCGACTGCTCCGATGGTGCTAACTTGGACTAATGCAATTTGACCACGCTGTGAACAATGACATCCGATGTCGACTGGGAGTTATGCCAATCATAGCAAAGATGCAGGAAGGAAGACTTTGATGGTAAGGACACATTGTATGCGGTAAAGAAGACTCGGTGGCAACGACAGCCATGAGTCTGGACCCTGTGGCAGACCCAAAAAAAGGTGGATGGATTTCATCAAGGAGGACATGAAGATGCCCTGGCTCGACCCAAATGGAGACAGCTTTGCCTACAAGTGGACCATGCCAAAGTGCAGGAATAATGCTAGGAAGAAGAAGATTCTTGGATCTCTCACAAAACTGATTGTTCCTTAATCCATTTGGTCTTGAACAGGTGATTTAAAGTAACTGTTAGGTATCCTGAATGGATATTTGGCTAGCCTACAGAGCCTCAGAAACTTTAAAGTGTGCGGACTTAAACTTCTCAGGCTTCCCCAGACAGCATGTAGAGCATATAAATATGGATTTGCTTTGCATCATTGTTTCTCCATCCCAAAAGATGAAGGGCATATCTTGGCCAACAAAGAATGCTGCTCTTTTTTTCTAAATAAATATATACATACCTAGATATCCACCATTATATGATTTTCCCTTCCAGGGTAAATAAACGGGAGTCAGAAACAGTAAATCAAAGAAATTAAAGGAATGACATAAGGAAAGGAAGTATAGTTAAATTTAGGTTATGCCAACACAATTAACTAAGCCTTGCCATACATTTCTATTCTTGGAAATCAACCACTTCATCCACATACTGTTTCATAATTTGCCTTTTTTTTTTTTTCCTTTTTGAAAATCCATTTTTGAATTTCATCCAAACATGACTTTCTTGGACTTTGCCTTGCATTCTCATCTTCGTTTATATTTTTGCTTTGCAATTTGACTCACATTCACTTTCTCTATATGACCAACCTCCCTCAAAATACTTATTTCTTTTGTCCTGGACATCCAGTTTTGTATACATATAAACACTGCTAAGATATCCTACTGCATTTACTTTTGTTTCTCCTGAATACATTCAACTTTCACTGCCATATATCTGACTTCCCCATTGACTTTGCTTGTCAGAAGGTCGCAAAAGGTGATCACATGAACCCCAGAGCACTGCAACCCTCATAAATACGAGTCAATTGTCAAGCATCTGGATGTTTATCATGTGACCACAGGGATACTGCCCAGTGGTGGTATTCAAATTTTTTTACTACCGATTCTGTGCGCATGGCTTGGTGGGCATGGCGTGGATTGGTCTGCATGGCTTGGTGGATGTGGCTTGGTGGGCATGGCAGGAGAAGGATACTGTAAAATCTTCATTCCCACCCCACTCCAGGGAAAGGTTACTGCAAAATCCCCATTTCCTCCCGATCAGCTGGGACTTGGGAGGCAGATAATAGATGGGGGCGGGGCCAGTCAGAGGTGGTATTTACTGGTTCTCCGAACTACTCAAAATTTCCAGAATTTCTCCAGAACTGTTCACAACCTGCTGAATACCACCTCTGATGCTGCCATGGTTGTAATTGAAATACAGTTTTAAGTCACTTTTTCAGTGCCCTTTTAACTTTGAACGGTCACTAAATAAACTGTTGTAAGTCAAGGATTACCTGTACATTATGGCTGTGAGCTTGGTTGAAATCCCTAGCCTAGCCACTCAACTCACAGGTCAATTGCAAAAATCTCAGTTCCTAGGGTCTCCTCAGGAGTAGCAATTGTCCCGAGTGTAAATAGGTGATCTCACTATCTCTGTTCAGAAAGATTATGCCAATCAAAATTTGGTGTCTGGCTATCTGCATACAAAAGTACATTCACATTCCAATCAATATACATTTGACATCTCACAAACATTCTTGTACATTTGTCCATAATTATATTTTAATTATCCATATTAAACATCTAAAAAGATATTGCACACCTTGCCTTATTCCTTGCTTAGTATTAAACTTACATTTTATTTATTCTTGTGATTACTTTATTTACATCAAATACCAGTGTTCAGTCACCAACTAACAACTTTATATTTATGTAAAATATTCCATAATCTAAGCCTATTCACTTTAGTGCTTTCTCAATCAGTATAGCACAAACTTTTTTTTCTCCCACTCCCGTATTTCTCTATGATCTGCTGAAAAGCAAAAACATGTTATATGCATCACCTGCTTGGCATAAAAACCACCCCGCACTTCTCAATTTTTGATCATTGACACCTCTTATGTTCTTACATATCTTCAGTGTCAGAGTGATTACAATATTGAAAGCCAACTTACATCAGAGAAAGACCAGGATTATGTAAAGAATCAGAAGACATTGATAGGGCTCTAAGATTAACGTTTGGGTGTTAATGATATTCGTAAGTGTCAAATTTGGAAAGTGAAATAGAAGTGTGATACTAAGAAACTATCCTATAATGTATGACTATTAATAGTGACTTATTTATTTATTTATTTATTTATTTTATTTATTAGATTTTTATACCGCCCCCTCTCCCGAAGGACTCGGGGCGGTGAACAGCCAAATTTAAAAAACATACAATATAAACATTAAAATACGTTTAAAACAGAATTAAATCCAAAATGGCTCCCCAATTTAAAACGCTTTACCCATGACCCTATAAATAAGATGAATTTAAAATTTAAAATTTCCATATTTAAAAGGGGGAAGATTTAGGCCAGGCCAGCTTGATAAAATGGAAAAGTCTTCAGTGCACAGCGGAAGGTGCGCAGATCCGGGATCCTATGTATCTCTGGGGGGAGCTCGTTCCAAATCGTAGGTGCCCCCACAGAGAAGGCTCCCCCCCCTAGGGGCCGACAGCCGACATTGTTTGGCCGACGGCACCCGGAGGAGCCCCTCTCTATGGGAGCGTACTGGCCGGTGGGAGGCTATTGGTGGTAGCAGGCGGTCCCGTAAATAACCAGGTCCTAAGCCATGGAGCGCTTTAAAGGTGAT
Organism: Arizona elegans; assembly: GCA_022577455.1. Classification (NCBI taxonomy): domain Eukaryota; kingdom Metazoa; phylum Chordata; class Lepidosauria; order Squamata; family Colubridae; genus Arizona; species Arizona elegans. The sequence continues at coordinate 268,622,810 of JAKOOJ010000001.1, forward strand.
AACCAGAACCTTGAAGCGCACTCGGAAGACCACCGGGAGCCAGTGCAGCTCGCGCAGGAGCGGTGTTACATGGGAACTCCATGTCGCTCCCATCACCACCCGCGCGGCCGCACTCTGCGCCAGTTGGAGCCTCCGAGTGAACCTCAAGGGGAGCCCCATGTAGAGAGCGTTGCAGTACTCCAGATGAGAGGTAACGAGGGCATGAGTGACTGTGTGTAGGGAGTCCCGATCTAGATAGGGACGCAACTGGCGGATCAGCCGAACCTGATGAAAAATCCTCCCGGTCACGGCCGTCACATGCTCTTCTAATGACAGCCGTGAATCCAGGAGGACACCTAGGTTGCGAGCCCTATCCGTGGGGGCCAATGATTCGCCCCAATAGTCAGCGATGGCATTAGCTGACTATATCGGGACGTCGGAAACCACAGCCACTCGGTCTTGGACTTCACCAATTGTTAGAGGGTTTTTTAAATTATTCTCTTGACTCATAAAAATTTACACTTTCTTAGTATAGAAAGAAAGGCTTTGCTACAATGACCTAATTAATGAAAACATAAAACCACAGAACAATGTACAGAACTATTGAAGGAAGTTTGAATAGGCCTTCAAAGAGAAGTCAATGCTCCCATTTCACAGGAAGTAAGATTTTAAAAAGAAAAAAGATCCCATTCAATTGTGTAGCTCCCATTCATGATTAAAGAAAGATGCAAGATGTACTATTGCATAACTGGCAGAAAAGTGAATCAAATGACAAGTCTGTCTACAGAAGACAACCTTGATTTTAAAAGAAAATCAAAGCTCAACCAAGCTCTTTTATGCTAGAATTAGAAACATGGTCAAACAGGCCCCTACCTTTTTGTGATTCTGGTGAGTAAAATTGATTTTTAAAGAGAGAAAGGAGCTACTGCAATTGTTATTTCACTTTTTTAATGGTTTATGGCTTTGCTATGCTGAATATTTCTGGCATCTGTCAGACAAAATCCTTGTGTCTGGAGGCAGTTGGGGTTTGGCGGGGGTAAAATGGGCTCCGATTCAATCTTAGCAGGAGTGTGTGACTATGGGTATTTGGACATACCAGGGATAAGGTTTTTGCCTATGTATCCAGATCTGGAATTCCAAAGATGTTATGGGCCCATCTCTTAGTTTTATTATTAATTGGTCAATTATCTGTGCTGCTTATATATTTAATTTGGATTGTTTTCATTGTTTTTAACTGTTTTATTATTTTAGAACTGTAAGCTTCCCAGAGACAGTTGGTTGAGATGTTACACTGCAGTATAGTGATTGTATTCGCATCTCCCTGGATGAGACTTGGAGCCTTACAATGAGCATTTTAGTATTGAAAGGGTATATTTCATATAATATACAGGATGAGCCAGATGATTGTCTTGTCCTGTAAATGTGTGGAGACTTTTATCAAGAAAATAGCAACAGCAGAAAAACCTAACCCTGATCTTTTCTCCATTCTTCATATAGAGACCACCAGTCTCAGCGATCTCTAAAAGCAAAGAAATAGAAGGAGCAAGGGGGTGGAATTTGAACAAGAGTTTGGATGAAGACTTTTAAAATTCCTAACTCCTCCCAGCTGTTACAAAAATCCACCTTGTTTACTTTCTGAGCTGTAAAGAGCCAGGACATGAGGAAGCTCAATATTAATAGCACATAAAAATGTGGGGTTTTTTTTTTTATGTGGGTTCAGCAACCATATATAGACATTGATCCATTAATGAAAACAGGACCGGAGATTTTTTTCAAGAGCACCCTTACAATATTTTGAGGAGAGATGATCCTGGCATCCAGACCGAGGGAAACTATAATTTCCCTTTTTAGAATCAACGACTTTCTATATGCTGATTATTTTCAAACTCAGGGCCGAATTCTAAAATATGTAAACAATGACTGATAAACGCCTGTTGTCGATTGTATAAAATCTTGTCTTCGGATCCCGGAATCTGCTGCCCTTCTCCTGCAGAAGGGCAGCAGATTATTTAGATTCTTCCGAATGTCTCCCCAGGAGAAAAAATGGGCAACAGCTTTGGCTTCAGTCCTTATAACGCGCAGCCGCTGCTCCAATTCATTTTACCTTCCTGGTCTTTGCTGATTGGATGGCATCCCTTTCAATCTCGAAGCTGTCTACCATTGGGAGAGTTATAAAGAGAGATAGATAGAACTATTATATTAATGTCCTGCCCCCGCGTAGAGCGGCTTTACATTATCTTTCCCCTTTTGTGGGGTGGGGGAGAATTAATCCCTTTTTACGTTGTGCATATCCTCCATGTATTTTCAGCTACACTGATTAGCAGGAAGCACATGGTGATCAATGTAGCATTTCAATCCTAAAGAAATCTTCAGAAGTCACAGATCATGCAAACTCCACCTTTCTCTTTCTGGAAAACTGAACTTGCTCCAGGAAAAATCGGGAAACGAATTCTTCCCCTGAGCCCCGAAAGAATGTTAAGTGATATTTTTAAATAATATTAAAAGGAGTTCAAAAGAAAATAGTAGAGCTCCTTAAACGCCCTTTGGAGATCACGTTTGTTGACAAAACTAGTTATGATTGGGCTGGAACGAGCAAAGCAAGCAAACAAACAAACATGAATTAGTTATAAAATACAGAATAGTTCTTGCAGGTCAAATGAATATACTAAAGAAATGGAAATATTTTATGTCATTTCTCACGCTATATCGTTTTATTACATGCTGTGAAATGCAAAGCTAGACCAAGAAGCACTTATTATTAAAAGAATAAACTCCTTCTCTTTTCTTCTCGTTTGGATTCTAACATTCATTTAAGATGCTCTGATTTGTGGCTTGGTATTAACAACCCAGTAAGGAAGAAACAGCTTGTGTAGCCCTTCAGAGACTGAACCATGGAGAGTGTGAATTCTGGTCCTCTTTAGGCACAAAGCCAGCGGGTAACCTTGGGCCAGTCACTCTCACCACTCAGAAGCAGGTGAAGGAAAACCACTTCTGCAATTTTGCCGAGAAAACTGCAGGGACTAAGCTAAGCAATCACCAGGAATCAAGGCTGATTCAAAGGCACACACAAAAAAAAACAAAAAAACAAAAAACAAAAAACAGCTAACTCACTACTTGTTCAGGACTATTCAGCTTTGTATTTATGGTGGCATGTCATCCTTAGCCTTTAAAAACTATACGGCAACTCTGACTCCAAGCCTTTTGTACATTTTCTCCTTACTCTTCTTTCTAAAACCACACAAATACTAATTTTTAAAAAAAAAACATGAAAATTGCACACCCCTTTCAAAGCCGTTAGTTGGGCAGGTGAGGATATGCTGGGTAACATTCATGTCCTGCTGTTTTTAAGCAGAGAAGAACTGGGTACTATTCAGATATAGCTGGGCTGCAATTATTTTTTAATCTATACATTCCTCGGGAGGAGACTGCACGACAACGGGTTTCTGGTAGGTTTTGAGGAATGAAAGACAAAAGAATAACCATCTTGCTCAAACTCTAGTCACTGACTTTAAAAGGATGGTAAGTTTGCATACAACCTTTTCTAATCATATGTGGAAGTTGCTTAATTATGTTTCAACTATGAGGACTTTGGATCCACAAGTCTGAAAATGCTGGCTGACTCTATCGCACGGTCACTCATGCCCTGGTTACATCTCGCTTGGATTACTGCAATTCCTTCTATATGAGGCTGCTCTTGAGGTGCACCCGGGGGCTCCAGCTGGTCCAGAATGCGGCTGCACGGGTGGTTATGGGAGCTCCTCGTTACTCCCGTGTAACACCTCTCCTGCGCGAGCTGCACTGGTTACTGGTGGTCCACCGGATTCACTTCAAAGTGCTGGTATTGACCTATAAAGCCCTACATGGCTTAGGCCTGGAGTACTTGCAGGACCATCTCCTGCCTGCTTCCCACCGTCCTGTCCGCTCTCACAGAGCCGCTCTCCTCAGGGTACCGTCGACCAGGCAATGCTGTCTGGTGATGCCCAGGGGTAGGGCATTCTCTGTGGGTGCCCCTATCCTTTAGAACGAACTACCCACCGAGCTCCAGATGGCCCCGGATCTCCGTTCCTTCCATCGAGGTCTGAAGACGGCTATTTCAACGAATGGGCTGATGCTGATTCTTGGGTTTTATTATTTATTGATTTTAATTTGGTTTTAATGGGATTTTATTATTTTATCATTGTATGTTTTTAACCTGTGTTCGCCACCCTGAGTCTTTCGGGAGAAGGGCAGCATATAAATACTGCCAAATAAATAAATAAATCCTTAACAAAAGAAAAATTTAACTACTGGTATAAACTTAAGAACTTTGGAATAAATAGAGTTAATTAGAACTTTGATTTTAGGAAATTACTAAACAACCTGTGACCATTGGGTTATCATTTCAGAGATATTTCCTGATCTAAACAGGAGCAGAATGACCATAGCAGGAGTAAAATCCAGCAGGTTCTGACAGGTTCTGAAGAACCGGTAGCAGAAATTTTGAGCAGTTCGGAGAACCGGTAGTGGAAATTTTGAGTAGTTCAGAGAACCAGCAAATACCACTTATGGCTGGCCCCAGAGTGGGGTGGGAATGGAGATTTTGCAGTATCCTTCCCCTGCCACGCCCACCAAGCCACACCCACAGAACCGGCAGTAAAAAAAAATGGATTTCACCACTGGACCCTAGGCAGGCAAAAAATTAGTGGGGGCAAGAGCAACTTCCAACTTATCACTTCCTTATGGAGTTTCCTTATGAGAAAATGAAAATGAGTATCAGAAATAGTCTTTCTTTCCTTTTCCCCACTTCCTTCCTCCTTGTTCTTTTCCTCTTTTGTCCTTTCCTCCCTCCTCTTTCCTGCCTGCTGCCTATCTGCCTGCCTTCCCTCTTCTGTCCCTCCCATCTTTGCTCTTTCCATCCTTCCCTCCTCCCTCCATTTTCCACCTCCTTGTACCTTCCTTCATTCCTTTCTCCCTTTTTTTCCTCCCTTCTGTCCCTCTTCTTTCCTTCCTCTTCATTCATTCTCTCCTTTGCAATAACCAAGGATTTTGTAGGCTTTTTTTAGCCAACTTGTTACCGATTGAAGAAGTCCTTGAGAGATGAATTGTGTTGGATTGTAAGCACTACAAAATATTAGACTCACATTTTAATATTAGACTCACAGGGATATTGAGGCTATGAATCAGTAGCTATAAACTGAAGCAATCTCGTATTTTTTTAATTTTCATATATAAAAATCCAGATCCATTGTTTTAAACTAAAAAGAACGCAAATAGAAGAAATAGTAAAATTTTCCCAACTTGACGTCTCTGGACATTCTTGCTGCAGAAGATTATGGTTTTAGTTCAGTACGGTTGGTACAATATTTTGTGCCACTTATACAAAGAAATAAGCATATTTGCTAAGATGAGGATTCAGCAAGAAGGTTCTTGTCTATGTCCAGCTGAAGTAAGTGGAAGTTGTGTTATGGCTCAGTTGTATTCCTGGCAATTCACTTTACTAGATTTATTCTGAATCTTGGCCTAAAAGGAAGTACTGTAGTTACTTTTGTCTTTTGAGGAGAAAAAAAAACTCCCTATGTGAGTATGATTTAGGGACTTTAATACCAACGGCAGTAAATTGTACTAACTTAATACTGTACAATTGTAAGCTGAATGCTACAAGATGATAATTCTATAGTTTGTTGTTATCTCTTTGATATTTCAAAGACAAACTTGAAGTATTGTCTTGAATAAATAGAAAATCATCATAATGGCTTTTGTTTCTCTTTGGCTAAGCAGCACCACACATGATAAATCACTTTTAAAATTCAGTATTGTCAGTAAAATCCCATAAGCCCATTTTTTAAAGCCCTTTTATTGTTTGTTGTATTCATTTTATAGAGAAGGAAACAATATGTTTCATTCATCATTTATACTAAAGACAGGGGCTCTTTATAAAATGACTTTGCAAACTTTATAGTACAAAACTATACTTTTTTTTTTGCAGCCTAAACACTTCTTATTCAAAGTAAGTTCTATAGAATTGCAAAGCAATTCATAAGTAAGAATACTGGAGCTTTACAGGACAATCCTGTATATGCTTAAGTTGCTCTAAGTCTCATAGAATTCAGAGGCATTAAAAGCTAGTTGATTGTTTAAATAAAAAGACCCCTAATTTAAGTAAGTTGAATCCCCTTTTCATTAATGCTTTCCTATATGAAACTACTTGGGGTTTTTTTCCTTTATAAAGAGAAACAAGACTTTTGGTACTTATGGCTTTTGGTGCTTATGGGATCTTCCATCTCTAGTCCAGAATGGACCTGCATTCCTCCACTCAGGGCCTGTGGGTGATCTGGATGGAAGGGTCTTCCTACACTCTCTACTCTTGTTCAGGAAGCAAGTGACAGCTGTATTCAGGAAGGCCTTACATAGATTCCGCTTCCGTGCTAGGTGCTCCCATTCCTGAGTCAAGAGTCCTCCTCCCTCATGGTTATTCAGAGCTTGGCTGCCTCACAGCTGGACTACTTCATTACATTCTACATGAGATTGCCCTTCAGCATCATTCTAGAGATAAGTCTAGAATGCAGCAGCACAAGAAAGGTGTACAAGTTTTGAGAGCGGAGGAGGAGGACAGCAGCAGACTAAGCAGTCTGGTCAGGTAAAAGGCAGAAGCAACAATGGACCTTTCCTAATTCCTTGGGTTGAAAAGGCAAGGGGAGAGAAATGTGCAATGAGACTAACAAGATTTCATTACTGAAACCTTACACTAAAGGTAGTGTTAGTACCATAATCAGAAGCATTATGGTGCTTCTTGTTTGGAGTACCTCTTAAGGGCTGCAGTCTGGCAGCTGCACCTGTCCTTTGGAAGAGTATTCCTTTGGAGATCCATATGACCCCCTACCTTGCCTGCCTACAAGCAATCATTAAATACCTCCCCCCTCCCTAAGACTGGGATTAGGTGGTTTGGGACTTGGATGGGTCCTCTTCTAGCTGCTGGTGTCATGGAGTTATACCACATGATTTCACATATTCCACTTGTGTTCTACATTACGTTATGTGTTATTTTATGGTAAAAATGTGTTTATAATCTGGTGAAATCTCTCAGAGTCATTCTAGAAATGGATGGCATAGAAATTAAGTAAATAAATAAATTAAGTAGGAATGCTTGAATAACCCTAGTAGCTAAGACTTGTACAATTCTGTGAAAGAAACCATTTCAAAAATAATAATTTCACTTGGTTTTCTCTTCTTCTAATTTGAACTCTGTCCATTCCCCCCATCCCCCCCATCCTCCTTGCTCTACAATTGCTAGAATTTTGGCTCTTTAATGTGTTTGTTTCTGTTCTTCTTTAACTGTAGTTCTCCATGTTAGATCATTAGTTCAGATAATATCCCAAATAATTCGTTGATTATAGGTTGAAGCTGTATGCAATGGAGCAAAAAATGCATCTGACAATATGGGATGATCTTTACACTGGGCACTGAATTTAGGTATGAAATTGCTATACCAACAGAGCCCCCTTTGACTGATATACATTTGTTGTTTCCAATGAGTCAAGAGCTTTGTCAGCTATAGCTTCAGCTTCTTAATCTGCATCAGTCACACATTTTCCTGCAAATATATACTTGGGACTTGGGATATCAGTTGAGTGTTAGAAGAGAGCTTGGGTCATCTGTTGCTGAACCTACTATTAGAAAGGAGAACAAAAAGTTTTTAACATTTCTTCATTCATACTATAGACCAGGGGTCCCCAACCCCCGGGTAACAGTCCGTGGCCTGTCCGGAATTCGGTCACACAGCAGGAGATGAGCTGAGGGCAAGTGAGCAAATTTTTTTCATCTTCCACGAAACCAGTCCCTGGTGCCAGGTTTTGTAAGTTGAACTTGATCTTGTGATCTTTTCCTGACAACAGTACTAGATGAAAGTCTAACCCTGTTTACTCTATTTACTGTATTTTTTGGAGTATAAGACACACCTTCCCCCCCCCAAAAGAGGCTTAAAAATTTGGGTGTGTCTTATACTCTGAATGTAGCTTTTTCAAAGATTTTTTTCAGCCTGAACGAGGCGCTAACAAGGCGCTAGTGAGTGAAGCGATCTTCCCAGCTTTACCTGCTCCCTCGACTCTATGCTGTGCTGTAACGAGGCACTAGCAAGTGAAGCGATCTCCATGCTTTGCTCTGACTCTCAGCTATTCTTTAGAAGCTTTTTTTCAGCCCTAACTAGGCGCTAGCCGAGTAAAGCGATCTCCCCGTGCTTTGCCTGCTTTTCTCATTGCTGCTTCCTCTTAGCTGTGCCTTAGAAGCTGTTTTTTATCCCCAAGCAGGGGATAAAAAACCAGCAAACTAATGTGCTGAAGCTGACCAGACAAAGGATGCTACCTGGTAGGCAGATTCCACCCTCCCCCCTATTTTTCTCCCCAAAAACTAAGCTGCGTCTTATACTCCAGTGTGTCTTATAGTCCGAAAAATATGTATGTTGTTCAATGGCCAGAGTAGATAATATAGTGCAGGTGTGTCAAACTCATGGCGTCATGTTGTCGTCACATGACATATTGTGACTTTTCCCCCCTTTGCTATAACAGGGGTGGGCGTGACCAGCATGTGATGCATCCGGCCCATTGGTCACAAGTTTAACACCCCTGATATAGTGCATAGTCTCCTGGAGATGGTCATCAGGAGTGGTCTGGAAATCCAGAAACCAGGAAATCTCAGAAAATAACTTAGAACAGTAAGTTATGATAAGCACTTCAAGCGCATACACATTAATTATCTGAGATGTTTGAATTGTCAACTTGGGTATTCCTTCCTACTTCTTGCTTTTTCTTTTCAAGTGGATTTTTAAAAGCCTTGCCTGATTTTTTTTTCCCCCTTGAATACTGTATGGAAGTTCACATGATTAACACTTCCTGCCATGCTCAAAACTGTGAAACATATTTGAAAATAGATTTTAATTAACATTAGCACTTTCATAATTAGTGCTGGCAATAAACTACCTCTTGGCTGACTCAAGAAAATTCTAATTATTTTCAATGGGCTCTTTTCACTGTTGTATTGGTTAGAAAGTTAGATGGAAAAAGTAGCATAATTATACCGGGGTGAAATCCAGCAGGTTCTGACAGGTTCTGGAGAACCGGTAGCAGAAATTTTGAGTAGTTCAGAGAACCGGCAAATACCACCTCTGGCTGGTCCCAGAGTGGGGTGGGAATGGAGATTTTGCAATATCCTTCCCCCCGGAGTAGGGAGGGAATGGGGATTTTGCAGTATCCTTCCCCTGCCACACCCACCAAGCCACGCCCATGCCTCACCAAGTCATGCCCACAGAACTGGTAGTAAAAAAAAAATTGGATTTCACCACTGAATTATACGTATAGGGTAGAAAGACAGCTGTGAATAATAATGCCATGTTCTGGAGGTCCCAAGTTTTCTCTACTACGTCTGTACAGGAATGAGTAGTTGACTTGTCGCAATGACTTTCCAGGCAGGGGTGAAGTCCAGCAGGTTCTGACAAGTTCCGGAGAACCGGTAGCAGAAATTTTGAGTAGTTCGGAGAACCGGCAAATACCACCCCTGGCTGGCCCCAGAGTGGGGTGGGAATGAGGATTTTGCAGTATCCTTCCCTTCCATGCCACCAAGCCACAGCACAACCACCAAGCCACACCCACAGAACCATAAAAAAAATTGGATTTCACCACTGTTTCCAGGGTAATGTGATTTTGAAAGATGATAGATATGAGCTGCTCTGGACAAGCTACTGGTAGCCCTTTGGGGGCATCACAGACTTTATCTTGGCTTTGCTGTCTAGGGAGACAGGATGAAGGCACCGTACTCTAGTTTTCTTTACATGTTATTTCTGTGTAAGAAGCTCATATAGTATCTGTAGCAAAAGCTGTGCTAAATAAAGATAATTTATTATGATGAGTGAGCACTCCAAGAAGTTTATACTGTGTATTTAAAATAGAAATCATTATAAAATATTGTTTTCCCTGCTTATATATTAAGATCCAGATATCAAGACACAAATCTGGTATGTCTAACTCTTAACTTCGCTCTCTAAAAATGTAAACTGAGTGGCTGTGGCTCCCGGCATCCCGATATAGCCAGTTGACTCCATCACTGACTATTGGGGGCGAGTCTTTGGCCCCCACAGAAAGGGCTCGCAATCTGGGAGTCCTCCTGGATAGGCAGCTGTCCTTGGAGGAACATCTGACGGCTGTAACCAGGGGGACCTTTTGTCAGGTTCGCCTGATTCGCCAGTTGCGACCCTTTCTTGGTCAGGATTCCCTGTGCACAGTCACTCGTGCCCTTGTCACCTCTCACCTTGACTACTGCAACGCTCTCTACATGGGGCTCCCCTTGAAGAGCACCCTGAGGCTCCAACTGGTCCAGAACACAGCAGCGCGGGTAGTGACGGGAGCAGCATGGCACTCCCATACAACACCGCTCCTGCGCGAGCTGCACTGGCTCCCGGTGGTCTTCCGGATGCGCTTCAAGGTGTTGGTTATCACCTTTAAAGCGCTCCATGGCATAGGGCCTAGCTATCTTCGAGACCGCCTGCTGCTACCGACAACCTCCCATCGACCCGTGCGCTCCCACAGAGAGGGCCTCCTCAGGGTGCCATCAGCCAAACAATGTAGGCTGGTGGCCCCCAGAGGGAGGGCCTTCTCTGTGGGGGCACCTACCCTCTGGAATCAGTTGCCCCCAGAGATAAGGAGAATCCAAGACCTCAGCGCCTTCTGCGTGCCCTTAAAACCCATTTTTTCCAGCAAGCCGGGCTGTCTTAAGAAGAAATTTTAAATGTTTTAATTGGTTTGTGATTTTTAATTTTTGGGCCAAATTTATATATATTTTAATTGTTTTTAATATTTGTATTTCATGTTCTTAATTCTGGCTGTACACCGCCCTGAGTCCTCAGGGAGAAGGGCGGTATATAAATTGGAAAAATAAAATAAAATAAATAAAATAAACAAGCTCCTGCTAAGCCACAATGTTTGGTTGGCAGGTTGTATATACCATAGTCAGTTATTACTAGTGCATACCTGAATTAAAGTGATTTTTAAAACTGGGAGAGGGAAAAATTGTAATAATTGCTTCCCTGACATGTTGAAATTTCAAGTTTCTCAGTTATTAGTAAAAAGGCCTTCCTCCCTGCCAGGTGACAGCAAAGTTGATGGGGAAAAATGCTCAAAAGTTTAATCTAGTAGAGAGTAAATCGGTTATAAATGGAAAATATTCAGATGCTGGTATTTCCATCCACGCATTTCAATAAATCTTGCTAAAGAAAACTCTGTGAGAATCCTGTTTGGCTTTAATCACTTTCTGTTGGGAGCAATAATATAGTAAACCCCCTGCAGCCATTAGGAAAATAGACATTGCTTGATCAGGTGGGTCACTGAATGTCTGGGGCTGTTCCTACTTTATAATATTAGCCTTTAATTAATCTTGATGAAAAGTCTGAAAAGGAAAATTGGAGCACTGGGCAGAGATAGCCTCCTTCTAATAGGCATCTTAGACTGTAGGCTAAATGCATTGCTTGTCATCTCAATATGTCAAGGCCTTAAATCAAAGCCTCTTAACAAGAAGGCAAAAATAATAATGACATATCATTTTATCCTTAAAGTGTTTGTCAGTAGCTGACATTTTGCTTAAGCCTAATCCTCTGGGGTGGTATAACATATCTTATCTGGGGACCAAGCTGTTTGGCATTCAAGCATCATCTGAGACTAAATAAAAGCATATTTGCAGAAAAGCAAGCCTCCGTACGTTTTACACTGGTGATGGAATTGGTTCACTAGCTTACAAGGGAAAGATCTGAATTAAAAATATTGCCGAAAGAGCTTGTTCACTATTTCCTGTGCATTTTGGCTCTTTAGTCTCTTAAAGGCCAGGATGTTTTTTGGAAATATGCATTTTTGCAAGGTGTTGGTATTTTTATTTTTATTTTTGTTTTTTGGAAAATCATGATAAAAAGAGGGGAATTCAGGACAGGATTTTGCAAAGAAGAGCAAGCTCATTCAGATGGCCTGTGAGGAAATAATAAAAGAGGCTGTAGACCGAAGGACTTAAGATCTTCTTGTCATGAAAGAAAATATTATTTGCAAAGAGAAACTAAGCATACCAAATAAGAAAGGCTGGGCCAGATGTTTTCTGGACATTCTTTCCCACATTTTGTTTCAGAGATGAGTCTTCAGTCAAGTCATCCTTTCTTACTGGGTTATTGTCTCAGAACAAATCTGTCACTTCAAGTGTTGTGGCCCACTGGCAGCCAGCAGAAGTGGCAGCAGAGTCGGACAGTGAGGAGATTGGGGAGGAACTTGGGCCAGTCCTGGGGGCTGGGGAAAGCTCGGACGAGGGCTCTGCATCGGAGGCAAAGAGGGTGTTAGACAGCAGCAAGGCAGAGGAACAGCTGGACCCGTTCCCAGTGTGTGCATGCGCAGAGCTGCCAGAAGACAAGAACAACTCAGAAACCAGGGTCGACTCGGGAGTAAAGCCATACCTTGGAGGTGATTGGCCCTTCCCATAGGAAATAAAAGAGGAGCGAACAGGGAGTGGGCTTGGTAGGAAACAATTCGTTCGTTCCATGACTCTTGAGAGACTCTGTGCTGGGGTTTTTTTGTTTGTTTGTTTGTTTGTTTTTAATTTGATTTATATGCCGCCCTTCTCCAGAGACTCAGGGAGGCTTACAGTGCGTTAAGCAATAGCCTTCATACTTTTGTATATTTTATACAAAGTCAGCTTATTGCCCCAACAAACTGGGTCCTTAATTTATCTACCTTAGAAAGTATAGAAGGCTGAGTCAACCTTGAGCCTGGCAAGATTCGAACTTACTTTAATTGCAGACAGCTGGTGTTAAATTACAGTGCCTTGTCTGCAGAGCTATCCAGGCTCTGTCTTGTACTATGGTTGGAAACGAGTTACGTGGCAGCTTGCCAAATGAGATAAGGTGTGTTGAGAAATATTCCTTTGCAAAACTGTTTGGACAAACCTTGCTGACTGTGAATGAATGTAATTCACAGTTGTGTAACTAAAAGAGGTTTTGCTGGGACCAATTCCTGCCTTCTGCTTGTTAAGGGAGCCTAGGTCAGAACAGAAAGTATATTTCTTTTTCTGAAATGCCAACATACACATTTCAAAAGAATTGTATCCAAATACTATATCCAAGCCAATAGAAAGTTGTCAGAAGAGTTTGTAAGATTATGACTGAATAGAAATTTTCGTAAAATCATGGAAATTTCAAGAGAAAAATGGGTTAGAATGAAGCTCTTTTTTCAAAGTGTGTGCAGTGTATGAGCATCTTTGAAGGTGATAGTCTACAATGAAAGTATCTTATCTAATGCAGGGATGGTATTCTACAAAATAATTGCCCATCCTCAGGCTCTGATGCAAATTATTGGTTCATCATTTTGAGGATCTTTCCTTTTACACTGGGATGTTGGAAATTAAAATCCACGCTGCAGAGGGATCAGGAAAATACATAGAGATCCTACTTGAGTGTCTTTCCTGGGCATCTTAAATATCACAATGAGCATGAATTCTTGCTTATTTGGGGCACAAATACTTTAAAAAGTCAAAACATTGTTAAAGAATGTGTTAATTATGATGCAGTTTCTCTAGAATTACTAACATGTCTGCTCTGGCAAGTTTTAATGAATAAATTGAAGAAGAAAAGCTAGTTGTATAATATATACAATTTATTTATAAATCATAGATAATCTTTTATCTGTTTAACACCAGGTAAAAAAGTGGATTTTGGACCATCCTTAAAATTAGAACTGACAGACAACCCTCATGGATACAATTTGGACACTTGGCAGCCAGCTCACATTTTTGATAGTTGTAGCATGTTGCTGTCACATGGTCATGTTTTGCGACCTTCCCAGACGGCTTCTAACAAGCAAAATCAATCAATGGGGGAAGCCAGATTTGCTTAGTGATCATGTGATTTGCTTAATGACCAAAGTAAAATGGTTGTAAATTCAGGCCCAGCAACATGATGACTTATTCAATCACCACATTGCTTAGAAACCAAAATTCTAGATCTGAATGTCGAGGACTATCTGTAGGAAGTAAAATTGGGAATTTTATATTGAAAAGTGGGATGACTTCTTTCAATGGATATTTAATTATACTGAAGAATTTAAATAGATCTCTTCTTATCCACTTCCAGCTAAAATTTGGGTTTGGGGGGAAAACTGTACAATAATCCCTGGAAAAACATAAACGTGTTGAGGATCATAACAAATTCTGTACATTAAAAAATAACCTGCCTCCAGTCACAGTGTGTTTTGCCCTAGTTTCCTGCCTCTCAAACAGTTCAATATTTTTACTCTTTTTCTTGTCATCATTATTTTTCTGCATCTTATGCATGTTTCTATCAAGGATATTGAGATTTAAATGGCTATTCCAATAGTTTAATTTTGCTCATTGATAATAAAATATGCAGTCCATCAAGTTTTGCTCTACTGGGTGAGAGGGGTTAATGGAAAACTCTGAATCAATCCCTCTGGTTCACCTAGGCTCATCCACATGTCTTGTTTGCTGTAATATGAAAACATCCATCAACCATTTATACAAATGATACCCTTATGATGTTGCCTCCGTCTCATCATCAGTTCACTGTTTAGACACCTGCCTAAGAGGGCATGAAATTCAGTGGTGGGTTGCTCCCGGTTCTGTTAGTTTCTATAGAACTGGTATTAAAACCGGTGGGAGGCTCCACCCACCCGCCCCGACATCATCAAGGGCAGGGCCGAATTTTCCTATAGGCTAACTAGGCTTCAGCCTAGGGCCTCAAGATCAAGAGGGGGCCTCAATATCAAGAGGGGCCTACATTCAAATTGTTAGCAAAATTAAAATTACACTTTCACTATAGGTGAAAGGGCCTCATAAGTGGAATAGCCTAGGGCCTATTTTCATCTAAATCTGGCCCTGATCAAGGGTGATCTGCACATATGCAGAAGTTTCTGTGTATGCGCACAAGCGCACGTATGCGCACAAGCAAAGCAAGCATGTGCACGTGCTCCTGTTGCAAACCGGTAGTAAAGTTAAGTAGAACCCACCCCTGATGAAAGTGATGTTCTTCATATCCCAACACAGAACCTCTCGTGGAGCTTTAAGGACAGGTAGTGTAGGAGCCTTGGAGGCTGGTGATTCTGCTACGATCCAGTTAGCCCAGCAGTTTGCCGTAGGATTACCTGTGATATCTAGTCTTTAGACTCTGTGCTTACATGGTCAATTTGACTGTGACATTGTAGCAGTGGTGGGATTCAAATTTTTTTACTACCGGTTCTGTGGGCGTGGCTTGGTGGGCATAGCAGGGGAAGAATACTGTAAAATCTCCATTCCCACCCCACTCCAGGGGAAGGTTACTGCAAAATCCCCATTTCCTCCCAATCAGCTGGGATTACGGAGGCAGAGAATAGATGGGGGCAGGGCCAGTCAGAGGGGGTATTTACCAGTTCTCTGAACTACTCAAAATTTCTGCTATTGGTTCTCCAGAACTGGTCAGAACCTACTGAAACCCACCTCTGCATTGTAGAGAGTAGGGAAGACAATTTTTTTTTAATTGAAAAAGTTTTAAAACAAACACAATTTCCCCACAACCCTCCCACCCAACCCCCCTCCCCCTCCTCGACTTCCCAGAGCAGAACACAAGGTATTTCTATTAACTTTTAACAATAAACTAAATTGCTTAACCAATCATTAAACTAACACCCCCTAAAAAAAATTCTTAACCCCCCATAGATAAAATCCTGCTTCTTAGACATAAAACTTCTAATATCACTTATATAGCGCTTATACAGATAAAGGAAATCATTCATAAGCTATTTGATATTTTTTGGTCTGATACTTATTTTGTATATAATCAATCCATCTTCTCCAATCCTGTATATACCTTCCTTGTGTGTGATCCTTCAAATATGCTGAAATTTTAGCCATTTCAGCTAAATTAGTTACTTTCAATATCCAGTCATCAATAGTAGGGAAGACAATTTTTGATGGAAATATGCAGGAATCTACCTAGGCAAAAGAGGCTGAAATATTTTTAAAATCCAGAATGAAATGATATTTGAAAGCAGCTCTAGCAGATGCCTCTCTACTTCCCTGGAGTATAAAAAGGTGGAAGGAGTATATCATAATCACACTTGCAAGAGTCTGTTGTTAAAGCTAACTTCAATAAAATTAGGTTTAGCTTTACATTAAAGTTAATTTCCTGCCCTGACTATATCTTGCTACTGTAAGCAACCTACAGATTCAGACATATGTACCTTTTTTGTGGCTCTTGGAGACTCCCCTGACCCTAACTGATGAAAATGAATGGTTTCCCTGACGGCTCAAAGTTGACTCAGCTTTCCATCTTTCCGAGGTTAGTAAAATGAGGACCCAGATTGTTGGGGACAATATGCTGACTCTGTAAACCGCTTAGATTTGGCTGTAAAGCACTGTGAAGCGGTATATAAATCTAAGTGCTATTGCTATCTTAGTGCACTTCAAAATTTGTACTATAAGTCCTAGAAGAGGAAAAAAGAACAGATTCAAAATATTTGAAAGAAATAAGTTTTTCCTACATGTTTGATGTCTTCACCTTCATTAAGAGCATACACACCCCAAAAAAATTCTCTTCCTGCCCTAGAATATTTATGAGCGAGGATGCTATGCAGTAAATAACTCTGAAAAATTGTAAATATACAATGGATTTCAGTGCTTTTGCACAAGTATTTCAGTCTCTTCAGCTAGAAAAACTGAAGACCAGTAATTATATCTTTCAGTTAGCTGCCTGATCAAACTGTTCTAATGTAAGCATTCCAAACAGCAGCTGCTTTTCAGTGCTTTCCTGTGCGTCTGGCGTTTAGGACATCCGGCTAAGCCTTCTGATATTCTGTTCAAAATACCAAGGGGAGAAACATGGGATTAATCATGATTGAGCGATAGTCAGTAGACTCAGGAGGATGGAAAAAGTTTGCCATATGTGCCTACAGTGCTTTGTAGCTATCATATCAAACTTGATCTATATTTGAGTGAAGGATATCAAAGGTCTCTTTTTTTTTAATAAACCAAAACCCTAAGAATGTATTAACTAAGCAATGGCCTGATACTCTGGCCAGATGTTTAGTTTAAACATCTGACCAAAGCTATGTGTTCTGTTTTTGAAAGCCTGCTATGCAGAACATAACAGGAAAAAGAATGACATAGAAAAAGGGGTTCATTGTCCCCACTCACTTTTAATGATGGCCACTGCCTACATTGGCATCAGGGGTGAAATGCTACCAGTTTGTCCGAACCGGTAGCAATAAAAGCTACCGGTTCGGGCAAACTGGTATTTCTGATGATCAGCTGTGCCATGCGATTTATATTCACTAGAAAGCAGGAAATCCTGCTTTCTAGCGAATCTAAATCGTGCGGTACAGCTGTTCCCCCCCCGCGCTGTTCTACTTAGAAAAGGCTTTCCTCCTTTTTCAGCGCTGTGCAGTAGGCCTGCAGTGCACATGCATGCAAAGTACATGTTTGGCATGCACTGTGCATGTGCATGCGAAGTGTGCATTTGGCACACATCGCACATGCACCCACACGCAGCAAACCAGTAGCAAAGTGAACCGGTAGCAGACTTCAGAGTATTTCACCCCGATTGGCATATAATCTTCAAAAATGTTTTTTCCTCCAGTCCAGAGCTCCAGTGCTCATCCCTGCTTTAAAACATAATAATTTCCTGAGTACAGCTACATATTTTCATTGTCAAATATTCTAATTTCATTTGATATTGTATAAGTCTACTTGTTACTGTGGCAATGTAACTTCCTTTTAACATTTTTATGTGCCAATATTAAACCAGCTAAACAACATAAGAGAGACTACCATAGAGCCATTGCTTTGGGAAAGACCATTTAAATCATCAATCCCATTCTCAGCACAGACATTCTACTCAAAGCACTAATCTAGCATCTGCTTGAACATATCCAGCGTCAGGAGCCGTCATCTCTCTGGGTAATTGGTTTTGAAGTTGATTATTCCTATTATTGTGAGTTTTTCTTAGGAATCTGACTTTCAAAATTATATAAAGGGTGAAAAACACCTTGGAGATTCATATAGTCTACCATGTTTCCCTGAAAATAAGATCCTGTCTTATAGTTTTTTTGAACCATGAAATAAGCGCTTGGCCTTATTGCCAAGCCCAATTGGGCTTATTATCAGGGGATGTCTTATTTTGGGGAAAACAGGGTAATCCTTGCCCACTGCAGAATTACACTATTAAAACAACAACAGATACCTATTCAGTCCTTGTGTAAACACTTCCAACAAAGAAGAATCCTTCATCTCCTAAGGTAGTCTATATCACTGTTGTAAATGGGCTATTGTCCTTCCTGAGTTGCCCAATTTACAAGCTGTGATGGGTTTGCTTACTATAGGTGTCTTTGCAACTAATGAAACATTTACACATACCTGCAGTGATGGAAGCAAATATTTTAGCTCAGGGTTGAAACATGGGGTCTTTGGTGGTCTCTGAGCTTGGTTGTTTTTTTGCAAACATTTCATTACCAAACTAGGTAACATCAGTGCTCTGGTGATGTTATCTAGTTTGGTAATAAAACATTGGCAAGAAAACAACCAAGCTCAGAGAACACCAGTGACCTCAGACCTGCAGTTCTATTAATCATTGGAGAAACCATATGGACAATTTGACTCCAACACCTACACAGGGATATGAATATTCTCAACTGATTTCTGACTGTTAAATATTTTTTTGATGTCCAACCAATGTCTACTTCCTTGTAATTTAAGTCCATTATTTCTTGTCCTGACCTGTAGAACAACTTTGAACAATTCTGCCTCATCTTTTACATGACAGCATTTCAGATGTCTGGAGATAGCTATCAAGTCTCTCCATGGTCTTCTTTTTTCCAGACTAAACTTATTTGTCATCTCCAACTCTTCCTCATTGTGTTGGAATGTGGTGCTGAGTCGCAGAAGGGAGTGAATCTTTCCCAAGGAGCTAAGAGGCAAATCTGCCTGGAATCCTTGGTATTCAGGAAGAAGCCCAGAATGGACCCTGCCTAACCTTTTACAAAGTATATCTAATAGTTATGCACATTGTGCTTTAGTCTGGCAAGTTTCCTATGGGCAAGCAACAATGAAGAAATTACTCTAAATAAATCCTTGTGTCATTCTTGGTTTCTTGCACCTGACACTCAGGTTTTTCCTTCTAGAACTCTTATAATTGGTTGATCTCTTCTGGACATACTCCGGTTCGCCATTACCTAAAATGCAGTAATCGGAATTAGGGTATTTGTATGTGCACTGAGAGCAATGCAAGATTAATTGCTGTTAATCTTGACATTGTACTTCTCTTGATGTAGACTAAGACTATAACTTTTTTGTAGCTTTTTCTTAATTTTGGTTTACATTCAGTTTGTGATTCAAATACTTTTTGTATCTACTGCTGCTGAATATGATCTCTCAGCATCAGTAGTGGGTTGCAAATCTCATCGCTACTGGTTTGCTTGCGGGCACGTGCACACTCTCGCGCATGCGCAAAACTTCTGCACATGCACAGAAGCATCTGGGCAGGTGGGCAGAGCCTCCCGCCTCCACCACTACTGGTTCACCCGATCCGGGGCAAACTGGTAGCAACCCACCATTGCTCAGCATACTATAATCATGCCTTAGATTTTTCTTTCCCAAATGTGAGAAATGCTGAATGCTGAAACTCACCTTGCTATTTATATATATTTTTCCAACTTGGGAGAATCTTCTATAGTAGGCCCACCAAGCACCTACTGCAGTCTGTCAACATTTTTAAAAATCCAATAAATTCACTGATACCACCCCAAAAGCCTCATTGCCACCACCTCCAGACTTAATTGCCTCTGCCATTCCATTCTACCACCATTCTCCTAACCATCAATTAGCTGATTGGTGCACCAGACATTCCCTTATGGCTTGCAATTACTTTTAATTTTTTGATGTTGCCCTTTTCCCTCTACAACAGGGGTGTCAAACTTGATTTCATTGAGGGCCGCATCAGGGTTGTGTTTGACCTCGGGGGGCATGTAGCCAGCTTGACACCACTTGTGTTGGGTTTGTGTGTGATGGCCTGAGCACTGTGCCAGTGAAAACAGGTTCCTGAGCTCCGTTTTCAGCTCTGATGGCCTCCTGCAACCCTCTGCCAGTGAAAACGGAGCTCGGGAGGCCCGCTCCATTTTCGCTGGCAGAGAAACCATAGGTCAGTCTGTTGCTGTTTCCAGGTCAGCCCCATGGACCAGATCTAAGTACCTCATGGGCTAGATCTGGCCCCCAGACTTGAGTTTGACACCCTTGCTCTACAAGCTCTTCAGACTTGCTCTAGAATTGTGATACTTTCCCCTATGTGATTCTTGATATTTTCCACTAGGGTGTTAGCTATCTTTGTGCTCTCCATAGGTTTGATAATCATATTTTTTACCTCCTCATTCAAGTTGTTTACAAGTATGTTCAACAGCACCAGGTTGTAGCCTGGTAGTATGCACTCAGCATTTTCTCCTGGCTTAAAGCACAGCCATGGATATATGACTATTATTGTCCAACTGGTTCTCCATCCATCTTGATACTTGCAAAGTCTAACCCACATCTTGCCATTTTCTTTGCTAGAATCTTATGGGAAGCACTGAATGCATTGCTGAAATCAAGATACAGTGTCCATGCCACATTTGTGTGGCTAACTAACCTAGTCACTCTATCAAAAAGAGATCTATTTGATTTGGCATGATTTAGTCTTCATAGTGTCGTGCTGTTTCCTGCCCAGCAAAGCATTTTTCCAAATGCTCAGACTGACTGCTTAATCATCTGTTCCAAAATTTTGCCTGAAATTGACATTAAGCTGGCTAGTCTATAACACCTGGGTCCTTTTTCCCCCCTCCTGGTTTCAAAACCGAAACAGTGTTTGCTTTGCCAATTTTCTGACATTCCAATCTTCCATGATTTCTCAAAGGTTACAAAAAGGGACTCTCACAATTTCCTTAAAATTTTGTTTAAGTGATGTGTTTCTGGAGACTTGAATTGGCTCATGGAAACTAAGTGTTATCAGCTGTATAAGGTATTCTTCTTGAATATTCGAACCCAACTCCCCTTTAGAGAAAAGTATGAAACAAAGGAGAAGCTGAGGAGCTCTGTTCTCCCACCCGTTATTTTCTTACCTTCTTCCAGGAGTGGGGCCACACCTTCCTTTTTTCTTTTTTCTTTTCCTACTGATATAACTATAAAATTTTTCTTTGTTGCGTTCTGTAGTGCTGGAGACAACTGTTAAGTATCCCATGGATTGCCAAAATAACAAAGAAGTTCTAGACCAAACTTCACCAAAAATATCCTGTTTCCCCCAAAATAAGACATCCCCTGATAATAAGCCCAATCAGGCTTTTGAGTGCATGGCAATAAGGCCAAGCGCTTATTTCAGGGTTCAAAAAAATATAAGACAGGATCTTATTTTCGGGGAAACACAGTAGCACTTGAAGCCAAGTTCTCCAAAGAGGCTATCACACTTTGGTTCATGTTGTGAGAGCTGACTCACTTGAAAAGTCAACCATGCTGGAGTGAGTAGCAGAAAAAGGAGAAGGGGCCACTTTAGTACCCGTTGGCTGGACCCTATAAAGGATGACACCAGAATGACCATGGTGGATGTAAAGGAGGCAGTGCGAGACAGAGGAACATGGAGAATGCTGATCCATAAAGTGGTTGAGGGTCAGGCACAACTGAATGGCTGACAATGCAAGCCTAAGTACTTTCCATACTTGAGCATTTATAATTTTCTCGAGGTCTTAAGTTTCTTACTGGTTGCTACACCCATCTTCATCTTTAACTCATAGCTACACTGAAAGAACTCTGTGTACCTTGTAGCATAAGCCTGTTATTTGGTATCCCGCACTCTGGAATGATAAACACACCTTGGACTTGAGGTGTGACTTTACTTCCCTTGAAAAAAAGTGTTTACCCCAAGCTAATAGAATTTTCTTCCCTGGCACTTGGGACTCTATTCCTTCTCCCCTCTGCAGGTGAGCTGTTTGAAAAGGGCAGTCATTTTGCTTTTCACCTTTTCATTTCAAGGCATACCAGTGCTCTCCATCTCTCCTCACTGGGTCATGCCATTTCATTGCTAGTTTTTAACAATGCTTTTTTTGATGCTGAACAACTTCATTCTGCAAAGAATAACAAGGCCTTTTTTCAATGTTTATGTAATAACCTTCACCTAGAAATACTGGAAAAGTATTGTGATTTTTTGAGCTGGTCCAGTGGATTTTCCAGATTATCTCTTTCATATTGTAGTCTCTCTCAATACACTAAAGCAGATTTGGGAAATACAACATGAGGAAAAAATAATTATTCAATTGATTCATTTCCTCAACAGATAGTTAATTATTGGATATGATCCATAATTTATTTCTACTGTCTCTTATAATGTGTATTTTCTCTAGCTTCTCCAGAAGGAACTTGAGAACATATTTTAAGTTTTTGGCAGTCAATCTTCTCATCAGCTCTCTCTTTTGTTCTCCAAAAGATTCAAACAGGAATATCGGCGGACCTTTGTTACAGTCTGAACAGCAAGTACTTTTTGATTATTCACAGATATTTTTGGAAACCACAGAATTACAGCCTTGTAGGTCTGATCATATGTCTAGAAGTTTTTATAAGATTACTAACAATGTCAGCAGACAAAGAATCTGGCAAGCCATTAGAAGAATGGTCAGCAAATTGCCGCCCCATGGCCCATATAGTTCCTAAACTGGGAATTTACAAGCCTGACATCTTCTCTAAATGCGCCACCAAATTTCAGTTGTCTGACATTTTAAATTAAGAAAGACACAAAACTAAAATGTAAAACTATAGCAGATCTAACAAATTTAAAAACAAAGGAAAAAGCCAAAGCACCCCCAGGCCTAAAACAGCAGGAAAGTTCCAGCCCTACTGATAAATCAGGTACATGATTTCTTTCTTTACAAGATTTACAGTACATCTTACTTTTTGCAATGAGCTCAAGCCAAGAAGCACATACTGTAGTACACAGTACTTCCTCCTCCTTTTCCCCAGAAGAATCCTGTAAAGTAGGTTAAGATGGAAGAGAGAGGAATTGACTCATACTCTCCCAGTGAGTTTCTGTGATTCACAGTGTCAGGATCTAAAATGTATATGATTTGAAAGACATGCTTCAGCTTTGGAAATGTGTCGATAAAGTGATTTCGTAATGGGTGTACCTCATTCAAGGATTAATGAAAGCTGCCCTACTATTTGTCCCAGTGAAAAACTCTGCAGATGAAAGTTGAGTCCCTAAAATTCCAGAATATTGTTCAGTGCCTCTGTACAATGGATTCCTGTTGTCTTCAGCCCACAGCCTGATTCTACATTATCTTCCCTTTGAGGGATAAGAATGATCATTCTCTTCTAATCGCTCATCCACTTAAAACGGTTTAAGATTGTCAAAATGCAACATTGCAGTGTTTGTGGAATATGACAATCAATAGCCTTGTAATTAATTTCTTCCTTCAAAACTCTTGATAAATCAGCATAATGAAACCACTGTTTAATTGAAAAGCAGGTTACTGTATAAACCTGATGTATCTCTTCTCTGTCATTTTTTTTTTTTCATGATGAAAACCCTTTAATTTCATAAGTGCATAGACTTAACCACAGTTTCACAGTTAGTAAACTGACCATACGAGACCATACAATAGACTTGGGCAGGGGTGGGCAAATGTGGCCCCCCCACAACCCGCGGACCCCAACTCCCAGAATTCCCGAGACAGCCAAGCTGGCTCAGGAATTCTGGGAGTTGAAGTCAACAGGTCACAAAGGGGCCACATTTGCCCACCCCTGGACTTGGGTCCGATTGTGAATATTCTCATATTGATATTAGCTTTGCTAATATGTCCTGCATGGTCACCAGAAGTCAAAGGAAGGTGGTTCTTCCAAGTATGAAAGCATATAAAATATTTTTTTTTTATTGAAAAAGTTTTCAAATACAAGTTTTTCCCCCTTTTTCCCCCCCCTCTTCCCTAACCCACCCTTTCCACCCAACCCCCCCTGTGACTTCTTCACAACAATAAGCTATTTCATAACTAGTTACATACATAATATCTTCCCTTTCCCTTAATCCCTTCTCGGAATACTGACCCTTAACTTGTTAATCTTATAACTCCCATTTTTACGGTAATCTGCCCTTTTTCTCCTCCCCTAAACTTATTGAGTATTATTACAAATTAACCTTTAATCTTTTATATATATTAATATAACATTTTAAATCGGCCTTCTCCCTACAACCAAATTTATTCAATTCTGTCCACTTCCTCCACTCCTCTAAATATATGACTTGAAATCAGACAATACAATTCTAAATATAATCCACTACCCACTTTACTAAAATATACACATATCTATATATGCATCCCATTTTATAACAATCAGTAAACTAACCTATTTCAACCCTTCAATTCCTACAAAATCATGCAGTACAATTCTAAATATAATCAACTGCCCACTTTACTAAGATATACACATATCTATATATGCATTTCATTATGTAAAAAGAGAAAAGACAATAACTTTAAGTTTATGATCCATATAATATCTTCTTTGATGTCTTTCCACTAGATTGTTAAATCCATCACCCATAATAGGGTAAAATAACATGCTGGTGCAACAGTTTGTTCAAAATCTTCAGTCATCTTCTGCCCCCATCAGTAGTAGATATCCTCACACCTGTATAAAAGTAAAAACAACCACCCGAGTGACATTATAATTATGAATATATCCGTATGGTTATAGTTGTGGTATTCATCAGGATTGTTAATTCCCATCATCCTACTGAGTAACATCCAGATCTTCTGCATGCCCCGGCAAAACTCTCCTGCCTTATAACTCAAAGTAGTTATAATATATTTCCAAGAGAAAAAAAAGGTAAATAAGAAAAAATTAGATGATTCAAATCCAACAAAGTGAGGCTCTTTCCACATCCCAAAATCATGGCCTTGCAGAGATCTGCCACAATCCTCAGGATAGTATCAGACAATTGTTCGCCACCACTATCTTTTCTAATATTCATTCATTTTTTAAAGCGCCTGGCTTCACTGTTGCTTAGTTTAGAAATTGCTGTTTCTATAAGATCTGTTTCTTTTCTTTTTCTTTTTCGGGTTGAATTTCCATCCTCTTTTCTTGCCTACCAATTGTATATCTGCTGGTTGATTTTCATTCTGCTTTGTGGATTGTTCTTGTTGGGTTAATTTTATCATCTCATCTTTCTTCTCCATCACTTGTATATCAGCTGATTGATTTGCGCACTTGTCTGTGACTTGATGATTCATCACCTTGGGTTCGGATGACACTGCTCTCTTATTTATAAACAGTCCAGCTGGGGTCTCCAAGGAGTCCAAAGACAATTTATCCATCACAGCCTCTGTAATTTGATGTTTTCCTTTTATTTCCAACTCCTTTTGCTTATCCTGTATTATGCCTAACGGTGTTAAATTCATTTTTAGAATTTTTTGATAAAAATCTTCCGCTTTTTCAACAGTGTGCAATTGATATCTTACGCCTTGATATCTCAATATTAAACCAACTGGGATGTCCCACCTGAATAGGATGTTTCTTTTTTTTAATTCAGTCACTAAAAAGCCAAATTTCTTCCTCTCCATTAACATCTTGGGCGGGAGCTCCTTGAAAATCCAAATCTTTCTTCCATGAAATTGCAAATTGGAATTAAAAGAGTTCTGCACAATATTATTCCTAATTTCTTTATCTGTAAAATAGATCACCACATCTCTAGGCAATTGCCTTTGCTTTGCCCACCAGGAGTTTATTCTATAAGTTCTATCAATCCTGCAATACACTTCATCAGGTTGAACCTTTAAGATCCCAGCCAGAATTTCAGAAGATACTTTCCTTAAATCATCTCTATTATTTTCCTGCAGACCTCTCAGTCTAATTGCATATTCTGTAAAATTATATTGAGTCATTAAAACTTCTCTTTCAATCCTCTGTTGTACATTTTCCTCATTACCAATCTTTTGGTCAGTCTCCATTTTAGATTTGTCTTCCAAGCTATTATCCTGAATGTTTATCAAATCCTTTTTAATTTTTTGAATCATGTCATCCAAATTCTCCTCGATTTCCTTCATTTTAGTCTCTAATAATTCAGTCTTTGCCTCCACCCGAATCAGAAAGCCTGATAAACCATTAGCAGCTTTTGAAATCTTTTTATTCAAGAAGTCAGACTCTGATTTCACCAATTCACCAATTTCTTTAATTTCCTGCTTAAATTTTTCAAGTTGCTGATTCACAATCTCATCCCTTCTTACAATCTCTTCAAGGATAAATTCTAATATATTAAAATCGGGTTTCTGATGCTGGAGAGTTGAAATTTGTTGGCGCAATTTCTTAAGGGGGGAAATTCCCCCCCCCTGTTTGTCCAGCTGTGTAAGTCCTGATGCCATTTCCCACACAGACAAGATTTAGCGAAAATAAGAGAAGAAATAGAAAACAAAAAGACTTTCCCTCATTAAAAAAAACTTCTGAGCAGCACAGGAGCGAGGTTTTCTCTAGAAATGTAGCCAATGATATTTATTCCGCTACATTGTAATAATGAGAAACGGAAGGACTTTCCCTTTTAGCCCTTCTCCAGCCACAGCAGACGCCATTTTAGAAGACTCTTTTTCCCTCTTTTCCTCTGCTCTTTTCTTTTAAATAGTTTTTGAAAGGGTGAGATACTTGCGGTTCAGTATTAAGGGTCCAGTTCTTCATTTCTTTAATTATTCTTTTAGATTCACAGGCTTGCTCTTGACGCCTGGCTCTGCATAGGCAGAGGTCTCCCAAAGCCCGGAGCAGCGGCAGGGGATATGGGGCTTCTCATCCGCTCCGTCCCAAAAGTTAAAAAAAAAACTTTTGGGACTCTGCGGAGAGTTCTACCCACCCCTGCCGGCTCTCTCTCCGTTTCCTCTTGGAAACGGAGTTTTTTCGAGCCGCCATCCGCTGTAACGGCGGCTCTATACAGGCAGAGGGAGCTGACGATCCCAGAGGAACGTCTGGCGGCGGCCAGCAGCAAACCGGAAGCCTCCCTTCTCTGTCATTTTGATGCAAATGCTGCCTACGAGGAAACGCACAAAGCTGACCACTGATTTCTGTTCAAGCCAAATGATTTTTTTTTAAAAAAAGTGTATGTGGTGAAAAAGGGAACACTACAGCTCTTTCAGCTTGAATAATTCACAGTCTGCATTACTATTAATCTTCTCATTGTTCCTATCACCCATCTCCTCCCACTTATGACTGTATGACTGTAACCTTGTTGTTGGTATCCTTAAGATTTATATTGACTGTTTCCCTATATCATTAAGTGTTGTACCTTATAATTCTTGACAATGTATCTTTTCTTTTATGTACTCCGAGAGCATATACACCAAAGACAAATTCCTTGTGTGTCCAATCACACTTGGCCAATAAAGAATTCTATTCTATTCTATTCTTAATATTAGAAGTGGATTTTTAAAAAGTGTCTTCCACAAAGTCAGTCTTTATCAGACTTTCCCAAGCTAATACCCTCCAGTTATGTTGGGACTGAATTTCCCAGAACTCATAATCAATGTGACCTTGAGAATATATTTGGAACCCTAGCACTTTTTTTGTATCAATATTATTGAATTGCTGCCATCTGTCTTGCAGAAATGTGTATATCAATTGGAAAAATTTGTTGATAAGCATTGGACACTTTAAATCACTTACAGCTTTAATTTTCCATGTTTCTTTCATAAAGCCAAAGGAAAATGTCTAAATTTCCTTCAGAGGCAATCTTTTTGGAAGTGTTTTTGCAATGATTTCCATGAAAACATATATGAGAATGTTATTCTTGCATGCTATGTGAGAAATTGTAAACCAACTGCTAGATCCAGTTCAAGGACTTTTCTCTGAATGGTTGAAGGACTCTGACATATAAAACATTTTACATATTCATGCTTTTTTAAAAAAAATTCCCGGAATCTCTGTTAATAGAATGGAATGGAATAGAATAGAATAGAATAGAATAGAATGTATTTTCCTCCCTAATAAAAAGGAGTATTGTGTCCTTAGTTCCATAAAGGCAGAAGGCTGCAGTTCAAAGTAAAAGAAAACATGTAGAAGAATATCCATTTGAATTTGAATTGTATATTGTATGTCATCTTTAAAAGTAAAATTGGGCTCTTTTTTGTGTCAAAACTATGTTTCTACATCTCTCTAGCTAAAGGACAACCATTCTATTGTTTTTAATCCTTGCAAGATGCCTAGAGTCATGTATGTGTAAGTGGCCATAGAAATTGAAATAAATAAATAAATAACAATAGAAGAATTAATTGATGGGTAGCTTGAGAACAGTGTGCAGCTATGGGCTCTTCTGTAACTACGTAGGTAAAAATATAACCTTTTGCTAGAGCTGCATGCGCATATCCATGTAAGTAGTGGCATTTACTGTATGTTATTCATCTAAGATGGATATTAGACCTTAAGTTGATGAAAGACGCCATAAGCTTATTTCTGGGTTTGGTTTCTCTCTTTCACTTCTTATTATGTTGTGATGTCTATGGAAGAAACTAAGAACATATACGCTGTGGGTTGTGATTGATCCTAAGGGAAGTTCTGCAATTCATATTAGCAGGAAAGATGTGGGAAATTATCATATATGCCATTTTCAACAGTTGTCCTAAAATCCTATAGTTGTAAAGGATCATATAGGCCACTGAATGTGATCTGCTGTTCCATCTGTCTGATCTACCATTTTTCTGGGATATTGGCTCTAGGATTGTGCACTGTTTTGGATTTTAATGGAAACAGGTGCTCCAGAGCATGGGTGTCAAACTCTATCGAGTCACATGACGTATCATAACATAGAGCAATGTTTTTTGCCTTTGCAGAGCTGGGGTGGGAGTGACCTGCATGTGATGCATCTGGCTCATGGGCCGCCAGTTTGACACACCTGCTCTAGAGCAAGTTTTGCTATGTTTGCATCTTTGCATGTTCTGAATCATTTTTGGATATCACATACTGAATGCTGCACATTAATGCCACAGTTGAGCTGTTCTTACCATTAGGATATTTTTTTTTCCATGCCATTCTGTTGAAATTTATCTTTCTGTGCCATAAATCTATTATATCACGTTCTGCATTTTGGAATGATAGAGAAAAGGTCTTGACCTGCTATATACTATCCCTTCAGGTTGTCCCAAAGGTGCTTTTTTCAAGACGCAACTGGACTTTCTGGAATGTATCTAGACTTTCTGAGGAAAGCATCTTTGGGACAACCATGACTTGAATGACTGGAAATCTCCATAGACATTTATCCCTTCAGGTGTTAAGAGTGCTATCATATCGCCACTCAGCCTTCTCAAAGGTAAACGTTCCCAGTTGTTCCTATCTCTTTTATTAGGGCTTACTCATCCTTGCTATTCCTCAGTCTTTCCCCTTTCTCTGAATCTTTCCTAAAGTGGGATCTAGCTAAAGCAGAATAAAGTACACCGTACTTCTTGCCAGATAAGTGATTGGGGAACAAACTGAATATTCCTTGCATGATTTGTAATCATGTAAAAAATAGCAAAGCTTTGCCCCAGTCATGATTCACAATATAAAATAAGTGATTTTAAACAACTTTAAAACTGAAGATAGAGATGTTTTCAAAATATACATAAGTTTTAAAGGATTTGGATGTTTTCTGTGTGTGTTTATAATCGTTTACAGTTGTTGCATCCGGATTTACATATTTTGTCTTGGTGGCTTCTTGGTGTGTATAAATTAATATTTACAAAAATATTTTTTAATCTCCTGGTGCCTGATTTGTCTGGGAGTGAAAATGGAAAACAACAACCAAAGAAATAAGAAAGAAATGTATGCACAGAAATCTTTAAATAATGTCAAGAAATGTGAAGTGTCTTCTAAAGGAATTGGTTTTTAGTCCCCAAGGAAAGAATCATATACTGACATTGATTTCCCTAGGGCTCAATTATATTGGACATATTTATCAACACATTTCCTGTTTGTTTGAGTGGGTGTTGCTTTTCATTACTGAGACAAGTTTTAATTTTTAAATGTTTAATTCCAGCAGGATTTAGCAACCTTTCATAATCAAAGCACAGCTGTTAAAAAAGGCTTAGTTTTGTTTCCTTTTTATACTCTGAGTTAGTCTCGCTTGATTTATTAGAAAGATCAATTGGGTCCCAAGAAACATGGATTGTTATTCAGCAGTATTATTACAAAATTTTGCACTTGTAATGTTTGTAAACATGTTTATGTACCACAAGTGATGCTCTAATTCCAGCATACTGAGTGTCAAATGGACCATTTTTAATAAAAGCTTACTGAAGACAACATGCATGACAACAATTTCCCAGTGATAGACAGACTGACCAAATTTTCCCAACTGACTTATTCTAAAAGTTCTGCTTGGGTGGGTGGGTGGGTGGGTAACACAAGAATAAAGTAACTTTAGAGGGTACTGAAACAAGATACAACTAAAATAAGGAGAGGAGTATCATGAGCTTATTAGCTTTTAGCTATGTCGATTATGTTTTGACAGGACTTAGATGTAATAAAACAGCCTTTGCAAATGTCTCCAGAACATCAAGCTAGATAACATTAGCAATAGTAATAGCATTTAGGTTTTTATAGCACCCCATAATGCTTTACATCACTCTCTGGGTAATTTACAATGTTTTGCATATTGCCCCCAACAATCCAGATCCTCATTTTACCAACCTAGGATGGAAGAAAGGCTGAGTCAACCTTGAGCCAATCAGGATCGAACTCCAGGCTGTGGGCAGTTTGCCTGCAATATTGCATTTTAACCACTGTGCCAACAAGGCCCTGTCTAGATTGCAAACAGAACCAGGGAACTGAATAAAGTCCAAAATGCTACCTTTAGCTACAATCTAAAGATGGAAATGTGGGAGAATGTTTGCATCAAGGTTTTCGCTAGCACTGACAATATAAAATAAAATCCAGAGACGGTGTTCCTAGGCATTCATTCTTGAGAATACGGCTGCAGTATTCAGAATTCAGTGGGTTTCATTCTTTTAAATAAACATGCACAGAATTAGGTAGCATGAATTAATTTATAAGCTGTTAGTTAGGTTTTACTTTGGCTTCGGTATGAGTATTTTTCTATATCATGTGATGCATTTCTTGTGAAGATTACAATATACAAGTACAAATGTGCATCCTGGCCTCCAAGAGTTCTTATGCTAGGACAGAAGGATGGGCTGGCTTTTGTTCTTTTGTGTGCTGTCTTCCGTTCCAAAGTCATAAAAAGAAACTAGAATGTAATGTCCACTTGAATTTCTAACAAACAGCCATAGCCTTCATCTTTTGAGAGCATGTTGGTACTCTTGAAACCTGCCTGCTAAGGCTGAGCAGGTTTTCCTATTTACCATAACAGCTATAATCTATCAATTGAGTAGAACAGTTCCTGCACCCCGTGCAACATTGTCCACTTAGAATGCTCCCTATCACCCCTGCTTACCTTTGTCTTTTTTCTGGCCTGGCAAGCATATTTACGAACAAAGCAGTGTAACAAGAATAGAGTTGGAAGGAACCTTGGAGATGATCTGTTTCAACTCTCTGCTCTTGCAGGAGACCTATACTCTTTCTGGCTGCTCAGTCTCTTCTTAAAAGCCTCCAGTGTTGGGGCACCCACAATTTCTGAAGGCAGTTTGTTCCACTGGTTAATTGTTCTGTTAGGAATTTTCTCCTTAGTTCTAGGTTGCTTTTCTCCTTGGTTAGTTTCCATTCATTGTTTCTTGTCCTGCCATGATAGTTGCAGCCACTGGTTACAACCAGTGGTTGCAACCATCATGTTTATTTCCCCTAAGAGAGTTTATTGGGTCCGCTTAGGGCCCAGATCCATTCTGATAAATAAAGATGATGTGGCAGCAGTTAACATTTTGTTTTGCAGGATGCTAGTTTCCTTTTTAAAAAAAAGTAGGGAGCCTGGCAGGAACCAAAGAAGTGTCTACAGGCACAATTGTGTTGATAATCCAGGTTCATTGGA
This sequence comes from Arizona elegans, assembly GCA_022577455.1. Lineage (NCBI taxonomy): Eukaryota > Metazoa > Chordata > Lepidosauria > Squamata > Colubridae > Arizona > Arizona elegans. The sequence continues at coordinate 268,654,761 of JAKOOJ010000001.1, forward strand.
AGTATAGCTTCTCTCTTTTTCAAATTGTAGATATTGAGGAAAGTACTGCCCAGCTCTGTGGTCCCTATATAGCACCCAACATCTGGAAACCAGAAAAGAAGGAAATGCATATGACTGCCTGGGATTTGAAAAAGAAAAGCTTAAGTTTATTTTATTGTCATTAAATGCCATCTTCAATGTACATCATACATAAGAAAACTATTAAAAAATAAAACAAAAACACACATCCTTCACATTTGAACTGAAAACCCCTGATACTGCACTTTACTGAGGGGAATTTTAAGTGGAGACTTGGTTCTTTTTTCCCTTAAGTCTACGTTTAAGTTACAATTATTTTTAGCATTTACATGTGACAAATGCTATCTCAAAAGGCATCTACCATTCAGATTCATTTATAAGAAGATTCCATAATCAGTTACTCCAGTCTTCAGATAGTGGATGTTTGGTGGTAAACCTGAATTTGGTTAGGCATGTTATATAAATATATTTTGTATTGTATTATACTTCTTTAAGAATTTTCAGGCAGGAAAACTCTTATTTTTTAAGCAATTCATGAAGTGCATTCTTTCCCCTATAAAAGAAAAAGGGAAACCATTAGTGTGCAAGGAAAAACAGTCAGGATTTACCCTATTTCCGTGAAAATAAGACATCCCCTGATAATAAGCCCAAACGGGCTTCTGAGCGCATGCGCTAAAATAAGCCTTCCCCCGAAAATAAGCTCTTCCCAAAAATATTTAAACAGAGCTGGAAATCAGGTAAGAGGGCAAGAGGAGCCCCATCTTGCTGCATGTGCCCCAAAATAATAAGACCTCACTGAAAATAAGGCCAAGCACTTATTTTGGGGTTCAAAAAAATATAAGACAGGGTCTTATTTTTGGGAAAACATGGTATTGAAGCTTCTCAGTCAGAATTCATGGAGCCAACATTCCATTTTTTTGAAGTCAGTCTGTTCCTATGGCAAGCTAGACAGTATCCAAAGAGTGATGGATAATTCTGACGCTTCATAGAACAGTTCCCTCCTATAGCTCCTGTTAGGTTTTTGATATGTAACTGTTCTTTGGAAAAAGCCCTTAGCTTTTATTTAATCCTACAGCTGCTCTTTTTCAGATACCCAAATATCTGGAAAAGGGAAATTGGGCTACCATGTTATATTGCCAGAAGACATCTGGACAATTTATTCCATTTTTATTGGGAGTAAAAGAATAATGTATTTCCAAAGTATGTTATAGATGTTCATATGCTTAGTATCCTTATTTACTAGGGAACTTTACAATTTTTGGTTTATTGGAAACCATGTCTATCATGAAAAGCTTAGAGCAGTTTTTGCAATCTGATGCCCTCCAGAATATGTTGGAATTTAATGGCCATAATCCATTACCAGCATAGCCCTGAATAACAGATTATTGTTTTATGAGAAGAATAAATTAGGCATAGGATCTGCTTGACCCTCTTTTAATTTATAGGAAGTGTATTAATCTCTGATTCAGATTAGAGCTACTGCATACAGAACAAGAAATCTTATTTTTTTTTAAGTCACCATGTTTCATCTTTTAAAGTCATCATCTTTTATGTACACTGAGAGCATATGCACCAAGACAAATTTGTTGTGTGTCCAATCACACTTGGCCAATAACAAATTCTATTGTTGTTCTGTTCTGTTCTGTTCTGTTTAAAAGCCCTACCCCCAACCCACCAACAGCTTATTGAGAGTTTAAACATTATAAAAAACACTGAGTGTCAACAAAGGCCTTTTCTGTTATCAAAATAGGAACACTGAAGTTTGATGAGGGTTTGTATTGTAGATTTCCTTCACATGCAGTAAATCAGGCTCCTATAATGCATTTGTTAGAACCAAAAAAATATGCACCATATATGTAACATTTAATCTGTGTTCATTTAATCCATTAATCAGTGCTATCTAGACTGTAGATTATGTAGACCCCTTTCTGTTGGGCTTTAAATCTGGGTACAGCACAGGGATGGTATTGGCTGCGCCTGTGAAGATCTTTGATGGGACTGAAATAGGTGTGATAGGACCTTCTAATCTATTTGATTTAGTGGTATTTGATACCATCAATTATGGTATTTTTCTCCAGTTTGGAACAAGGGAAGAGGGTTCATTTCCTTCCTACAGGGTGGTTCCAGTTGGTGCTGGCAGAGGGAAGAGCGATCCAGCCTAAGGCCCTTGCTTTGATAAGTCTCACAATATTTGAAACCATGCTAACGCTTATTCAACATCTATAGTCCCAGGTGATGTTATGTGTCTGCATGGTGTCAGATGCCATCAATATACTAGTGGTCCCCAGCTCTATATTTCTAGCTGAAGCAAAGCTGTGGAAGTCCTATCCTGGTGCCTGAAGGTTCTAAATGTCTGGATAGGGAAGAAGAGGCATAGATCCAACTCTAGGAAGTGGCTTAGGCTTCAAGGACTTGCCATCACAATCACTTACCACCTTTAGTCCTTAATGGAATTGCACTGCCCTAAGAATTTGTATGCAATTTGGGGAGGGGTGTCCTTCTGGACACCTAGCAGTTGTCAATGAACAGGTGGCAACTGTAGGCAGGAGGGCCTTTGCACAATCCATCTTCTACACCAATTGCATCCCTCCCTGGATCTGGGTGCTTTTCTGTTTCTCATGCCTTAGTCACTTCCTGTTCAGACTATTGCAATGTGGTCTATTCAGAGATACCCTTGAAGACTACAAGGAAGCCACACCTAGTCCAGAATGCAACTATGTGAGTTATTAAGGCACGTCCCATTTTGACCATGTAAAATGCTCCACTATCAGACTTCTCCAGGAAAACCTGAAATAGAAACTACATATTTCTCTGCAAACATCTAACATGGTTTTATCAGAACTGAGCAGCAATAAATTGGCAAGGATCAATTCCCTTAGGTAAGAATGGTGGTATAGTAGTACCCTGTTTTCCCCAAAATAAGACATCACCTGACAATAAGCCTAATCGGGCTTTTGAGCACATGGCAATAAGGCCAAGGGCTTATTTCAGGGTTCAAAAAAATATAAGACAGGATCTTATTTTCGGGGAAACACGATAGTTTTCCACATGTCCCTATTCATACTGTTTTTGTCAGAAATGAACGCTTAAGTTAAGCTACTTCCTTCTTAATGTTATCCTTAATGCATATTGTTTTCTGTAAGAGCTTTTACAGTACCACTAGAGGGAGACCCTGCACTTCAGTACATACTGAAAGTATACCATAAGAAATTAAGTATTCAAATTTATCAACACCTTTGTAGTAATCACCACATCTAATAAGCTTTTTACAAACTGCTGTTATATCTAGGTTGGCTCAGATGGTGAGAACTGTAGTTCAATTCTGGCAAAAAATGCTACCCATAATTTCATGTCAGAAGAAACAGGAAAACTGAACAATATCTAGAAAGCAATTGGTTGGAGAAGGCTGAAGGTATGTCGACAAATTTGTAAGTAAACACCAAATATTCCACTCCTATTAAGATTATTATCCCATCAACCTGGAAGACTTTGAAGAAGAAACATCAAGTGCTATGCTGATGGCACTATTCTGGTATCCCAGAATGCAAAGGATCTGCAAGCCCTAGTAATAAAAGGCTTGTGATGTTCTGGGGTAGATAAACTGCCCTTACATCTGGTGGAGATTGCCCAGAGGAAGATGTCCAGATGTGTTGTCAAGGTCCAGGATAATTTTAAAAGGAATTCTTTTATCTTTTGTATCTTTTCTTTTTATGTACAGAGAGCATATGCACCGAAGACAAATTCCTTGTGTGTCCAATCACACTTGGCCAATAACGAATTTGAATTCTAATTCTCCCCAAACATATTCCTTTATTAAGGAGATAAAACAACTCATAAACTAATCATTGAAGAGGACTTAAATCCTCATGCCTTCTGAATGGATATGGTTTGAGCCTAACAAGTTATCCAGGCAATATATGTGTTCTGTGACTTTAATATGAATATGTATTGTGTGACTTTAAAGTTTTCCTGCTGATTCATTGTAATGCTGAGTCATGCTGTAATTAGATAATCACTGGTTGTGAATGTATTTAAGAGAGGTACTGTAATGTATTCAGTTGATGATAAGCTACCATAGTGTGTGGAGTTGCTATCATCATTGGATGGATCTGCTACCATCGTGGTTTGTGAACCAGAGTGAGTTTGTTATTCTAACCAACTACTGTTTGTGTGTTAAGAAGAGTTTTTGTATCACTGGACTGATTTAACTGGCAAAGACTTGGATTTGTTTAAAGACTATGAGATTGTTTTTTCACTATAAAGTAAACTTTTGATAAACCAGTTTGCACATCTCTTATTCATTGCTCTCAGCAATGTTTCTCTGTGCTCTACACTCTGCTGGTTGGTAACACAACAACAACATCCTTAACATGTATGTACTCTGGAGTTTCAGAATGGGACACCTTAGTAAAGCCAGCTCGCTACTGCCAAATCACCTCTGCCAACTCGCTGTGAAGTTGCAACAGGACAACACAACTCGGCCAATTCACTGGGGCAAGTCGCCGTGGACAGTCAGAGGGACAGCAGGCGGGCAGACAGGAGAGCGAGCAGGTGGGCAGAGTGCAGAATGGTGGCTGAGGGCTTCCCATTTTCACACTGTCTGCCAGCCCCACAGCGCTGATCTCCGGGCTGCTCAGAGTTCAAGCCAATTGGTGGTAGTGGTGGCAATGTTTGGGCCATTCAGTGGTGTTGGTGCCACTCTCTGAAAGGCCCAAAGCTTGGTGTGGCAGTGGCAGCATCAGCATTGGTGGGGGCTGTGAAAACGGGAAGCCTCTGCCCACCACTGCTGCTCTGTACTCTGCCCACCTACTTGCTCACCTGCCTGGCCCTGCCTCCAATAGAACCCCCGGCTGCTGCTCTGCACTCTGCTCACTCACCTGCCTCCCTTTGGCTACTCATGGCAAGTTCTCCCCTGGAGAATTGGCTGTACTGAGTTGTCCTGCAATGACTTGGTGGCAGTGAGTTGGCAGAGATAACTTGGCAGTGGTTAGCTGGCAGGGGTGAACTGGCCACGCAAAGTTGTCCTAGACACCTGGAATTTTGTTCCACAATAACTGTTTTGTTCACACTGAGTATCTCTTCAGGGAAGTAATTCCCTATCCGTCATGATTTCATCAAGTTCATCCAGGAAAATTTGGAGAGCTTCTTTGTCAGTGCTTGTGGTTTCACCTGATAAATGTATGCTACTCTAATGAAATCTTTGCCAAAACCACACAAGCCAGCCATGGCTGGAAGTGAGTGCTTCAGTGCTTTCCTCACCTGCTCTTTCAGCATTGTGAAAATGCTATGGCTATGTGCCTTAGCCTAAACGAGAAGGCTCATTGGATTCATCTTTTGTATTTGATCTTTGATCCAACGTATAAGCAATATTTCTGTTTCATGGATGAGCCCTGTATGGTGTTTGAGTGCTAGAACTCAAATCATTGGAGCAGAGACCATCTCTAGCATCATTAAGCCACTAAGCCACCTCTACAGAAAGGGATAAAAACTCATAAAAATAGTTTGCAAAGTTGTATTGGATTGGAGAATTAACTTCCTACAGATTCTCAGAAAAACACATCCCTTTATTACTGTGGTTCTGGATATTCAGAATGATGGTTTCTACCACCAATGGACACCCTTTCCTTATTCTTCTGATTAGGAACAATAAAGTAAGGGTATTGAGTATCATTTGGCTCTTAACCTCACAAAATTACTGATTTCCTGGATCTACTAGGCCTCCCAAAGTTTAGTTAAAATATGTTTCAATCACAAAATGATTTATTGAATTATATGGCTGCGCAACAACCACAGCAAGAATATCATTTTTCTAGTCAGGATTACTGAAAATTATAATCTGACATGTCTGGAAGATACCAAGCTGGAAAAGGTTGATCCATCTACAGCACCATCTATTTTTATAACAAGCGGCTGTGGACATTTAAGAATACAGTGCAAAAACATTCATCATCACCATCAAGTACAATTGTAATTAAGAAAATACTGCTCCTCAAGCGCTTCACAATTCTTACCTCATGCTGATGGATGAGTTTTTAACAGTGAAAAAGAATGTGTAACATGAGGCAATTTTCCATGGCAATCGGTTTCCTCTACTTTGTGCATGTTCCTGCATCTACGCGAGTCATAAGCCAGCCTACCAAAGTCACAATGGTGTATTTCTTACAGGGAGGTGAAGGTTAATTGAAATAAAGGCAAAAAGAGGTTTAAAAATCCACCTTTCAGGCGTATGTCACAATCTCAGGCGTTTACAACAGAGCTTTGAGTCACCAATAGTACAATTCGTTACAATTATGCTGAAGAATACTGCATTAAGGTTTGTACGGCTCCCCTCCTTGGCAAATTATTATAGGAATGCACACAGAAAAAAGTATTTCATATAAGATACTACTGTCTTGCAAATTGTGCCACTCAAAGTTTTGTTAGATGCCAATTTAGAACAATTTCTGGGCAATTTGCTATAAAGGCTTCACTTGGATCATGTTTGCTTTTGTGCCTGTGTCTTTGGAACTGTCATCTATCTCTTGGGTTTCATCATTGGTGATAATGAAAATGACTGAGGAAGAGCTGAATGTCACTTTCTTCTTGGGCCTGTCCCTCGCCTTCTGTGACACAACAATGGGTCTTACTGGCTTTTCATTCCTGATCGCTGTCTTTTCTTTCAAAATCCTCTGAAACCTCAAAAGGTGAACACAGAGAAGCTGCATAAGGCACTGTCGAAACTGCAAGGAAAGAAAACTGCGCTGAAAATCTAATATTCAGATGGCATGAATGTAATATATTTCAGAAACAGGATGACATGAGGATGACATAAAGTCAGCCATGAGTTTTGGTAAATACAAAAACATGCTTGATATACAATCAGATGAAAGCTCATCAGCCAGATTTCTATTAGCATTGTTTGACTACTGGCAATTAAAAAAAAACAAACAGCTCTATGTATAACAAACTTTATTTGTCTACATATATAGACCAACACTGCATTGTTAAAAATAGCCTATGTCCTACTGCTTAAACCACAAACTGGAACAATCCATTGCTTCCATAATCAATCACTCTGGTTGTTTCCTTCCTGGAATCTATCATGAACTCCTCAGCCAAAATGAACTAACTAAGATTTTCCCTTTGGAAAAACTGACGGGAGTTACAAACCTTTGGAAATGAACTATGACAAAAATATATATCTGGCAGCAGAATCCAAAGTAACCCTGATAGCTGTGGAGTCATTCTGAATTCCAGGAATATCTTGACATTTTTTCTCATTTTTAGAGGTCAATAGCCTGGATTGAAGAACAGCAACCTGGAGCTTCCACTAGCCCAGGTTCTACTTAAGATATGATGGACTACAATTTGGATCATCCCAGTGGTGAAATTCAATTTTTTTTACTACCGGTTCTGTGGGCGTGGCTTGGTGGGCATGGTGTGGCTTGGTGGGCGTGGCAGGGGAAGGATACTGCAAAATCCCCATTCCCTCTCCACTCCTGGGGGAAGGATATTGCAAAATCTCCATTCCCACCCCACTCTGGGGCCAGCCAGAGGTGGTATTTGCTAGTTCTCTGAACTACTCAAAATTTCCACTACCGGTTCTCCAGAACCTGTCAGAACCTGCTGGATTTCACCCCTGGATCCTCCCCACAAATATGTCTATTGACTTATGGCTTGGGAGTTGTAGTAGGATAGCAACTTAGGGAGAAGGTTAAGCAAGTAAGAGTCAAACCTACAATACCAGTTTGGGACTGGGGGAAATTGCTTACTAGGAATTTTGCCTTGTTCCTTCCTCCTTTCTATAAAGAGTCTGTTGGTTTTGTATCAGAACAAAATCCTGTTGTTTATGTACTTCAACTACCAGAACAGAACATGCATTTGTGAAAATGAAGTATTAGTTTCTTCTAACATTTGAGAAGTTGAGAAAAATGAACTGAATGTGATTTATCATTATTAGGTTTCTTTAAGTGACTTACCTTTCTATTCATGAAAATAAAGATAACAGGGTTGTAGGCAGTGTTTGATTTGGCAAAGAAAGAAGGGATAATAGCCACTGTTGGAGTTATAAGGTGACTATAACCATAGGCTATTAAAAGTGAAACCACAGCATATGGCATCCAGCAAATAAGAAATGTGGTTATCATTAAAAAACACATTTTAGCCACTTTCTTCTCATATCTTAAGATTTTGATCACATGGACAGTTTGCAAGTCTTCCACACAATGAAACTGGAAATGAAAAGAAACAGATTAAAATGTCTCATTTAGAATTCTAATCATATTTCTCTCTCTTGAAAAAATTGAGCTCTTGTCTTTCTGACACAATGTATAATGTACAATGTATTTCTTGGGACAGGCTACCACAGTGTGATAACCATCACTTAGAATGGTAGAACAGATCTATGTTGTTTTCCAATCAGCCAATTTCTCTCCAGCCAGGAATTTATTCGAAGTAAACATTGGATTGGATGCTGGAATGGAGGAGGACTGGACAAAAATCACTCAAAATTCTTTTTCTCTTAATAAGATAGCACTGGACTTCAGTGACTGGATTTATCAGGCTAAACACAAATAACATTGCACTATTAAATAAGACACCCTTAAACACATTTCATTTGTATCAGGAGGACTGAATTGTTTCTAAATATATTTAGTATTAAAGCCATACTGCAAATGCATTTCTACTGAATTATGTGTTTCTTGAGAATGTTATTACTCATTTCTCACTGAACAAAACAGAATTCAGCTTTAGGAAACATGCTGAAATTACTTTTTAGCCAAGCTTTCCCCATCTGGCATCTTCCAAAAACTATACAATAATTTTCCAGCCAACATGGTCTTTGGCCATCTTGCTGGTAATTATAGCAATAGCACTTAAGATTTATATAACGCTTCATAATGCTTTACAATTCAGGATATAGTCCTCAATAACCTGGCCCTCATTTTACTGACCTCAGAAAGATGGAAAGCTGAGTCACCCTTGAGCGGGTCAGGATTGAACTCCTGGCAGTGGGCAGAGTTAGCCTGCAATACTGCATTCTAACCACTGTACCACCACGGCTCAGCAATATTTTAGGGAAGACCATATTAGGAACACTACTCTAGTTCTTGATTCTCAGAGTGATTGAGAGTCAGAAGCACACAAGATTAATAAAATATCAGTATTTTCTCAATTATTTGTTCCATTTCTTTTTAAGACAGTTAACTTTTAAGACAGTAACTTTTTAAGACAGTAATAGAACCCCCATGCCACCTCCCCCAAAATATAATAAAATATATACAGATCAAATTCAGCTATCACTTTTAATATCAGGCAAACTATGTGAGGTTGCACACTGTCAGAAAAACTAAGGCAAATTATGAAAATATGTACTGTATGTAAGTAATAACAGGCACATACAATAAGAAGCACTTTTTCATGTTCTAATCACTGTTTAGCCATGAATATTGTATTTGCTTACTGAAAAAGTCTAGGGGCAAGCTATTAGTTTAACCAACTCACCATTCGTACTGCGTGAAGAATATGCCCATAGCAGTAGACTACGATTCCAAGTGGTACCACTAGACAACCAAAAAAGAAAAAGAGGACAAAGGAAGTATCACTGGGTTCTCTTGAACTCCAGTCCACTGAACAACCTAATCCATGAAGTTCTAGGGTGTAGTGGTTCCAGCCAAGAAGAGGTGCTCCTGTCCAGGCTAAGGAATAAAGCCAGATATATGTGATTGCCCTCCAAGACCACGAGAAATCAATCACTCTTGCATGCACTACTCTAATGTACCGCTCATAGGCCAAGACAGTGAGAGTCATAAGCGAAACAATTCCTGCAGGGAGATATAAAACAAAGCAAGCATTATACAATAATTTTTAAATCGTCTGATATAACTGTCCTGCATACAGACATGTGGATTTCTAGTCTTGTTTTATTAATCTATACTTATAGCTCTATATCAGGAGTGTCAAACTCGCAGCCCGCAGGCCAGTTGCATCACACACTGGCCACGTCCGCCCCCGGTTTAGAGAAGGGGAAAGTCATGATACATCATGTGATGCCAACGTGATGCCATGAGTTTGACACTCCAGATCTATATGCACAATGAAATATAGACAGAAAAAAGAAAATATATGTTTTTCCATCATTGGGAGAGCTGCAAGCCAAGAACATCTTTCGCTTATCACCACCACAGTGTTAATTCTTGAAATCAAATATTGAAACATCAGATCACCCTTCTTTCATTCGATGCCCTCCCAAAATGTTGGGAATGCAGCTCCCAAGATTCCCTAGTCAGAAGTAATTTCTTACCAACTCAACTAGTCTAGACTACAGCAAAATCATTAAGAACGCAATTAAAATACATGCATTTCACAATGTATGTCTGTGAAATATTGTTGCTTACCAATACAACTGATACCATTTATAGCAGCCTCAACGGATATATGTGAATGTGAATTTAGGCAAACTCTGGGAAACAGTGGAAGACACGGGATTTTGGCGTGCTACGGTCCATGGGGTTGTGAAGAGCTGGACACAATTTAGTGACTGAACACCTGATTTACTGGACCACAACTAACCAGTAGCCAGGATCATGAAGAGTAATGTGAATTGTAGTCTAACAGCTAGGAAAGCGTTCCATTTTGCAAATACCAATTAGAATAATTGAGTCTGATTCGCTACTTGACATAATGAATGTGGAATTTGGGGTGGTAGGTGGATGCATGTAACATTTGGGGGCAGGGGAAGAGCAGCATTATATACATGCAGCCTGCCACTTTTTAAAAAAGAAGTACATGCAGAGCTGCCACCCTGCCACCCCAAAAGACATGCCGAGCACCTCCAAGCCTTGTCACAACTGCCAGCTCCAGCATTTCCACCACTATGCTAACTGAAGAACAATTTTTTGACATTCCATGTATTTCTGTGAGGCTTATGAGGATATTTAATTTATTAACATGGTCCTTTCTCCTTGATGTGCAGGCTAGTTCTATATACAAATTCTAATTGAAAGAATTTCACATTTCAATAAGTAGGCTTCAGCCAAGGCACAATGAAACAAATCCCATTACATGTTAGAAACTAAGAATCTCTTTTGAGTTTGTCAATATGGGCTGACTTAGACTTGTGAATAAATTAGTACAAAGAACACTTAGAGTGGGCAACTCAGATGACATCTGTTGCATCCACTCAACTATCTGAAATAAACAGAATGAACAGTTCATGGGGCACAAATAAATGCCGATTTTACGTTACTATATGATAGGTATTAATTGGAATAGAGAGAAGTCAGAAAAAAATAAGTAATCTAACATCCTCTTGCCCGTTGATATTCTATTACCAATACTTTCTCCAATGCCATCTCACAGTGGACATGTTGGGAAGGGAGAAGTTCTATATTTAGATTTGAATGATCGATATAAATATATAAACGAAGAGTCTATGGATGTTTATTTATTTATTAAACACATTTATATGGCTTTCCAACGCACATAGTCACTTTAGGTAGCTTACACCAGAATCCCCAACCTTTGCAGCTGGGGAGGGAGAGGGGAAAATTGGACTGTGCGAGTGGCGGGCAATGCGTATGTGCATTCAGCTCTTGCACAAGTGGTAGGCTAGCACGCATGCATGCAGTTTGACTTGCACAAGTGGCGGGCCGGCATGCTATTCCCCACTGGTCTGCCACTCACGCAAGTTGAGCTGTGTGCACACACATGTGTGCTCGTTCTGGCCAGCCACTCATGCGGCTCAATTATGGAAAAGCAATGGCTCAGTACTGGGCCATGGCCCAGAGATTGCAGACCCCTGACTTGCATTGTTAAAAAAATAACAAAATAAAGACAGCTTATACTTAGCCAGAGAATACGCATTTTGTTAAACAATTCAATTTTCACAATATTTTCTTTAAATACATACTCTTAATACCCCAAAGCTTTCCAAGGTTTAGGAATGCAAGAGATAAAAATAGCCTATTTTTAAGCAAGCACCATGTCCTAAAAGTTTCAGTGCAGGCTATGCCCTATTAACTTTTGTATATCAAAATCAGCAGAGCTTCTGTTCTGGGCTTCTGAACTTGCCCAACCTTTAAAAGATGTCTCCATCAGCAACTTTTAAACTTTGTGTTCTATTATTTTAACTACCTCTCCTGTACACTTTCATCCTTGATCTAATTAGACTTTGCTTGCAATGGATAAATAGCATGTAGAATCCTATAACTTTCTTCCTGCAAATAAAGAATTTTTACACTGTACTTTTTTTAACTGGAATGAACCTTTGCTTCCAGAGGATTCAGCCTAACTATTCATCCTGCTCAATGCAGTCGTAGTAGAAATCATTTCCAGAGATTTAGTCCCTGAAGTTAGCTCAAATTGTTTAAAAGCTCTTGCTTATGGGTATCAGATTATTTTAAGCTAACTAGGTAGTACTGGGTCTATATTATAAACTTAGCCAAAATTCAAACAACGTGATAGTGTAGCATGAATAAGATCCCAGCAGTCATTTATTCAACTAACATGGTTAAGCCAACCACAGTTAAGCAAGAAGTTTGAATCAGTAAGTACTTTGAAGTCCCTTCAAAGGAAGTTGGCTTTTTATTTAGAACAGCCCCAGTTGTTTTGGGTTAAAATAATCTTCTCCAGTCAGATACGTTTTTGAATGCAGAAGAGAGCCTCAATTATCTTACCCTCTTCAACTACAGGACACAAAGAATGCAGAGTGGCTTTGCGACAACAGGGCTACGTGAAAAACCTGCTAATTTTTTGTCACGAACGAGCCCTTATGTTCCACTTGTAATTGCAAGGAAGCAGGCACAAACACAACCATGGGCACTGGATTCATTTGCATATCCGGTATTCTGGACCAACCAGATTAACGTTCCACTAGGATGTTTCAGCTATAGGATTCAACTTGCAAATAAAATACAAAAATTAAGTCCAAAAACAATTTTATACATCAATGATTCCCTATAAGGACTGGCTTGTTTTTTACTTAAATAAAATGTGTACATTTGGGTTCCTTAGGAATACTTACCTGGATTATTTCTTAATGGGGTCCCTGAACCAGGCTACACATCTGGAATAGGGTAACTGATAATTGCATGTCAGCTTACAGCTGAGGCATTGGCTATGCCTATCTTAGAGAAGTCTCTAGATAGAAATGACAGCAGTTTTCAAGTATATGAAGGGCTATCAGATGGAGGATGGGTATATTTGAATAGAATAGAGCTGGAAGGGACTTTGGAGGTTTTCTATGCAGCCCCCTACTCAAGCAGGAGAACCTGTACTATTTCAGATAAGTGGCTGTCTAGTCTCTTCTTAAAAACCTCCAGTGATGGAGTGCCCACGATTTCTGAAGGCAAGCTATTCCACTGGTTAATTGTCCTCACTGTTAGGAAGTTTTTCCTTAATTCCAGGTTGCTTCTCTCTTTGATTAGTTTTCAACCAGTTTCTTGTCCTGCCCTCTGGTGCTCTATAGAATAATTTGATCCCCTCTTCTTTGTGGCAGCCCCTCAAATACTGGAATATTGCTATCATGTTGCCCCTAATTCTTCTTTTCTTTAGACTAGCCAAGCCCAAATCCTGCAGCCATTCTTTGTATGTTTTAGTCTCTAGGCCTTTCATCATCTTAGTTGTTCTTCTCTGAACTTTTTCCAAGGTCTCAACATCTTTTTTGTAGTATGGTGACCAAAATTGTTTGCAGTATTCCAGGTGTGGTCTTACTAGGGTTTTATAAAGCAGTAGTAATACTTCACGTGATCTTGACTCTATGCCTCTGTTTATACAACTCTGTTTATATATTTGTTTAATGTTGTTTTAGAAAATAGAACAAGAATCAGTGAACATACATTGCAAGGAATGAGATTTGGCTGGACATCACCAAAAAAGTTAAGGGGTGTAAAACATTGCAATAAAAAGATGTGGGACATATTTATACAGAGGCTTGATGAAATCTACAGTTGTAGATTCGTGAAGTGGACAAGAGATGATGATCTTTAAGATGACTCCCAATCCTTGCATTCTACCTTTCCATGATTGTTGCTAGCATTATTATAGATAAACGAAATCAATTTATGCGCACCTAAACAAATAAACAGGAAAATGTCTAGAAACAATTATCTGGAATGAATAGCAGATATTATTTCAGGGCAAAAGGAGGTGGGAGGTGGTGGGCATGATCTGTCCAACCTTTTCTTATCAAATGCACTTTTCCATGGCTAAATGTGTGCAATATACTAGCTTATGTTTAAAAATTTAGTGGCTCTCAAAAGCCAGCTTAATGCAATATTTAAAAACAAATGTCAACGTTGCAACACTTGTGCCATCCATGCAAGTCTGTTTAAAAGAAATGAAAATATTTCATTTCAGTATCATAGTCAAGCTGATTCAAGGATACCTGATGTATCAATCTGATCATATGGCAGCTGATTACATAAAAACAATAAATTGACACCAAGAGCAATTTTATTTAAACTGAAAATCCCTTTAGCGTGCAGAGGCATGCAAACAATAGAAATAAACCTGGATCACGGGGCTGCCTGGACTCCATGGTAGAAAATATTAAATTGAAAATGAATACAGCCAATAGAGAGAGATGAAGGAGGAGAAGAGAGGTGGTAGGGAGGAAGAAGGAGAGAGAGGGATGGAAGAGTAGGAAGGAAGGAAGGGAGGGGAAATTAGAGTAGGAGAGAAGGTAAGACAGGGGGGAAAGAGAGGAGGAGAAGGGAAGGGGAAGTAGAGAAGAGAAGAAGAGGATGGGGAAAGAATGTAGGAAGGGATAGGGAAGAAGGAGAGGGTAGGTTTGAGGAGAAAGATTGCTGTACAATAAAAAAGATGAAGTGGAAGAAAGGCAACGCTGAACAAACAAATATAAATATATTAAGATAACGAATGAACTCTTTAAGAATAAGAGAGAATAAATATGCAATAAAGTTAGAATTTAGGGACAAATGAAGATGGTGTTTATGTATGCAAGTATAGAAATATTGAGATATGTTTAAAAAGAAAAGAAAAGGGGGAAAGACGATTTTGGCAAGAATTGTAATTAAGTAAAATGTATTTGAATTTGATTAATTGTATAAGATAAGAAACGGCCAACACTGTTCAAAAAAAAAAAAAAGATGTGGGTGAATGTGGGAGGAGGAAAAAACCAATAAAACTTGTTTTTTTTAAAAAGAAATAAACCTGGATCATTACCACAGACTGATTGTATCAATGGGATTTATTATAAAAATATTATTGCTTTGTATCATCATGACTGTCTCTTGGCGCTTTAAGTTATATAATTCTATTACACATTTTTCTTGAAAATAGTTCATATAAATAAATAAATGCATGGATATTTACAAGAAGTCACTCGTGTTCCTCATTAAAGGTTGAGTGCATGCAAAGGATTGCTACAAAGCTGAATTTCACTGGAGAATTCAACTGTGCAAAATAATTTGTATAAAAGACACCATGGGGAATTCACTATGAACTTTTGCTCAACCTATGTGACTTCTTATAAGTTTTTGCCAGAGACTTAAAGTACTTCTAATTTAGGTCCTGAGAACATGGAGGGTTATAGAAGAGTGGCAGAAATGTTCCTTCTGGTTCTCTGGAAAGTTTCCTCTACACAGAAACTGTACTATTGGATTTCACTCTTCGATTTTTGTATTGTTTAATTAATTTGCAGTCTTAGAGCAGTTCATGTAACATGTAATTATAGACAATATACCTCTCTAATTATATTGCTTGTTGATTTATCTCTCTAATTAAATTGCTTGTTGATTTATCTCTCTAATTATATTGCTTGCTTTCATTCCCTTCATATTTTTCTATCTCTGGTAAGAGATACTAAAAAAAATCATATTTTCATCAGCTCTCCTTGATTAATCCTTGATAATCTAACCTATCAACACAGTTATTGGAAGATCCAACTTGTAAGTTAACCGCTCTATAAATTCAAGCATCCATAGAGAAATATCAACAACTTTTTAGACAAGATTTATTTATTTATTTACTTACTTACTTACTAACTAGAGTTTCAATGCCACTGTAATCTGGCTCATAAAATCATCACTGATTTTTTTACTGAATTAAAAACAGTACAGCAAAATAACAAAGGGTTGACTAAAGCAAAACAAACAACCACAATTATAGTACAGGTAGATCTCGACTTAACCACAATTGAGCCCAAATATTTTGTTTCTAAGCAAGCCAGTTGTTAAATGAATCATGCCCCAATTTATGACTTTATTCACCATGGACATTAAGTGAATCACTTGGTCATTAAATGAATCTGATATCCCCCATTGATTTTTGCTTGTAAGCAGTTCCCTAGGAAGGTTGCAAATGACACTCCCAGACCCTGGGATGCTGCAACCATTGTAAAGACATGCCAGTTGCCAAGCACCGGAAGTTTGATCATGTTACTGTGCGGATGCTGCAATGGTCATAAGTGTGAGAACACATCATAAATCACTGTTTTCAGTACTGTTGTAACTTTGAATGGTCATTAAACAAACGGTTGTTAAATCAAGGACTATCTGTAAACTTTGTGCCAAAGCAGTAGCTTTGGAATGGTCATATATTAATGGCTTTCTGAAATGTGAATAGGGAGGAAGTTAGTTGATTATGGGTGAGCTATCCTTCCAGATAACAGTGTCTTAAGGAAGCATCCTAATGAGCCCATTGTTCCAGATTTTACTGAATGGGCAGAAACTGCTAGAACAGCTGGTCCCAAAGATACCCGCATTCCAAGCCACTGTTCTGTTCTAGACTCAGCAAACACACAGTTGCAAATTGCAACTGGTTTATGAATGGGATTGTAATTCAAAGAACTGAGCACTCACACACCAGCTCCAGAAGAAATACAGGGAAAATAAGATCTTGCTTAGTAGTTCAGGTGCAGCACCAATTGTCCAGAGACCCAGAGCCAAGGAGATCAGTCCAAAATCACTGCCATTAAAGAAAAGAGAAGGAATGAAGACAGTGTTTAAGGACTGTAAGGACTATGTCAGTCTAAGATTCAAATACTAGAGAGTTCTAGTTATAAAGCATAGAATCCAAGAGCAGAGCAAGAAATGTAGATCCAATATTGAAAAATTGTTTCCAGTGGACTTTAAAATCCTAAAAATTGATTGATGGCCTACTGACAACAACTTCTTGGATCAGGCCCTAAGCTATTGACTTAAATTTGTCAGAGCAGACTATTGCATCTATGCAAGTGAGAAGTAATATCTTAAATTGCCTCAGGAATATAACTGGTAACCATTGCAGATCCAAAGCAGAGATATTATACCAAAAAATGCTATATTTTGGACTCATTGATGTTTCTCAGTACAGTAGTCTTCAAGGCAAGATTACCTGTAGTACATTGTTATTTTTCATATAGGAACTCATTAAGGAACTCATAGACCAGGAGACTATGGACATGGTCTCTTGATCTAGAGAAGGTAGTAACTGGCATATAAAATGTAACTGTATGAAGTTACATCCTTTCCAGCTACATCTGCCACCTGCTCTTTGACCAACAGCTGAGGATCCAGAAGGACCTCAGATGATGAATTACTTCTACCCAGGATATTGCAAGCTCATCCGGAGCCAACAATGGAATAATTCTAGTATCAGAAGGTTTCTATAGTCACAGCCACTCTGTCTTGCTGAGTTTAGTCCAAGGCTGCTGTTCTCCATCCAGATACTAACAACCTTCAAGCACTGAGACTAAACTTCAGTGTTTTGGTCAGAAATCAAGATGTACAAGTATCATCACAGCATATTGATATCTGGCCCTTTGCAGAACAGATAATCTCCATCAATGACTTCATTTGGTTGTTTAAAAAGAGGGGCAGAAATGTTGACCTGCAGGACCCACAATCCAATGCTCTACTAGCTCTCCCCTACCACTACCACTGCATCAAGCTTCTCCCTTGGGAAAGAGACACACAGCAAATCAAACTTGAGCTCAGAAGAGATTCAGAAGGATATCATAATCAATAGTATCAAAACTGGATGAGACGCCTAACAAGACAAATTATGCTAGTAGTGTTCTGGTCTTAATACAGGTCATCCACAAGAGCAATCAGTGTAGTTGCAGTACCATTCATAATTCATTTCCTAAAGTGCTCCTGTAACTTCAAATCCATCAACTTTTCAGCAGCCTTACATAAAAAGGGAAGTTTGGAGATCAAGTTATAATTAAGTAACATTGCTGGATTAAGAAACATTTTGGAACAGAGGGCACTTCCTTCAGGGCTCCTGGCAACCTACTTTCTTTCAAGGAAGTATTAACCAATCCCCATTCCCAGCCTCTTTTCATCTGGCTTTTCATAAGGTCCTAAAAACTTGGTTTTAATGCCAGGACCTGGTGCCATGGGTATGTGATAAAGCCTATGGCTTTGTTGATGTCCATTTTGAGATGTTTTCTGCTATGTGTTTTTACGTTCAGGACATTATTTGCTTTATTGTAAGCCACCTAGCATCAGAAAGATGAGATGAGCAGCTACATAAATCAAATAAATAAATCAGAAAGAACCTTGTATGCTTTTTCAGGACCAACAGTCTCAAACTTTCTGAGATAACAATTGCAAAATGTAGCATCAGGCCCCTTAACAGCACTAACCAGTACTGGGTTGCCCCCGGTTCACACCGGTTCTATAGAACTGGTAGTAAAACCAGCAGGAGGCTCCGCCCACCGACCCCACGTCATCAAAGCGCTTTTGCGCATGCTCAGAAGAGCCCGTGTGCGCGCTTACTTCACTCGCTCACGCGGCCCCACTGCAAACCAGTAGTAAAGGTAAGTAGAACCCACCCATGGCACTAACCTATTATCAATAGAACTAGACCTAGTTCCCAATGCCAAGCAGATCTGAGGAATTTTTATTGATTTGCTTGGTGAAGCCCCATAAGATCTTTTTAATTCCCTAATAGGATCCATGAATGCTTACAATGTTGCTGGATGACAATTTGAAGATATAATAGCAGTGGGGATATATTGCCTTTTTGCTGCTCTGATTGTGAAGCTGTAAACTGAAACATCTGATAAATCTGTCTTTGCTTTACACTAGCAATGTTTTAGGCATTTCATTTGTTGTTGTTAGTTGCAAAGTCGTATCTGACCCACCGCGACCCCATGGACAACTTTCCTCCAGGCCTTCCTGTCCTCTACCATCCCTGGGAGTCCATTTAAGCTCACACCTACTGCTTCAGTGACTCCATCCAGCCACCTCATTCTCTGCTGTCCCTTGTTGTTTTGCCCTCAATCGTTCCCAGCATTAGGCTCTTATCCAGTGAGTCCTAAATTAACTTCTTTAAAACTGGTCTAAGACAGGTAGCTCAGTTGCAATCCTGGCTAAGGCCATCATCACTCTTATATTCCATCTGGCAAGTCAGAAGTGTAGCCTATCCCACGTTTTCCCATCATTTTTCCCTCTGCCCATTACAATCTGAAATCCCTTTCTTAATTCTATCACCACTACCACTGTTAGTCTCTCTACCCCAACAACTGGCCTTGGGAGATTTCATTCCAACTATCCATTCTATACCAAATCCAGATCTCAATAATCGCAATATATAATTTATTTATGGAATCTGGAATAAGAATTTCTCCTCTTAGTAACTTATATTAAACCTGGGAATTGATACCTTGTGATATCAAAATATAAATGCGTATAAATGCAAAATATAAATTGCCTTGTTAAACAAGGCAATTCAATTCCCATTAGTCCCAGCTAGCATTGTTGATAATATCTAATGCTGGAATTTGCATTTTAATAACTGGAAGGCCACATGTTGCTTACTCTACAACTTGCAAACAAAAAAAGATTTACCTAGGAGATACAAACTTTTTCCAACAGATTTGAAAAAAATGTAGAAAACTTGGGAAGGAGGAATATTAAAAAGCTGTAAATGCCACAGATTGTAGCTACCATAAAAGAAAATAAGATTGGAGGTTTTTCCCAGTTCAATA
Source organism: Arizona elegans (assembly GCA_022577455.1). Classification (NCBI taxonomy): domain Eukaryota; kingdom Metazoa; phylum Chordata; class Lepidosauria; order Squamata; family Colubridae; genus Arizona; species Arizona elegans. The sequence continues at coordinate 268,674,697 of JAKOOJ010000001.1, forward strand.
TTTAAAATTGGATAGAAGTCTTAGATTACATCAGGTGAGATTAGGATACTGAAAGCAGACAAGTTTTTTATTATAATCTTCTCTTTTGGCAACATGGCTGCACGTTTCTTATTTTAGAGATATCTTCTTTCAGATAAATATCACAAAAGAGATGCAACAAGGAAATAATGAGGATTGAATATGCCTGTTCAGTATTTCAATTTAGCATTCATCCGAAACTCCATTTGATTTTCTGAACTGTTTTCCACAGCCCTGAGTTTCTTTCACCCACATTGAAGATTTATTTGGATCAAGCAATTCCAGTTGTTGAATGTAGCTGATAAAATTTGGTAATGGCAGTCTAAATGTTTGAAACAGGAGGAAATGATGACTCAAGACATCCACAATAATTTCATGATTAATGGCTATCTCTACTCCAAAAAGCTTTCAATCTAAAATACAATGATGCTATAGTGCATAAGAATTAATTACAGCTGGGAAAAACAATTCAGAAGTTAACACAAAAGCTCCACAGAAAAGATTTTAGAAGGGCTTGGTGGTGAATTTAGAAGCAGCAGCTAGTGCATATGGTATAAGGCAACCTTCCAAGTCTAGACAGACAGTTTGGACTATAACCTCTATCATACACAATTACCCAAATTAATGAAGACTAACACAACAGGAGGTTGAAAAAAAATGATGTACAGTATATATGAAATTAGAGCCTGGCAGAATGACTACAAACTCTGACAATTACAGGGAAAAACCACAGAAGAGAGGGTACTAATAGGATCTCAGAGCAGACAACATTATAAGCATCATATGATTTATTTTCTGTCCATTGGTGAGGATTATAAGAAATGTTTGGAAAATGGTCAATTGGTGAGAGATCTATAGAGGTGGTCTGAAACAGCAACTGAGTGTGTGGAGAATGCAAAGATATTCGCAGAGATGCACAATTCCAAAGGTTTGTTCCGCAGACTGATATGACCTGCATCGCACTGTTGAGGACCACAGTACAACTTCCATTGGATCCCCAAATGAAGAGCAGGTATGTCTGATACATAGATGCTGCTGCCCTGATTGCTTTATGCCTGAGGCCATACAGTGCTTGCTTGATGGAACATCAGCAGTCTTTCTTTCACTAACTGCAGCTCAGTAATAGGAATGAGAGACTTCCCCAAGGTGAGGAAACACCTGCATTATTAGAAAATGAGATGTGAAATGAAACTATGATTGAGCTGAATAGGGGTTAAGTATAAAAGGGGGATGCTATGGAGCAAAGATATAAAACAGAGAACAGTTATGAAAGTCAGCAGTCAGAACTGGAACTCCTTGCTTAACCAATAGGTTCCCTTAGAATAGAATGAGGTGGAAGGGACTTTGGAGGTCTTCTAGTCCAGCTGTTTTCCAAAAATTCACACCTGCTATTTAGAGTGGCGGATTACCCTAACGCTTGCTTCTATACATTGTGGAATGTCAGAAAAATGGAAAATGGGAAGAAAAATGAACTGTTCCCATGTTCAGCCTATACAACTGGCAATCTCAGGAACAGAAAGGTACTCCAAAGCACATTCAAATCAAGCTGTGATAAGGCTATCTGATTGATTGATTGATTGATTGATTGTGTGCCACTCAGTCATTTTTTACTCCTGGTGACCCCCTAGGTTTTCTCCAGGATGACCTATCCCTAATGAACTCAGTGATTAAGTAGAAGAGATCAATCAACTAAAGCAGGCAGGCCAGTTATTTTATGAGGGGCAAGTAAGAGCATAGAACGATCTGGATGGGACCTTGGAGGTCTTCTAGTCCAGCTCCCTGCTTAAGCAGGAAACCATTTCAGAGAAGTGACTGTCTAGACTGTTCTTAAAAACTTCGGGTGATGGAGTACCCACAATTTCAGAAGGCAAGCTGTTCCACTGGTTAATTGTCCTTGCTATTATGTCCTTAATTTCAGGTTGCTTCTCTCTTTGATTAGTTTCTAACCATTGTTTCTTGTCCTGCACTCCTGTGCTTTGGAGAATAATAACCCCTTTGTTAGCTACCTTGACATTAAAGAGAGGCTCGATCTGAACTCTTAAAACCTGAATTGGGGGTTCGATTGGAAACATCAACATTAGCACCAATGCGCATCAGAACCTATTTCAGCCCTCAAATAAGAGAACTCTGCTCCGGGGCAGAGGTTCATTATTATTATTATTATTATTATTGTCCTCCCAAATCTTGGCCAGGTCCCTCTGCACGACTTCAGAGGGACATGCGACGACCCCCACACCAGGCTGGAGTTCAGGGCTTGTGAATGTTTCTGCTTGTCAATCAGAAAGATCGGCAGTTTGGCGGTTCGAATCCCTAGTATAGGTCTTCTGCGTGAGCAGGGGGTTGGACTGGATGACCTCCAAGGTCCCTTCCAACTCTGTTACTATTACCTGTTACCTTACCGAAGAGGCTGTTGCTGAAGCCGTCCCACATGCAGCCCGCCTCGTCCCAGGCCCAACGATTCCTGAGGCAGGAGAGGAAAGTGAAGCTGATGCCGAAAAACGACACCAGCAGGTCGCTGAGGCTGATGTTCACCAGGAAGAGGTTGGTGGGCGTGCGGAGCCGCTTGAACTTGGTGTAAAGCACCAAGACCAGCAAGTTGTTGCACAAGCCCACGAAGCCGATAGCGGCGATAAGCAGGGCTAACAGGTAGTAGGTGCTGGCGCTGAACGGCGTCCCCGAGTCCCCCGCCGCCTGCTGCTGATGCCGTCGCTCCAAGTCCTGTTCCCCCGGCGTGGGCTCCAGGCTGCTGTTCCCGGAGTACATAGCTCGAGGTGGACGATCAGGAAACTCTGTTCACATGCCGCGGGCTGCCGAGAATCGCGCGCAAAATTTGCAACTCGCCTGAATCTATTGCAAAAGCCAGCTCCTGCGGCTGCTCGTACTGCCGCCGTCCGCTCCCCGGAGCGCCTCTTGGCGCCAAAGGCTGCGCGAAGGAGGAACGAACTCTTGGAGGGAGCGTGGAAATCCGGACGCGGTTTTTTTTTCTTCCCCTTGGCGCGGTCCGCCTCGTTAATGGCACCTGAACGACTAACCGTGCGTGGACCAAGAGGGTGACAACAACTCGAGAATGGAAAGGTGTGTGTGGGGGGGGGATCTTCGAATAAGGCTGCAAGGAAGGCGCCGTAGTAACGCAACTCCTTTGTGCAAGCCGGCGCGATAGCCGAAACGAGAGGAAGGGGGAAATGCCGGCGCTTGCGCCAACAGCCCGAAACGTGTGACTTGGTGTTGACGGTTGCACGTCCCCAGAGCCGGGCCGTGAGGTTTTTGAATTGCTAATATTTCGGGCGTCTGGGTTCGTGCGTAGTGATGTTTGGAGCTTCCCAATCTATGGTAGTAGTTTGGTAACTTTAGGGATGACGGCTTCCCTGATTGTCAGCAGTGAGGCAAATGGAATTGTAGCATCTCTCTGTCACTCTATACACAGACAACAAAGGGGGAAAAGGTCCCTTAGAACGATATGGTCCCCCTTGAATGGAAAAGAAAAGCTTGACGATTTTATGGTGTAATTTTGGCAACAGTGTGAAAATGGTTTGGTATTGCCTTCCTTTAATGTTTTTGATTTCTCAGGAGAGTCCAAAATTTTGGTACCTTTGATGCTCTCTCGTCTAAGTAATCATCAAATTGGCTTACCTGATCCAGGTTAGGTCTGATTCCAGACAAGGTCAACAAGGAGCAGCCAGCTATTAAAATAACTCCCCTGTAAAGCCACTCAATACTACGGTTTGT